>CM029622.1:11750432-12438401 GCA_017311315.1 Dendrocalamus latiflorus | reverse complement strand
CAGAGTCGGCTGTGCGTCCACAAGCCATTCTTCCCTCTGCTGTTGGTTCTTCATCTGCTCCCTTACCTCCTGCTGTTCCCTCTTCCCCTTGCTCTTCTTGCACCTCTCTCTTTCGGGAGTGTCAGTACCTTATGAACACTCTCGAGAGATTTGTAGGAGGCAAGAAGAAGCTTAATCTTATTCTAGACCAATCCAAGATTTGCAAGTTCAATCAAGGTCTAGGATATGATTTTTATGAGGATATGAGGAAGCATCCACCTGCTTTTCTCCGACCCATAGTAGGAGGTGTGATCGAGGTCGAGCCCAGATCTGATGAGGTTAAATTCAAATCAGCGGGCTTTGTCCAAGGGATCTCTGACAGGAAGGTGAGTCCACCTGCTGCTTCGGCCTCTCAGAAGGCGAAGCCTGACCGTGCTACTTCTACCTCTCAGAGGATGAAGTATCACTGCACCTTCTGTCAGAAGGATGGACACACGGTTGATCGATGCTTCAGGCGCGCCAAGATCGCGCGTAGAGACCATGTTGAGTCTCTTAGGCGTATTCAGGGTCAGCCCCAGATCCTGAGTGCACGAGGTCTAGGGTTACTGCTGTTGATGGGTTTGGGCAGCATCGAGGACTTGGTTTTTCTGAGTTTTCTGTTTTCCGTCCTCATGCTGCCTCTGGTCGTGTCTTCCGCCGTCCTGAGGGTAGATCTCGGTTTCCCCATCGAGATAGCTATCCGCGGCGTGATCAGCATGTTGCCGGTGTTCCGACTCGCTCTCCCGTAGCAGTTGGACCCCGCAACAGCTTCAGGTCTGCTCACAGACCTTCTGCTTCTTTGAGTCACGGAGAGCGTAGGGTAGATAGAGGTCAGTCATGTTTGACTACTTCATCTGCTCCACGTGTTACTCAGTATTGGGTGCCAAAATCACTTTTGATTTATCCCAGTACTGAGACTTTACTCTCTCGTTGACTCAGGTTCGCCGGGCAGGGAAGGGAAAGGTTTGGCTCGTCGACTCCGGGTGTTCATGACACATGACCGGAGATTCCCGTTGGTTTTCTTCCCTTGCCCGTGCTCCAGGTGATGAGTCAATCACCTTCGGAGATGCTTCATCTGGGCGCGTCATCGCCAAAGGTACTGTGCGCATTAATGATTCTTTCATTTTGAAAGATGTAGCCTTGGTTAGTAAGCTGCAGTACAATTTGCTTTCAGTTTCTCAGCTTACCGATGACGGTTTCGAGGTGAGCTTTAAGAAAAATGCTTGTAAAATTCTTGATTCTTCGGGTAGTCTGGTTTGTGGGATTTCTCGTTATGGGAGGATCTTTCGTGCTGATTTTTCTGAGTCTTCTGGTGATCCTCTCAGGTGTTTAGTTGCTTCTGAGTCCCGCGACCTCTCTTTCTGGCATAGGAGACTTGGTCATATTGGATTTGACCATTTGACCCGAGTTAGCGGCCACGATCTCATTCGTGGTCTGCCTAAACTCAAGATGGTCAAAGATCTTGTTTGCTCTCCATGCCGGCACGGCAAGATGGTTGCCGCTTCTCATCCTCCGGTCACAGTTACTATGACCGATGCACCGGGACAGCTGCTCCACATGGACACAGTTGGACCAGCTCGAGTGCAGTCAGCAGGAGGGAAGTGGTATGTTCTTGTTGTGGTCGATGACTTCTCGAGGTTTTCTTGGGTGTTTTTCTTAGCCTCGAAGGATGAGACGTTTTCACTTTTCCGAGGTCTTTTTAGTAGGCTTTCTGTTGAGCTCCCAGGTGCCTTACGAGCGATCCGCAGTGACAATGGCACGGAGTTCAAGAATTCCTACTTTGAGAGTTTCTGTGGTGAGACAGGTGTAGAGCATCAGTTCTCCTCTCCGCACGTCCCACAGCAAAATGGCGTTGTGGAGAGAAAGAACCGTACCTTGGTCGAGATGGCCAGGACGATGCTTGATGAGTACTCTACACCGCGAAAGTTTTGGGCTGAGGCTATAGCCACCGCGTGCCATGTCTCAAATCGAGTTTTTCTTCGGGCACACTTGCATCGCACTTCTTATGAGCTGAGATATGGGCGAAAGCCTAGCGTCTCTCATTTTCGTGTGTTTGGTTGCAAGTGCTTTGTTTTGAAGTCCGGGAACCTAGACAAGTTCGAGTCACGTTCTTGTGATGGAATCTTTCTAGGTTACTCGCCTTCTTCGCGGGCTTATAGGGTCTGGAACTGCGAGTCTAATAAAATGGTAGAGACCTGTGAGGTGACCTTTGACGAGGCCAGTCCGGGGACTAGGCCCGATATCTCAGGTTCTTTGGAGCAGTCCGAGACCATCTTTGTGGATGATGAGGATGATGGAGACGACGGTTGTCTACCTGATCCTGTCCCTCATCCACCCCTTGAGGTGTCGTCTTCCACCGCACCTCGAGGTGAACAGCCCATGCCTTCTGCTTCTTCTGGAGCTGGTGGCTCTGTTCCTACCTCGTCAGCTCACGAGGTAGAGGCCACTTCTTCATCTCATCCTGGACCTCCTAGACATATCCAGAAAGCTCATCCTTCAGAGCAGATCATTGGAGACCTTTTCGAGCGTGTTACCCGCTCAAAATCTGGTTTATCTCAATTTTGTCTCCATTCTGCTTTCATTGCCTCCTTTGAGCCCAAAGATGTCTCTCATGCTTTATCTGATGAGTCTTGGGTCAATGCCATGCATGAGGAGCTAGAAAATTTCGAGAGGAACAAGGTCTGGTCGCTTGTCGAGCCCCCGCGAGGTCACAATATTATTGGGACTAAGTGGGTGTTCAAGAACAAGCAGAGCGAGGATGGAGTGGTTATTCAAAACAAGGCTAGACTGGTTGCTCAGGGGTTCTCCCAGGTTGAAGGTCTAGATTTCGAGGAGACCTTTGCCCCTGTAGCTAGACTTGAAGCCATTAGAATCCTGCTTGCCTTTGCAGCTTCTAAGGGTTTCAAGCTTTACCGGATGGACGTCAAGAGTGCCTTTCTCAATGGCCTTATTGAGGAAGAGGTCTACGTCCGACAGCCTCCTGGTTTCGAAAACCCCAAATACCCAAACCATGTCTTCAAGCTTTCCAAAGCGTTGTATGGACTTAAGCAGGCCCCCAGGGCTTGGTATGAGAGGCTTAAGTCCTACTTGTTGAGTCATGGGTTTGAAATGGGTAAAGTTGATAAGACCTTGTTCATCCGCCGGCTTGGCGCTGACCTTCTGCTCGTCCAGATCTACGTCGATGACATTATCTTTGGCGGCTCTTCCCATGCTCTGGTTTCACAGTTCTCGGATGTCATGAGCACCGAGTTTGAGATGAGCATGATGGGCGAGTTGACCTTCTTCCTTGGCTTCCAAATCAAGCAGACTCGGGAGGGTACCTTCTTGCATCAAGGCAAGTACACTCGCGACCTCCTGAGACGCTTCGACATGAGTGATGGTAAGCCGGTGTCAACTCCGATGGCTTCTACAGCCTATCTTGACCCAGATGAGGATGGCGAGCCAGTTGATCAGAAAGAGTTCAGAAGTATGATCGGCTCCCTTCTTTACCTCACTGCCTCGAGACCAGACATACACTTCTCCGTGTGTCTGTGTGCTCGTTTTCAAGCTTCTCCTCGCGTATCTCACCGTCAGGCGGTGAAGCGCATCTTTCGGTACCTTCGAGCTACCATTGACTATGGTATCTGGTACTCTTCCTCATCCTGTCTTTCCCTGAGAGCCTTTTCGGATGCAGACTTCGCTGGCTGTAGGATAGATAGGAAGAGCACTTCCGGCACCTGCCAGTTCATTGGCACTTCTCTCGTTTCCTGGTCTTCGAGGAAGCAGTCCGGTGTTGCACAGTCCACTGCAGAGGCCGAGTACGTTGCTGCTGCCAGTTGCTGCAGCCAGGTACTTTGGATGGTTTCGACCCTGCGGGACTTTGGGTTAGCCTTAGACAGTGTTCCACTCTTTTGTGATAACACGTCTGCTATCAACATTGCTAAGAACCCAGTGCAGCACTCTCGGACCAAGCATATTGATATTCGCTTCCACTTCCTTAGAGACCATGTAGAGAAGGGTGACATAGTGCTCCAGTTTGTGGAGAGTGACCACCAGTTGGCTGATATCTTCACCAAGCCTTTGGACAGTTCGAGGTTTTCAGCTCTGCGGGGAGAGCTTGGGGTGGTTTGTCCTTACGGACTGTAGTGAGGGGGAGCTTGGGCTTTACTGCTTTATTATATTAATTATGCTTCTGTCTCATTTCTGTTGCATTGCATTTACGGGTGCATTGGGTTAAGTCCTTCTAGCATAGGTTAGAGTGTTTCTTGTGTTGAGTTGCTTATACTTCTTACTCTTATCTTGTGCTTCCAGGATTAGCTATTTCTTATCTCACTAGGTTGAGCTCACTCACTTCTTGTAGGTTCTAGCGAGGGTTGGGCCACCCTCAGGTAGACAGGGTACGTGTTTGCTCTCTAGTGTGTGTTCGACGATCAGCTGTTAGTCCTGGAGTCATTTGGGGTAGATGAGAGTCAGTTTAAGCCATAGTTGCCTCTATATCTTTTCTATGCTTTAAGGACTGCCTGTTTGCTGTTTTCTTTCCCAGCTTCTCGATTCTATTGCTTTGGTTCAGGGGGAGTTCACTTGGGAGCTTCTGGAGCTTAATTCTGACATAACTCAACTTGAACTAAAAGTTGCATCTAATGTTGAGGGGGAGCTGGTCTTTCATGCATTTTCAGCATTTCGCATTATAATCAAACTGCATTGAGCCTTGATTATTATCCTGTTATGACATGCTTCAATGATTTACACCTTGCCATGACTTGTGCTTAGCTTGCTAAATTTATCATGACTTCATATGTGTAGACTAGCGTTTGCCATGATAAGTTAAGTAAAATTGATCAACTTAAATTAAACTTGTCATGCTAGCATTTGAGTTTAGTCTTTCTTGAGCTATCCTTTTATGATTCATGCCATGTCAAATAGGCTGAGTAGAGCGTTGAATCTATATTGAGCCTTAGTTTGAGATGTTTTAGTCTCCTGATGATACATGAGTTAGTACAATGTGTTAAAAAGCAAAAAGATCTCTTTTGTGCGAAAAAACTGATCTCACCAATTCTTTCCTATGAGACGGCTTGCCATTGCACTTGGCATGAACTTAGGGGGAGTTTTGGATGACCTAGACTATCTTCTTAAGCTTCTTGCTTGGAGTAGTCGCATAAGGCTTGAGATCTAGCACATGATAAAACAAAATGTTGGTTGACAACCACCATATTTGTGCGAAAAAACTGATTTCACCAATTCCTTCTCATGAGACAGCTTGCCATTGCACTAGGCATGAACTCAGGGGGAGTTTTGGATGACCTAGACTATCTTCTTAAGCTTATTGCTTGGAGTAGTCGCATAAGGCTTGAGATCTAGCACATAAACAAAAATTGGGTTGAAAACAACCATATGCTTTCAAAAGACAATGTTTAATGTGCTCAATTTGCTTAATCTACAATCAGAACCAAGTACCTTAACCAATGTTTCAATCTTGAGCTTATAGCACTCTATTTGGACTCAATGTTAGCTTCTTTGTTCCGCTTAGCTTATTGACATGGCCTGCATCATCTTTGGATGTCTCTAGCTAGACTTTACTCATTGATGACTTGACTTGCTCACAAAATGCATTATATTTCAGATTGTCATCTTTGTGCTCTAGCTGGTTTATATATATGTCGTCATGATCTAGATAGCATCCTTTTTTGAGTTATGGCTTGGTGTATTACATTATGGTCAATATGGATAATTCTCATGGCTCTAAATGCTTAAATAAACAAACTTCAGCCATATTCATCCATTGACATGTCTTATTCTCTCTATTGCATCTTGATGCGTTTATTACCAAAAGGGGGAGAATAGAGAAGAAAAAGTCTGTTGGGAACAGTTTAGAGCTTTGGAGATCAATTTGCTCTTTCTTGTTGCTCTAGTGTTCCTTCTGTCGACATGGTCATTAGCTATATTCCCTTCTTTGGACCATGTTGGATTCTTCAAACTCAACTTCATGCTTTTTCTGAGTTTGTCAATATACTCATCAAGGGGGAGATTGATGAATCATGTGGAGGTGACCACATGTGAGTGATGAGTAATTGACAGCTGTTTAGGTCAGTCGAGTTTGGTTTGGGTGGTTCGGACCCTGACGTTGCATGGTGCAACGGGCTCGGTCGGACTGTGGTCAAACTTGGTCATATGGGATTAGGACGCTGATTTCTAATGTTTTGACAGGTTTTGACTTCATCTGTGGTAAGTGTAATGGTATTTACGCTTTCATGTGTCGAGCGGTGCTATTTGACGTGTTTCTTGTCTGTGTGACTGCAGGACGTCGAGTTGGAGTCGTGGCGAGACACGGTGGACCGGACTAGGCGCAGGTGGCGCTGAGGTCAGAATGGTCGGGATGTGTCGAAGACGACGTGGACTCGAGGTGGTTGCGAGGCGTGCGAGGCAAGGAGCGCGGAAGCTTCCCGGAAGGTGCAGAAGGGGCGAATCGGGAAATTCGCAAGGCTGCACAAGCGGGAGCGGGCTCCGTTGGACGTAGCGGGCGTAACGGGGCGGAGACCCGTTAGCCAGGCGCTATAAAAGGAGAGGAGGGGCTGCATGCCCTCCTTGAGCACTTGTGATAGAATTAGGGTTTTAGAGTCAAAAGAGGCTTTAGGAAGGTTGTTTCCTTTAGCTCTTTAGTTGGTGTGAGTTGGTGGTAGAGGCAGAGTGTGCTCCCTCTGTGTCTCTACGATGGTTTCTATGTAAGTCTCCTCTCTCTGTGTGTTCTTCCTCCCAAGAAGTGGTGAGATTCTTGGTGTTCTTGAGGATTGAGAGGGAGATGAGGGATTGAGAGCTTGTAATCCTTTCTTTGTATCAAGTCGGGGTATCGGAACTCCTCTGTATTCCCTGTGATTCAAGAAATGAAATCTGAAGTTTGGTTTTCCCTGTTCGTAGCTTCTGTTCTTCAGTTTCCTCTTTGCAAGATTTCTTGATTTTCGTGGTTCTGAGTTCTTGCTTGCTGGAGAGTGCCAAAATGGGTTGCTATGACATGGGTGATGCTCAAAAGCCATTTGGCTATTTAATCCCAAGAGCAAACCGAGTTTGATTCTCATATTTCAGTTTTGGCCTCCTCTGTTCTTGTTCTTCGTTTCTTGGTTTTGGTCCAGATTTTGATTCCCTTGTTAAGATGGCTTGAAATTTGGTATGAAGAGTCCAGAGGCTATTAATTAGCTTCCCTCAAAATTTCATAGCCAAAGGATCAACGGTTGGGAAGTTATTTGGTTTTTGGCTCGGTTCTTGCAAGATTTCAGATCTTTACCCAAATCTGAAATTCTTGATTCTTGGAGTGGATTTCTTGTTATTGGCTCTTGGCTTAGTTTTCTGGGAGTGTTCCCTAGCTTCCCTCAAAGTTTCCCAAGCCAAGAATCCAAGAATCTTGCGATTTTCTCAGTTTTTCTGAAATTTCAGTTTGCTATTTTTCTCGAGAGGTACTACCGCTCCCCGAGAGGTACTACCGCTCAGAGGTACTACCGGTTTTGTTCGGACCAGTCCGATCGGCAGCGAAGAAACGTTCGGACAAGTCCGATCGTCGTGCGGTACTACCGCTCCGTGAGAGGTACTACCGCTTAGAGGTACTACCGCTCCTCGAGAGGTACTACCGCTCAGAGGTACTACCGCTCGTCTCAGCGGTACTACCGCTTGCAGCCAGACTTGCGCTGAATTCGTTTTTCTTGGCTGTTTCTTTCTGGATTTGGTTTTCTCTGCTGTTGTTCTTCCTGTAAGTACTTGTCTTCTACCTTCATAGCTCCCATGGCTATTGGAGAAGAAGATATTTGTTGGGGGCGATTTTTAGAGATCGACATTCACCCCCCCTCTGTCGCCATTTCGGTCCTACAATTGGTATCAGAGCCGGTTAGCTCTTTTCAATAGATCTTAACCGGTCTCAAGAGCCATGGCGACAGACAAGTACTCGACCAAGCCGCCCGTTTTCGATGGCATCGATTACCCCTTCTGGAAGAGCCGAATGGAGACATACATCTAGGCTCAGGGGTACGCTATCTGGCGCAAGGTCAAGGTCCGGTTTGTTGTTCCTGCCGATGAGAACATCAATGCTGGGAATATGCATGATGTTGAGGCAAACGCTAAGGCAAGGAACATCATTATCCAGGGCCTGAGTCGGAGCGAGTTCGATCGCATCTCCCACCTGTCGTCCGCCTATGATATCTGGGTGACCCTCGACGCATACCATGAGGGCGCCACCCAGATCAAGACGGTTCGACAGGACCAGTTCAAGCGCAAATACAACAAATTCGAGATGCTTGCTGGTGAGTCCCTAGATGAGTGCTTCGCACGTTTTCACAAGATCTTGAGCAACCTCCGAGCGGTCGGTCTCACATACCCCGACTCGGACAACGCTCGTCAGATGCTTGCGGCACTCGATCTGCGAGTGTGGGAGATGAAAGTGACCACCATCAAAGACACGACAGACCTCTCGACCTTGACTCTTGACGCGCTGTACTCGCGCCTCAAGACTCACGAGATTGACGTTGTCTCTCGTAGGTCGAAGTCACAATCGATGGCTTTGGTCACCGATCCCAGTTCAGCTTCTGGTCTCTCTTCTGAGTCTTCTTGCGGTTTCTCCCTTGCTGCTCTCTGTGACGTAACTGATGATCAGTTAGAGCAGCTTGCGGATGATCAGCTGGCCCTCCTAGCCCGGAGGTTTTCCCATGCCTACAAGGGTAGGAGAGACAGAAAGAGAGGAGGACCAGTCATCTGCTTCGAGTGTGGTGGCCCCAACCACATCCGAGCAAACTGCCCCAAGCTTGGAAAGGGTAAAGGTGACTACGGCGGTTCGGGCAAGAACGACTACACCGACAAGAACCGCAACACGAAGCCTTCAGCACCTGCTCCGGGGTACTGGCTCCTCTTCTAAATCTGTATCTGTATCACCACCTCCCTTAACTCCCTCTCCGACTTCAGGGAGATATTCTGATGAATCAGAACCTTCAGCGTGACTACCCTTGCTGCCTGACTTTTTTGCCTTTGCAAATGCAGTTTTTGTGCACAATGATTTTAGACCAGAAGCTAAACCATTGACGCCAAGTTCTTCCATTCTTCTAACATTCTCCATGATATTTGCGGCCCGCGCTCGTTCATAACCATTTAGTGGCGGTTCTTACATGTGTAAACACATGTTTAGAAATAGAGTACTAGATAAATTAAAAATTTAAGCACATGTCAACTTCAATCAACTAGGAAACATGTAACCCTAGCACTATCCAAGGTTCAACCGCTAGAATACAGCACACATCGTCATGGTAAAAGGATTTTAGGGTACCTCTTGCTACGCTGCGTCGGCCTCGGCTTCTTGTCATCGTGGTTGCAGATTCGGAGCGGTGGGCGTCGACGAAGGGGTAGTAGATCCGGTGCAGCGGGCGTCGACGAAGAGGTTGCGGCTCGGGCGTGGAAGCTGTCGGCGAAGGGGATCCGGATCCGGCGGCGGTCGTCGAGGAAGGGGTTGCGGGTCGGGTGTGGTAGCTGTCGGCGAAGGGGATCCGGATCCGGCCGGTGCCGTCGTCGAGGCGGTTTTGGCGCCGTCGGCGGGGCTGGTGTCGACAAAGGGGATCCGGCTCCGGTGTCCTCGTCGAGGGGGTGGCGGCTCCGGCTCTGAGCCCAGCTGCTGTGGCGACGGCGGCTAGGGTTCAGAGAGGGAGGCGAGAGGGTGGCGACGGCTGCAAGGATGCGGGCGGTTTTATTTGGCCACAACCAGTGTTCAAAATACCACAATTGCCCTTAACTGAACTCGATGGTGCGGTGTTTCTCTTTTTCGCGCAGAGGGCAAAAGAGAGAATTTGGTGTGGCGGCACTGCTCGGCGCACTACTCAAATTTTCGAGCGGGGACCCGAATTTTTGGGTTTTATATTGATAGAGTTCCGTGTCTTAGCATATTTTCATATAAAATCCTGATTTTCATAAACTTCGCATTCACGAGTGGATACATCAGTTCTAACTTTTTTGTTGTACTGTGTCTTAGTTACGCAGGTTCTCCAGCGAGCGCGCCGGTCTGCTTTTTCTATAGTAAACTATTTTTTCTACAGTAGTTAGTTTTCAAACGAAGTATGTTTTTAAGATGAGATCTATAAATTAATTATAGCGAACACTATAGTGCTTCTCTTATTCCATACTCTCTCTCATGGCTTCTCTATCAGCCATTACTATTCGTCAGCCGAAGGCAAAAGACACCACCCACAGCCCAAAAGAACATGTCCTATACCTAGCTACCCTGCTTCTTCGGTCAGGTTGCATGCCGACATCTAATCTGACCAACGGGCAACAGGTATCGATCGCAAATCCTAATTCAAGTTCATCTGAAAATGCAATTCCAAAAATAGCATTTGAGAAGCCGTCAACCCAACCCAATTCCATCTTATATTAAAAATACAGTCGTTTTTGGGCCGCTAAATTCCTCCACCCTTTTTAGAAAGCATCAAACCCTATCTCCTTCTATAGTTGGCCCGAGTGAACCTAAACCCTAATCTGGTGAACCAAAGCCTTAATCCGGTGAACCAGATCCCTAATCTAGTGAACCCACCCTAACCTGATGGTGCCGCCAGATATGACGACCATGTCATCCGATGCACAAATCTCCAAGCAAATCACAAGGCCACAAATTCGAATGATTTGCACAAATAATCATTCGACGGATATTATGTTTATTCATATATTCAAAATTTTAGAGCTGTTAGCATGTGGCTGGTACCACTCCTATCACTAGGTATACTATGCACTAGAGAGGTCAGTCAGCGTAGGCTTCTCCACTCAGACACTCGTTGTTTTCCACGTTAACACAACTTCTAATGCAAATATTTGGCCGCTATATTTTCTAATTTATATATTAGCAAAAAATATTAAAAATATAGTGATGTATATACTTCTTCCTACATGACAAATTCGAATATTTTTATACGTATTACTAGTTAAAATCTTAAAAGTTTGGCTGACATTTTAGGAGTATAGCCATTTGAATTTTGAACGGAGGGAGTATTTCTTTTTACTCGCATCGTGAATAGGAAGAATGCCCTTTGCAAACTACCTTGGGCGCCCCAACCTCTAGGTCACCGCCGCCGCCGTCCCCCCTCTTTCCTTCCCCCTATTCAGTTCGTCCGCCCCAACCTCTAGGTCACCGCCGCCGCCGTCCCCCATCTCTCCTTCCCCTGGTCGCCGCCGCCGTCGTCCCCCATCTCTCCTTCCCCTGGTCGCCGCCGCTTCCTGGGTGCAGTGGCGCCATGTCCCACTGGGCCGAATCCTCTGGCAGTAGCATGGCGTCGAGGAGGATGCATGGAGACAGGAGCTCCCGGACCGCAGATCTGGTGTCGGTTCCGGTTGGTGAAGAGACCGGCCTTCCATTGGTGCCTTGCCCGGACTACAAGCTTGCTAGGGTGATCGAGCGACGGTCTAAGAAGGAGAACCACAACCTTGGGCGTGTCTACTTCAAGTGCCCGAGGGATGGGGTGAGCTTCTTTGTCAGTTCTTTGGTGATTTTGGCAATGCTCGAGTTAATTTTTTTAATTTTTTCAGTATGTGAAACACTGTGGGTACTACAGATTCTAGAGGCAGTATTTTGAGCAGTTGAAGGAGTTAGAGGTGATCCAAGTCAGGCAATTGCAATCAGAGGAGGAAGAGGAGGAGGAAGGGAGTGAAGGCCGCTCAAATGGCAAAGATGACAGGAATGCAATGGAACTTAACCTGCAGAAACTTCAGTGGAAGATGAACATGTTAATTCTTTGTTGTGTTCTGGTTGTTGGATTTGGAATCATGTATGTTGTATTGAAGTAGGTCATCCACATGTCTTGTGTCCGGACAAGCACAAATTTATATGAATACAGTGCAGTTTTAGAATACATGTTTTTCTCAATGTGCATGACATCAAGATTGTGTGGCAGCAACAAGTCCTGCCAATACGGTAGCCTCCACCAACCAGCTTTGCGATTATAAATTACTGGCTCCACATTCTTTCCACGCATTCTTTTCTTGCTTGCGCCGTGCTTACCTGGTCTGACATCTTTTACCTTCTCGAGTTCCTCAAGGACCTCCTCTATAGTGAACTTTCCTGGCTCAACTTGGTTTTCACTGTGTCCATCAAAATCCAAGCTTCTCTGCCAAGCGTGTCCCCTTGGAAGAAAACGACGGTGGCCAAGGTAGCCTAACTTATTCCTTAGGGGTCTTGACAATGGATTTTTGTCGCAATGAATACATGCATAATAACCTTTTGTAGTTCGGCCTGACAAGGTGCTCAATGCTGGATAATCGTGTATGCACCAAAGCACGGCAGCACGCAGATTGAACTTTGAAGCACTTACTACATCATAAGTGCTGACACCCTTCCATAGTTGAAGCAGTTCTTCTATAAGAGGCTCCAAGAATAAATCCAAATCCTTTCCTGGAGAGGTTGGACCAGGGATCAGTAAAGACATAAAGCAGTTCGATGGGTTGACACATTCCCATGGCGGCAGGTTCAAAGGTGTAACAAGAACAGGTGACATGCGTCATATTTGTATTTATTTACATGCCATTTTACCCTCTCATTTTTCATATTTTGGGACCATTTATTATCATTTGCACTATTTTTTTGTATTTAATTGCTCGAAATGGACCGATTTACATTTTTTTGTACTTTTCCGCAGGCCGGCGCGAACAAGGCGCATAAATGACAAATTCAGCATTCCGGGACCGCTCCATACAGATGTACGTGTTGTCACGAACGCGTGGGATTTTTTCGCGCTGAAAACGGAGCTCCGGAGGTCTAAAACAGAAGAAAACACTATTGGGGAAGGACTTTATTGCAAACCCTAGAAAGTTGGAGGGCAAAAGTGCAAAATGGCCGAAATCCCCATCTCCCTCAAGACACCGCCGCCGCCTGTGGAGAAAGCTGAGCCCGGTTTTCTTCTCCCTTCCCCCACTGTGCTTTCCTCCTCCTCCTCCACTCTCGGTGCCGGCGAGGCCGGGCCAAACTCGTCGCGGCCACCACTTCTCTACCGCGCCGCCATCTCCCCGTCTTCCTCTCCTCCCTTCTTCTCCGGTCGCCGCTCCTCCACCGCGCCGCCCGTCCGCTCTCGGCCGCTCCTCCCTTCTCCACCCGGTGCGCCCCACCTCTCCGCCGCTCCTCCATTCGGCGCCACCATCTTCCCCTTGCTCTTCCTCTCCGGCCGCCCCTCTATTCCGCCTGCTCTCGCCACCCGCAGCTCGCGGGCGAGCCACCACCGCCTCACCCCACATCCCCCCTTCTCGGCCGCTCCCCATCTCCTCCTTCCTCCGCCGCCGATTCTCCATAGCTCCTCCACCACCGCGCCGCCATTTTCTCCTCTCCGGCCACCCTTCCTCTTCCTCTCCTCCGCAGCTCGCCGGCTGCCACCACTTCTCCGGCCACCTTCTCTACACCGCACCTTCTCCCCCTTCTACTCTCCGGCCGCCTCCCTTCATCGGCCGCCCCACTGCTCCTCCTCTACCCCGCCGGTTCCCCCTTCTTCTCCTATTCCGGCGCCGCCACTCCTCTCTCTTCTCCTCCACCGTATCTTCTCAGCCCTTCTCCACCTTCTGCCCTGGCGCCTCTCTTCTCCCCTTCTCCAGATTCGGCGACCACCAACGCCACATCCACCACCGCGCCACCATCACGCCGCCGCCCCTTTCTTCACCACCGGCGCCGGCTTACTTCTTCCCTTTGCCTCCGTGTGCTTCTCCTCCTTCTACTCCCCGATCTCCTCCCTCCAGTTCGCCGGCGGCTACGCCAACCGTTCCTCCACAGCCGACTCCTCCCCCTCCTGCGAACTCTTCACCGACAGTCCTCGGCGCTGCTGCTCTGCTCCAACGTCGGCATCGCCTCACCACCGACAGCAACATCTTCACCGACAGCGCCAGCCGCCCACCGTCCTCCTCCACATCACCGCAAGCTTCTTCTCTGCGCCCTCTGCTACATCCCCCTATTCGGTTTCTGTCCACATCCTCTCTCTTTTCTTTATTATCTTGTTTAGTTTTCTTGATTACAATTACTGCATGAAATTGTGAATGTTAATCTGAAATTGTGATCGGTTATCTGTGATGGTGAATTGTGAATTCTGTTCAGAGATTTGTGATGCATGAGATCAATGAATATTATGTTATTGTGGATTATCATTTGTGATTGGTGATGTAAGTGAACTGTGATGGATGTGTTAGGTTATGCTATGTTAATTGTTTCCAGATTAGCTTAATGTTCATGTTGCAGTAGTTTAATTTTATAATTTGTGTTTATTTGTTATCTACTATGGTTCTGTGATCTAGGTTAGTCTGTGCTTATGTTGGCATTAGGTGAGTTGTGCTTTCTGTGAATTCGATGTCTGGTGCTTGTCCTACTGTTAGGATTAGTATATGTGTTTGTTTGAGAGTGTGCGCGAATTAGCTATTCAGCGACCGTCCCTCTTCCCCTTGCTATCTCAATTCCCCTCCTTGCTTCTCGACCTCCCCCCTTGCTTTTCTCAGCGGTCGATCGATAGTTAAGTCGTGCGTGTGGTCGTCGTAGTTATGTGTTTGTCATGTGCCGTCGTCATCTAGTTAGCCGTTGACCGTCTTTCTCCCCTTTTTCTCTCAACTCCCTCCGTGCTTCTAGCCCTCTCTCTGTGCTTCTCGTCTCTCTACCTCTTTCTTTCTTGCGGTCGTTAGCTAGGTATATCGTCGATCGGTAGTTGTGTTTGCTCGTTTAGTCTTGTCGTGTCTTTCGTTCTCGTGCGTCGTTGTCGTTCTTTTAGTTAGTCGTCGTTTTGTTCGTTCGATCGTACGACGTCAATTCGTACGGTCGTTCTTTCCGTCGTCAGAGTGTCGTTCGTTTAGTTAGATTCATCGTTCATTTTAGTAGCTGTTTTAGGTTTAGTTCTTCCCCGTTTTGATTGACCTAGCTTTAGCTGAGCACCGGTAGCCTCAGTCTAGTCCCTGTGGAGAACACGACACTCGCCGCTATTTCAGTGGCAGCCCGTGCACTTGCGGGTGTGCAGTTTTTGCACGATCGAGCAACAGGCCACATACTATATGCCACGCTAAAGTTGCCAAATGGATTGAAACCATCTATAGCGACGGCAAGTCTCAAGTTCCTTGCATCTCTTGCAAAAGTTTCATGGTTCCTATCAAAGTCCTGCCATGCCTCCCCATCTACTGGATGGCTCATTTCATTGTCGCTCAGCGTACGCTTAGTCTTGTGCCATTGAGTGTCCTCCGCTGTTCGGCTTGAAGCAAAGATCCTCTTCAACCTTGGTATTAGTGGAAAATGCCTCAAAACCTTATGAGGAACCCGCTTGCTGCCATCTGCATCCTCCCATCTAGACTCACCGCATTTTGGGCAAACTTCCATTTTGCCACAATCCTTCCGAAACAACACACAGTTATTCTTGCACACATGGATCGATTCATACCCAAGGCCCAATTCATGAATATATTTCTTTGCCTTGTCATATGATTTTGGTAATTGGCTCCGAGGGAATGCTGAGGAAAGCAGCTTCAATAATGCATTAAATGCCGTATTGCCAATTCGATAGTGGAACTTGATATGGAGCAACCTCACAAGGAAGGAGAATCTTGAGTGGCTAGATCCAGGACAAACTAACCGCTTCAAATCTGCAAGCACTCTATCAAACTTTGGCTTTTGTCCAGCCTGCTCTGCAGTTGTGTACAATTCTCCAACTAAATCAACATCTGGCACTCTTTTATCGTCATCGTCGTCTTCCTCATCCACTGCGATCCAATCATCATGATGACATTCATGCAGATCTGATGGTTCTACAATGTCAGCAGCTAAAGATTCCCCATGATGAATCCATCTGGTGTATGTGGACGACATTCCAGAAATATGTATGTGGTCATGCACTTCTGCCTGAGGCCGTAAAGTCTGGTTAAGACATCGACGGCACGGGCAAAGGATCTGGGTTTGCTCCGGGTATCTTTGTCTAACAAACTCCATGAATTGTTCAACACCATGGATGTACGCAGGTGTGAATTGTCTCCCATTTACCCAGCTTCTGTCCATCTGTTGTAGCATAAGTATGCAAATTCAGATAAAACAGTCGAAAGTGACAAATCTAACACTAGAACAAATAATACACAGTCTGCTATAGGTAGTTCAACTGAACAAGTCTCGCCTCAATGAGATCTAGAGAGAAGGAGCTATAGGTGATGAAATTTTACCGCACAGGCAAGATCTAGAACAAACCTTTCTTTTTTTGTACAGCAAGCGTTGATTTGCATTGAAATTTGTTAATAGGGTGTGTACAAATCTATAGTGTATATGACCTATAAGAAGTTGTTGAGGTGTACAAACTTCTTTTCCTTCCCTCTCCCCCTGTTCCCTTGTATCTAATATGAATCCTTCAGCCTCATCTCCATATCCAGTGGCGGACGCAGGAATTTTGGAATGGGTGTTCGAAGTTGTAAAAATATTTTGCAGTACAAAACATAAAGATCTACAGTAGTAAATCATAAGAGTACACATATCAAGTCCCGCAACCTTAAAACATTGCATGACCAGCAAAACCAAAAAAGTTATCATGCAACCAATACTATAATAAAACGGCGACGCTGATAGCTGTTAACAGAATAAGTATCTAGAACTTAACAGTCTCAACAAGAAAGATCCACCGCAAATTCTGCATCATTCTATCAAGTAGAATTTGTAAACACAAAAAACTACATATAACTCATTAGTAGACTGTTTATCACTGCAGTGCCTTTAAAATCTAGTGTGTCACATCAAGCTAGAGCAACAAGTTGTTTTCTCAACTGGAAATTGCATATGTGCATAAGGTGAGAACATTTCTCTGCTCTGATTTGCTATTTATCATACAAGATACAACAAATAGAAACATATATGAATTGCGCTTGCCAGTATGACGAATAGATTGTAGTGCTCAAGTACTCACTGGCCGTCTGGCCAAGGCCGACTGGGTGACTGGCGGGGCCACAAAGGCGCGGTCGTGTGGAGCGGAGCTGCGGAGGGCTGAAGCGGTGAGCGGAGAGGCCGGAGGTGATGACGCGGTGTCGCGGTCGGGCCCGCTGTCGAGGTGCCGACGGAGCGGAGGGCCGGAGTGCCGGACGGCCAGATCTGGGATCTGGCGGTGTCGCGGACGGCGGACCTCGCGGTGCCGACGCTCGACGGAGCGGAGGGGCGGAGCGCTGGAGCGCGGCGGCGGGCGGAGGGGGCGAGGGGTGGAGCGCCGGAGCGGGGCGCAGAGGGGGCGAGGGGCAGAGCGCCAGAGCGGGGCGGCGAAGCGAGGGGCGGAGCCGGGCGGCGGAGCGGAGGGGGCGAGGGGCAAAGCGCCGGAGCGGGGCGGCGGGCGGAGCAGAGAGCTGGACGTGGTCGGCGCCGCCGAGTAGGAGGGTGGATTCACATTCACAGGATTGCGTCGCCCGATGCCCACTCCGCGTAGGGCAGGAAATGAGACCGGGGGTCGGCAGAAATGGGGGCCGGGGGAGCGCACGCAAAATGGGCTGGGCTTCACGCAATCACGCGCACGCGGAGTCGCTGCAGCTCTTTCGCTCGGGCGGTCGGGCCAGCAGAACACCCATTTGCTGCGCGAAACAGTTAAAATGACCCATTTATATATATACATATGTAATATACCCTATATATACTAGATTTTTTGTCAAAAATTTTGGGACCCATTGTTCACGTGGCATATACACGTGTTTGACCGCTGCGGGACCACTGTTACACGTGGCTGCCACGTAATTCGCCGGGTCCTGCAGTTACACGTGGCTTATCGCTGCGGGTCCTGTAGTTATTATAAGACTGCTATCTTATAATGGTTTAATGATGAAGTCGTGTTCGTTACAGTTCGAAAACAAAGCGTCAGAAATGAGTAATGCGAGCCGCGCGTGTCATCTATGACGATATCTATGTTGTTCAATGATGCGTTTTTGAGTTTCGTCATAAATAGTCAGTGCCCAAGGTCCGTCACCAATGATCCATGACGAAACACAAAATTTCGTCATAGTTAGGCACTGTTCAGTGATGCGATTTTCATTCATCACGAGAAATTCGTCATAGATGTGCACATTTCTACTAGTAATTTGCGAGATCCCGAACACAAGATTGACCTGGGGCAGGTCACGGTGGATCAAGATCTCACTGTGGAGAGTCGGCCAGTGCATATCTTGGATACTTCGGAACGAATCTTGAGGAGTAAGACCATCAAGTATGTGAAGGTCCTCTGGATGTTTCAGCCTAAGAGGGAGGCTACATGGGAGCTTGAGGATCAAATGCAAAGGAAGTACCCTGAGCTGTTTTAGGCTGGTGAGTACTTGTAGTTGTCTTTTTGTGGTTTCCGTTAGTTGCTCTTTTCTTTGCTGTTCTCTTGTTTTGTGGTTTGAGGAATTAGATTTGAGGACGAATCCTTTTTAGGTGGGGAGAATGTAATACCCTGAACGTCATTTTGGCGTCGGTTTTAAAGTAATCGCGGAGTCGCCCGGATTTTCGATAAATCGCGGAATGGAAAATAAAAATTATGGAATAGCATAATAAAAAACTCTAAGTGGGCTGCCTGGAGGGTGGGTCTACCACTTTGGGCCATCCGGCCCAAGGGGTGGCTGCACCCCCATCCCCCTAAAACCTAAGCCGCACCCCCCTATTTAATCTAGTGGTCGCCACCCCCCTTTTTCCACCCCCTGACCACCACCCTCCCCTCCCAATTGCGCCTCCATCTCCTCTCCCCTATTGCTGTCCATTGGTGCAAAGGAGAAAGCGAGAAGAAAGGAAGAAGAAGAGAAGGAAGAAGAAGAGAGGGAAGAGAAGAAGCGGAGGAAAGAAGAGGGGTGATCCCAAGGGATCCCCTAGGTAACTTTTTCCAATCCAAATCCTTCTGTTTTTAGAGTAATTACGGTTCTTGGCACGGGATTGGAAGGGGATTAGCAAATTGATTATCCGATTAGTGATTTTCTGCTGTCTGTGCATAGTCAGATTTGTGCAGTGCGACTGTTTGTGCAGATTAGGGCATCGAAATGATTTTTCCTGCGGGTCTGACCAAAAAAAAATTGTAGAGGTCGATCAGGTCTATTTTTTATATTTTTCCAGAATTGTAGGCCGAGGTATTTGGGCGCAGCAGAGTCGGGAACTTTGCTGTTTGGCAGAGGTGCAGAATAAGACAGATTGACGTTCGGGTGTAGTTTCAGAGTAATAGATGATTTTTATGATTTTAGCTACAGTTACGAAAATTGTAGGGAATTCAGTAATCTAACTACTATATAAAAATCATAAATTTTAGAGATTTGTACAGAAGGTATTGTGCATTAGAAGTTGACTGGCCTGATTGCAGAAACAGGGCATGTCCTCTGTTTTGCACGTTAAATTACACCATGTTAGTAGTAAAATAAATTTTAGTGGTATACTTGAAAGTTGAAGATATTTCAGTGCAGTTTACAGAAATATATTATTTGCTGTAAATGATTTAATAGCGTTAAAGATACAAAAAATATTAAGCAGAGCTGCTACAGCAGGCCGAGTGTAGGACCGTTAAGCGGAGAGGGTTATGTGTGGGTTTGGGGTTTAGCGACATCTTTATTTCTTAAGACGCGATTTCCTTACTGTAGTATTGTGCTGAGAGGTACTTTGGACAGGTGGCTATGCTCCCGATCGTGCGTGATTGCTTCACTTCGCCGGTAGAGGCAAGTAAATGTAGCGGATGTGCTACCGTTTAATTCGTTATTCTTACTACTTGCAATCTACATGATTCTCGTAATTTGAAATATTATGCCATGGTTGCATGTTTTCTAAATGAGGTTGTGGTAGCAAAATAATAATCAATTGATATGCTTTGGATGAGTTGCTTGTAGTCATGTGGTAATTTGTTAAATGTGCCAAATGCGGTATATGAAAATAAATACATAGTGGATATGTTGATGTTTCCTTGAGGTTAAATCCATGATGATCATGTTGATGCCCCTTTGAGGTCGGAATTATTGTGGTTTATGATTATCATATCATTCATAACATGTTATGACATTTGCATTATGGATGTTGCCGCTTATAGCCGCGACCGTACCGGTACAGCATCCTACATTGCCGTAGTACGATGCACACTCTTACCTTGTTGGGTAAGGGTGCAGTGGATCATAGCATGCATATGCATTTAATTGTGGATGGAATAACTGCATTCATATGCCAACTAATTAAAAACTTATGAGGTATGACTCTTGGGAGTCTGTAGTGGTTAAATAATTGTGGACGTGAATTGTGGTTGTGTGGTAACTTAAAGGTTGTTGTATAATTGTTTGTAGTTTGAATAGCATGTTAAACAGTTTGCTTGCTGAGATTTTATCTCACCCTTGTTTTCCCCCCTACAGGTGATCCTTGAGCATGCATGGGAAGGGTAGAGCGGCACCACATTAATGCACTTGGTTCATTGATTTATGCTGTAATAAAGTCGAAGGGATTCTAGCCTAGCTATCTCATCGATGTTTACTTTAACTTAATAATGTTAAATTTGTGAACTATTCTTTTGGTTAAAATGTTGGAGGTTGATTTTAATTATTGAATTGTTATCATTATCCTGTTCCCTTAGTTGATTATGCTTCTGTTTAGCTTATCATGTTTTAGGAATTGTTGCCAGTTTATTTTATCTTGTTTTTTGGCTAGTTGTGGAGTGGTTTTAGTGGCATCCTAGGGTAATGTGGGTCCTGAGATGTTGCAGTTGGTATCAGAGCCTAGGCTTTAAATTCTAGGAGAAATAAGAAAAAAAGACACACTTGCACATGTAGGATGTGGAAGGGTTTGCATATCTTGCATATATCTTGTTGAATTCTTTGAATTATTGCTTGTGCCTTAATTGCTTGATGATCATGTCCTTGCTTGATTGTGGATTGTGGTGGCTGCAGGAATGCCACCTAAGGGTAGTGGCCGTGGCCGTGCAGCTACGCCAGTAGCGCATCCGGCGGTCGAGGATGTTGAGGTTACTCAGCCAGCGGGTGGTAATCAGGATGAGCTGTTGGCCACTGTGAGGGCCATGCAGCAAGAGCTAAGGGCGTTGAAGCAGGGGCAGTTGGCCTTGTGCTGGTGCTGATCCGGTGCCTGAGGTTGCGGCAGCTGGAGCGGTTAGCAGCATCTCGCTTCGTGAGTGGGTAGGGTTGAGGCTACACAGCTTTGACGGGACGGCCACTCCTGTTCAGGCCGCTGACTGGCTGTCCTATGTGGAGGACAAGATGGAGGCATTCGAGGTGGTTGCCTCCGATCGTGTGCACTACTTGGCGCAACATCTGAAGGGAGAGGCTCAGATTTGGTGGAAGGGGGTGCAGTCTGCTCGCACGGCTGCACATGGACCGCTGTCATGGGCGAAGTTTGTCCGGCAGTTCGAGAGGAGGTTCTACCCAGAAACCTTTCTGGACAAGATGAAAATTGACCTAAGCAAGTACACGCAAGACAAGCAGTCTATGGCAGAGTATGAGGTGGGCTTCAACCAGATAGTCCGCTTTGTCCCACATGTGGCTCGAGACGATGCGGAGAAGGCCAGGTAGTTTCGTCAGGGGCTTAAACCTTCGATCCGCCACCTGCTGGGTGCTTTTTTGATCACGAAATTTTGTACCTTGGTGGAGCAGGCTTTGGGGATCGAGATGCAGCAGGCGTACACAAAGGACATCCGCAAGGCCACTGGAGGAGATCAGCCTCGAGCCCATAGCGAGAGGAAGGGCCTTTCTGGAGGCCCTGTGCACAAGAAGGCAAAGAGTCGTCGTCACCAGCCCTACCGTGGTAGTACGGGGCAGTCCAGCTCTACTGGACGGAGCTCTCTGCAGAACCGTGCCACGGTGAAGCCCGGGCTGGGCTTGGTGTGTTTTCGCTGTGGAGACCCGCATAAGCGGAGTGACTGCGCTTGGAAGGGGCAATGTACTATCTATGGATAGAACCACAAGGACGTGGTGTGCAGGCAGAATCCCAAGGGGAAACTGCAGTGGGAGTTAGCACCTACACCTTCAGCGGGATCTACCCGCCCTGATGGCACCGTGCAGATGATTGGCTGCGGCTCCTACCCTGCAGTTCCTGCACCGAGATACCTACCGGCGCCTTTAGCACCTTCGTCGACCGTCCCGACGCTCCGACCTGAAGGATACTGGGTTCAGCAGCCTGCTACGCCTGTGGCGCCTACACTCTAGTGGACTTATGCACCGACTTACCCCGGCGCCGGAGGTCCTTCTTCTTCAGCTGTTCCTGCGGCATATTCCATGCCCGCGTCTGATGGCAGGGATCATGGAGATGTGGTGACAGGTACCTTATCTGTTGATTCTTTTGATGCCTGTGTTCTTTTCAATTCAGGATCTAGTTTCTCTTTTGTCTCGGAGGTTTTTGTCGAGCGGGCAGGACTGTCAGTGCATTTGATCGGGAGGGCAGTGGTTGTTAGTTCTTTCAGTGGGCTTATCTCAAGTTCTCATATTTGCCCTGGTTGTGCGGTGGTTCTGGCAGATGAGGAGTTCGTGGTGAATTTGGTGGTTATACCCCTGGAGCCTTTCGATGTGATCCTTAGCATGGATTGGCTCACACGGTATTAGGCTGTTATCTCTTGTTTTTGGAAGATGGTCACCTTGCGATCTCCGTCTGGGCGTGAAGTTGTCTTCCAAGGGAGTGCCCCGCAGTACTCTCTCTCGTTGCTGTGCCAGTTGTTCCCCGATCGGTGAATGCAGAAGTCAGGTTTGCTGTGGGCCATGGTTGAGGGTCACGAGGCTGTCTTGAGGATAGAGGATATACCAGTAGTTTGCAGGTACCCGGATGTTTTTCCTGGTGAGCTCCCAGGCCTGCCACCAGAGCGGGAGCTGGTCTTCCGCATAGACCTTGTTCCGGGTATGTGGCCTATTTATAAGTCCCCGTATCAGATGGTACCTATTGAGCAGGTGGAGTTGAAGAAGCAGTTGGATGAACTCCTAGCTAAGGGGTTTTTTAGACTGAGCACGTCGCCTTGGGCTGCTCCGGTTCTGTTTGTGGGAAAGAAGGATGGCACCAAGAGGCTCTGTGTGGATTATCGAGCACTTAATCAAGTGACGATCAAGAACAAATACCCATTTTCTCTTATTGAAGATCTCTTCGATCGCTGAGAGGTGCCAAGGTATTCTCAAAGATTGATTTGCAGTCTGGTTATCATCAACTGCAGATCAGGGAGGAGGATATAGAGAAGACAACTTTCAGTTTGGATTCCAAAATCCACATAAAAGTAGAAATAAACCAAAGTATGTCAAACGGCATAGGAAAGGTCATGTTAACAATAAGAAAGAAGCATACTATATTAAGAGGAAGCAACATACAAAATCTAATAAGAAAGAAAATAAATCAAGAGAAACTGTATGCAACAAATGTGGATTAAAGGGTCATATAGTAAGCAAATACTTTAAATCCAAAGTCAAAATTGGAAATCCAAGCCTTGCTAGAATCAGACTCTGAAGATATTAAAGAAAAGCTAGGAGAAATCCTAAATCACATTGACAATGAATCTAGCTTTGAAAATGAAGATAAATAAAAAAATAAATCATTATGAAAATAGTTATTGCTCTTGTTGTGAGCAAGATTTCTCCGACGATACCTCTGATGAAAATATCTAAATTCTCACAAACTTAGAACAATTTGTATTAGATACCTTTGATATGGTGCAAAATTCAAGAGAAAAAGAAGTTATCTTGGAAAGATTCTTATCAAGAATCAAAACCAACACAGATAAGTTAGTAAAAGATATTCATCACAAGAAGTATTTCTCCACAGAAGAAGTATTTCAAAGAGTAGAGAATCATAAAAAATAAATAAACAACTAGATTTAAATGACCCCTTTCAAGAATAAAACCATATGAAAGAAGAGCTAAGAGAACTCAGAAGGAGAGTTCAAATCTTAGAAATCCAAGAAAGAAAAGAAATACAAAGTGAATCTAAAGAGGAAACAGTTCCACAAAATAATCAAGAAGGAGTTGTAGCCTCCATAGAAATATATTTTAAACAAAAATGGTATATAGAAGTCTCATATAAATTTGTTAATGGATTTTATTTCAAATATAAAACTTTAATTGACTCAGGAGTAGATGTGAATTGTATTATAGAAGGAATTATTCCTTTTAAATATTTTGAAAAATTAGCTCACAAAATTCATGGTGCTGATGGGATCCTTCTCAAATTAAACTATAAATTCCTAAAGTACACATTTGTACTTCTCGTGTTTGCATCAAGACTTCTTTTTTTGCTTGTTAAAAATCTAACATAAGAAGTCATTCTTGGAACACCATTCTTATCAGTAATTCGTCCTTTCCTTATGACAAAAGAAAGTATCAAATTCAAAATTAAGGACAAAGAAATAGAATTAGAATTTTGTTCCAAACCCAAAAAAGCATTATTTAGTCAATTTATAGAAATTGTTTTGGGTAAAAAGAATTTTATCAATGAGACATCTATTAAAGAAGTTTTAACAAAAAATTGAAATCACAACAATACAAATGAGTTGGAGCAAAAAATCACAAAGGATGGTCACCCTTTTCCTACACTTTGGTTTCAAAAGAAGAAGCAAATTGTAAACGATGGGATGTTCGTTTAAAAGAAATTATTGAAAAGCCATAATAGTCACAAAAATTCTACATGATCACTCCATAAGCCTATTGACCAATAAAAAAAAGTTATGAACGAACACGCATGCAAGATAGCCAGCTATGTGGTTACCTTTCTAGCCTTGCCAAAATTATAAAGGCTATCCACTTTTATCCCCTTAGGCTAGTACATGCAATGAAAGAAAGGCTATCATGGAATGCTTATGAACCCTCTCTTGGCCAGTACCTTTGTATGATATGCATACATATTAATTTATCTTACCATATCAATTGGGTGTTAGTCAAAGATAATGTGAGTCTTCATCAAACATTCATAGCTCATAATAACATCATGGAAGGATTATCTAGAAAGGCAATATACTAGTTGAGCTATGCATATTATTGGTTGCACTATATGATATCATATCACATTCTTCTCAAAGTATTGACTAAACGGAATTAGATTCTTCACAAAAACGGCATTCAACATCACATAAGAAAGGTAAGGTATGAAAGACCATATTATGATTACAAACTAACCTAGTTAGTTATCTTCTTGTTGTATTACAGGAAGATGATGCCCCAATTAAAATATGAATGGATTACACAAATGAGCTCTTGATAATTACCCTAGCAAGCAAAAAATAAAAAAGAAAATGCTCATGCATTAAATGGCTAGCTTACTATCTCCAGATTATATTCCTTCAGAATAGGCTCCTGGATCAAGATTTCAAGATAGTCTTCCCAAAAGGGAAGGAATACCTTCAAAAGCATTAGATCTGAGTGCTAGATCATCAAGCAATTCAGACATATTAGATCTGGGTACCGGATCACTAAAATCCTCAGAAATATCAGATCTGAATATTGGATCATCGAGTGATTCAAAAATATTGGGTCTCAGTATGAGATTACCAAAATATTAAAAGATATTGGATCTGGATGACATATCCCCAAATGATTTAAAAATATCAAGCTTGAATAATAGATCTCTATCAAGTGATTTAAAGACATTGGATCTCGATATGAGATTGCCATATTGCTAAAAAATATTGGATTTAGATGTTAGATCATTAAAAAAATTCAAAAGTATTGAGCCTGGATACAAGCTCACCAAGTGATGGTTCCACCCTTAGACAAATATATGCATCCACTACAACTGTATCCCCAACTTGCATAGATATCAGAGAGTTACTCATAGCATTCCCACACATCAAAACTATTGCATTATCAGAAAATGCATGTAGCCACAAAAAGTAAGAAGAGAGTGCATGCCCTCAAAAGAACTTTCTAGCAATGTTGCTTATGAGTTCCTTGTTTCCAGACTAAGCTTCAAAACCAAACAAACATTGTCTTGTCTTGGGCGGGACATATTAGATTTAATTTGGAAAAAAATATCATAAGAGACAAATGAGAGTATTCTCTGACATCCAAGAATACTTCATTGATCTATACGAGGAGAGAGGAATTAACTCAGTATCAGAATTGATATCTATACATTTTCACTCCTCCACTTTGATGACTAAGTGATTTTCTAACCATACCACAAATATATAGTACCGAGAGCAGAAATAGATCTCAAGTTCTTCCAAGGCCTACAAACACGAACCTACAAAAATATTTCTCTTCAAGGTATCATAGACCAAGGTCTAGTCTATGTTATTTATGGCACACTAGATCAAATCCTCCAATTTGACCTTGGAATTGTAGTTAAAGAAGCATGTAAGATTGGCGTTTCCAGAGGAAGATACAAAATTATCTTCTATTCTACCCCACAAAGGTTCAGGCCACCAATAAGGCCAGCAATGCATGATATTTATATTTTCAAAGGATGTTACAACTTTTTTCATAAAAAAGGACTAGCGCCCTAACAGAAGAACAAAGAGAACTACTCTCTCATAACACGAATTGTGATAAGTGGCGATGGTTCAAAGAAGCCATGGAGATTGAAGACGATATTCATCTAGACACCAATTACCAGATTATCTTCCAGAATCAAATAATGAAGATATGGTGTGGTAGAAATAATGGTTTCTTACACGAAGGTATTGGGCGCCTCATAAAACCAAATTATAGTGAAGATACCTTCATCAGGAAAGAATACTAGCAAATGCTAGATTGGTATGAAATAAGTCAACCAGACGAAATTGAAGGCATAACCTCTGCACCAATGATAGTAAATGATGATAGCGAATAGCAATAATTGTTCATTGTAATCTTCCTAGACAAGAAGAATAAGTGTAAGGACAATTATATGATGTACCATCTACTATTGCAGATGGAATCTGAACTATTGCAGATGGAATAAAGTCTAGTCAAAAGCGTCATAATGGCGAATATTCTTCCTGGAGGTCTAAAACTTCATCATGACTCCCTGAAGTCTAAAGCGTCATCATGAAAAATAATATCGATGGTCAAAATGTGCCATAATGAGGATTCTGCTCATGCTTATCCCCAGGGGTGGTGACCTCTATATAAAGGGCACAAGGCTAAGCTTGAAGAAAACGACGAACACCACTTCACTCACCACTTCGCCTCCACCACCATTCCATCAAAGTCTCCACTGTCACTCCATGATGTAGTGTATATAAGTAGTATCTGACTCTTATGAGTCAGAGTATGTAAGAGTCAGTAAGTATATGCGTGTCTTGTATAATTATGTATGTATCCATATATCCTAAAAAAGGACTCGATCTTACGAGTTAGAGTGTGTAAGAGTCAGTAAGCATATGTGTGTCTTGTATAATTATGTGTGTATGTATGTACCCTAAATAAAGACTCGATCTTATAAGTTAGAGTGTGTAAGAATTAGTATGTGTCTCATGTATTAAGTCTCTGGTGTACTAGTCAAAAGGATTCACCTTCTGATTGTCAAGATGGACACCTGAAGCCTCAAGACGGACACTCCAAGCCATTCTCCACCATACATTGTAGCGACCGGATCCCTAAGTCGCTGCCTAGATCCTTTATATATATATATATACCTACGTATGTTTGTACGTACGTATGTATGTGTATGTGTGTGTGTATATAGGATACAGCGAGGATTCCAGGATTCTCCGAGCATGCTTGCCTTGCTCTACGGGAAGAAGTAATTTCAGTCCTACATGCAACCTCTCCGAAATTACCTAGACGAGCGGTTGGTGCATAACTCGGTTGATGCATGAGATAGTAACTTTGTAAATGTAAGTAACTTTATGAATTACCGATGATAACTTTACATTTAGAAGATAGTAACTTTCCGTAGTATTGCAATGTGAAAGTTATCACGTGAGAACTGTAAGTAACTTCGTGAATTATAAATGATAACTTTTATGCATGTGATAATAATTTCGTGACACATGCATGCATGCATGCAGCAGGAGAGAGAAGGGAATAAGTTGCTGGCATTTGATAATTATGATAAAGTTACTATTGAATGTACATCAAGTTATCATATATAATGCCTGTAGTTACTTTTGGTTACACATGAAGTTATCATCCATATGGAATGAAGTTACCATCCCCATGGTGAAGCCCCACTAACCCACCCTATTTCGAAAAGTTACTTTCAGTTACGCATGAAGTTATCATCTATGTGGAATGAAGTTATCAACCCATGGTGAAGTTAATATATGGTGAAGTTACTATCATATGCAATCAAGTTATCATTCATTATGAATGAAGTTACTATCGGTAGCAAGTGAAGTTACTGCCGAATGCTCATAGTACACAGCAGGTAATAACTTTTCTCATAATAGACAATAACTTAACCACAATAGACAATAACTTTTCTCATGACCGAATCTACTAAATTATCACATACATAAAGCAGAATAGTTGATGTGGGGACTTTTCTATTTTGTTAGGACTTTCGACTACTATAGTACTTCCAGCTGCTACATTACATTTAACTGCTACAGTACCATGATTGCTGCAGTACTTTTGGCTGTTATAGTGCCACGCCTACTATAGTGTTTTCGACTGCTATAGTACCTATGACTTGTAACACCCCAGCCAAACAATGACCTGGAATGCTACCCAACTAGAAGTAAAGCAATGTTAACTAATTGCGTTATACAAAATTTCGGCAGAGCCTCCTTTGTTTATCTTTCTAAATCAGAGATTTCACAAGCAGTATCGATTATAATAGACAATCCTCAAGTAATAAGTTCAATGCTAAGCAAATAGATTAAAGATTACTAAACCATTCATGGATATAATACCTAGAGAAAGACCATGAGCATCATAAATATTCTAAACTCTTATTACAATTAAAATCCAAGGGTAATAATCAAATGGTACTTAAATAGTCCTTGCGTCTTATATTTAATTTTTTCTTCCTTTATTTTCATTATGGGTGGAATGTGCAAGTGCAACAAGACTAATCCTTCTTTTTTCATGCATGCCGACCTCGCAACGGTACCTAAAAAAAAACAACAACAAGAGTGAGTCCAACGACTCAGCAAATATAATAGATAGTAACAAGAACATTCATGAACATTGTAGGACCGAAATGGCGACAGAGGGGGGGTGAATGTCGCTCTTTAAAAATCCCCCAACACGTATCTTCTTCTCCAATAGCTATGGGAGCTATGAAGGAGGAAGACCAGTGTTCACAAGAAGACACAGCAGCAGGAAAAACACAAATCCAGAGACCAGCAAGCGAGAGAAATCAATTCGGGAAAATTCTGGCCTCAAGCGGTAGTACCGGAGTGCTATCCGTGGTAGTACCGCTTGAGCGGTAGTACCGGGGTTCTGAACGGTAGTACCGCACGAGCCGAGAAAGGAAAAACTGGGGTTCAGAAATCTCTCAGCAGCGGTAGTACCGGAGTGGCTTGAGCGGTAGTACCGCTTGAGCGGTAGTACCGGGCACTCGAGCGGTAGTACCGCACGACAGACAGACAACAGATTTTTCAGGCTGGAATTTTTGGAACTTCGGATTTTTGGCTAAAAAGAAGGTTTGCTCTCAATCTTTTTGATCCAAGGCCTTACTACAACATACTAAATAGTAAGGAGACCTTGGGAAACAAGAGAATCAAACCGAAAAACAAGAATTTCAGATTATGGGTGAAAATCTGAATTCTTGCACGACCCGAGCCAAAAATCAAATTGCTTCCCAACCTTTGATCCTATGGCCAAGAGACTTTGCAGATATGTTAGCAATAGCCATAGGACTCTCCATGCCCAAACTCAGCCCAAAACCTCAGGGGAAACAAGAAATCACCAAAACCCTAGAAGAGGGAAACAAGAACAGGGAAGAGCCAAAACCCAAATCTGAGATTAAAACGAAGTTTGCTCTTCGGGAAAACGATCAAATGACCTTGAGGTACCATCCCATCAAAGAGCAACCCATTTTGGGCCTTCCCAACAAGAAACAACAAGAAAACTCAAAATCAAGAAATCAATAACAGAGGCATCGAAGCAAGAACAGAGAGCACGGGAGAAACTTCAGATTTCATTCCATTCATTCAAAGGTTACAAGGATCTACGTCCCCATACGCATGGATATTAGAACCAGATGAATGATTACATGGATTCTCTACTCAATCCCTCTCCTCATCCTCTCCTCTCCCTCTCCCTAAGCCAAGAACACACACACTACATGCTTGAGAGGGGATGAACGAAGGGAACAAGGCCACACAACCTCTGTCTCCCCCAACCACTAAAGACTAAAGCCAAAACAACCCTCTAAAGCCTATTTTGACTAAAGTAAACCCTAAAATCCATGAGGAGGCATGCAGCCCCTCCTCTCCTTTTATAGCCCATGGCTAACGGGTCTCCAACCCGTTACACCGGCTAAATCCAACGGAGCCCGCTCCCGCTTGTGTAGCCTTGCGAATTTCCCGATTCGCCCCTCCTGCACCTTCCGGGAAGCTTCCGCGCTCCTTGTCCTGCAAGCCACGCGGCTTCGCCATCTTCAACACACCTAGACCGTTCTGACCTCAGCGCCACCTGCGCCTAGTCCGGTCCACCGTGCCTCGCCACGACTCCACCTCGAGTCCACGTCGTCTTCAACACATCCCGACCGTTCTGACCTCAGCGCCACCTGCGCCTAGTCCGGTCCTCCGTGTCTCGCCACGACTCCACTCCATGTCCTGCAGCCACACAGACAAAAAACACGTCAAATAGCACCGCTCGATACATGAAAGCGTAAATAGCACAAACACATCATACTCACGCATGACGAAGTCCAAACCTGTCGAAACATTAGAATACTAGCCACGTAGGCGTGGCGCCACGCCACGCCAGCCACCGTGTGGACCGAAGCAAAAGAGACGGCGATTCGCAGGGAGTTTCATAAAAAAAATCGAGGACCCGTGCGTAATTTCGGAAAAACAAAAGGATTTTTTTGGAAAAAACCGAGGACCTGCAAGGACCTGTACGTAAGTAAATAAGGACCTATACGTAATTTTGGAAACCCGCGGGGCGCCATCCAAAATTTTTTTTGAAAAAAACTGGGCGCAGGGACCTTTCCGCGAGAAAAAAGGACCTATACGTAATTTTCGCAAAACCGGAGGGAATTGCCTCCCCCGGCCGTACGCGAAAACGGGCGACACGCGCCGACCGGGGGGAGCGTGGGGGGAGACGTGGCCGAGCGGGGGAGCCGGAACCCCCCCCCCCCGCTAACAATGCTGGGGAGTATGCATCCTAAACCCATACGACCAAGTTTGACCAAACCGACCGAAACCGTTGCACCACGCAACGACATGGTCCAAACCACCCAAATCAAACTCGACTAACCTAAACCCTTGTCAATTACTCATCACTCTCATGGGGTCACGACCACATGGTCTCTCAAACATCACTTCACACATTCATCCATCAACCATATAAATAAGCCATGCTATGCAAGATGATCAAAAATCTCTTTATCTCTTTCTCTTTTGCATTTTACCGGTAATGCAAAGTGTGCATCCGTCGATGCACACCCATGCCTGTACCATTTGGTACAGGGACCAATTGCCCATACTCCACAAGTATGGGGACCTTTAGCCCATCATATCATCAACATGACGGGGACCATGGCGCTTAGTCATCTCGTGACCAAGACTTCAATAGATCAACATGATGCATATGCGTGAATGTCTCAATAAAATAAATCTTGCATTCACATTATCCATGCACCAGAAATACTCATGAACACTGTAAATTGCAATCACCCATAAACAGCACCAATACATCCTAACCACAACCATGAACACATATATTCATATTATAGATCAAACATCGACATTCCACACTATCAATTTTTAAACCATCATTATACTTGCCTTAACCGCGAGAAAACGGGGGACGTGCAGAAGGTGCCGCCTCTGGGATCCGTCCTCTACCTGAATAATAATTATAATATTTGCTAAGATAACAGTAGTAGACCTTTGCCCAAATAAAAACAATCACGAACTAGTAAATTCGTCTAACTTGGTTCCAATTCCCAAATCCTACAGGTCATCCCGCCCCCCTCTGTGGACAGTCAACTTCAAAATTTCATATCTATTGGTACAGGAGTTTGAATAGGGTATTCTTAGATTTTCTGGAAAGATAATTAAATTATCTAACTAAACCTAGTTTCTGAGCCTCCCTGATTCGGCCATCTTCTACCCGCACCATCCAATTTTCTAAAACATCAATTTCACATCGGGTTCTCTGGACAGAGCACTAAAAATGTCATAACTTCCAGCACGAGTGTCCACATCATGATTTCTTGACCTTCCTGGAAATATAAGACAATTATCTACAACTTTGATAATATGGAGATCCTCTGATTCTCCCGTTTTCTAATCTCCCAATCCAATCTACCAAAATCTGACAGAAATCTCCCGATCTGCAGAACAGTCTTACAAGAAAACTCATAACTTCTGCTACAAAGGTCCGATCGATGCGTTCTATCACTTTATGGAAATATAACTACGTCCTCTACAACTCTCTAGGAGAAGTCCAGATCTGAATCCCCATGAAACTACCCCAAAACAGCCGTCCAACGAAATCTGTCCTACCAGTCCAGAATACCGACCTTGCAACAACTAGTAAAAAAATGCATCTAATTAGGGAACAACGGGGATTACCCTTGACGAACCGATGCATATTACGATGAACGCCCTACAGACTCCTCTTCTCCTTTTCCCCTTTTTCCCTTCCTCTTCCCTTCCTCCGGATCCAATCGCCTCGCTGCGATTGATCTCCCTTCTCCGTTCGACCGGCAGCCAAAGGAAGATTTTTTCCCACCGGTAGAAGGGCTTCAATGGGGGAGGGAAAGGGGGAGGAGCTGCTGGAGGGGCACGCAAGGGAGGGGTGCGGCCAGGGGGAGAGAGGAGGGAGGAATAGGGTGGCGGCTAGGGTTTGGGGGGAGGGGCGCCTCCCCCCTTTTTGGCCGGCCTCTACTTGGGCCAAGGACCAGGCCCAGGTTGCTGGGATTTTTCATAAATTCCCCTCTAAAAATCATTGTTTAATTCTTTTCTATAAGGTCCCTCACTCCAATTAATCAATTAACTCTCGAATCACTTTTGGGGTATTACATGACTACTGTAGCTTTGACCGTAGCTTTGACCACTGCTTTGCCCATAGCTTTGACCATGGCTTCGGCTGCTCCTTTAACCATGGCTTCGACCACGATTTCGACTGCTCTTTCAACCATGGTTTTGACCACGGCTTCGACTGTTCCTTCGACCATAACTTTGACTATGGTTTTGACCACAGATTTGACTGCTCCTTCGACCACTTATAAATCATTAAGATTAATTCTAACATTATCATCACAGTTGTAATCATGAAGTTTGTTCATGTCTGATATCCAATATAACTATGGATCACAGTCAGTTATATACAGATTGCCACCTCTTATATGTGATGCAAAGTTGCTTTCGGTTATTCATGAAGTTATCACCCATATAGAATGAAGTTATCATCTCCATGCGAAGTTATCATCCTATAGTGAAGTTACTATCATATGCAATCAAGTTATTATGCATTGTGAACGAAGTTACTATCGGTAGCGACTGAAGTTACTGCCGAACGCTCACAGTACATAGCAGATAATAACTTTCTTCACAACAGGCAGTAACTTCACTCACAGTAGGCAATAACTTTCCTCACGACCAAATCTACTAAATTATCACATGTATACAATAGTACAGTTGACGTGGAAACTTTATTTATCTTGTTTACAAGCTAAAAATACAATAATTTTTCATAGAAAGTCCGATCTGCGATTCGTATACGTCATTGTATTCGAAATTATGAGCTTAATAAAACAAGATCCATGTTGAATATGTTTCAACGCTGCGAAATTCATGTTTTTTTATACTAGTCATAAGTAACTTCATGTTTGTCTGATGATAACTTCACGTGTAATAGTTATTACCGAGTCAAGGCAGTTTGCACCAGGAAGCCAGACAGCAGGACCTGTGCTACCATATATATATATATATATATATATATATATATATATATATATATATATATATATATATATATTGAAACCAAGATTTGTAAGTATATATCACGTTGTTTCAGCCTATGAGACCTACCAGGAAAAAAAACATAGACTCGGACGGTGTTCCGTCTTGTTTCCCTCGTGACTAACTAACGAAGCATATTCGAAGCGCCTTACTTTCACCAATTTCATGTTAATATCAGTTAAACCAAAGAATGCGGATCAGAGCGAGCACATCCTTAAGCAGCAATCCATTAATGCTGTCACCCCCAAGCAACACAACCGGAAGGCAACTGCCATGTGCTTCCTCCATGTGCCACATGGCATCTGGACTGATTAAGTTACTGAACAAGTTGAGGCTACATATGTACCTCTCTACGTACAAAAATGTAGATCAGCGCTAGCTAGCAACTAACCGAATCATCACAAAAACAATTAGCACAACACCGGTTGTTCATTGTCTCATTTCTGGCTAAGTAGCACTCCCCATTTTCCAAGGAAGATTCCAGCGGCACAGCCAGTGCCCCAAAGAAAGGAAGATACATATATATAGTTTGAATTAGTTAGTAAACTAGATAAGTTTGATGTCTAAAAATTTAAAAAATTTGCACACAATAAATAGGAAAAATACTTATTTTAGACCATAATATGCAGGCACTATATTGTCCCAGTTAATTGTACTATATATATATATATATATATATATATATATATATATATATATATATATATATAAAAATATAAATATAAGTGTCCTAGGGATTAAAATGTTCAATTGGCAAGCAGAGCCCCCATGCATGCATGTGTCCTGGGCTCACTTTTAATTGCATGTCTAACTAGGTAGTTGGATCGGATCCACCGGAAAGAATGTACCAAACATGAGCCCCTGATCTAGTTAAGGATTGCGTATCACTGTCTGCGTGTGTACCTTGGCCGTTGGGGCAGTACCATGCATTGGAATCATTGCGATTGGGATCTTATTTACTCCAGTTGTACCCACTATGTAGATCAGATCTATGAGCCCCTGATCTAGTTAAGTTGTCATGTAGTCCCTACAAATTGATGACATATATTGTTTTGTTTCTTAATGGTCGGTTCTGCGATGCTGTTAGATTCTTTCCCCATGCTCTCTGGACTGGAGTAAATAAAGGAGAGAGCTAGAGGTGCACATTTCATGTGCTCTGATCATTGCTGATAGTATTGTTCATTGCGTCTATCTTCACTGTGACCTGCGCTCTGTAGTAACTAGATATATCTATCTGAGCTGATCCAAGTGCTAGAATCTTGAAGTGCGAGATCTTGCTAGGGGCTAGGGCTGAATGTGTTGCAAGTACTAGTCATGTACTTCATCCTAGCTGCAGGGGAATTGCCTCAAAATAGAAGGCCTTTTATTCTTTTCTTTTTGAGGGGAACACTACTACAGAAAGTCTAATAGTAGACGCCTCATCACAGACGGTTTTGTGAAACCGTCTCTGATGAGTACTATTACAGACGGTTATAATTTGGAGGCCGTCTGTGGTTTTTGTGGCGGGAAAATGGATTATCACAGACGGTTATTACCAATTAACCGTCTGTGATACTTTTGTATCACAGACGGTCTGTATAAAAAACCGTCTGTGATAATCCCAGATTATCACAGACGGTTTTTAATTAAAAACCGTCTGTGATAATTCACAGACGGTTTTTAACTAAAAACCGTCTGTGATAATGGCTAAGGCATTTATTGCGCTGTTCAGACCGCATCTGTCTTCATTTCGATCCAGATCTAGCCACTACTGCACACTTTTTCACTCGGGAGGAAGCTAGGCGATTTCAGGCCAGTTAATTTGGTGGGAAGAGGCAGAGATTGAGCATTGAAAGATTCAGACTTTCCTGGTTGCTCTAGATATGGTTAGTAATGAAATTTATTTTTTCTTTAATTGCATTACAATTTAGGTCTAAGTAATCCATGAGTGGTTATTGAAGATGGTTAATTTGCAAAATTGTTGGTTATATAATAGTTGTTTTGTTTGTAATATGAATTGAGCTAGCAAATTAAGTCTCAATATAATAAATGTGGCCGGTATATATGTAGTTATAATTAGTTAATCTAGATTTTAATACTAAGTTGTTATATATGTACGTAACGTAGGACCGAAGCTGGATGTATGCCGCGAGCCGTGTGAGTGAAGAGTACATTAATGGCGTTTCTGCTTTTATAAGAGCTGCCGAGGAGGATATGTTGAATAAGGGGGTGGAATATATGTGCTGTCCATGCACTGACTGCGAGAATTTGAAGATGTTTAAGAACCGAGGGCAAATTGAATCGCACTTGATTCGGAGGGGTTTCAAAAAGGATTATACGTGTTGGACCAGTCATGGCGAAGTGAATGATCATATGCCGCCGGATGACATCGCCGGTGAAGTGAATGATATGCCCCCGGATGACATCGCCGGTGAACTGAATGACATGCCGCCGGCTGATGTCGATTGTGGCTCGGATTCGGATAGGTTGCACGATGATAATCTGGATCAGATGCTTCGCGATGTAGAAGAGAACTATGATGAGAGAGAGTATGTTAAATTCCATGGCTTGATGGAGGACTCAGAGAAACCTTTGTACACGGGCTGCAAGTACACGAGGTTGTCGGCCGTGCTTGAACTGTTGAAATTGAAGGCAAGCAACGGTTGGTCCGACAAGAGTTTCACGGCGCTGCTAGGTCTTTTAGCGGACATGCTTCCGGAGGGAAATGAGTTGCCTAAAACCACGTATAAAGCCAAGAAGGTTCTTTGTCCGTTGGGAATGGAAGTACAAAGAATACATGCATGCCGGAACGACTGTATCCTCTACCGTAAAGAGTATGTAAACATGCATGTATGTCCGGTGTGCAACGCATCCCGATACAAACGTAACAATCAATCAGATGATGGCGAGGGAACAGAGGCGAAGAAAGGACCTCCTGCTAAGGTGACATGGTATTTTCCTATAATTCCCCGTTTGAAAAGATTTTTTGCAAATCCAAAGGAGGCAAAACTGCTGCGTTGGCACTCGGAGGAGCGCAAGAAGGATGGAATGATAAGACACCTTGCTGATTCCGCGCAGTGGAGAAACATCGATAGGAGTTTTGTAGAGTTCGGTGCAGAACCAAGGAATATAAGGTTTGGACTCAGTACAGATGGAATGAATCCTTTCAGTAGCATGAGCAGCCGACATAGCACATGGCCCGTGACTCTCTGCATCTATAACCTTCCTCCTTGGTTGTGTATGAAGCGAAAGTACATTTTGCTGTCGATACTTATCCAAGGGCCAAAACAACCTGGGAATGATCTCGATGTGTTCCTAGCACCGTTGGTGGAAGATCTAAAAGTACTATAGAACGAAGGGGTACAGGTATGGGATGCATACAAACGAGAGAACTTCACTCTGCGCTCCTTATTGTTCTGCACCATAAATGATTATCCTGCCCTTGGTAACCTATCGGGCCATAGTACAAAAGGTGCCAAATCTTGTACTCACTGTTTAGATGGTACCGAGAGTGTGTGGCTGAGACACTCACGCAAAACCGTCTACATGCGTCACCGCCGGTTCCTTCGGAGGGCTCACCCATACCGGAAGATGAAGAAACAATTTGACGGAGAGAAGGAAGACGGTTCAGCTCCAAGGCATTTAAGGGGACATGAGGTTTATGATATGGTTAAGGATTTAGATGTTGTCCTCGGAAAGGGACGTAAATTGAGGGCTCATGAGAAGAACACCTGGAAGAAGAGAACAATATTTTGGGACTTACCTTATTGGGAGTACCTAGATGTTCGGCACTGCATCGACGTCATGCACGTAGAAAAGAATGTGTGCGATAGCTTGATTGGTCTCTTACTGAACATCCGTGATAAAACAAAGGACGGCATCAACGCACGGCTTGACTTGGCTGATATGGACATCAGGCCTGAGTTAGCACCGACACGCACTGATAATGGACGAACGTACCTTCCCCCTGCGTGTTACACTCTGTCCAAGGGTGAGAAAACAGAACTGTGCCATTGCTTGCATGGTGTCAAAGTTCCGTCTGGTTACTCCGGCAACGTGAAGAAACTTGTTTCAATACAAGATTTGAAGTTAAATGGCATGAAGTCTCATGATTGTCATGTGCTGATGACACAGATGCTCCCTATTGCAATTAGAAATATTTTGCCGATCAAAGTCCGAGAGACAATCATGAGGCTATGTTATTTCTTTAACACAATTGCTCAGAAGGTCATCGATCCCGAAGGACTAGATGCTTTGCAGGACGAGGTGGTGATGACTCTATGTCACCTTTAAATGTATTTCCCTCCTTCGTTTTTCGATATCATGGTCCATCTCATTGTTCACGTTGTGTGGGAGATAAAAATGTGCGGGCCCATATTCCTACGTAGCATGTACCCATTTGAGAGGTTCATGGGAATTCTCAAGTCCTACGTACGGAGTAGCCCGCCCAACCGTCCGAATCCGACGCAATCCCAGGCCAAATTTCCTGTGGACGACATCCTGGTAATAATTATTACCTCTCGAATGCTTGCTCCATTGGTAGGCCTATTCGAGTAGCTAATTTTGTATCGTTATGTAGGAGCCTACGAAGTGCAGGCTCCAAGTGAGATATGGCTCCATTCCCTTGTACGCTGCTTGGGGCCAGGCATATTCGTCTGGTATCGGGGCCATGGTGCACGGTCAAGATTTAGCGCCAGGCTTCGCAAAAGTTAATGTGGATGGTGTGTATGTCAATTTTGAGGTGGTCCTGCTACCGAAGCCCCCCAACGACGAGATCGTGACTCTAGGACAGGCCAGTGGAACATTCATCCAGTGGCCCAAAAGCGACATCTCCCTGGAGGCTTCTTCACCGGTGGCAGGACCAGAGCAACTTGCACTGGTGCCATCTCCATTACAAGACCAGTCGGTTCCACCACCGGATACTACACCGGTGCTATCTCCACGGGCCCTATTCTCGCCAGAGCAACTTGCACCGCTGCTACCTTCAAAGTCGACTTCCGTGAAGTCGACCTATAGCCGAGGCAGCAAGGCCAGCAAGGGCAAAGCAAAGAAGACCAATGATGATATTCTGTACCACCCTTTGGCCCGCAAATTCGTGCTTGGCGAGCCGTTGCTCGAGCAAAAAGACCTCCAAAAGCTACCACATAGTTGCATGCGATTGCACACGTGGTATATGCAACAGTCCAATAAGCTAGAGGGAGAACGGACTTCAAGTATCACTGTCAAATTCACCGAGGAAGATTTACACCACAATCTTCAAGAGTGTATGTTCGTGGTCGCCTTTGAGAATTTATTCGATCTGTTCACGCTCAACGCTCTTGACGTCTCAATCATTCGATGCTGGACGCTGTTAGTGTGTACAATCACAGTCTCCGTTAATGTCATACCGATAAATGCCATATCTAATTTTTTGCTTTCGTGTGTATATATATAGACACATGCTGATTAAAGCTAGATTATCCAACTCATCAGCTGGTTTCTTGGACCCACAATTGGTCGCCAAGGATACCATCGACCATGAGACACCCCTCGTCGAGAGGTACATTGCATCAGGACTGTTGGATTGCCGCAATAAGGACTATGTACTTATGCCCTTCAATCAGAACTTTCATTGGATTTTAATAGTAATTGTACCAAAATGGAACAAGGTATATTATCTTGATTCCCTAAGTAAGAATAAAATGGACTTCACAGTTGTCAGCCAAGTAATCGATAGGTAAGCACATATTCCCCATACATATCTACATTGTACTCTTTATTTCCTTCCGAATGATTAAGGTTAACTTTTTCGAATTACGTAGGGCGTTCGCGATGTACATTGAAAAGGGAGGTGACTCGAAGCGCGGGGCCAAAGGCCTGCTGACACATGTTCGAGATTTTAAGGTATTCGCTATTTCACATTAATTAATCCTATGCAACAGTTGGTACTAATGCCTCTTGAACTAACACATTCTATTTTTTGCAGTGCCACCAGCAGCAGCCGGGCAACACATGTGGATACTACGTTTGCCAACATATGGAACTACTCCTCGATTCCTCGAGGCTCACCAATCGCAAGGTTTGTCACTCTTCCCATAATTACTTCATACTTATCACGTTACATATATATGCACATTGATATTCCTATCGACAGGCTGTGTCCATCCCGTCAACTGCATTGAAACAGTCTGAATTTGGAGGGATTCAAGGAGAGTTGGCGTACTTTTTGCTGACTCAAGTCATAAAGCCAGGAGGACGGTTCCACTGCGCACCATGATTTCTTATTGGTCTTATCACTAAATGTAAATGCAGTGTAGATCTTTTCTAACTGTGCATTTGTTAATGGATATTTCATTTCAATTCAATTAATCGATTTGCGAAATGGATGCATGCTTTATGTTTGTGAAATGAAGTGTCATGTCAATTGGAGGTTTTATGTCTGTGAAATGTATCTGAAAGCAAATGAGATGTGTGAATTGTATGTTTTTTGTCTGTGATTATCTGCTTGTTTCAGAGGGCATGGCTAGCATTCCTGAGGCTAGCCAATAAGAGAAATATATGTATGGGTCGAAGGGAATATCACAGACGGTTTTTGAGTAAAAATCGTCTGTGATAGCTGATAATCACAGACGGTTTTTACTCAAACACCGTCTGTGATAATCAGTATCACAGACGGTGCTTGAGTAAAAACCGTCTGTGATTATCAGCTATCACAGACGGTTTTTACTCAAAAACCGTCTGTGATAGCCCATAATCACAGACGGTTCGAAAACCGTCTGTGATGACCTTCGATTATCACTGACCCATAAATACAGACGGCTCACAAAACCGTCTGTGATGACGTTTTCGAACCGTCTGTGATGACCTTTTCTGTAGTAGTGGAACCTTTAATGTATGACGTCAGACGTTCATAGGTACAAATGAGTTTAGTTTGGATTCATACTATTTTGCAGTATGGTTGTCCCCATAGGTGGATCTCTAGGTGTCTGTTCATATTGACTGCAACTAATGGCTTTTGGTTATATTTGATAGTTTTTAACTGAAAATGAATAATACTGATTGAAAGAAGTGGTTTTTAGAAAAAGGGTGCGAGTAGTAGAGAAAGTGAGGGAGAGATTTGTGCGCAAGATAGGAGCAAGCGGAGTGGGGTGCGTGATGTGGCCGTAACTCTCTGCCTAATTTCAGGAGTGAGAAGGAAGCGATAGGAATAGAGAAGTCATTTCGAAAAACCAGGTGTTCATATTAGAGCCAATCAAAACTGGAACTAGAGCTATAATGGACAACGTCAGATCAAGTTCTTGTTAGTTCACTTCAGTTACGACATGAACTCATCTAATATCATGGCAATATGGCATACATGAACACAAACGGAGTATTCAACGTGTAAAGAAAGTAACAACACCTTCGCAATACAATAATTCATCAAACTGGTCAACACAAACAAGTATGTCAACATGACAGAACAACTTAGAACCATTAGTGCTAGATCTGTATGTACGTACGATTTGACAGATTGATTTGACATTCTTACTAACTTGCTAGATTTGCTCAAGGCAGTTTTACCTTTACAAGCTTAGTACAGGCTAGGGGGCATCAGCATTGAGATGCCATCATCTGTAAAGGACACATCACAGAAACTGAATTAATGGCCATGCATCACCTGCTCCTGCATACCTATTGTATATCACCAAGACATGGAGGACAGGTCCAGCTCATGGATGGTGCCCAAGAGAGAGTATCAGATCAAGGGGCACATGCAACCACATCCCCCCAAATCATGCCATTGTCTCCAGATTCCCGGGCTTGGTTGTTAACGCATGAGTTGTCTGAACAAGCTCGCATCCCTCCAAGGCAGAGAGCATATATACAGTTCAGGATCCCCATTGTTAATCCATCATGGGGGGTCCAAAACGGCATCATTTCTGATCTCCAAAGAACCTTTCTCTCGCGCACATCGCTGGTGATCCATACATGTCTTAGTTTTTGCTAATTGGAGTCGACTGTCGCACGTGGTGGCGATCGGCTATCGGGTTTCTTGGAAAGTTGTGGGGAAAATGTTGGTGTAGGGTCACAAATAATTCAGTCTGATCAAGAAAAGAGGGGGAAAATTAAACCGAAAAGGGAAAGGCATGCAAACCTTTAAGTAGTATTAATTATTCTATAATTCACATGCAACGAGTGCGACATTTAGGCTCCGTTTGGCACAGCTCAGCTTCACTAGTGAAGCTGTTTTTTTTTGTTTCAGCTTTACGAGCAGCTTCACCGATGAAGCTAAATCTGTTTTGGAAAACTGTTTGGCAAAACAGTTTCACCAACAGCTTCATACATGGCTGAGAGAGGGCAATTGTCCAAGATGCCCCTGTCTACCTGACTTGTTCTAACATTTGGAGTTGTATGTTTGTATATGTTCATATGAATTAAAAAATAATATATTTGAATGAGTATGAATTAAAAAATTAAAATAAAAAATAATAAAAAATTAAAATCATTAGGAAGCAATATTAGTGCCTTGTTTATGTTTCGTAGTCAAATCATTAGGAGCAGTGAAATTTTGGTGAACGGGAGAGGTGAACGGGATGGACTAGTGGCAAATGCGTGTAATTTTGGTGAACCAGAGGGGCAGTTGGTTCCTAGGACTGCGGGCCTGAGGGAGAGAGCTGTGAAAAGCTACTTTTTTCAGCTTCACCTCTCCCCATTCCTTTGTGAGAGCAGAAAAAAGGAGCTTCACCCATGAAGCTGTTTGCAAAAAGGGTGTTTGGCAAAAAACAGCTCACAACAGCTCATGAAGCAGTTGGTGAAGCTGTGCCAAACAGGACCTTAATATCGAATTAGCTTGATAGCACAAACACCATAAATATATAATTATGACCACAAATTAGCCTAAACATGGTTTATGTTGATATCACAAATGGCATAATATGTATCTTCTTCAAACTCAAATCCAAAAATTATGATACCTGAAATTGTTTTTCTTGAAAATCATGTTCAGTTTCATAGGCAGATCGATCATCAAACCTAGAAGCTTAAACTGCCAAGGATGATTGTATTTACACTTGGATGTCAACAACATCCATAGATCCACATTGGATATAACTAATCTGGGACGATAATTATGAATCATTCATTCAACTAGATTGAGAAATAAAAGAAAAGGTTCGTACTATATAATCTATATTCCTGAGTGGAGGTATGTGATGTCAACAAGTTAGGAGCATGATTCCAGGGCAGGCATGGCATGCACACATGTGAACTGCCTTGCCTACTTTAAATGTGCCTGTCTCTGGTGTGGGTGATTCTTTTAGTGTAGTGCCCCCATAAATCGTTTTGCGGATAGATACATGGATGCACATATTTATAGCAAGTGGGGGTTGCTATGTTTCCTGCTTTTCCAGTCTGTCCTTTGCTTGGCAATTTGTGGTGGGGCCATCATTCCTTCCCTTCTCAAATACTTGAAGCCGCAGTGACCAATTGAGACTGCAAGCTCCTTGGCCGGTCTCTCTCTGCCTTTAAAATAGGCTCTTGTAGAGTGTTGAGAAAGTTAGGTGCCCTGTACCATCATCCTATACATAAAGTGCCCCTATTGCAAGGTTCTTCGAGGACTCGATCCCGATAAGCATCCAAGTGATAGGTCTCCACTTCTTGTAAGTAGTGTCTCTATTCTAATCTCATGGTTTTCATTTTTCTTGCATCTATCAAGATAGGCTGCAGTTTTCCATGGTTGTTTGTAACTTCCATGACAAAACAAGTTTATCTATAGGACATTTTGTTGATTCGTTCATGAATTTTGCAGCTGCCCTGCTCTCCATTACTTACCATCCAGGTTTTTTCACAAGATGTCAAGATATCTGAAGCAGTACGAGAAGGAACACATGAAGATGGCCATGTTGAAGCAAGAACAGACATTCAAGCAGCAGGTAAGGACAAGAACTAGGAGTTCCAAATCAAGAACAACTTCAGCTAAAACTTGCTAAATTCCTGTTGCTGTCAAATTAACAACTTATGCTGCATGCATTCAGGTTCAAGAACTGCACCGGCTGTACCGAGTTCAGAAGCTACTAATGACTGACGCGGCAAACACAATGCCCAGTGTCAAATGCAACCCTGAAAACGAGCGGCATACACAGGAGAACGAGGCGGGCTCAAGCAAGTCATGGGACGCCTACTCAGAGCGAAAGAAGACTCCCCTTGTTCTTGAAGAGAGTGACCTAGAGCTAACGCTGTCAATAGGAGGTTTCGGGACGGCGGAAAAGAAGGCAACGAAGAAGGAGACGTCGTCTAGCGTAGATTCTAGGACGAGCATGTCTTCGTCGTCGACGGAGTCCGGCCCCGACTGCAGGATGCTGCCTCCTCGTTCGTCTCAGTTGGGGTCGTCAGCAGTTAAGCCTAGTCCGAATGTTGGGCAGCATTTGGAGCAGGAAGGGCTGAAGCAGCCTCCTTGGCTGCACCAGTGTCTGAATTTGGCACGATAAGATCGCACAATTTCTTACTGTATCAACCTTTCTGCTGTTCCCTCTCTCTTCTTGGTTGTTCTTGACTTATTTTCTTCCTTCGGACAAAAACTAGCACTCCTCCACACTCTCTGATTTCACTGTTCATATGGCCTGCGGCTTTATGGTGAGATTTCACTACAGTACCTGCCCGCTAGTAAAGTAGAAAGCAAGGTTAGGTCCTTGTTCGACAACCCAGGCCCCAATATAGCCATATGAAACGGTCAGACTTTTCAGCCAATCTAGATATAAATTCAGCTTGTGGCCATTGTAGTTTAGTCCGTAGTGATGAAAAAAGATCGACATAGCTACCAACAATGTCGGCCATTTAAATCTTTCTGTTTGGTTATTTTTCACTTCAATGAATCAATATAACCGAATTGATGAATAAAGTTAAAGTTGGTTACCAAAATTTAGAAAACTTCACAGATATAAACATATCCTCATCAGTCGAACTCATTTTTCAAAATGCATTACAAATGTAGGTCATCGTGAGTTCTGTGCGATCAAGTTTTGATTATTAATATATACTAAACTATATAGATTGACTATACAAAAATAATACCATTGGATTTATCTTACAAAATTCTGTCATAATAAATATTTTATTATTTTTGCTAGTATATTATGATAATAAACCATAGCAAAAGTATTGTATTGGAGACCGTAAAAAGTCAAAAACGATCTATATTTATAGACGGAGGGAGTTGTTTGACGCGAACAATCACTCACGGATTTCTTGTCCTGGGAATAAGGTGCGGGCGTACCAATATACTCAAGTACATAATAAATAAATAAACACAAGAAAAGATAGGGAAAATATGTATTTTATTCATTCATTTGAGAATAACAAAATGTAACATTCTGTTTTCCAGAGTTCATTCGAAGCTTTTAAAAGAAAATTTACCATTTGAATTTTTTGGATTTAATTCAAGCTTAAAATGAATTTTTATTAATTAAAAGAATTTAATATGACAAAAATAAACATGAACATTTTGCAGAAAGTATTTTATTTGAGTTCTTGAGTCTCAAGGTTTTTCTTTTCTAGAATTTTCTGGGATTTTTTCAGATTTATTTGCTATTTTCTAGAGTTTAAATGAATTTAGTTGAATTTCTGGAATTAGAAAATTTTGAGAAATCCCTAAAGGCCCTTGGGCTGAATCCTTAAAGCCAGCCCCACCTTCTCCCTTCGGCCCAATCTCTCTCCAACCAGCCCACATTTTCCCTACGGTCCAATCCACGCCAGCCGTCCAATCTGGCCGCTGCTACATGTCGACTATCCGGCTCGAGTTTGCCTCGATCGCCAGATCTTGTCAAGTGATACATGTCAAGCATCTGGATTCATAAGCACTATTCATCTGTCCATTTGCGCCAGCTATTCGATCATCCCCAAGCCACGTGTGGTACATCCAAGGGCCTGTGCGCTGTTCATCGTTTTCACGGAGCTCACCGCCGTGTCCCACTCGGACTCCGTCCACCATGATGCCATCGTCCGTGCTGCCTGTGGTCTCCATGGCATCCGTGTATAAAAGTCAAACCCACGCCTCGCTTCCGTCGTCCCGAGCCGCTTGTCTTGCTTCGTTGTCGATCTCACCGGAGGTCATGTCATCATCGTCTTTCATGTCATCGCTATTCCCTAATCACCGTTGCCTCCATCACTGCCTCACCGTCCATCACCGCCAATGAGCATCCCACTTGCCCCGCTATTTCGCCTCATCGACTGTTAGCACGCCGCCGCACCGCACAGCTTGCCCACACCCACACCGACCAACGGTTCGCCTTCTCCATGAACCGAATCCACCGTGCACCGAGCCATTGACGTGTGGGTCTCATGTGTCAGATCCACTATTTCGTGAACCGTGAGCTGATCCTACGCCACGTCACCCTGCCACCTGTCAGCCACGTGTTGGCCACATGCCTGCCATGTCAGCCCTAGCCGCCACATCATCTAAGCCATACACAGTGCACTGTTTTATGAGACGAGTCCACCGTAGACCAGGTATTTTGTCGACCAAGTCTACAACACAGTAGAATTTTTGAATTTCTAGTATTTTCTATAGATTAGATTTTTCAAGATTCCGTTCTCCTCCGTCCTAGCTCCAATTGACCTGATTCTTTTTTCTAAATTCATCTAAAATTGAGCTCTATCTTTTAGTTCTAGTTTTGAAGTTTTTGGTGTTCATTTGAATTTTATTTAATTTTTATTTTGTGTTTCATTTCATTTTCTCTCTTGTTAGATCACGCCTTCGAAAAAGTTGAAGTAAGATTTGAAGATCCAGAGCAATTAACTGAGCAAGGCCAAGACAAGTCGTGTCCTTTGATCATATTGAACCTAGTTTTCAAATCTATTATGTATTGTTTTGTTTTAAATTATCATGCATCGCTATTTTATTAGAAAACATTTGTATTGGTACTTAATGACCTATTTGATTAATTTCTCCTTGATAATTTGAATGCCATAATTCCATTATCACTATAGGATGGGTATTTATCTTGTCACAAGGGTTGTACATTTAGTATTCTTCGCCATGCTTGTAATACATTGGGTTATCATCACATGAGATTAGATATTAAATTGTGGTGGTCAGCCACAATTATAAAATTTATGCACCTTGGCATGGATAGTGTTATTGGTGGTGGTTATACAAAATGGGTTTGACTTGGGCGAATGATCGTGCAATAAAGGGGGGAAGTTTGGTTAGCACTTCAGGGATGTATATATTTCGCTTGGGTAATGTAAGGACTTACTTTGTGCACCATTAATCTGAGCCTTATCATACAACCACATGTCTAATATAGGATAGACCTGGCATAACAATTTGTGAAGTTTTAACTTTGATTTCGCCACTGATGTTTTATTGGCGCACGAGTGAGCAATTGTTTACTAGATGGTCGCAAGAGGGAGCAATTATTGACTAGGTGGTTAGCCTACTCGACGGTGAAATCTTAGCGGGTAAGATCAGGTTGAGATTGAGCATTGTAGAAGCCTTGATGTGATTTTCTTTTACGTAAAGATGATCACATCATATGGGTAAAGTTGTGCAACCTCTGCAAAGTGTAAACGATTCGAATAGTCGTGTCCCCGATTATGGACAATGCTCGGTGATTTCACACGAAGGGTAGAGTTTTCATAAAAGCATAGTTGGATTAAGTTGGGAAGTGGATGGTAAGTTCACTGGTGGTTCATTATGTGAACGGTTAGTTCACGAGTGGTTCATTGGAGTGAATGGTCAGTTCACTTGTGGTTACTCTCAATTCCTTTGATTATTTACTTATTAATCATTTTTCAAGCTTGCTTTCAATCTATGTATTGTATTTACCTCAAATTATTGCTTTCTATGAAATAACCACTCAGTCATCATTTGGAAAGCCTCGCATACTATATTGCATTCTTTATTACAAATGACTTGCTGATTACCAATATACTCATGGCTTTATGCCTATTGTTGCTCAGTTGAAGAAGAGGAACCATATCAATAGAAGGTACCTGAAGGAGGATACTCGATGACTTCTCAGATTAGGACTTTGCTCCCCAGTCGATTGCCTATGTGCATGTCGAATAGCTACTACACTTATTTCTATTTTCTGCTCCAAGTTTCTTATGCATTTCAGGTTAGTATCTATAACATCTGATTTTTAGAGCCTTTTAAAGCTTTAGAATAAAATTCACCATTTGGATTTTTTGGAATCAATATAAGCTTAAAATGAATTTTTAGAAAAGCCCTAAAAATCCCCCCAAAAGGCCTCTGGGTTGTAACTCGTCTTTTCCTCCCGGCATAGCCTGCGCGTCAGCCCGCTCTGGCTTGCCACGCCTTAGCGTGTGTCAAGCATCATGCCGCCATTCTCTCTGCTGGATGGTTGACATGTGTCGACCATCGGGCATGTCTTCTCACCCACGTCCTTGTATCCTGGCCACCCACCTGTCGACATGTGCGTCATCGTCCTCATGGACTCTCACCATCATCGTCTCCGATCGAGATTCCCTCGGCATTTGAGTTGTGCCCATCTCAGACGTGTCGTCCATGTCACCCATGGTCTTCTCGATGTCTGTGTACAAAAGCTAAGCCTGTGCCTTGCTTTGTACATCCTCGCAGCTCCTCGCTCCCACTGAGATTGCTCATGTGATGTCGCCGCTGCACCTCCGTCGCCGCTTGCTGAGTTGCCCTCGCCACCGATGAGTCCACTGCCGAGCTGTCCTCCTCTTCTACCCCACTCCACTGATCCACCTCGTGATGGTCAGCATGCCGCCGACCTCGCTAGTCATCCCCACTGTAGTCAGCTGCAGCCACAACCTCAATTCGTGCGCCCGTCGATGTCACCACGCACCCGCGCCGCGCATTGCTTCACCTCTTCCATGCACCCCGTCCACTGTGAGCCGATCCTCTAGCCCGTGGGCCCAACTGAGTCACCGAGCCACGTTAGATCCACTGTGGCGTAGACCGGTGGATCGAGTCTCATCATCGCTACCACGTAGGCCCTAGTGTGACGTGTCTACCATGTGTCGTCCACATGGATACAATGTCAGCAAGCCGTGCACAGTGCACTATTCCATGAGTCGGGTCCCCCGTAGACTAGCTTTTCCATGCACCGAGTCCACATCATAGTAGGATTTTTGAATTTCTAGCCTTTTCCTTCTGATTAGATTTTCCAAGAGCTTGTTCTTCTCTGTCCTAGTTCCGATTGACCCGATTCTTTTTCCTAAATTCATCTTAAATTGAGCTCTATCATCTGGTTCTAGCATTGTAGTTTTTGGAGTTTATTTGGTTTTTATTTGATTTTATTTGTACCTCATTTGCTTTCTCTCTCATTACACAACGTCTTCGAAGGAGCAGAAGAACTAGAAGACAAAGAATTGGTAATTGAGCAAGGCTAAGGCAAGTTATGTCCTTTGATCATGTTGAACCTAGTTTTCAAATCTATTATGTATTATATTATTTTAAATTACCATGCATCGCTATTTTGTTATAAAACCTTTGTATTGGTAGTTAAATACCTATTTGATTAATCCCTCCCTGATAATTTGAATGCCATGATTTCATTGTTACCATACGATGGGTATTATCTAGTGATGTAACACTAGTTGTCCATGGGTTGTACGTTTAAATTGCTTAGCCATGCTTATAGTTACGTTGGGTTCGTTATCACATGTGATTAATTAAATAAATTTTGACTTAATGAGATATTGAATCATTGTGGTTAACCATGGTTATAAAATTTGTGTACCATGACATGGGTAGTGTCAGTGGTGTTGGTTATACAAGATGGCTTTCACTTGGGCGAATGATTTTGCAGTAAAGGAGGGTGCAATTTGCATATTGGGATCTGGATGTTTCGCCTAGGTAATATCTAAGGATTTAACTTTGTGCGCCATTAATCTTAGCCTTATCGTAAAACCATATGTCCAGTATGAAATGGACCTGTCTGATTAATTTGTGATGTTTCAATTTCGGTTCCGCCATTGAGATTAACATGGTTACTGATTTCCATGAGGCACAAGGAGGACTCTTCGACTAGGCAGTTAAACCTACTCGGCCGTGAAACCTTAACGAGTAGAATTGGATTGAGATTGAGCATTGTAAAGGTGTTGTGATAATCACTTAGTCGCACGTCCAAGGAAGCGTGTAATGGCTGACATGATAAGTGCATTATCTCTTGTGGGTAAAGTTGTGCAACCTTTGCAAAGTGTAAAACTATTCAAATAGCTGCGTCTCTGGTTATGGACAATGCTTGGTGATTTCACACGAGGGGTAGGTTTTTCAAAAAATCTTGGTTGGGTTGAGAGCAAGTTGATTGGGAAGTGAATGGTTAATTCACTCCTTTGATTCATTAATTATTTGTATACATCCTTTCCAAAATTGTGTTTTCAATCTTGTATTTACCCTAAAAATATTGCTTTCTGCAAAATAACCATTCAGCCATCCTTTGATAAGTCTTGCATATTATATTGCATCTTAGTTACAAACGACTTGCTGAGTACTCTATGTACTTACGACTATATCCGTATTTGCTCAGTTGTTGAAGAAGAACCATACCAACTAGAGGTGAGTAAAGGAGGATGCTTCAATGACTTTGCAGATTAGGACTTCGCTCCCCAGTCGATTGCCTGTTTCTGTTTTCCGCTGCTAGTTTCTTAAGCCCTTGATGCTGTTATTTGTAAGCTTGGCCTTAAGGTCGCAACTCTGATAATCAATAATATTTGAGTCTTTTCTTAGTAAACTGTGATATGATTGATACTTCATCTATGTTTACACTGTGTGCACTGGCGTGATCCTAGACTAGTGCAGAATACAAAGGAGAGTCTGAATTTGCATATTCGGGTCTCGACAGAGATGGTATCAGAGCTATATCGACTGTAGGGTGAAGCCCTAGTTAGAATGGTTGAATTAGCAAAGTTTTCAATTTTTTTTTGTCAAAATCAAATCAACCAAATGATTATCTAGTAATTCTCTATTCTTACATCATTCTTAGGATTCTTACTCTTTGCCTTATGTGGAGTATTATTTTGAAAACTTAAATTGACTTCTTATCCCCGTAATGTCCATAGATATCACGAGTGTCCCTTAATCAAAGAGGAGGTTGGCCTGGAATTCTTCAATCCTTGCTGTGAAATTTGGATCAAGGAAGCACCCAATACGTTTCGAGACAAGATTGAAGAGTATCGTGAGGAGTGGGAGCCATCAGATTAGAACCCTGCTATAGTTTGTAGTACTGTGTAGATTGATGCGAGAGATCACAGGCATATAGCCCTCCTCAAAGACCATCACAGGCATAAATGATCCAAATTAGATCATTTGTGGCACTGGGGTGTTGTTGGCATACGAGGATCCTCTTGCAAGAAGATGACTTATGATCAGAGGAGCTCCACGCCAATGATCATTATGTGACATGGCATGCATAGTTGACGAACGAGCGAAGATGAGACCGACAACAAATGCGTGCAGCGAAGATGGGACAAGAACCAGGTTCCACTGGGCATGCCATTTTGTTTGATGCGAGAGATCACTCATGGATTTCTTGCCATGGGAATAAGGTACGGGTGTGCTAGTGTACTCAAGTACACAAAAAATAAACGCAAGAAAAGATAGGAAAAACATGTATTTTATTCATTCCTTTGAGAATAACAAAATTACAAGTTCCATTTATATGAGTGTACTCCATGGCCTACTTTACATAGTAGATCTGACATAGGCAACGTGGTCTCTTAGTTCAAGGGGCCTCGGAAAGCTCCCAGTTAATTACATATGAGGCGCAAACCCATAAAATACCTCTAATTAAACTATGCATTGGTTGTCATCTTTAGTCTTCGCTTCACGTTCTCCATGCATGTGATGAATGGTTGATGTAGATGTGGGTGTTGGCATATCCATAGCCTCATTGGTCTATGGGGCCATTGATAGCATAGCCTTTACATTGGACACACCCGCCTATGTTGTTCAACCTCATTAATATTGAACGACACTTAGAATTATGGTGAAATAAAAGCATGCAAGGTTCACATCAAGCCTGACTGATCTGACAATACAGCAGTAGAATCAGTGTAGTAGACATAATTTGGGTGGTGAGGTTAGCAAAGTAGAATGCCATGGTCGGGTGTCAACGTGGTCGAAAGTGGCCGACAGGAAGAACTCCACTACAGTGCAAACGCACCAGCCGAACTCAGTTGTCGTATGGGCAAACCATCCTTACTTTGATATGGATACATAAGATATAGGTTAGCTGAGTAGAATGCCAAGGTCGAGTATTGAGGTGGTCAAAAGTGACCATTGGGGAGGACTCTACTGCAATGCAAACTCACTCAGCCGAGCTTAGGTGTTGTAAGGGCAAACCATCCTTAATTAACGTGAATAATTAAGTCACAGGAGACAGTCGAGGCAACTCCAATGTAGTTGAGGTGCATAAAAGCAACCTATATGGTCACGAGTGTAGGTCATCCTCGTTCACGTATGATCGATATGAAGATCATTTGGAATGACTCAAGTGTTGTGAAAGTGTATTGGAGTAGGCTTTAGCATCATGGGCATCATGCCAGTCATAGCGGATGACTCAAATAATAGTAGTCGTATTTGATCGGTTACTATAGCAATAGTCATGCTCGACCGTGGTAGTCTGTAGTCGAAGGCTGTTGAGAGTCGAAAGCCATCAGTGATCGGAAGTAGTCTGTAGTCGAAAGTTGGATGCCATCGACAATCAGAAGCAGTCAGTAGTTGAAAGTCGAAAGCCATCGACAATCAAAAGTAGTTGGCAGTCGAAAGTCAGAAGCCATTGACAATTGGAAGTAGTCGGAAGCCATCAATAATCGGGAGTAGTCGGTAGTCGGAAGTCGAAAGCAATCGACAACCAAAAGTAGTCTGTAGTCACAAGTCAAAAGCCATCGACAATCAAAAGTAGTTGGTAGTAGAAATTTAGAAATCATCAGAAGTCGCTGTAGTCAGAGTCGAAAGCAGCCAGAAGTCAGAAACCATTGGAGTTGTCAGTAGTTGAAGTTGGAAGTAGCCAGAAGTTAGAAACCATCAGATCGAAGTCGGCTATAGTAGGAGTAAAAAATAGCCAAAAGTCAGATGCCATTGGACATCAGAGGTAGTTGGTAGTCAAAAGCCATCGACCATCGGACGTAGTGGGTAGTCAAAAGCCAGAAGCCATCGACAATCAGAAGTAGTCGGTAGTCAAAAGTCGGAAGCCATCGACAATCGAAAGTAGTCATTAATAAAAAATCAAAAGCATCGACAATCAGAAGTAGTCAGTGGCCGAAAGCCATCAGACCACTTGACCTATTACTATAGCAAGACCGGTACTATAGCACAACATGTTACTGTAGCATGCCTCATAAGCGTCCGAGTACACCAGACGGTTGGAAGAGTTCGAGTACAGTGGGTGGTCATAAGTGATAGAGTATTAAAGGTGGTCGGCGATGTTGGAGTATAGCAAGTGTTTGTAAGTGATCGAGTATCAAAGGCGGTTGTAAGAGACTGAGTACAAAAGGCGTTCAGTGACGTCCGAGTACAACAGGTGGTTGTAAGGGACTGAGTATCACCAGTGATCAATGATGTCACATGTCTCAAACATCGAGAAGGACTTATGAGTAGTGCCATTTACATTGCCTTGAAAAGCTATCATCAGATCAGAGGTATGCGCATGCATGGCACATTGATTCATGCATGTGTAGTCATGTACTGTCCTACCTTGGTCTCAAGTCGAGTAGTATGTCGACGGCAGACGCGGCGTCCTCGGTAGTAGACGAGACTACTCTGGTACATGGCGGATCATTGCAGCTACACAGCTTGGCTGGGGTGCATACCATATGTAAGAGTGGAGGGACTTCATGCTTCAAGCCCAATGGGTTGGAAAGCGGACAACAATCTTGATAACCCTGATGTCATGGCCGTGGGCTACACAATGGTGAGCTCCAAAGAACCTAATCAACATCATTACCAGTAGTGACTATAGGCATTTGGCAGCATCCCCATCACTGCCGCCGTCCATTGACCTACAAGCTAGCTAGATAAAAGAGAAAGAGAAAGGGGAGGTTCTTTACCATCTTGAACATAGTGCACCATGGCTTGGGCTTGCGCAGATTGCTTCTTTCTATTCCTCTGCCTTCTTCTCCTTTCATGTGCGTATCTCTTGATGTGTATCTTCTCTACGTATGTCTTCTTTGGGTATGTATGCTAATGAGTGTCACTCTCGTCCATTTGAGTGTCCGCCTGTTTTCTCCGTCTAAGTCCGTCCTTCCCCTCCAAGCATGCGCAACCTTTTATAGGCACACACAAGGGCAGCAGGTGATGTACGTGGCTCCATATGGCGCCAATCCCTCACATGATTCTTGGAATCAAATTCATGATCTGATTGCCAATTCTTACCTTCTAGACCTTTGCTTTCCTTCTAAGAGAGATTTGCTGAGAATTGCTTCCATTAAATGGAGATATGGTGCAATAATGTTTCCATTGTAAGGATGATATGCTGGGAATAAATCTTTTCCTTTCATTTTGGTGTGTAAACCGCAATTGGTTGGTCATGCTGTATGCCACATACACACCAGCTAGCCCACAAAACTGTCCATGTGTTGTTTTGCAGCCTGAATATAGCAGACTTATCTTACTGTCGAGACCTGAATATGCAAATCTGGATCTCTCTGTGCATTCTACACTAGTCAAGGATCATGCTAGTGCACACAATGGAAACATAGATAAAATATCAACCATACGCACGGTTAACCAAGAAAAGACTCAAATATGAATTAATTATTAGAGTTGCGACCTTATGACTAGGTTTACACTTTATGAGCCAGAAAGGCTAACAAAACTAGCAGTAGAAAACACAATGATGATGAAGTGGTCATTCGACATGTCCACAGGCAATCGACTGGGCAACGAAGTCCTAATCCTAGAAGTCGTCGAAGTATCCTCCTTCACACACCACTGGCTGGTATGGTTCTTCTTCTTCTTCTTCTTCTTCAACTAAGCAACTATGGATATAGCCATGAGCACATAAAGTACTCAGCAAGTCATTTGTAACAAAGATGCAATACAGTATGCAAGGCTTACGAAATGATGGCCGAGTGGTTATTTTGTAGAAAGTAATATTTTAAAGTAAATACAATAAATAGATTGAAAGTGAGATTTAAAACAAGTAAATAAATAATTAAGTCAAAGGAATTGATAGACCACAAGTGAACTGACCATGCAACCAATGAACCATCCATGAACTAACCATTCACGAAGTGAACCACCAATGAACTAATCATTCACTTCCCAACTTATTCCCAACCAAGTTTTTATGAAAACACTACCACTCGTGTGCATCACCGAGCATTATCCATAACCGGGGACACAGCTATTTGAATAGTTTTACACTCTGCATAGGTTGCACAACTTTACTCATATGATATGATCATCTCATAGTGACACTAGAGCAACACGCTTCCTTAGGCATGCTGACCAAAAAGATCATAACAAGGCTGTTGCAAAGTTTAATCTCAACATAGTTTCACCTATTAAGATTTCACGATCAAGTAGGCTAACCACCTAGTCGACAAATCCCTCTTACCCCGTGGAATGTCTAACCAACACCCGCCAACATACCAATGGCGAAACCGAAATTGAAACGTCACAAATTATTTAGCCAGGTCTATCCCATATTGGACATGTGGTTGTACAATAGGCTTAGATCAATGGTGCATAACGTTAAGTCCTTAGATATTACCTAGGTGAAACATCCACATCCTGAAGTGCTAACCACACTTCCCCCTTTACTGCACAATCATTCGCCCAAGTGAAAACTATTTGTATAACCAACACCAATGACACTACCCATACTAATGTGCATGAATTTTATAACTGTGGCTGACCACAACAATTAAATGTCTCATTAAGTCAAAATTAATTAATTGATTACATGTGATGATGAACCTAACGTAACTATAAGCATGGCTAAGCAACTTAACGTACAACCCATGTGACAACTAGTATCACATCACTAGATAAATACTTATCCTATGGTGGTAATGAAATCATGGCATTCAAACTATCAAGGCAGAATTAATCAATTTGGACAACAGATACCTGATACAAAGGTTTGTATTAAAATAGCAATGCATGACAATTTAAAATAAAATAATAGATAATAGATTGAAAACAAGAGGTTCAACATAATCAAAGGACCTAACTTGCCTTGGCCTTTCTCAGTTAACAACTCTTGAACTTCTGCTCCTTCTTCTGCTCCTTCGAAGACATTATCTAACAAGAAAGAAAATGAACGAGGCACAAATAAAATCAAATAAAATTCAAATAAACTCAAAAACTTAAAAATTAGAACCAAAATATAGAGCTCAATTTAAGATGAATTTAGAAAAAAAGAATCGGGTCAATCAGAGCCATGACAAAAAAGAACAGGCTCTTGGAAAATTGAACCTAAAGAAACTACTAGAAATTAGGAAATGTTAATGTGTTGTGGACCAGGTGCATAGAATAGCAAGTATACAGTGAACTCGGCTCATAGAACAGTGCACTAGTGATGGGACTTGCTGACACAGCGGCTGACTAAGCATTAGGGCTGACGTGGCTTGACACATGGCACGACAGATGGCACTTAGGGCTGATGTGGTAGGGTGACATGGCATGTTGACATGGCATGCTAAAATGGCACATGGGATGGCTCAGGTGGCTGATGTGGCACCCATGTGGCAGACATGTGGACCTAGGGTTGACGTGGCAGCTGACTCAGCTCGGCTCAACTTATGGGTTCATGGCACTGTGGATCTAACATGGGGGACCCTCACGTAAGTGGTTCAATGCATGGAGGATTGGGTTCACAGAGGAGGCAAAGTGATGCACTGTGTGGGTGTGGGGTGACATCGGCGCTGATGTCGGTCGATGCGAGGTCCTTGGCGGCGCTTCGATCGAGCGGGATAGTGCACGGCGTGTGAATTAAGGGAACAAGGTGGTGCGAATGAGGCTCAGCCGAAGCAAGGTAGTGCAACGAACGGCAGACTCACTATCGAGATGGCTACGTAGGACGGGAGAGGAAAGACCGGCTCGGTGGGCGATGGCGGACAGCTGACCGACGAGGATGGCAGACAATGGCTGACGTGAAAGACGGCGAGGCAACGGTGGAGCGCCGGGCATAGCTACAAGGGTGATGACACTGCGAGATGCAGGAAATGAGGGAGCGACCACGGCTTTTATAGGTGCAGACACCAAGGTGTCCAAGGTAGTGACGGCACGGAGTCCAGAGCAGAGAGGACATGGACACCAAGGCGTGTTTGAGGCAAAGACGACCGAGAGTCCATGAGGACAACAACATGCATGGCAACAGGTTGACGGCTAGATGCAGTGGCACAGGCAACAGGCGAGCCAAGGATGGCTGCTGATGTGACGATGGCCCGATCTTCCGAGAGGTACTGATAAGTCGATTGTGGAGATCTCGACGTTGATGATCCAAAGGCTCCGACCAAAACAAATCGAACCCCTCACAATCACTACACCACTGCTCCGTTGGTTATCAACCGTGCCGAACACGATTGACCTCGCCAAGAAGGCTATCTCCTGCAAGCGAACCGAGAACACAAGCAAGAGAGTACAAGATGCAATCTGAAATTGCGAATAAAGATTAAGTTCACAAGTTGGGGTCTCACAAACCGATAAACGGCGAAACTGTTCAAAGACAGATTAATCTAAGCAAAACCCAAGGAAAACTAAAGGGGTGCGGCCTCCTTAAATAGGAGAGGGGGAAGCCACACTTATCTAATGACAAGGGATATGGTACTATTCATGGTTACTGTTCATGCACCCGTGCTACTGTTCACGTGAACAGTACCGGCCCAAATAACCCAAGTTACAAGGCCCTCGGCCTATTTTGACTCGGACTGGAAAAGTGATGTGACTTATTTTGCAGTTTCTGATTTGTTCGGATGGAGTTTGGAGGTGGGACCAGATCCATCGGAAAGTAGACTCCAAGAGCTTTCCAACGAGTACTCGCGGGCCCTGAGAAGCCTTCTGGATCAAAAGTTATGGCCGTTTGAAATTGGCTTGTCAGGCTGAATCCGAATTGATCTGGAGGCCGAATTGGATTCCAAAACCTGTCCAACTTGAACCCTTGCTTCAATTGGTTCCAAAGTGATGTGGTGCTACAAATATATATATTTTCATCATTAGGTAGCATCATATTCTCATTTAAAATGTGTTGAAGTTGAAGAAACGAATTCACCTTTAGTTCAATCTTGATATTGACCGCTATGGTCGTATGTGTTGGTGGCGTGGTCACATCAGCTGCCACGTGGACGATGCGATGCGCACAGAGGCAAGACGTCGATCACCAACACATGGTAGGCGCGGTCAAGTCAGGCCAGGACGGAGCGGGGAAGGATAGGCCAGGGAATGGGCTTCGACCCACTAGGCCTTAAGGGAATTTCTCATTATTTTCTATTTTCAGATATTGGATTAAACTAAATTGAGTTCTAGAAAATAGCAAGTAAATCAGGAAAAATCTCAAAAAATTCCATAAAAATCCTTGAAGCACAAGGAACCTAAGTAAAATACTTCCAGCAAATGTTGAAGTTTAATTTAGTGATACTAAATCCTTTTGATTAATAAAAATTTAATTTAAGCTTTAATTAATTCTAGAAAAATCTAAATAGTGAATTTTCATTTAGAAGCTTCAAATAAACTCTGAAAAATAAGAGATGGAAGTTGGGGTTTCAGAAGAGAGGGGAAAAAAGCTCACCACCAGATCAAGCCTCCCAGTGCCAAATCGGTCTTGGGGATTTGGTCTTGGAGAGAGTTCGGCGATGCCGTGCTTGTGCGGTTGCCGAGCTTTGGTGCTCTTGCCTCTTACTCACAGATCTCACTCCCTGAACTGTGCGCTTGTGCATGGTGGGTTTCGGGCTCTTCAACTCGGTCTTGGCTGGGTGGAGTGCAATGCAATCTTGCCTTCTTATTGGCTTTGTGCGGCATTGACTTGTACCTCAGCTTCATGAATCAGTGAGTGTTGATTTGTGGAGTAGGGTTTTGTATCTCCGATTGCCTCTTCGGTGATTCTCTGGTATTCACCGGTGATTGGTTTTTTGGGACATCGGCTCCGACAAGCCTAGCCCCTTTCGGCCGTCATGGTGGCTTGGAGTGCCGCCACTCTATGAGCTTGCTCTCTACTCCTCTTACTTATATTGTGCATGTGTCAACCGTGCTATTTCATATATGTTGATATCTGAAATTTGTGGGAAGCTCTAGTACTAGAAGGACTTATGCATGATAATCTATGAGTTTTTATGAATGCTCGATGAGGATAGCTTATCAAATTGAAATCATTGTGACTATTGAGGAAGAATTCTGCTAGTTTATATTTGTCAGAACTAGTTTCATATCTCGGTTCTATGTAGTTTACTACTGTTTAGTACTAAATCTTGTTGATTTCAGTTCATTCTACAGAAGCACTTAGCTGTTGCATTTCCCTGCTATTGCCGTATCACTATTGTTCTTATTCCAGTAGCAGTTTCTGGTCCATGCTTATACTTTGAAATTGAGAATTGATTCTATGACATTCAGAGGTAATTTTAGAATCAAACTAGCAAAATACTGAGAGAATAGTCTCTTTGATTGGTGAACTGTTGACAAGAGTTGAGAAGGCCAAGCTTTTCATAACTTGTGCAACTCCTCCCTGAGAGCAATACTATAATTCTCAAATCTATGCATTATATGTGTGTTTTGTTAATGATATGTGTTGTGGTTACAGACCAAACAGAGAGAGAGAGAGAGTATGGTAGTGGGGAGTTAGGTGAGTAAAAATGGCTTCGGGGTCCCTCCCCATGGCCTATGTCACATATATATATATCCAAATGGGGAGTGCTTTTACAATTATACCCTTACACATGTGAGTATTCCTCTCAGGGGTACTCATGTCATTACACATGTCCCATTTTGGGCCTTACATCCTTCTAATAGGCCTACTGGGCTTAGGTGGGGGCCACCCCTACAACAGGAGCCTCTCATGGTGAAGGGCTTCACGGGCCGAAGCCATGCCGCTGAGCCCTTTGGCCCCCTCCGTCCCATCGGCCTGTGACCCTCGAAGACCTAGATACACTTCCGTTCGTGCTTGTGGTACGAGAGCCGTGTCTTCCGCTCCCGGAGCAGCGCGGCCTCGAGGTCGAAGGCACCGGGCAGGTCAAAGGCCATGACGGGGCCGAGGTACGGGCATGCCATGCTTCGCGCTCCGGATATTTGTGTGCGCGAAGTAGACTTGATCGGCTGCCCCGGGCATCCGAGTCTCGGGAAGTGCTCCGCACGATGTAGCGCCAGCGCGGAGAGGTGGCTGCGTGGCCTGGGAGTGCGCTTTTAATGACGCCTGGAATCGCGCCGGCCTTTATCAGGGGTAGACTGTCGCGGCTGCCCTGTCTGCACGTGGCAGGCTGTGATTGGAGCGTCGTGGGATGCCAGCGGTCATACGACCACGGCCGTTCGCCTCTTCCCCAGGGAAAGTGGCCACGCGGCAGGAATGTATCGGCGCATTACGCGCTGATCGCCCACCTACCGCCGCCTGTCGTGGTTGCCAGCGGTTGCACTGCCCGATCGTGGGTAGTCGAACCGCTGTAATCCTGCCGTCCGATCTTCTGCTTGCGGGGGAGACGGGGGGCTTTTAAGTTGTCACTGTGGGCATGCAAGCGCTCCCCCTGGCCTCTTGCTTGTGCGTTCCTTCCCGTTTTCCTTGCGCATCCTGCTGCTACTTTCACATCCGTTCCTGTTTGTCGCCGCAGTGGGGAGAGAGGAATGGCTGCGCGCGACGACCTCCCAGCTAACAGGGGTGCCGCCCTTGACGATCCCGCGCGCCGTCTTAGCGAGAGCACCTCGTCGAGCCAGCGCTGCCTGACGCCACCACCAGCGGAGTACCGCCTGGTTCCGCGCGACAAAAGGCAAACCAACCATCGCTGGGATGCCATGAAGAAGTCAAAGGGTCGCTGCTCCCGTGTGCTGGGGCGGAGTCGCGTCACGGAGGAGACTCTACAAACCCTTCTTCGGGAGAAGAAGCTGGAGGAACGTGCCGGGGTTCGCTTGCCTAGGCCTGACGAAACAGAACCGAACCCGGGAGAGTCGAAGGTGATCGTCTTCGTGGCGTTCTTTGATGCCGGGCTCCGAATCCCGGCGACATTCTTTGTTCGCGAAGTGCTACGAGCCTATGGGTTGGAGCTGGCGCAGCTGACTCCGACCGCGATCGTTCGGTTGGCCATCTTTACTTGAGCGATGCGGACGGAAGGTGCCCGTCCCAGCGCCGAGTTGTTCGCCATCCTGCATGACGTGTGGTGCCAACCGAAGAAAGTGGAAGGGGGCGTACTCGAACTTCGGCAGCGTGGACTTCGTGCTGAGGACGGATTGCTCGCACTTGTTTCCCGTGTTGGCTACGCGAGAAAAGTGGGAGTCCGGTTGGACACGACGATGGTTCTATTACCTTCTGACGAGCTCGAGCGGCCTCCGAAGCCGGGGAGAGCCGATATCATTCAACCGCTGTCCGGATGTGACGCCTCGGCTCGGCGACGAACAACAGACGCGGAGACTTGCTGGCATCACCCTCCGGTTCAACATGCGTGACCTCACCGAGGAGTTCACCATGTACGGGATATCTCCGCTTTCTTGTAACTGGAAGTACGAGCGGCGGGGGCCCGACCGGAAGGACGGCATCCACCCGGGGGTGTCTTCGCTCCATAGGCCCTCCGCGCCCTGTAAGTATCCCTGCCATAGGCCATGTACCACCTGGGAGATTGCAAACCCTTAGGTATGATATTCCGCTTTTGCGTGCAGTGCGCCGGTTAGAAGATGCGGAGCGCGCAGTGGTTGCGGTTCTTGGGCCGTATACGGCGAAGGAACACAAGGCCCGTGAATCCACAACTTCCTTGGCGAAGCAGGGGCAGATTAACCGGGTATGCAGGTCCTGGGAATTCCCGTTCCGGAACGCCCGGTGCCTGCGGAATCGCCGAGCGGCGCGACGGCGATGGCTCCATCCTCTCGACGCGAGGTCCAATCGGAGACCATTGCCTTCAGCTCGCCGGACGTGCCGCCAGTCGAGAACATGGAGATGGGGGGCGAAATGGGCACTGAGCTCAGACCGGCCGGTTCGGGGAGGCACGCAACTCCCGACGAGGCCCTGCACGGTGGCGAGGCGACGGGCCCAAGCCTCCTTGTTCTTGAAGATGACGCCTCGTCGCCTCCAGCGGCAACTGCGGCATTGCCGCTGACGACAGCTTCCGCGGCTGCCAAGGTAACCACGGAGGCTCCACCTGCGACTCTGAAGGCGAAACGCCCTCGGGTGCAGTCGCCACCATCTTCGAGGGGCTGGTTCAGTGTGGCAGGCCCAGTGACTGAGGCCCTGACACCTAGCGGGGTGCTCCTGAAGTCGGGAGGGTTGTCGCTCCTCAGGCCAGCGAGGTGGTCATGCCTCAGGTGGAGGCCCAACGAAGTGCCGCGGTAGAGGGTACTGGAGGTAGGTGTGGTTCGTTTTCCTCCCGCGACTTCGCGAAACTCTCTCCAATTTGCTCGCTTATTCCGTCGACATCAGGCGAGACAAGGTCTCCTAGACGAGGACAAGAATCAAGCAACGGGGGTGCCCACGATGTCGCTGGCCTAATTGAGCAGGGGACTGTGTGCGCCCCAACTGTTGCCGAAGGCGCTGGGACGGGGGCTCTAAGGCTTGGCGTCTCCGACCTCGTCCCTCGGTGGGAGGCGCTTCGCGCCTTGAGCGAGGTGGCGGAGTATGCTAGCAGCCACCTAGATCATCAGGCACTGCAGTCGTGCGGGGGCAACCTTTTGGCGCTCGCGCTGGGTGCCTCGGAGATGAGGGTAACGGTCTCTGCTCTCGCTGCATGTCCTTTGCTTATCTGGTGGATAACCTTTGTTCTTGCGCCCGTGTAGATGCTTGCAATCGGCAAAGCCCTCGAGGAGACTCGCGCGTGTGAACGGAGGGCACTCGAGGACCAGCTGCGCGTTGTGGACGACGCCCATGCCACCAAGGACGAGCATATTCGGGTGCTGATGGCGGAACGGGACGAGGCTATCGCCGACGCGTAGTTGGTAGGCGCGAACGTGAAGAGCGCGGCACTAGCCGCACAACGCGCGATGGAGGAGGCTCAGCGCGTCGCGACGGAGGAGCGGACTGCCCTTCTTCAGCGAATCTCCGCGCTAGAAGCAAAGAAGGAGCAGCTTACCGCCTCCCTTGCAGAGAAGGCCTTATCCTGGGACAATGCGTGTGCCTCCGCGTGGGGGACGATGGAGTGTTTGGAGCGGGCCCTCCGGGGGCTGTCTGTGCATGTGGAGGGCGCCACTCATAGCCGCCAAGACCTGATGGAGACGCTCGGGCGAATCGAGGAGGGCTCGAGCGTCGCCCTTCGCGGCACCAAGGCATTCGGCACCCACTGCAGCTACATGAGTGCCGGCCTTGCCCTTGCCCTGCTGCACGCTGGTGGGTGTGAGCATATCAAAGAGTTGGTGAACCCCCAGCTTGACTTGCCCGTCCAGCCCGGGATGATATCTGATGTGGTTCGCGCTGCCCAGCCCGCCACCCGAAACTTCCACACTCGGATTTGGAATTACATCGGGGAAGGTGCCGCCACAATTGCTTTGCGGCGGACGCTGCACGACGAGGGGGATGTGCTCCGCTGGCTCGAAGAGGTTCCCCGGCGTAACAAAGGCGGTGCGGGCACTCGTGTCGGCGAAGATGGCGCAGACTCGTAGGAATACTGCCAGGTTTTGGTGCGCGCTGCGCCATGTGTATGTCTGCTACTGTAATGCAACTTCTGTTTTGCACAAGCTAAGCGTCCATTCTCCTGTGCTCTTTTTGCTATATAATGTGTTGTGAGCTGCCAGACGTCGTCCCTCGTGCTGAAAGTAGCGAGCAGACTTGCGAACGCCTTGCGCCGCGGACCCCGGGTTTCGGAAGTAGTCACGCGAGCGCTCCGTCCCCTTTCTTCCGAAGTGGTGGCAGCGGAGCTGGCGCGCAGCCAAAGTAGCGTGCGAGCGCTCCGTCCCCTACCCTTTGAAGCGGTGGCAGTGGAGCTGGCGCCTAGTCGAAGTAGACGCGCGCGCGCTCTGTCTTCTACCCTTTGAAGTGGTGGCAGCGGAGTTGGCGCCTAGTCAAAGTAGACGCGCGCGCGCTCCGTCCCCTACCCTTCGAAGTGGTGGCAGCGGAGCTGGCGCCTAGTCCAAGTAGACGCGCGCGCGCTCCATCCCCTACCCTTCGAAGTGGTGGTAGCGGAGCTGGCGCCTAGTCGAAGTAGACGCGCGCGCGCTCCGTCCCCTACCCTTCGAAGTGGTGGCAGCGGAGTTGGCGCCTAGTCGAAGTAGACGCGCGCATGCTCCGTCCCCTACCCTTCGAAGTGGTGGCAGCGGAGCTGGCGCCTAGTCGAAGTAAACGCGCGAGCACTCCGTCCCCTACCCTTCGAAGTGGTGGCATACGTGGGAACTTCGACCACGTCTTATTTATACTCCGGGGAGTACGCGCAAGGACGGTTCCTGCACGTGCGTGGGGGTATCCACGTCTTGTTTATACTCTGTAGAGTGCGCAGGGACAACATCCGCGTCTTATTTATACTCCATAGAGTGCGTGCGCAGAGGCGAACCTCGACGCTACGTCTTATTTAGAGTCCGTAGACTGCGCGCGGAGGCGAGGCTCCGTGCGTTGCGGGCGGTGAAGTTGCGTGCGGAGGCGAACCTCGACGCTACGTCTTATTTATACTCCGTGGAGTGCGTGCGGAGGCGAACCTCGGTGCTACGTCTGATTTAGAGTCCGTAGACTGCGCGTGGAGGCGAGCCTCCGCGCGTTGCGGGCGGTGAAGTTGCGTGCGGTGGCGAACCTCGATGCTACGTCTTATTTATACTCCGTGGAGTGCGTGCGGAGGCGAACGTCGGCGCTACGTCTTATTTAGAGTCCGTAGACCGCACGCGGAGGCGAGCCTCCGCACGTTGCGGGCGGTGAAGTTGCGTGCGGAGGCGAACCTCGACGCTACGTCTTATCTATACTCCGTGGAGTGCGTGCGGAGGCGAACCTCAGCGCTATGTCTTATTTATACTCCGTGGAGTGCGTGCGGAGGCGAACCTCGGCGCTACGTCTTATTTATAGTCTGTAGACTGCGCACGGAGGCGTCCCCCACGCGTCTTTATGTATGCGCATGCATAGTGCACACGAAGGTAACCCTTCGCGCACTTTTGGTACAAAACGAGAAAATTTGCATGAACGGTGCACTTTATTAAATTCCCGTTTGTGCGGGTGAGCGGTTACAAGATGCAAGGTACTAACCGCTGGCCGCTCGCGCCCGTCGAAGCCGTGGGAGATCCTTGCACTCGCGTTCTAGACTTAGGCGTAATAACGCCGCAGTTTGTCTGCATTCCACGTGTGGCGAAGCGTCTGCCCCTCCAAGGTGGCTAAGCGGTATGCTCCCTTCTGTAGGGCTTCCGCGACGATGTACGGGCCTTCCCACCTGGATTCGAGCTTGCCTACCATCTCCGCGTGGAGCGCCATTTTGAGGACGAGGTCGCCTGCTCTGAATTCGCGTGGGTACAGCGAACGATCACGATCGCGCACCATCTGTTGCTTGTACTTTATGACATGCTGCGTTGCACTTGCCCGGTCCCCGTCCAGGAGGTCCACGGACAATTGGCGCTCCTCGTCTGGTGCTTGGACGAGGACCCTTCGCGAGCCAGCCTTTATTTCTTCAGGTGTGACCGCCTCGTCACCAAAAAGGAGCTTGAATGGCGTGAACCCCGTTGGGCGTGTGACCGTTGTATGAAGGGACCAGAGGACGCTGTGGAGCTCGCCCGACCACTTGCCCTTTGGTAGCCCAACGAGGCGCTTCTTGATTGCGGCGGAGATGGCGCCATTCGCCCGCTCCACCGCCCTGTTGGACTGTGGGTGTCCAACCGAGCCGAACTGGAGGGTGATGCCCACGCTGTCGCAGAATTCTTTGAATGGGGCTGCATCGAATTGCAGACCGTTGTCGACGGTGACCTCCTTGGGCACGCCGAATCGGCATATGATGTTCCGCCAGAGGAAGCGTTGCATGGCTGCCGAGGTAATCTTGGCCAGGGCTACCGCCTCTGGCCACCTGGAGAAGTATTCCAGAGCGACTGCTACGAATCGCAGGTCACCTGGGGCCTTGGGAAGCGGTCCCACGACATTGATGCCCCACCGCGCCAGCGGCCATACCGGGGGTATGGGATGGAGGCTTGTCGGGGGCCTGCGGATGGCCCTGCCCATCCACTGGAAACCTTGACAACGGCGCACGAGATCCTAGGCATCCGCGACGGCCGTTGGCCAATAAAAACCCTGCCTGAACGCCTTGCCCACCAGAGACCTTGGTTGGAGGTGTGAGCCGCAGAGCCCGGCATGAATTTTTGCGAGGAGGCGCTTTCCTTCTTCGCGCGGGAGGCATCGCAGGAGCGGCGCACAGACCCCCTTTTTGTAAAGCGCCCCGTCGAGCACCTGGAAGGACCTAGCGCGGTGCTGTAGATGCCGAAGCTCAGAGGGGTCATCCGGTTCCGCTATGCCCTGTAGAAAAGCGAAAAAGGGTTCTCGCCAGTCACCCTGCTGGGTGATCTGGTGGACGAGGGCCGTGTCACGGTTATCCTTCGCGATGGCTGCCGCTGGCAGGACTTCACAAAATGCCCCTTCGGGAGTTGGGAGCTGCTGACTGGCAGCCTTGGCGAGGACATCGGCTTGTTCGTTGTCTGCCCGAGGGATGGCCTTCACGGTGACACCCAGAAAGTGCCGTTCCTTCCCTCGCACGGCTGCCAGGTACTTAGCTAGCTCCGGGTCCTTGGCCTGGTATGACTTGTCCACGTGGCCCGCCACTAACCGTGAATTAGTGCGGACGAGGACTCGCCTTGCTCCCATCGCTTTGAGCTTCCTGAGGTCGAAGAGCAACGCCTCGTACTCGGTCGTGTTGTTCGTAGCCAGAAACGCTAAGCGCGCCGAGTACAACAGGCGTTGGCCCTCAGGTGTGGTAATAACTGCGCCCACTCCTGCGCCTGCAACGCTGTAAGCTCCGTCGGTGTTAAGCATCCACACTGGGTCTTCGACCTGGAGGACAGGCTGAGCTGGAGGGGACCATTCCGCTAGGAAGTCCGCCAGAACTTGAGACTTGATCGCCGTTCGGGAGGCGTATGTTAGGGAGAATGGGGCGAGCTCGGCCGCCCATTTGCCGATTCGCCCTGTTGATTCCTTGTTGTGCAGCATCTCCGCCAGAGGGAACGAGGATGGCACCGTTATCGGGTGCGCCAGGAAGTAATGCCGAAGCTTTCTTGAGGCCATGACCAGCGCGTAGGCAAGCTTCTCGAGCTCGGTATACCGCATCTTGGCGCCCTGGAGGGCTTCGGAGATGAAGTACACTGGTCGCTGAAGAGCGCCCTCTTCGAGGACGAGGACGGCGATGACCGCCGTTGCCGAGGCGGTGAGGTAGAGCAGGAGGGGAGCCTCTGGTGCTGGGGCCACCAGAGTGGGAAAGATTGCGAGGTGTTTCTTGAGGTTGTCGAAGGCCTCCGCGCAATCGTCGTCCCAATGAAACCCGTCGCAACCGCGGAGGGTCTTGAAAAATGGCAAGCCCCGCTCCGCTGCCCTGGAGAGGAAACGACTCTGAGCCGCCATGCGGCTTGCCAGCCTCTGGACCTCCCGCGTCGTCTTGGGCGGTTCCATGCCCAGGATAGCGTCGACCTTGTCGGGGTTCGCTTGAATGCCTCGCCCGGATACGAGGAAGCCCAAGAGCTTGCCCGCCTGCACACCGAACACACATTTGTCCGGATTGAGCTTGATGCCCGCCTTCCTGAGGTTGTCGAAGGTCTCCTGAAGATCCCGACCGTGGGAGGCGAGCTGCTTGGTTTTTATGACCACGTCGTTCACGTAGGCCTCCACGTTCCTCCCTAGCTGAACGGCTAGGGCCAGCGCAACGAGGCGGGTGAAGGTTGCGCCCGCGTTCTTCAAGCCTAAGGGCATCCTGACAAAGCAAAAGGTCCCCACCGGCGTAATGAAGCTGGTTTTATCCTCGTCGTCCTTGGCCATGTAGACCTGATGGTAGTCGGAGTAGGCGTCTAAGAAGCTCATGAGCTCGCATCCGGCGGTAGCGTCGACCAGTTGATCTATGTGCGGCAGAGGGTAATCGTCCTTCGGGCATGCCTTGTTGAGGGCGGTAAAGTCGATGCACATGCGCCAGACGCCACTGGCCTTTTTGACCAACACCGGATTGGCGAGCCAGTCCGGATGTTGGACCTCGCGGATAACCCCCGCTCGAAGGAGCTTCGCCACCTCCACCTTGGCCGCTTGCTGCCGGTCCATGGACATACGGCGAAGTTTCTGCTTGACTAGCTTGGCGTCAGGGCAGATCGCGAGGCTATGTTTGATAAGGGCGCGGTCCACTCCTTTGATTTCTTCCAGGGACCATGCGAAGACATCTAAGTTGGCCCGAAGAACTCGGAGCAAGTCTTGCTCCACGTCCGGAGGGAGGCCTTCGCCTATGGATACGAACTGTCCCTCCGCCTGGAGTGGCACCCTCTTCACTCCGCCCTCCGGGTGGGGCTTGGGTCTCCATCCTGGGGCGGATGGCGCGTCCGCCTGGTTTTTGTTGGCGAGGACGTGCACCTTACGGTGCAAGCTTCCGGCTCCGGTTTCGATGCTCCTAGCCATATCTTGGTCGCCGAAGACAGTGATGACGCCCCGCCGGCCTGGGAGCTTCATGCATAGGAAGGCGTGGTGTGGGACCGCTTCGAAGGAGTTGATTGCAGGCCCGCCCAAAATGGCATTATACGGATACGAGATGTCCACGACGTCGAAGATGACATCTTCCGTCCTGGCATTGTCGGCCTGGCATAAGGAGACCTGGAGACGTACCTGACCCAAAGCCTTCAGCGGCTGCCCTCCGAGGCCCTGGAGGGGGGCTTCCGAAGCTTGTAGTAGGCTCTGAGGTACTCCCATACGATCGAGGGCCTCCACGAACAAGATGTTTGTGGAGCTTCCTCCGTCAATGAGGATACGCCTGACGTCGCAACCTGCGACGTCGGCCTGGATGACCAAGGGATCCTGGTGGGGGAATTCTACGCCCTGGGCATCGGCTGACGTGAAGGTGATGCTGCGATGGGGCGCCCGCGGAGGTAGTTGTGCTGGGGAAGTGCTCGACGAAGAGCCTCCAGTGATGACGTTAACACCCCAGCACTGGGTCTCTCCAGGGGGCCCAGCGCGCAAGGGACTGCCTTGCGTACATTGTACGTGGGCTATTGCGGGGGGCAGTGTCTCCGAGGCCCGTACATGGGCCATCGCTTGTCGCAACGTCGCGATTTTGGTGCATGTCCGCGTGAAATGGCCCCCGTAGCCGTGCACTTCGCACCATCTGCCGTATTCTAGGATTTCCTGCTCCGCACGCGGTTTCTCATCGCGGCTTCCTTCGCGTCCCCCTCCGGCGCCCGAGGTAAAAGTGGCTTCCCGAGGAACGCCTTACGCAGCAAGGACGTGGCGGGCCTTTTGGGGTCGTCGTCGGTTACGCCGGGGCTTGCGCTTGTCGCATGACGAGTTTTGGTGCACCCTGCCATTGACGCGCTCACGAGTATCACCCACGGGCGCCTGCTTGTGCTTCGTCCTTTGCGACAACCCCTCCGCTTTTCTGGTATCATATCTGTCGCCGCTGCGCCTCCGCGCGTCCTCCTCGGCTCGGGCGTACGCTTCCATTTTGTCGAAGAGCTCTGCCTCCGACTTGAGCGGCTTCCGCGCGTTATACTCGGCGAGCGGTCCCGGGCGGAGGCTTTGTATCACTGCGCTGATGATGGTTGCCTCGTTAACGTCCCTGACTTGGCAACGTACTTTCGCGAAGCACTTGAAGTAATCCCGGAGCCTCTCCTCAGGTTTTTGCTTGACTGCGAAGAGCTGGTCTGCATTGACACGCTCGACGTAGTTTCCCTGGAAGTTGTTGTAAAGTCGATCGCGAATCTGTTCCCACGTGTAGATGGACTGTGGTTCGATGGTGAAGAACCAGGACAGCGCCACCCCTTGTAACGCGAGAGGGAGTCCTTTTGCCGTCGTGGTGTCGTCTCCGCCAGCGGCTTCGATAGCGGTCTCATACACGCGCACGAATTCCCGCGGGTCGGAGTCGCCCTTGTATGCCTCGATGACGCTCAGGAACTTGAAGTCCTCAGGCCATGTCGCCTGCTGTAGGCCCGCGAAGAGCGGGGACTCTGGGTCTACTCACCGCAATGGGACGCGATTAGACGTAGGGGCGTCGCGGCTGTCCGCCCTCTCCGGAGTGGGTTCGGATGCCACCGCCGGGGGAGGCGTGTTGGCCCCGGGCCTCTTGCATGTCTCGCACAGCTCCGCGGAGGTCTGTTAGCTCCCGCTGAAATGCGCTGAGGGCCGCTAGCAGGGCAGTCTCCACCGCGGACGTGGCTGGGGCCGTCGGTGCACCAGGCTGCCCGCCGCGTTGTCCAGGAGGACCCTGGAGCCGGCGACGAGGTCCGCGTCATCGCCGGGACCGTTCGCCGCTTCTGCGCCGGGTGGGAAAACGGATGCGCCTGCGTTGCCATCGCCGGGGTTGGTCGTCGGGGCGGTGTTGGTGGGGTCCGGCGGCGCGGCGAAGTTGGCGAGGTCAGGCACTGTGTCACTGGTGGCGGGGTTGGGCGTCGCGTCGCGAACGTCGATGTTCACGGTCGTCACACCTGCACCGCCGCCCATACCTGCAGCTGCTAAAGCCGAAGCCCTGGTGTTGACGCGAGACTTTGCCGCTTCCGCCTTCTTCTTCTTCGTCGCCGACGGTGAAACTTTCTTTGGTGCTATCCTCCTTCAGACCTGGAGGCTTGCTCTTGTCCTCCCCACGGACGGCGCAACTGTTGTGGTTACAGACTAAACAGAGAGAGAGAGTATGGTAGTGGGGAGTTAGGTGAGTAAAAATGGCTTCGGGGTCCCTCCCCATGGCCTATGTCACATATATATATCCAAATGGGGAGTGCTTTTACAATTATACCCTTACACACGTGAGTATTCCTCTCAGGGGTACTCATGTCATTACACATGTCCCATTTTGGGCCTTGCATCCTTCTAACAGGCCTACTGGGCTTAGGTGGGGGCCACCCCTACAACAATGTGAATTGTTTGTCTACTTTGGGAGATAATATATATATGGTCATGTCATTTTCATATTGTTATTGCTATGCTTTGTTGTGCTTAATCATAATTGGAATTAAAATGGAAATATTGCTAAATCCGCTTAATTTCCAACATCAATCACTTACCCTTCATGACACACCAAAATCAAGAGCAAAAGCAAGAAGGGAAGACCAAGAATAAGAGGGCAAACAAGATCCAACACAGCACATCACAAGGAAGAAAAGATACAAGCTTTAGGAAATTGATCTTGTATTGCTTTGGGGTGTATGATTTATAGTCGCTTCCTAAACATACTCCAAATCTAGGGATGACAAAAAACTGTGAGAGCCTCATATCTGGACTGTGCAATTTTACACCGAACCCAAAAAACCGAACCGAACCGGTCAACTCAGTTTGGCCGATATTCGGTATTCAGTTTGGGATGTAGAAAAGTGGTATCTGATTTATTTGGTATTTCCAGTATAAACTGAGTGAAAACCCAAATTACCGAATAAACCGATCAGCCCAACTCAACCGAACTCGGGCGTCTCGGCCCACCAGGCACCGACGGCCTGACGCACGCGGCAGACGCCTTCAACCCTAGCCGCAGACGCGCAGTCGCCACTAAGCACTCACCTCGCCGGCGAAAGGAAGCAAACCAAAACCCCTCGAATTCGAAGCTCGCGCCAACTCCTGGGGAAAGTGCGGCCATCTGGCCATCCCCAACCCTGATCCCGACCTCTCCAAAATCCCCCAAACCCTAGAGAAGATCCCCCCGAGGCCACAATGATGCAGATGCTGGGACTCCGGGGCTCCGCGTCCAAGGAGTGGGATCGGAGCCGTGGCCATGGCGGCGGCAACGGCGAGGTGTCAACGTCGGCGCCGGGCCCCGGCTCGCCATGGACCCCATCGTCCGCCTCCTTGCCGCGCTCGCCCTTCGCGGGGGGAGGGGCGGCCGCTGCGGTTGGTGTACTGCGATGAGCGGGGCAGGTTCCGGATGGACCCAGAGGCGGTGGCGGCGCTGCAGCTCATCAAGGGACCCGTCGGGGGTCATCTCCGTCTACGGCCGCGCGCGCCAGGGCAAGAGCTTCATCCTTAACCAGGTTCGCCCTCCTGGCCGCTTTGCCCTCTTGCTCTGGTTTGAAGAGAATCAATTGCGTACATAAAATTATCCAAAATAGAGATTGTGGTAAATAACTAAATATTTAGGAATAGGGAGAAAAGATTATTATTTTGGGATTATACAGTTGATATGAGAAAATTACGCAAGTTATGATGTACGTGTGTGTGGATTTGTCTGAATACCCTTTTACCTGAGGGAATCAATATTGATCCTGGCCGTGGCTGATAAAGGTTTGGAATAATAAAAGCATGTGGTTTTTGTTCAAAAACTAGAAGAGGACCAATTGTTCTGTATACTGTTATGTCTATAATCGTGACAAAAATGATGCCTACCTGACGATAAATTGTGCTTACTACTATATTGATGCTCAATTGATTTGTTCATGGCCGAATTGCTGGCTGAGTGATTGCAGTTACAATATATTTTCCGGAGGATATTTACTGCGAAGCTTATGCCACGCTGTTTCTGCTCTAGCAGAACATGAACCTCACGTTCGTATTTAGACAATGGAGTGGTGAGGAACTGAGGATTAAGGACATTGACAAAAATATCAGAAAAGAAGATTGTGGATGACTGTCTTTGATCTAAGTGTTATTTATGTTCTAGTAGCAAGAAGTGCCTCCATGGAAAATGATGTACGATGACATAGTTTGTTGTAATTGTACATTGTTATAGTTACAGACCAAACAGAGAGATGGTTATGTGGAGTGGAGAGTTAGGTGAGCAATGCTTGGAGGCCTCCCCATGGCCTGAATGGCCTATATATATTCACATGGGAAGTGTTTTACAATCATGTCTTTACACCCAAGTATCCCTCTCAAGAACATTTATGTCATTATACATATCTCATTTTGGGATTTACAACCTTCTAACAGGCCGGCTGGGCTTAGGTGGGGACCACCCCTACAACATACATCTTTGTAAAATGACCGTGGACATATACGTAACCGACAGCGGCGACAGGTACATAAGATTGCCCCTCTTAGTAATCCTAAATTCCATTCTATTTGATATTTATGCACATTCTCCTTTCTGCAACATTGTACTAAGGAAGTTTCTTGTCTCTTGACTTTGCCAGGTACCAGCCAATAGCCAGACTGCAATCTGGAATTCTGGATGACTGCCTGACTGGAATAGAGAATTGAAGATTAAGGGGGTGTTTGGTTGCCAGCCACAGTTTACCACGCCTAAGGTTAGGCAAGTTTGATCAACTTTAGTAGCTGTTTGGTTGCAGCCACAATTGTGCCAAGATTCCCTTAGGTCCCACGCGTCAATGACTCAAAAAAGTGTGGCAAAATTCCCTTAGGCTTGCTAAGGTGTGACAAAGAATTTGAGCACCTCAACTTAGGCAAGTGTGACAATTTTTGTTGGCAAAGTGTGGCTAGCAACCAAACAGCCCCTAAGTGATTAATGTTTAGCAATTCGCACAAACTTTGGTAAAATTGGTATTTACCGATACCGTACCGAAATAAGATGGTATTTACTGATACCACACCGTATTCTGTAAAGTACTGTATTTCCCGAATTACTAAAACCATATTTACCGATCAAACCGTATTTACCGAACCGTATAAACCGAAAAACCGAACGAACAGTCCTACATATCTCTCCCTAAAGCTCTTCTCAAGAGCACTCACACCTCTCTCAACTTCACTCTTGCTACTGAAGTCTTTGTATTATATTGTCGCTTGCTTAACAAATGTGAGCCCATTTGAAGTTTGTGGCGCCGAGGCTATTTACCTTTTCCATTGGAGGTCATACGGATCTTCAAAAAGGTAAGCTACTGCAACGATGATTAGCATTGGTTAGAAACAAGGGACCCCTGACTTTAGTATCGTCTCAGCAGTATCTCATGTACGTCGTATAAAATAGTACTTAGAATTTTACTATGTATTAAGGAACCGAAAATGCTATAGCTTTGCTCATCTATCTGATGATAAAACATAAATTTACATCTCTCTACCACAATTTTGACCAAATTAATAAAACCTATCATTTGCAGATTTTGTAATATTTCTTGTATTGTTTTAGCAAGGTGACGATCATCAGACCACAGGTTGTTACAAATGATAAATCTGGCGGTTTTAAAAGGAACAATAATGCACCAGTGGCATTGGCACCAGGAACAATAGTTGCAAAATCATATGAGATAGATGGAGTGCAGTAGAGGCGGAGCTTCTCTAGTGCCAAAGGGGGCCATGACCCCCCTCCCCCTCCCTACAAAAAAATGGCTAAAAAACTTTTTTGTTTTTCCACTTAAATGCTAAAATAATAATAAATTAGTCCTCTCTTCCCGAGTTATCTAAGTATATGATGTCAGATTGGCCCCTCTGTATTTTCTACCAAGCTTCGCCACTACAGCTGGCCCTCCATAATAGAAGCTGATCACACCATAATTTTTGTCTTGCAAAAGGTTTAAAACTTCATAGCAACCGGTCACAGAAAATGCTACCATATTCTCACAGACTAAATCCAACAGTTTTGTCTCGTCATAAATCTTTAGTCCATGGAAATAAGTGGCATACATGTTCCCTCCTGGAAGGAGCGGCTATGTGTTTGTCACATCCCAAAATTTGCTTTCTGGAAAATTTAATTTCAAATTAATTATTTTAAAGTATTTGAGTTTTATTTGGATTTGCCCTGAATTTCTGTTTTTGAAAAGCTAGATTTGAAAAGTATTTTAAGAAAAACCTAAAATTATTATTAAATAAAAAGATATTTTGAATTTCTATGAAAATACTAATTCAAATTAATTATTTGGAGTTAATTGGCTTTTATTTGGTTTCCTGGATTTTCTGGAGTTTAAAACCTATTTTTGAAAATAAAAAGTATTTCAAGTATGAAAATTAAATACCAACATTAGTTGGAAGTATTTTTATTAAGTCCAAAACCTATCCAGGAACTTCTGTGAATTTTTCTGGAATTTTTGGAATTTATTTCGTATTTTTCTGAGCTTTATTGAATTTTATGGCAATTTCTGAAAATCTAAAATCCAAAATAAAAAAAAATAAATAATCCCTCCCCTCCCCTCCGGCCGCCAAGTGGACGGCCAGGATCGGCCCACGTCGCCCGACCGATCCCGCCTCTCCCCTTTCCCCGCTCGCCACCTGGCCAGCCCAGATGGCGCCGCGTCGCCCCGCCGGCCCAATCCGGCCCGTCCGCCCCACGCTCCTCCCTCGGCCACCCGATCCGCTCCGTGCCGCGCGTCACCATCCCCGCCGTCCGCTCCCTCCCTCTCTCTCCGACTGCCCGACCCCGCCTGTCGGCGCCGCTCTCCCTCTCTCTCTTTCTCTCCTCGGCCCCACCCGCCAGCGTCTCCTCCCTTCCACCTCTCGCTGCGCCGCGGGTCCCACGCGTCAGTCACCCCGCCTTCTTCCCCGCGGGCTTCTTCTTCCTCCAGCACCGCGCCGCCCCCGTCTTCCCCGCCGGACTTCCCGCAACCGCCTCCCCCGCTCGCCCGATTCCCTTCCTTCTCCCCCTCCCTTCTCTCCCCGACCACACCCCGCCATCCTCGGCCTCCATTCCCGCGCCGCTTTCCCCCTATACCCCCGCCAATCTCGCCGCCCCGATCCCGCCATCGCCGGCGAGAAATCCCCGGCGCCTGCCCCCTCCCCGACCCCTATAAAAAGCCCCCTCGGCCTCCCCTCTCACCGCACCTCACCCCTCCGCTCTCCTCTCCCTCTCCCGACCTCTCCACCGCCGCCGCACCGTGCGCCCCATCTCCGAGCGCCGCCACCTCCCTCCGGCGAGCAATTGCCGGCGAAGGAGCGCCGCTCGAGCCCCGCCGAGACCACCGTGAGCTTCCCCGTGCCACGACGAACACCCTCCGCCCCTCCTCCTGGTGCGAGCGCCGCCGGAGCTCCGTCGCGCCGTTAAACCCGAGCCGCCGCCGCCCCTTCTCGCCGCCGGCCCGTCTCCGCCGCCCTCGGTAAACCCCGCGCCCACCTTCGAGTCCCCCTCGGTCTCCTCTTCCTGTTGCCGCCCTCGCCGCCGACCGCCGCCCGCCGGAGCGCCGTCGCCGTGGCTGCCCCGAGCGCCTCCCTCGCCGGTCGGCCACGTCAGCACGGGCGCGCCTGCGTGGCAGCCGACGTGGCGTCATGTCATCGCCACCTGGGCAAAACCCTGCCCCGTCAGCGCCACGCCCACGCCAGTCCCCTCCCGTGCCACCTCAGCCGTCCTTCCCCTCCGTGGACTCGGTCCATGGACCGAGGGCCCACCTGCCAGTCAGCTCCCCCCCAGGGCTGATGTCATGCTAACGCAGAAATCCGATTTTTCAGTTGAAAAACAATTCGGCTGAAATTAAATCCATTGCTGACGCAATAATTCAGATTTTCCTTTAGGAAAATAATTCCATAAATCCCTCTTTTTCTTTTTCTCTGAATTCAAACTTCCCGAAGCCCGTTCTTCTTCATCCTAACTCCGTTTGAGCCCATTCAAATTTCTAAATTCGTCAAAAATTCCAAACTATCCATTTCTTCCACCCTTTCAAATATTTGAAACTATTTGATATTTCAAATATTTAAATTTCAAATTCCAAATACCTAGTTCAATTTCAAAGCCTCAATTCCATTCCAAATTTTCTGTGCACTTTCAAAATTCAAATTCCAATCTTGCCAAATCTCCATAAAATCCATTCTATTTTCCTTGGTCCAAATATTGTCTCAGTAATTTCAGTAATTTCTTTTCCCAACCGATCTTCCAGATATTCGTTCTCCCTCGTGCGAACTCCGAATCCGTTGATTCTTTCTTCTAAATTCATCTAAAATCATAACCTATCCAAATATGGCCTCTATTTGAATTTTGGATTTTATTTGAATTTTATTTGTATTTATTTGTTTTGTTGCTTCGTCTTTCCTCGCGTAGATTCCAACGTTGTCGACGATCCCTCTTCACAGCAGCAAGAAGACCCAGAAACCCTGCAAGAAGGCAAGTCTCCTTTGATCATCTTGAGCCTATGCTTTCGAAATGTTTTTAAAGTATTTTAAATGTTATGCATTGCTATTTACATAAAATGATAATTCAAATCTTAAGGTAGTAGTTAATCCAACTTTGTATGCCCTCCATTGGAATTGATTGTCATGTACCCTTGTCACCATAGAATTTCCTTTGTCTCATTAATGAGAGTATTTAATTACTTGTTGATGTTAGTATGGTAGAATAATGCTTAGTCATGCTATCTAATATCCTTTGGAAAATCTTGAAAATGGGAAATTATGATTTATTATTAAATCCTTGTGTTTGAAAGTGAAGTGGCAATTGGAGTTGTCACTGTGATTTTAAAATAAAATAAAAATGTGAAAGTTGGTTTAGATTAGGGTGGATGGCTGTTTGGGTTGGTGCAGTAAGCACGAGAATTTGTTAAGTGTATGTTCCACCCTAGTCAATTAAGGACCGACGCTTGTGTTTGTCCAAACTGAGCATTAACCGTACAACCACAAGTCTATATGGGTACGACCTAGCTAACTAACCTATAAAGGTGTAGTTTAGATATCACCAGTGGTGTATTGAGTGCCAGGGTGTACTGGTTACTCATAGTGAGGGACAGGGTTTACTGTACTCATATGGCGCAAGAGGGGGCTTCAGATTGGGCGGATTTAACCCTTCTGCGGTGAAACCTCAGCGGGTGGTATCTGGCTATACTGGAGTAGGTGAAAGGCTTTGTGATATTTTATCTGGGTCTCATGCCAAAGGAAGCGTGTTGACTTTTAGGATAATTTATCTCTTGTGGGTAAAGTTGTACAAACTCTGCAGAGTGTAAAACTATTCGAATAGCCGTGCCCACGGTCAAGGGCGGGCAAGGAATGCATTCACATGGTAGATTTCTGGTTTTGTTTTCAAATCAAAAGTTTTGTATTCCGAGGGTGGAGGGAACTCTCGGAAGGGAATCCTGGCGGATGGAGCCAGAGAGGGTGGATGGAACCCGCAGTTTAAAACTTGACCAATGGTAATTGGTTAGCTAGTGTTGGTAGTTGGAACCTTCACTAGAAAGTTAATTCTGTTAAAACATTTACTTCATTAAAATAATGCCTTCGAAAGTAATTAGTAGTAATTGAATTTTAAAATGTTGCTTTGTGCAAAAGAACCATATGGCCTTCTTTGTTAAGCCTTGCATCTATGCATTTTTCCCAAGACTTGCGGAGTACTTTATGTACTCACATGCTACACTTAAAAATAACATCTCAGAGGAAGTTGAAGTTCAAGAAGGTGACTACGACTACTGCTTCGCTTGTGGCTGTGATGGATTCTTCCCGGAGGACTAGGTCGCGCTTCCCCAGTCAATTGCCTGTGGCGTATTGATGGGTCTTCACCGAGTTTATTATTTGCTTCCGCTGTGTTTCGTGTGTGCGAGGTCTTGAAACCTCGTTTGTAATAATGGGACCTTTTCGGTCAATACTCTCAATTATTGTAATAAAGCGTTGTTGGTTATGAATCATCACTGTTTGACTGTGTGCACTAGCTTTGATCTGGGACTAGTGCTGTAATACACAGAGGGACCGGGTTTGTGAATCCAGGGTCCCGACAGTGTTCCATACTTCCATTGGTTTTACAAAATTGTCGACCAATTAAAACATAAGTCACATGCACTCTACCTATTTGCCCATTGCAGAGCTATCTTTCCCATTTGAAAATTCAACAGACGTTATCCATTCAACGTGCACATCTCTTCCTTGTCTAAATTTAAAGATTGAAGCAGACCAATGACCAAGAATAGGGAGGTGTCTTGATTGATTATGTAAAGATTCCACTCCTCGTCCTGTAGCTCACTGAACATGAAAAGAATAAACACCATTTTGCATAACACAAAGAATATACTTGCAACTATATTATAAAAGTGCAACTAACTTTATTATTGACGGGCCCAATGATACTCCACTACAGTGGTGAAGCTTAGAGGAAACTAATTTAGGAAGACATATCTAATTTAGTGTTATTTTAGCGTTTAAGTGGTAAAACTATGCACTTCTTTAAAATTTTCTTGGTTGGGGGCTATGGCCCGTTTGGCCCTAGAGAAGCTTTGGCTTTGGCTAGCTGACAGCCAAAAGACTATGGGCCTGTTTGGCAGAGCTCCACCAGCTCCAGATCCACCAGATCCACCAGATCCACCGTGGAGCAGCTCCACCGTGAATCTAGGATCCCACCATGGAGCTGGACAAACTGTTTGGCTTCCACAGCAGCTCCAGATCCACGAAACTGAGTTTTTGGTGGGAATGGCCTGTTTTGCCCTTGGGGTTGTATGATATATATATATTTTTCATATAGCACACGTGTTTTGTTCATATTTATTCACAAAAAATGGTGTATTTTTTTGTGAACACAAATGCAATATCTCGACACAAATATTTATGAGCATTCAACATTGACGCACAAGATAGATAATTAATTAACCCATGTCCATGACAACGTCTCAACACTATTACGATTGTCCATACATAAAAATAACTAAAGATTAAATCTTCCACTATGCAGGCATGTTCTCATACTACGTGATAGTGCCACTGCTCCCTTTGTTGTTGTTCAGATAACAGTTTCTGGATTGTGAAAAAGCTGGCTAAGCAATGCAATATAGACATAGTATATATAACCCAAACGTTGCCACCGGAAATCATCTCGAATAACATTATGGGAAGTCTTGCCTAGGTCAACTTATTGCAAAAGCAGTTGTGCAAGGAGACAGTGTGATCTTTAACTAATGAATGAATTGCTAGCTCTATCGAGAAACACCGTATGTGGTCAAGGGAGTCACCTATTAGGAGGATGGTGGAGATAGCAACAAGATATTTGTACAAGCATACGACAAGATATGGTCGACAGCAACAGGGCCTTAGGAGCTAAGGTGGAAAAGAGTACAGCGACTGAATCCAAACCATATGATTTGTTACAGAGTAAGGCATGGCAGTTCATTTATAGTAACGATCTCAACTAGTCTAAAATACTCAGTCCATATTTCCAGTGTGCCTTCAACTGATGAATTGCTAGCTCTTGCAGATCCACACTTGAATGCAAGCTTGCAGCTAACGAAAGCAGTCATGTGCAGCAAAAGGAGCGCACAAGATTGATTTTTGTGATCAGCATATTGTGATGACTACAAGAATTGCTTGTAAAAGTGACCTTCCTATAGATTTCCCCTCTACAGAAGAACAAAAATGTCCCTGGCTACATGTTAACAATCCGATCGTATTTCCTATGCAACCCAAAGTAATTTCTTCTAAACCGCACCCTGCCCGATTGAGAGATGCAAACAAAGAGCATAAAAGAAAAGATTCAGATCTGATACAGGCGAACCGAGTACTCTAGGCCGCACTCTGCACCGATTCAGCCAGCTAGGCAGGCAAGGAGGAGGGGAGGGGAGGGGATGGATGCATACTGTGGCTGCGTGCAGCAGAACGCCACGAGGAGCCCGCCGCCACCGCGCTCGCGCAAGGGCCGGCCGGGGAGGGCGACGCGCCGTGAGCCACGGCGGGGGCGGGACGGAGAGAACTGGATTGAAAGGGTTGGTGGCGTGGATTAGCTGGCTGGGGCGAGGAGGCGGCGCGAGGAGAGGAGCGCGAGGAGGCGGCGCGAGGAGAGGAGCGCGAGGTCGCTCGGTGCCTCGGTCCAACGGAGAAAAGAAGGCCGAATAGAAAAAAAACGGTTGGGAGGGGTGTGTAATCAGTGGCATTGGTGGGTAATTACCATATAACTCCACGAGTAGATACGAAACAAGTTTTCGTGGAGCACCCCTTGAGGTGCTCCATGGATTTCATGAATCTGGAGCTAGATCTAGTATTTTGGTGGATCCAGATTTCGTGGAGCTGGAGCGTTTGGGTAAAAATTCGTGGAGTAGAGCTGTTTTTGGTGAATCTGGAGCTGGTGGAGCTCTGCCAAACAGGCCCTATATTATGTTATAATTCTGTTCACATATTTTCTGCTATGTAACTCTTTTAGATTTGAGTAAATTTGTTCGCTATCATTTGTAAAGGCTAAAATATCTTTAAAATGCTATTATCGTCACGTTTTCCGTCCAAAACAGTCATTATGGTCATTTTTGGAGAGATACAATTTCAGAATTATCAATTCTACCCCTATTTTCTACTTCCCTCCTCTTCTCTTTATAGCCTGTTGGTAGCTCCTCCTGCCCCTCAGCTGCAAGGAGAGATGGAGCAGAGGCGACCTCTGCTCGCTTGCTTCTCGTGCAAGCCACTTCTCTTCCCTTCCCCCATTCTACTCCACCGAAGAGCCAACAGAGAAGCCATAACATCGTCACTTTCCCCGCTCTGGCGGATGAACCAGGACACCGCCGAGTGATGTCCCAATCTGGTGAGTGAGATCTGTGTTTGTTTGCGTCATATCATGTTTGCACACTACTGCATCCAACCATTCTCTTAAGACTGCATATAAAATGAAACGCCCCTGAAATTTCAAAATATGAGGCCCTGTTTGGAATGCGGGAATTTTTCCCGATTCCTGCGGGAATTGAACTGTTTCCTGCAAAATTCCTGCAAAATTCCTGTGAAATTCCTCTGTTCCAAACAGGCCCTGAGGTTTAATGAAATTTGGTTTAATTTTGAGTTTTATTCCCAATTTGGCAGTTTTCAGTGAAAAGTCGCTTTCCTCATTTGGCATTACGCCTTCTCCTCCCTTTGGCGTCGCCCTCTCCCTGGCGCCATCGTCTTCCCCTGGCGTCACCCGTGCGCAGCGCCTCTCTGGCGTCTTCCCGAAGCCACGGCCGCATGCGTCGTCGTCCCCTCGCGTTGGATTGCGGCGCTGCCTCCTCCCTCACCTTGCGTCATCTCTGCACGCTGGCCCCACAAGTCAGCCGTAGCTCTGTTCTGTTCTTCCCCCTTGGCGCGCCACCTCCGCATGCCTATTCTCCCGCCATAGCCACGCCCATCCCCTACCTCACTGTTTCCGCGCCTCACAGGGTCAAGCGTCCGTGCAAAATGGCAGTAGAGACCCGCCACCTCCCTCTCTCATATCCCGGAGAAGCTCTGGTTCATTCCCCCTTTCCTTCGTGTGAGAAGAACGCGGCCGAGGACAACCCCCCACTGTGGCCACAGTCTTACGCCCGCTATAAAGCCAATTGGTCGCCACAGAACATCTCCTAGCACGCTCATACCCCTTCCCAACCAACCAATTGAACTCTCGTCGTCTCTACCGCCAGCAATCGAAGCCCCTGGACCCGGTTAACCCTAATTGTATTCTTGTGATTTCATTCGCTGTTTTTTGATTCCTTGCAGTGCCATGATCCTCAGTGTATGCTAATCACCGTAGTACCCTCAATTGCACAAGAACATTTGGCTAGAAGGCTAGCAGCGAAGGTCACCGTCAGGTACAAGGGCTTCATCGTGGTTGGCCTAATTGAGCTACTCCTGAGCTTCCCCAATGCTTCCAGTGTGTTCCCTAGGTCCCGTAGATGGTGAAAGCACAGCTTAATTAACCCAAACCTTACCGGAGCTCCTTAGCGCCGCCGTGGAGACCACTGTCTTTCCGGCCACCGCCAGCCCCTACCAATACTTCCCTCACTCTCCAAAAGTTCAAAATGGAAACCCAAGCCCTAACCGCATCTTTCGGTGGAACCCTAACTCCTCTGGTATCGTGTCGTCTCCGCGCCACCGTAGCCAGTTCTCTTTGTTTCCCGCCGGGAGGGCCGTCTGGAGATTGAAGACGACCTCCCGGGGGCGACGTGGCCGTATCGGGCCCGCTCAAGCCGAGTCCATCCAGCCGTCCATGCATGTTTAAATCCTAACCGTAGATCCGTTGCCGTCTCTCCATCTAGCGGTCACGACCGTGTGATCTGGCCCGTCAGCGCCGAGCGCGCGTCGCCCATCGGGCGGACGTGCAATCGTGAGCGCTGGGCTTCACCCGCGCGTGCGCATGGGCCACGGCCTGTTCGGCCGAGGGCGTGGACCAGGCCGTTGGCCGGTTTAACCGCGCGGGAAAGCTCGGGTCGGGCTGCACTGTTTGTCTGGGCCGAGCCCAACACTGTGCACACTATTTTAGGAAATTCCAAAAAATCCAGAAAAATCCCCAAAAATCCTAGAAAAATCCAAAAATCCCAAAAATACCAAAGATACATCATTTTGACCCATTTCACCTCCTGAGTCCAAATATACCTTCCATTCCACCAAATTCCATTTTTACAAATTTAAATTTCTCCCTCTTTGTCCAAAGTTAATTTTCTAAATCCAATTACCAAAAATCCAAATTTATCCTTTTGTCAAAGAAAATCACATTCTAATGTCCCCTACATGTTTACTTGATATTTTATGCAGTTTGTTTCTGTTTATGTAGATTATTTTTCTAACTTGATTAGAATCAAGTTAGATTTGTGTTGTTATTTTATGTGTGACTTATGTTATTATTTTATGTGTTTGCGCTAGCTTCCGAAGTTGTTGAAGTATTCATCCCTGATCAAGAGCCAGTAGCCCAGATCTACGATTTAGTGGAAATCCCAGATCAGCAAGGCAAGTTACATATTTTTGATCATTTTGAATCCCATGATATTTAAAGTATTTAAATATAGTACTTTCATTAATGTTATTTGTGAAATGATATTTGCTTAAACTAAATGTTTAGAATGGCATGCTAATTAGTTACATCCTACCACTGAAAAATGCCCTGCCTTACTTGATGGCCATATTCACCTTGACAACCTTAGTAAGAATTTAAATATTGTACAAATATATATGAAGTCATCTCATACAACATTTTACACTACTAAGCGACTTTGGCTGCGGGCCAGTAGAATTTAAAATGTATTGAACTTAGGGTGAAGAGGTTGTGGGGATCCGTGCGGCGGATTTCGCCCACCCCTTGACTCTAGAGTTGGACTTCGGGTAGAGGAATTGTGGGGCTCCGTGCGGCGGAGTTCCCCCACTACTTTACCTGAGGATGGAGGCTGGTATGAGTTGGTGGTGGTGTGTGCTGTTGAGCACAGTGGAAGCTGTGGTTGAGTGCCTCAGGTGAAAAATATAAGGACTAGAACCTTGTGCCAAGTAACAGACATAGCGATAGCTCAAACCACAGGAGTTGACTTGTCAACACTGGTTTAGTAGCTGCTCAATTCGATTGAAACTCTACATGATGAGATGTCAGGATGTCGGGGAGTTAGGTATGCCGCTGGGTACCTAACAACGGTAGTAGACACTTAAAATGGCATAGAGGAGTTTTGTTTATATTTGGCCGTGACTAAGTGATGCTACCAGGTAGAGCCTATATAGAGAATTGAGCAGTGAAACGACCTAGCTTTCTTAACTCTGTCGCGGGAGTTAAGGGATCGTGTGGGTAAAGTTGAGCAACTCTGCAGAGTGAATTAAATGGTATTCGAATACGCCGTGCTTCCGGTTAATGAAGCTGTGTTAATGGGGTGAATTCAACAACAAGGCATAAGTAGGTTTGTGATGATTTTAATGTGGTTAATGATGAACTTTGTTAATAAACCCCTGATCTTTAGGAGCAAATGTTTTAAATTTTATTTGTTTGCAAATAAAACTGCATCCACCAAATGTAATAAAACAAATATATTCCCGTCCTTTGAATATCCTTGCATATAGTAAATTAAGGTTTACCCCTGTAACTTGCTGGGTACGGTTGTACTCATTATTTGCTAAACAAAATTAACAGAAGGTCAGTACTATCAAGAAGATCCTGCTGAGGATGAAGCTCCTGAAGAACCAATCTACTCCGATGAGGATTGGTCTTAAGTTTTAGCTTACGTTCAGGCCGTTGATCCTTTGTAATGTAATGTGGTATGTAGGCTTATGCCCCCGCTGTGCAAGACAATGTTGTCACTATATTGTAATAAAGTTGGATCTTTTATTGTAAGCTTGTGTTGTTGTGATAATCATTCGTAACTACGAACGTCGTAACTGTTCACCCTGTACGGTTACGATGTTCCGTACCGTCCCCAGAAATGGGGGCGTTACATAAAAGACAGATGAGCTGTTGCAGTCGTCTTTGAGCAATGCTAACCACATCAGATGGAAATATAGAATGGTAAAGAAATGCACGTTGGGGAGATTGGACCCCCAAAATTGCAAGCCTAGGACTCAATTGGCCTGTGATTTTGGCACGAAAACAAAGCAGATCTTATAGAAAGGAGAGTTAACTAACATTGACAATAAAATCATGCATTTTTTCTTGTTTTAACTAGTTCTTTTTGGTAGGAACTAAGAACACGGATGCCAGTTCCATACCCCGATCGACAAAGTCAATTGATCTAAGGAGAAACCTAGCCTCAAACCTGGTAGATTATTTGGCTTTCTGGTTGATTTGGGCTGTGGTGTAACATCCCATTTTGGGAGCCCTGTATTTGTGCTTGAATGAAATTTCAAATTGAATTTGAATTCAAAATCTCAACTCAATTTGCAAGTGAATTTCAAAAAAAAATCAAGTTTCCAAAACCCTTTGGGCTTGGCCCAGCCCATCCTCTCCTCTCCCTTGGCCCACCTAGCCTCTAGCCTATCCCACTAGGCCTTCCGTCTAGCCCAATTCGCCCCAGCCACGCCGAGTGCACTCGCTGACCATGTCGTTCGCACCCTAGCCAAGACACCCACCACGTCCTCTGTGCCTGCCCCAGCCACACCACCTGCCACGTCCTCCGTGCCCGCCTGCGCTACAGTGCCCATAGCCTCGCCACTATGCACCAACACACCCTTTGCCTCGTGCCGCCCCCTACCTGCTCGTACCACCTTTCTCTTCTCCCTCTCCTCCGTTGCACGTCATGCCTCCGTTTGTCCAACCCGCGCCGCGTCTCCCCCACGTGTCCGTGATCTACGGTCAACCATTGAGCCTTCTCCTCTTGCCTTAACTTCCGTTGCGCGTGCCCGCCTCTCGTGCCGGCTCCGCTTCCCGCCCTTGTGCCATGCCATGCACCGAGCACTACTGCTCTCGGTACTCCACGTGGCATTGAAGGCCCAACGGCCATCTCCCTTTCCTCCCAGCTATAAAAGCCTTTGAATGGCCTCCCTATACCCCCAATTACTCTCTCCTAGCCTCCAATTGCCCCAAGAGCTCCCACCCTCCTTCTTCATCCTCTCTGGTCACCCGAGCCATCATCAACGCCGATCGGGAACCACCACACCTCCTTCCGATTCCCCACACCTAGAGCTTCACCTTGGAGTCCCTAAGCCATCCCGATCCTCACCAACCGTCCTCATCCCCACTAGTGAGCTACCCGCGTAGACCTCCTCTCCACCACTTCGTGTCCACATCGACAACTCGCACCATGCCTCCCTAAGCTCCATCCTTGCTTCTGGTGAGTCCCTCTCCACCCCGTGTTGCTTCCCTAGCAAGTAATTGGCTTCTAGAGCCGACGTTCATCGTATTGCCATGCTCCCTATACCGTCGCCGCATAAATTCATCGCTGGCCACTGCATCTTTCAAATCCGGTTGGGCCACCCCACCTCTAGGTGTGGTTCGGCACAAGGGTCCCATTTTTTACATTCCCTCCGACTGTCGTCCCTCCTCTTGGCGGGAAGATGAAGCTCCTATAGCGCCACCATTAGTTTAAACCAAGTGATTAGTTTAGGACTAATGACCATGCTTAGATAGTTAACCTTTCGCTAACATGCGGGCCTCATTCATTTAGCTAAGTCACTATCTCTATGAGATGTGGGAACCATCAGTTTAAATCCTTTTACAAATAGTTAAAAACCCATAGAGTCACAAAGATGGTGGTCCTATTATATTGTTTGCATAGTACTTGGTTCCACCTATCAACGACTTAGCCTTTTTCTCTTAAGAAATAAATCAAAACAAATTTAAAATCCTGTTGGACCCACCCGTCAGGCTCTGTGATCTTTTCAGTGAAAATATTTCAAAAATTAATTTAAATCCAGTGGACCCCACCTGTCAATGAGAGAGACATTCTCTCTTTTGTTAATTTTTGGATTTAATCCAAATTTAAATGTTGGAGAGACCATTCTCACTTATTTTAACTCTAAATTTAATGAAATTTATTTGTAAATTTGTATAAATTCAAAATATATCTAAGGGTAGTGGAATTGTTCAATTTGGAGTACATTTAAATTTTCTTTTGTATTTGTTTGTGTGTTTATTTGCTTTCTGATATGATCGTCCGAATAAAGCTCGAGGACACAGAAGAGTCGTAGTTCGAGACAACTCAAGAGTCTTAAGACCAACCCACTTGTGAGCCAAGTGAGTCGATGCTTTAATCATATTGAACCTATATTTCTATGCAAATTAGGTTTGTTTAAATTATCAAATTACATGCCTTATTTATTATGCAAATGTATGTTAACTTTAGGGTTGCAGATACATGCCTAATTGACATCATATTGTTATTATATCATCATTTGGACACTTGAATCACATGATCCTTCTCACCCTAGAAAATTTAATAGTAACTTTACTAGCTATAAGTCGTACTTGAGCATCATATTAGTCTTGCTTAAGTACCGGGGTATTAATTTGCTCTATCATCATCTTTTAACCATGAAACATGTTTTGGGCAATCATTGGAGGGAAAATACTAGTATATTTGTGATAAATTAGTTTTATGCTTCTCAAAACCGTAAAACTTGCTATTTCCATATCTGGACGGATGGTACATAGCACGAGAAATTGTGGTTTATGGTTGCATCGTCCAAATAACCTTGAGGACTAAATTCTGTGATGACCTTCTAATATAAAATAGTACAACCACAAGTCTATAATAGGTATGACTCGGCTAACTAATTTTCATTCACCACTACGTGTTACACTATTGGAGTGACCCACGAGCCGTGTCGCTGGTTTTTAGCTGTCATGGATACGGGTCATGTCGCTGGTGTAAGCCACCATGTGGTGTAAGAGGGGGTCTGGATGTGGTGGACATAACCCCACTCAGATGATATCTTAGTGAGTATAACTTACACTGGGTGATGCATTGTAAAGGCCTTGTGGTGATCTTCTTGATTCACATGTTCAAGAAAATGTGTGAAACATAGCAAGTTGATTATTTCTTTTAGCAAACAGGCTTGAAAAGGTTATCCTACAATTGGTCCACAAGAATCAATATGGCTTCCTAAGGAGTCGGATAATTCAAGACTATCTTACTTGGGCTTTTGAATACATACATCAATGCCAGCGAAGCAAGTGTGAGATTATTATTCTTAAGTTTGATTTCGTAAAAGCTTTTGATACCATTGAACATTCTGCTATTTTAGCAGTTATGCGCAATAAAGGTTTTTCGGACAACTGGATCTCCTGGATTACTCATATCTTTGACACAAGTTACATTTCTATCCTTCTGAATAGGGTGCCAGGTAAGATTTTTCAATGTAAACATGGGGCTTGTCAAGGGGATCCCTTGTCTTTGTTGCTATTTGTGATTGGTGCTGATCTCTTGTAGTTGAATGTCGATGAAGCTGCAAATAGAGGAGTTCTTCGACATCCTATTCCTAATTTGGCTAACCTTGACTATCCAATCATTCAATATGCGGATGATACATTGCTAATCATGCCGATGCATGGTCGTCAATTGCATTGCTTAAAAGGTCTTTTAGCTACTTTCTCAGCATCTACGGGATTTCAAGTCAATTTTCCTCAGCCGCAAATGATTCCCATCAACGTCAATGCAAATAAGATGGAGCACTTGGCTCGATTATTTGGTTGCCAAGTGGGAACTATACCTTTCACCTACCTGGATTTATCCTTGGGAACCACCCGTCCTTCTGTCAAGGACTTCTCATAATTAGTTGATCATGTGGAATGAAGACTATCAAGTACTACAACTTTCTTATCCTGTGGTTGCCATTTAACAGTGGTTAATGTTGTTCTCTCTTTGAAACCGATCTATTATATTTGTTTGCTTAAGTTTAATTTCCACAAAAGGTCATTGCTCATTTAGATCGTGTGTGACGTCATTGTCTCTGGAGAGGGTCTCAAGATTTGCCTGTTCGTTGTCATTCCCTCGCGGCTTGGCACAAAGTTTGTCACCCTAAACAGTGTGGAGGCTTGGGCATTTTAAACTTAAGATTGCATAATTAAGCACTACTCATCAAAACACCTTCATAAATTCTATGGTCAGTTTGATATTCCTTGGGTTCACTTGATCCGATCCACATACTATGTCTCTTCAATACCTCATACTACTAGGGCTTGTGGTTCTTTCTGGTGGCATGATGTTATGAAGCTTATCACCCAATGCAGAGGTATTACTATGGGTTGTCTTGGTAATGGTCATGATATCCTATTTTGGAAGGATTGTTGTGAAGGTCACTTGCTCTGTCATCAATTTCCCATAATTTTTCCTTTGCTAAGGTGCCAGATGTTTGTCTGTGATTTCCTTGCTCATTCAGATCTGTTAGTTCGATTTCAATTACCTCTCTCTGTGGAGGCCTTTAATGAATATAAAGAGCTTCAGAATCGGTGAAGCATGATTCAGCAGAGCGATGGTCATGATTCTTGGACCTATCTTTGGGGTCATGGAGGTTATACTTCGAGGCGATACTACACACAGCAATATGGTTCTCTCCATAATTCCCTAAGTTTTTATGCTCATCTGGAAAAGAAATGCACCATGAAGCTTAAAGTCCTTGCTTGGCTCTTATTCATGAATAGACTTAATACTCATGATCTGTTAAAACCAAAAAAAATTCACATAGATGGCTTAACAACTTGTGTTATGTGTACTGGGGATGAGGAGGAGACATTGTTTCATCTGTTATTTGGTTGCTCATTTAGTTCCCAGTGTTGGCAGTACCTTGGGATTTCCTAGAACATGAATACAATATTGAGCGATGATCCTCCTCACCAAATGCGCCTCCAACTTGCCGTGCTTCATGGATATTTTTACTATTACTGCTTGGCACATTTGGAAACAACACAATGGGGTTATTTTTGAAGCTTCTGCTGGCAGCCTAGAGAATTGGAAGCGCTTCTTTAAGGGAGATGTTGTTCTGCACTTGTGTAGAATAAAGGCTACTGATCATGAACCCCTTTGTAATTGGCTAGACAGTCTTTAAAGTTCAGCTTCTTTGTACATATTGTAACCTTTTAATTTTATTTTATATATTAGCACAGTAGAAGTCTCCCCTATTGTTTCCCCTTCAAAAAAAGTTGATTATCTCTTGTGGATAAAGTACAGTCTCTGAAGAGTATAAACTATTCGAACAGCCATGCCCACAGTCAAGGGCGAGTATGGGAACTTACTCAAGTTAGCTACTGTTTTAAAAACTTTGTGGGTGAGATGAAAACTCATCAGGTGCATGTAACCCTAAATTAGGCTTTCCTTGGGTGGATGTAACCAAGTGATGAATATGAATGGATGTAACTCTAATAACAAAAACTAGCATATGGTACATCAAACCTACACCATTATAAATATTGCATACTTTTACTCCCTATAATAAAATATGGTTTGGTTAAAATGCCAAGTCATAGGAATTTCTAATTATTGTAGTTTGCAAATGCTGCCTTTAGCAAATAAAAGAACCCGAGCCAATCTTGTTGAACCTTGCATGTATAAATATTGCATTCTATGTGTTGCCTCGTGGAGCACTATTGCTTGTGCTAATTCTCACTCAAAAAACTCGTCAGAACTTGTGGACCAAGAACACTACGTGTACTACGTCACCCCAGGAACTGATAGTGAAGAAGACAAAGGATATTAGAATAGTCTCTAGAAGTCTAGGTCTTAATCCAGTCATGCTAACTAAATTGGTGTTTGCGTGCATCAATATTATTCATGTTCTTAGTTAATATCGGTCGCACATAACTTACCCCAATCGCTTGCCTGTGGCGAGACATGCCCTCCCCTTTTGTTTTCGCTTCTGCTTTTGCATTTTGTAATGTACCTTTTGGCCTGATCGGCCCTATTGTAAACTTGACCCAATGTGGTCTATTTAAACTTTGATGTTGTAATATTAATATATGAGATGGTTTATGTCATGTATGAAATAATACAGTGATGTATTCTATGAGCACTATCCACTGATCTAGAAAATAGTATAGTAGTTTTACAGAGGATTCTAAATTAGCTAAATTTGGGTCCGACAAAGCTGGTATCAGAGCACACGACTATAGAAACCTTAGTTAGACTAGTCGTGCCTAAGGACTCGAGTACTATTTTCAAAAAGGTAAGAAAAACTTTGATAAAAATATAGCATATTACTACCCTTTACTCATCACTCTTAGTTCCTGACTTACCTTTACTTTCCCTATATTTTTACTCTATTACTGACTCTTTCTTGTTCAAAATTGTGGATAGCTGGATCGTCTAACCAGGGTCCATGGGACTTTTTCTCCCATGGCAAGGGTGGCGGTGAGTTTGCGGAGATCCTCTGTAAGCTTATGCAGTACCTAGGCTATCGTCACCAACCCCCTGTTGTCCCTAGCAACCTGGTGCCAACTTGACCTCTAGGACCCCCACCTGAGAATCATTGTGCACAAGAGCGCGTGATGGCCCAGTCCACCGACCATTGTTGACCTTAGAGAGTCCAGCAGAGGACACAACCTCTTCTATTCTCGCTCCTGCTCCTGTTCACCTACCTGCAACTGCAGCTGCTCCTATTCTCATTCTCGGGGTGACTGCACCAATTGTTGTGGGCATACCCTCATAGAGGGGTAGGCTAGTTTAGTTAGGTTAGCTAGCAGTATTTGCTAGGGGCGGTCTTTTGGGTTACAAGCACTATTCCTTATTCCCTTTTGTACCAGTCAAGTAGTCGTTGTGGTTCATATCTTGGTGTCATGACTTAGCATGGCCTATATGCTATGTACTAGTAGTCATGTAACACTTAACTGCTTATTATTAATGCAATGTAGCCGCCTTTGGCCTTGTACTGTATTTCATCGTTTCTCTTATTTGGTTGGTTCTTCTGTTGTGCTCTTTGAGGGCTAGTGAACCCTCATATATAACTATTAGTTCTAAGTCAGGTTGTTCTCTCAAATAGCCCCTAAGAGAGTTGTTGCTCGAGGATGTGGTGTCACAACCTGCCAAGCTGCAAGTGCCACAGGTCAAGGAAGAGGTGGTGGCCATGGACCAAATCTCCCTCCACCACCACTAGTTCATCCAACCATGGCTCAAGTAACGGCTCAATAGACCCAAATTCTTCAAGCCATGCTCACAAGTCAGCAAGCAGGAGCAGCTATGTAACAGCCCAGCTGTTCATTTCAATTTATGAGTAAAAAACTATTAAATTAAATTAATTTAGTTTAAAATAAAAAAATTTGTGTTTTGGTTGCTAGAACATCAAATTTGATTTGCCCTGATTTTCTGCTTTTAAAAGGCCTTGATTTTGAAAAGTAATTTAACTGAAAACCTAAAAACATTATTAAATAAAGGTTACCTCGAATTTATATAAAAATACTATTTTAAATCAATTATTTGGGGTAGTTTGGCTATTATCTAGGTTTTCTGGTTTTCTTGGAGTTTAAAATATAATGTTACAAATAAAAAGTATTTTTAGTATAAAAATTTAATACCAAATTAAGTTGGAAATATTTTTCCTATGTCCAAAATGGTTCCAGAAATTTCTGTGAATTTTTATGGAATTTTTTGAATTTATTTGGTATATTTTTTAGCTTTTTTGAATTTCCTCGACTTTTCTGAAAATCAAATCAAAAAATCAAAATTTGATTCTCCCGCTCTCTCCCTGGCCGACATGAGGGTGGTCCAGATCAACTCACATCACCGCTCACCTCATCTCTGCCGCTCCCGCCTCACTCTGTAGGAGAAGCGTGGCCGACTCGGATTGCGCCACCTCACGCCAACCCAAATCCCCGCCGCCCGTTCCCCCACCTTGTCTTCTCTCTCTGTGCCTGGGCCTCGCATATCAGGCCTTCTTCCTCCCCGCACCTCCTTCCCCAACCGCACCGCCGCCACTGCCGTTGGCCCTCTCCACCCTTTCCGACCACCTCCCTCTCCTGCACCTCTTTCTTAGTGCGCCGCACTCACCGTGCCCACCTCCCCAGTTCCCCCACTCCCGCACATTCTCCCTGCAATAGCCACCGCCACCATTTTCGCACAGCGGGTACCTCCCCGCTCGGCTGCCTCCACCCTATAAATACCCCCTCCCACCGAGCCCCTTCCCCACTCACCTCATTTCCGCCCCCAATTCTTCCCTCCACCGCTCGAGCTTGTCCGCATCGCCATTCCTCTCCCTTCACGCTGATGACCACTCCAACGAGGAATTCCAGGTGCCTTGGTCATCCTCGGGCCCTGCCGACCTGGTCTTCGGCAATGCGGAGCCTTCGTCGACCTCGACCGCCCCTACGCCGAGCCCAAGCTCCGCTAGAAGGCCCACCAAGTGGCATGCCACCTCAGCACACCAGTCCACGTGGCAAGCCACATCAGCACAAAGACCCTCCCAAGCCACGTGGCAGACACGTCAGCACCACCTGGCGGCCACGTCAGCAAATTCATCCTAGTCAGCTGCCGTGTAAGCGCCATGTCATACTCCCTGCCACCTCAGCAAGCGTTCGTTCTATGAACTCAGTCCACGGTAGACCGAGCCCATCTGTCAGCAATATACCTAGAAAATAAATCCCAGGGCTGATGTTAGCATGATGTCATAAACCTAATTTTCCTTTAGAAAAATAATTCCATTAATTCTTGTTGACATCATAAATCAAATTTCCAATACAAAAATAATTCTAGAAAATCCAATTTATTCTTTTTCACTCTTTTGAAACCTCCAAATGCCCGTTCTCCTTCATCCTAACTCCGATTGAGCCCGTTCAAATTCCTAAATTCATCAAAAATTCCAATCTATCCATTTATACCATACTTTTTAGTTTTTGTAGTTTATTTAAATTTATTTGGATTTTATCTTAGTTTGATTCGGTATTTTCACATGTAGACTGCGATGATTTGGAAGAATTCTTCGACGATGACTCGCACTAGACTGTAGAGCAAGTCAAGTCATACATCTTGATCATATTTATCCTAGTTTGCGAAATAAAACTATGTTATTTTAAATTATTCTACATAAATATTTTTATTCAACGTATTTCAATTCAGTTTTAAATTTAGTTATTGCCTACATGTTAATTCCTTCATTAACATTGAATTCCTCGATACCATGTTACCCTAGAATAAAACTCTAGTTAGCACACTAGTATGGCTTGAGAATTTTGTAGTAAATGCTTAGACCTGCATAGATATAACCTTAGGCTTGGGATACACTTTTCACATAAAATGATGAGATTTTCAAATGTATTCTTGACTTCGGTGAGTCAAGAAGGATTATAAAATATTTCAAAATAAAATATAAAATCTGGTTTAGACTTAGGCTAATGGTTAGGTGGGGGTGCAGGCATACACTGTTGTTCGGTGACACAGTGTTGATTGTTGGGCACAAGGGATATATGGTTGAGCCTAAGTTAAGTTAAGGACCAGTTTGTGAGCTACTGTTGCAAAGCCCTATTGTACTACCACAAGACTAGTATATATGGAGCAGTCCTAGCTAACTAATTTGTGGGTCCTAACTTGAGTCTCGTCGTATGTTAAAAGTGAGCATGGCGTAGGCCATGAGAAGTCTCACTCGGCTCAAGAGGGGGTCCCGGTCTGGTGGATTCCTTACTAGGGTGAAACCTTAGATTTGGCTTGGCTAGGTTAAAGGCTTTGCATTGTAAAGGCCTTGTCATGATCTGTCCGCCGCACAACTAAGGAAGTGTGCTAATCACGTGGCAATATGAGTTGATCATGTCTTGTGAGAAAAGTAGTAAAACCTCTTCAGAGTGTATAATCTATCCTGGATAGCCGTGCCCACGCTCATGGGCATGCTGAGTAAAGTTTTTCATAGATTAGACTTTGTTTTTTAAAATGGTTTATGAAACATTTATGGATGGATGGAATCCATAAGAGATTGGAAGCGTATGGATGGATGGAATCCATATGAGACCTTTTAGAAAAGATGGTCCGGGTGGGATGCCCGTGGTTAAGTTAGTGTGGGGGATGGACCTACACTAACATATTAATTTCCTTTACAATATTGTTCTTATTATTGTATTAAATTCAACAATTCAAATCTATTTACTGTATATCTTTAAATGATGTTTTACGCACAAATAACTCTATATGCCTTCCTTTGTTGCCTTTATCATTATGTTGCATTCTTCCATGTGAATTGCGGAGTACAAGTTTGTACTCACCTTACTATCTCCACACAGAGGAAGATGACTTCAACTACAATGAAGACCTAGATGAATAGGCCGTGTTTTACTATTGTTTGCCTATGGGCAGGCTTGTTGGGCTTCTTCTGCTTCGGTGTTTATCTTCCGTTGCTTATATTTAAATTTTGGCCTATTGGCTATGGATATAAACTTTGGCAATCATGCTCATATTTAGTTAATAAATGTCATTATGGATGATACTTATGTTTGTTATCCACTGTGTGCACTAGCTGATCCTGGACTAGTGCGATTTATACAGAGGATCTAGGAGTTTTTACTTCGGGGTTCAACAAGCTAGTCGCAACTCCAATTGGCAGACTTCTTAAGGACTTGGCTTTTGACCTTCTCATCTACCAATGAACCATTAGAGGTAGAAGATTAGCTTCCTGACACAGAGAAGAAACTCTGACTTGCATGGTGTGCAAAAGAGGACAAGGTGGACCTTGCCACTCATCAACTGAAACGATCCACAGCTACATGGTGGGAGAAATACCTAGCTGCTCGCAGAGGAGAAAGTCTAATAGCCGACAAGGAATTTGAAGAAGAAGCAGCAGAAGCTGAAGGGTAGCAAGTACAAGTAGAAGGATAATTAGGACATCAAGAGCAAGCAGCAAAAGAAAATGTTGAAGGACAAGCATAGGAGGAAGTTGAACAAACAAGGCTTCCTATCGCTTGACTAAGTTCATTGCTACTTTCAAGACAAACTTTGTACCTATTGGCATCATGCGCATGAAGAAGAACGAGTTTAGAGCATTGAAGCAGGGCAACATGTCCATCAACAAATACCTTACCAGGTTCAACCAGTTGGCTCGCTACGCCTTAGGAGATGTAGCAGATGAGGAAGAAAAAATTGACCACTTCTTAGAAGGCATGCATGAAAAAATGAGGGTGCAGTTGATTATCTAGGACTTTTCTAGTTTCCACAACTTAGTCAATAAAACTCTCATTCTAAAAAATAAGAGAAGGATGATGGAAGTGCAAGATGCCAAGCCAAAGGCCACAAGGAGATTACCCTCAAAGGCTAGCATACCATGGAAATCCCTCTTTTAGGCAAATTGCAGCCTCACCACCTAAAGCTCTAGCTCCACATCTCAATGGCAACATACTTCGCACCCCTCATCCCACAGGACAGCCCATTGTAGTCAACCCAGCAGCCAATCTCATTGCTTCAGTTGTGGAGGAAAATGAAACTTTGTCAATCGTTGCCCAAACCGCCAAGTTTCATTAGTGAAGTTCAACTTGGGAACCACTCCAACCGGTGGTCAAGCATCAACACCTAGCAAGGGCTATCAGACCCCACAAGCATCTAGAGTAGCATCGACAATGAACCAAGACTATGTGAATCATTTCACCATTGAAGAAGTCCAGGAAGTAGCAAGTGTTTTGATGGGTATATTTTCTGTTAAGTTAGTACATGCTCATGTTCTCTTTGATTCTGTGACTTCTCATTTGTTCATATCGGGGAAGTTTGTTGAAAGGTTTAAGTTGCCAATCTTTAAGTTGAAAAAACCCATGATACTTAGCTCACCCAAGGAACCCTTAACTACTATGTTAATAAGTCTTGGAGTAGAGATTGCCATGGAAAATTTTGGATTCTTAGCGGACCTCATGGTGCTACAATTCCAAACACTAGACATCATCCTAGGGATGGATTGGTTGGCTAGATATCAACGAATGATAGACTGTGCCAATAGAAATGTCGTAATTACCATGTACCCCGAATTAACAATAAAGGTTAATGTGGACCATCCTTATCTTTTGGGTCATGCAATCCATTTCCTTGAAGATATGCCTTTAGAAGGAATGCTAGTAGTTTAAGGCTACTCAACAGTATTTCCAGAAAGTTGTCTGGCATGCCACCAGACAAAGATATAGAGTTTGTCATTAATCTCAAACCAATGACCGCCCTAATTGCCAAGAGACCTTATAACATGTTAGTTGATAACCTTGGAGAGCAAAAGATGCAGATTGAGTAATTGCAAGAGAAATAATTTATTATACCTAGCTCATCCCCCTAGGGTTCACTGGTACTTTTCATAAAGAAGAAGGATGACACTGCTAGAATATGTGTGGACTATAGAACCCTCAATGATGTGATCATCAAGAACAAGTATCTCTTACCCAGCATCGATGATCTATTTGATCAACTTTCAGGAGCCACAGTGTTCTCTAATAGACCTAAGGTCAGGATACCATCAACTCGAAATTAGGGCAAAGGGTATCCCCAAAATGGCATTTACCACCCAGTATAGCCTATATGAGTTCACAGTCATGTCGTTTGGCTTAACCATGTGCCAGCCTACTTTATGAACCTCGTGAATAAAGTATTCATAGAATACTTGGATAACTTTGTGGTTGTGTGTTTATTGATAACATATTGATTTACTCCAAGACCACTAAAGAACATGTCGAACACCTGCGATTGGTTCTAGAGAAACTTAAGGAGTACCAACTGTATGCCAAGTACAATAAGTGTGAGTTATGGCTCCATGAAATTAGTTTCCTAGGACAAATTGTATCCGCTAGAGGAGTAGCAGTCGACCCAGCTAAAGTAGAGGCTATTTTGGAATAGAAGCAACCCACCTCCGTGATGGAAGTGTGTAATTTTTTGGATTGGCCGGATACTACAAATGGTTTATCAAAGGATTTTCAAAGCTTTTTAGACTATTGACCCATCTTCTCAAGAAGGAAAAGAAGCATGAAGCTTATGAAAAGAGTTTCCAAGAGTTAAAGAAAAAGCTGACCACTGCTCCTATGTTAGTCTTACCAGACATATACAAGGATTTTGAAATTTACTGTGATGCTTCGTGCCAAGGTCTTGGCTACGAGCTTATGCAAGGAGAAAAAGTCGTGACTTATGTGTCAAGACAACTCCATCCTTGTGAAGATAACTATCCAACTCATGACCTAAAATTAGCCTCAATAGTGCATGCTCTAAAAATTGGGTAGCATTACTTGATTTGAAACCACTGTGATATCTTACAATAACCATAAAAGCCTCAAGTACATTTTTGCTCAGATGGATCTCAACCTAAGACAGAGAAGATGACTAAAGCTAATCAAGGACTATGATCTAGACATCCATTACCATCCTGGGAAGGCTAATGTACTGGCCGATGCATTAAGCCGCAAGTCCTACTGTAGCAATGTCATGGTCCAAGAATTTTAACTCGAGCTCTATAAGGAGTTGGAAACACTCAATCTAGAGATGGTAGAGCAAGGCACCATAACCACTATGGAAGTACACCTAACCCTAGAGGAACATATCAAGACTACTCAACAAGGACATCCTAGTGTCCAGAGATTTAAGCGTCTCATGGCCAAGGGAAAAGTCCCTGAGATGACTAAAGATTAATAAGGGATCATATGGTATGGAAAATGTCTCTTTGTTCTCCACTAGAAAGAGATCTACGACTTAATACTCAAAGAAGCCCATAACCCAACATATTCCCTACATCTAGGGAGTACCAAGATGTATCAAGATATGAAGACCATGTATTGGTGGCCTCGCGTGAAGAGAGACATCTCCGAGTTTGTAGTTTGTTGTGATGTATGCCAACAGATCAAGGCCAAGCACCAGAGACCTACTTGTCTACTTCAACCACTGCAATCCTTCAATGAAAGTGGGAGGAAGTTGGAATATATTTTATCACCAGTTTCTCCTCAATGCGCAACGAAGAACTTAGCTTCACAGCAAAAGACCAAAGTAGCCCAATCCACACACATCAGCCAGGAAACAAACTAGCCAACACAAATAGAGAATCTGATGATGCACTACCTAAAAGACCAATTCTTCTCCAAACAGAGCCTGCAAGGTAATAGTCTTCCAGAAACAATAGATGTTGGCATGATAATTGAACAACCAATTTATGCTGAGGATAACATTAAATGATGCTATCTGGATCACCATAAGATTAGCAGTGAAATCCTGATCATCAATTGTGACAGTGCAACTAGGATAAACAGTGGAACTAGAAATGAAACCCCCTGGAAAACTGACTAGAACTAATTGAGAAATCCATTGCATACCCAAGTTTGCACTCCTAGCAAACTCCAGTGACACAAATGAGTAGGTAGCTCTGGAATTGAAAAGAATAAAGGCCTAATGAGAATCTACAAGTAAAGTACCTGTCACCACGTTAGGATGGCCTATTGTCTTAGGTGTAGGCATAACATAGACCCCAGATAGTGTCGAGGCGGTGCAAGCCCTGACACTCAACGATGGAAGCACAAGGGCTAAGGGCTACTGTAGGTGTAGCGATCTAAAGTGGCGCAGATGGTGCAGGGTTCCAGTAGAACCTGGCGGGAGACACTGAAGGAAACACTACAGGAGGAGCCTAAGCTAGAGGATACTGTAGCACTGGGGCGGCCGCCAGCATCTAAACTGAGCCCTGAGAAAATGCGGCCAAATACATCGTAGGAACCAGCTCCCACCTTGATGATGCTAATGGGATTCTGCTTGCATACCAACACCTTGTGGCCCGCCTGGCTACAACAATGATAGCTCTTAGACCAGGAGCACTTTGAAGAATGGTGTCTATCATCGCACTTGAAGCAGATCATGCTTTGGCCAGGAACGGGACACAATGCCTAGGAAGCTAAAGGAGGGCATGGCGCTGAAGAAGAAGATAGCCTCTGCTAAAAAGGCCGAGTCGACAGCGGAAGACACTAGCCCTTTGGAACCTCTTGGGAATGGGTCGCTGAGAAGACTCACCCTCGCCACCAAAGCTCCTCTTCTGGCTATTGCTAGAAGCCTGCCTCTCCTAAGTGAGCTCGCACTTGAACTCATACCCTTGGCTTGATTAACCACAAAGTTGAAGCTGTATGGGCCTGTCGCCCTCAAGACGTGGTGGTACTCCTAGTTAAGTCCCCTCCAGAACCTCTTAGCCTTCTCTCGATCATCGCCAGCCATGGCTGGCACAAAATGGACAAGATTATTAAACCTCGCCTCATACTCTACAACGGATATCTTTCCCTAGACAAAGGTCGACAGGTAGTGCTTCATCCGCTTAAGGAAGGACTCTAGGTAGAACTTCATCTTGAACTGCTTGATGAAGTCCTCCCAAGTGATCGGTCTTCTAAGCAGGGGTCTTAGCTGACATAACCCCCTCCCACCAGATGCTCAACTGACCCTTCAGTTGAAAGGCCACAAAGCGTGCCTTCTGCTAAGAGGTCATCTCTAGAGCTCCAAACTACCTCTCCATATAGCGAAGCCGATTTGCTGCTTGGACCGATGTGCTCATCCTATAAAAAAATGTCCAAACGGAGGGATATCTACTCACGAAGGCTCATCCTAGCCTCCAGTGGAGCTAGTGCAGTACCAAGGTCAGCAATAGAAGCGCCTATAGCCAGAGGAGCTGCCTTCACCTAGTAACAAAGAGATTGGACCTAACTCTAAAGAACCCACAACAGGGTGGCTATCACCACTTGAACACCAATGGTTGGCTGAGTAGCTGAGGCAACCTCCTCACCTGCCTCTCCAACAACCTCCTCAACCGACATACAATATCAATCATACCATACTCTATTAATCAACATCTTAACTTCCATTAACAATTAAACAAACTAACGAAAGTGTAAATGCAATAAATGACCCAGTCCTATCCTAATTTGCACTAATGTGTCAAATATCAGTTTTTAATTTAACTTGTCAAATATCAGTTTTTAATTTAACTATCCTAAGTCAAATTTTAGCATTAAGTTTTTCCTAAGTCATTTTGCTATTATGGTTATTAGTTCCATTATATTACCAATCCTATATCAAATTTTAGTTGATTAAACAAGTTATTTATTTATTCACCACAAACCTAATGCCGACTCTGATACCAATCGTAACACTCCGGCTTATCGAAAGCTTAAGACGTCACCCACAACTAAATACACTACCAATTTAAACCAATAATCAAGCATCAACATCATAGCCTACAAGAATAAATATTCAACATGATAATAAGCATAAATTTCAGCACCACGATAAGCAATAAACTGAACTTATGATGAACCAGATAATCACTAAGATGATCCAATTGATAAACCAAACCATAAAACTACTAAATAGGCAAATAACAACATTATGAGCTATAAGGAACTAAGAAAACTAGTAAGCATCTAATTATTATATGGATAAACTAAGTTGTTCATGACCAGAAATGATAATTTGCTAGGTGAAGTGAAGAACTATAAAGTGCTATTGTTCCATGTCCTACTTCCACCCAATGTATAACGTCTTCAATATTCACCTAAAAACAATATATAAGCAAAGGTGAGTTCACGACTTAGCGAGTACAAAAGCATCAATTGACATAATCATCAACGTAACCATAAATATATGAGCACTTTAAGAACAAGTATCATTAGACGAATCATCATGGCAAGTAATTGTTTAAACAAGCAACAAGCTTAAACACTTGAATAACATTCTACCATGCATTTGCCTTTCTAGTTGCGATGGCTAGGATGATTTGAAGATGTCAACACACCCGACATAACTCATCCTATAGTAAATATTCAATCTCAATACTCACTACAGCCATAGAAGACAATAAATAATCGATAATGCTCCTACACGTTTCCCAAACCCACAACATGCCCCCTTTGCCGGACAATCCCCCTGCTGTCCTGATACTAAAAATACCATAACTTTCAATTCCTACAATAAAATGTAGCAAACCATACCTGTTCCAAAATATATAGAAAATTCCCTATGTTTTCTTAGTTGGCCAAATGTTCAGATTAAATAATCTAGACCCCCATTTTTAATCCAGAATATATGTGTGTCATCTTCCGGACAACAAACTTATTAAATTAATATCTATTAATCTACACATGCAAACCTTCTGAGCTATGACATTTTTAGAATCTACAGGAAATTTTCTACCACCTTATAGTTATTCCTAAAATTTAATTTTGTCATTAAGTTAGTCATATTTATATTTTCTCATGACTGCATCAAGCAGCAACCCGGTACTAGACAACAGCATCCTAAAATTCATAAATTCTATTATACTTATCTAAAAATTGTGTTCTTAAGCTTTCTGAAAACCTTAAGAAATTACCTACAATATTCATGTTGACTACATCCCCAAATTAGTTCATTTGCTATTTTTAATCTACTGATTACTGCACAGTGCCAAAACACGGCAAATTTACTGGATAGCAGAATTATAGAATTCATATCTCATAATCTACTCATCCGATTGATATGAATAAAAATTCTATAAAAATATATCGTGATCCTCTATAACCTTTTAGTAGATAAAATTCTCATATTATGCGCATATACTAGCGGTAAAATTAGTACAATAGTATTGTAGATTAAGCTGATCTACTACTCAATTTCCTCCAATGAGCACTTATTATCTCCCTCTCTAAACTCAATCTTTAAATTCTAATTAAACTAAATAAATAGAGAGGAAACTAGGTTGTTACCCATAAGACGAGAGCCCAAACTTTTGCTTCCTCCTAACCTTGCCTGGCTGTTCTTGGCTTGACTTCCCACGGTTGCCCCTTGGGCTGGCAGCCTGGCACCCTCCTAATCACTCCACATGACAACTGGCTGAGACAAACAGCACTCGCGCGCGCGTAAGCTCGGGAGTACAGGCGCTCGCCCACGGTCGCACAACTTGGCGCGGGTCCCAAGCCACACGGCAAGCCGGCAGGTGAATCGCGTGCGCACAAATTCTTAGCGCAAGGCCCGGTGTGTGAAAGAAAATGTCGGTCTTCGCACCATCCGCGCGGGCAGTGCGGTCAGCCGGCCACACGGCGGCACCCCGCTGGTAGCGCACGAGAGCGGGAAAAGCCAGGCGCGATGTGCGTCGCCGGCGCGGGACAAGTGGCCTGGAGGCCCAGGGCGGGCGACCGGCACTGCCTACGTGGGCGAGCAAATGGCTGGCCGCAGCGGTGTCACGGGTAGAGCTGTAAAAAAAGCTCGAAGTTCGCGAGCTACTCGAGTTCGATTTGTTCTAGACTCGGTTCAAGCTCGGTTTGAACTTTAAACAAGCCGAACTCGAGCTTGATCTCGAGCTCGCGAGCTTCACCGAGCCGAGCTCGAATAGTTCGCGAGTTCCGACTCGAGCTTAAATAGTAATACATATTAATTCTTACCGAGCTTACTCGAGCCGAACTCGAGCTCGAGTTTTTCTTATTGTTGAAAATTAGTATATATTTGAATTATTTTGACTGTTATCGAGTTTACTAGAGCCGAGCTTGAACATAAAATTTTCTTATTATTGAAAAATAATGCATAATAAATTATTTTAATTGTTACCGAGCTTCAACGAGCCGAGCTCGAGCCTACTCGAGCTTAGGCCGAGCCGAGCTCGAGCCCAGGTCTAGGCTCGGACCCCAACTCGAGCTCAGCTCGAGCTTCTACCGAGATCGAGCCTGGAAGGCCCAAGCTCGCTCGAGCTCGGCTCGTTTACAGCCCTATGCACGGGGCAGACGACGCTCGGGAAAAGAGAGAAAAACAGCTAAGGTTTGAACTTCTGGCTTTGGTTTCTTTTTTATTTTCGAATTGTCTTATCCCCCACTAACCCTTTTAACTTGGCACAAGTTTTTATTTGTTTTTAACTCTCCTCTCGACTCATTCCAAAAACCAATTGCTTCCTACAATTCAAACATCCCTTTTTCAGTATTTCTTTTCCATAAATTACACACAAGTCCTTGTGACGCTGATGACTTGGCGTGAGGACGATAGGGACGATGGTTCCCTGGGAGCTGAGAGGGGAGAGACGGCACGGCTCAATATCGGTGGCCTATCTAACAAGTTTCGTCAGCGAGAACAGGTCCAGGGAACACGCCACGAGCACAATGTCACCGAAACGTCGCTACGATGACCAGCTGTCGCCCACGCGATCAAGCCCGACCCTACAACATCAGCTATGTGCTACGTCAGCTCAGCGTTTTCTATTAGCAAACAGCCCAATGGACCTTCGGTGCAACAGACGTAAGTTCAGGGAATGAGAAAAGTAAAATACAAGTTCAGAGGGTAAAGTGACATAACCCTACAAGTTTAGGGAGCTGAGAATGTAAAATGAGAGTTTAGAAATAAAGTGGCACAACCTTACAAGTTCAGATGGCTGAGAAAGTAAAATGCAAGTTCAGTTAGTAAAGTGTTACAACTCTACAAGTTCAAGGAGATACAACGTAATTTTCTATTTTAATTACATTATTGGTGCTTGAGAGCAGGCAAGGGGACATAATTTAGAAGGATGAGATAACCCTTACTTATCATTCTTCTACAATTATAGTTGATCATCCTCCTTTGTCCAAAACTTTGGTTTGATCATCTCTTCAGTTTATTGGGTATGATGAGAACTTGATCAACTTCCTGCCTTTCACTGATGTTTGGTATTTGGAGGCATGCCGTATTTGGATGCCAAACTAGAAATTTCTAATTGTTGGGTGTTACGGAGGCCTTGAAAGATTTAATACTAATGGAATTTCCGATTTTGCTTGTTCTGGTTGTTCATAGCTGTGTGTAGAAGCCCAGATTTTACAATCCGGATTCCTCTGTGATTCCACCGCACTATTCCCTGGATCAGTAGATAGTGCTCATAGTTTACAGTTCTGAATATCAAATTACATATCATGCGGAAGCGTAAATATAGTAGTAGACTTACTCATGGGCCGATTAGACCGAAATCATTAAATTGCAGCAGCGGAAGAACGAAGCACGCAAGTGGGACTTTCAGGACATGCCCACAGGCAGCCAACTGGAGGTTCGCGACCTAGCCCTTGACAACTTCATCTTTTCCTCCGTCTTAATCAAAAGTATTGCTGAAGCGTAGTGATCTGATCCCTGCTTCTGGATTTGCTATGAGAGTGAGTGTGAGCACACTAACCACCGTGCTCCGCGAGCCAATACACAGAATGCAAATAAATAGTATGCATGGCTTATCAAAGGAGAGGCTCGGGTTATTTTATTTGCAAAAATCGCTTTTGGTAACATTATTATTATTTCATCATGGTGTTATTAATTCTACCTAAACCCACACGGCGATTGCCATAATTGACTTAAACCACCAAATACACACTTTCCTTACTGATTGCTGTCTAAGACTCCAAACAACGAGTGTCATTATTACTTAATCCACCGAATATACTCTTTCCAAATTGATTGTTGTCTAAGACTCCAAACAGTGAGCGACATCATTTAATTAATCAACCGATCATATACTTTCTATATTGTTTGTTGTCTAAGACTCCAAACAGCGAATATCATTAATTATACAATCCACCAATCAATTGCTGCCTAAATCCCCAAACAGCGAGTATCACAATTGATATAATCCACCGATCAATGGCTACCTAAAATTCCCAAACAGCTAGCGATATCATTTATCTAATATCATTTAATTTATCCACCAATATCTTTTGTATTCTAAATTCCTAACAATCCAATCCTTTTGCTATTGATCCACAACCACACTTGCTCTTCCAATAATTAATCCATCTTATTTTCCATTATCTATCTCTAACTAATTCACTAGTATACCTCCACCGAAAATATCATTGATCAAGTTTACGATTCGCTAGTATACATCCACCAAGAATATCATTGATCAAATCTATACTCCAATTATCATATCTCCAAATTCCCAACAATTCCATTGACTCATCTAGTAATCGATCAAATACTATTAATTCCATTATCGCCAATATCTCCCAAGAATCTAATTTATCAGTGTCATAATCCAGCAAATACATTTGCACTCCCTAATTCTCCAAAAATCATTTAATTCATCTATCTAGCCTATATATTCATTTAAGCTCCACCAATTTATGTTTCCCAGACTCCACACTATCATTATCCCTTTTATGATCAACTTGAATCCATCAACTTCTTTATGCGATGACCATAAACAGCCATCTTCCTTTCTTACGACTCTATTTATTCTTCCTGACATTTTATTTGTGAGAAGTATTACCAGTATTTAAAAATATAATACATAGAAATTTCCTGAGACCTAGCAGTTTTGAACAAAAGCATAATGTTCAAGAAAATGCAATAATGATAGCGATCCAGATTCCATCCACCGTTACATGGCATCTGCACCATATAGCATCTTTCAGCGTTATAGCCGCTTAACTTACCACTGGGACGACACCCAGGACAATTCAAATCAAAGCTTTCCACTGCCCTTCCACTTTTCCAAACCCATCCATAAAGCATTTTGAAATAGAACTATATTTAGTTAAGTTCCCATGCCCGCCCTTGACCGTGGGCACGGTTATTCGAATAGTTTTGACTCTGCAGAGTTCGTACACTTTCACCACAAGAGACAATCAACTCGTTGCCCCACACGATTCCTTAGTCGTGTGGTTGAGTAGACCATCATAGTGACTTTTCAAAGTACCTCGCCCCTTCCATCATTTCACCCTATGGGTTGCTCCCACTTGCGGTGGGTCCCATACGTTGTGTGGGATATTCTCCTTCTGAACGTCTAGCAGCTGGCTACTCCCCTGCTAGCCCGCCACAGCAGAACTTCACCCTCTACGAGTGTCTCATTCAAGCCGTCACACAGATAGCCGCTTGCACTATCTCACCACCCTCTCCTGTGAGGATGACTTTCAGGGTCCGGTAAATCTACTAAGCCAAGTTGTACTTACAGACTTGTGGTTGTACTGTTTTACACAGGAGGTCATAACAAGATTCTGTTCTTAGTGGTATCTGGGTGGTTCTACCACTATCCACTTTGTGCTTCCACTGCACCACCACATACACACCCTCGAACCATCCGCCCAGATATTTAAGCAAGTTGGGGATTTTGGAAATATAAAATAATCATAGCCAACATATACCAGTCATTACCACCATGACTGCCCAACAAAATTTTCTCATGATTAAAGTGATGCTTGGGCGTTCTCGTGCCCATGAATACCTAAGCGATACTAAGCATGGCATATAAATTACAGACTTATTTTTGAAAGATTACTATTATAATTTTGCTAGGGCGACAAGGTTTACACATTCAAATATTCCAAAGGAGGTGTAATATTATTCAAGGCAAACAATGGGCATATATCTAGAATCTTAAATTAACATGCATTTGCATATAAAGTAACAGCATGCAATTTGATTATTTAAACAAAAATAGTTTGCAGAAAATGTAGGTCCAACATGATCAAAGTATTGACTCGCCTAGCATGGTTTACCACGGTCTTGAGCTCACAAAAAGTTGCCTCATGCGATGATCTTTAATTTCTGGTCTTCATCGATCTCGTTCCCGCTTGATCCGTAGAATCTTTAGGCTCCAGTTTCTAATTACGCGGTAAACGACTGAATCCAAATAAAAGCAAATAACTCAAAAGATCAAAATAAATCCGAATAAACTCGATTTTAGTTTTATTATGAGTTAATGGGTGATTCGGGTGATTTGAGGCAAGGCCAATGGTATAATACAATGACTCGATCTGTTGATTAATATCTCTCTTTTATTATCTTTATATTTATTAAGGAAATTCCACAAGTTAGGTTTAGACCTATGAATTAGAGTAAGAGTTTAGCTGAGTGTTATTTTGTCGAGCGTTAAATTTTAGGGCATATGATAAGTAATGTTTGCAACTTTGGCTTATTGAGTTAATCTTATAGGCTATGTTTATAGCATTTTGTGGTATGATATTTTGTGTACCTCCATTTATTACTAGGCTAAGTTTAGTTTGAATTAGGGTCTTTTTATACGAGTCCCAGCTTGCTATATATACAATTATGCTTTAGTATTACTATATACTAAAGCTAGCGTTAATATTTAGCTAGTGGTACTATTTTTATCCCTTTATAACTCAAGCCTGCTATACACGAGGATATTCTACTATTGCCATTAACTAAGGCTACCATTTAAGATTTCATGATTAGCAGTATTCTAATGATAGTGTTACATGTATATATATTTTTAATAGGGCCTACGGTGAACGCAAGAATCGTACCGCGATATTTACTAGTAGGTTGCATACATGCTATCCGCACTTCTCTAACCACCTATTTATATATACATATAGATGCTTATATATACCTTACTTAGAAAACCTTTACATTTTAGTTGCCCTTAGCTTTAATTAAAATCTATTTATCTGGCAAGGCTTGGTTTACAAGGTTATATTTTTAATATTTGCTATTTAGCAAAGCTACCATTACAATATAGTTAATGGAGGCGTGTTAAATATTGGTCATAAATTTTTAATTATAATTAAGGGTAGTTCTTAATTTAGAGCCTTGATTTTCTATCTAGACATAATATTCAAACTCTAAACTTCTATCTAGAATTTCTTTTCAATTAAGATCTTTACTAAATTTGAATACCTAACTAAAGAAAATTTTCTTTATTAATTCCTTTAATTACTATTTAGTTTTTGAGTTAATTACTCAAATAATATTAATTATTCATAATAGCTAACCTCCATTTGAATATTAAACCATCTAGTCTTATATCCTAACTAAATTTATTAACTTCTCTAAATTAGTCCCTAATTGTTCCACAATTTTTACTAATTAAAATGTGGTACAAAAACTGAAATAACACAAAAGTGGAAAAGGTGATGTCGGTGGGATCGAACCCGGGACCTCACCGTGCGAGTGGTAGGTGACAGGCGCTAGTGACCAAGTGGGCTGCGGCCATTTAGTGATTTTTGGGGTGGAATCAATTTAGAGAAGAGTGACAGTTTGCTGTGGCCAAGCAGAGGAAGAACAGAGGAGACATCGGGCGGAGCTCCACCGACGACATCGCCGACGGGTGGCCGATGGGGTGGGCCGGTGACTGCTAAAATGGGTACCCCAAGGGGTAGGGAACCTTTGGGCGGCGGCGCGTCGACGGGAGCGGCGACGAGGTGGGCGGGCGATGGAGCTAGGCGGCCGGCGGGGAGGTGGAAAGGAGGCACGGGTGGCCGGGAGGGATGGGGAAGAGTGCGGCGTGCGCATGAGTATGAGGGAGGGTAGGGGAGGCTTACCGACGAGCTACCCGAGCCGGAGAAGGCCTAGGACGGGCTGGTGGCGCTGACCGGCGGCGGCGTGGGTGTGCTCAAGCCGCCGGCGAGGTGGGGTGGAAATGGAGCTCCGACTACGACTGGAGGAGGTTCGTGACGGTGATGAGGTGCTCCATGAGCGCGGAATTGGCCGGAGAAGCCTCGAGGAAGCAACGGCGCCGATGGAGGCGACTTCGGCCGGCGGTGAGGAAGGTGGGTACTCCGGTGAGATCGGCGCATGTTTTTCCAATCACGCCGGAGGGGAAGGAGGTGGGGAGTGGGAGCACGTCGAGAAGTGGTTGTAAAGGCGGGGCACCGCCGGAGGGCCGGGAACAGCGTGGAGGAGCCGGCGGGCGGCTTACGGCACTGGGCGGAAAACGGAGCAGAGAGGAAATGGGTGTGGCGCGGGTAGCTATGGTGCCTCCTCTCGGCTTTTACAGGCGCTGGACGGAGCGGCACCGTGGAGCCCCGAGCGGCGATGGGACGGCGACGTGCGGCTCGAGGTGACGGAGGCCTGCGTGGATTGCGCGGCATGGCAGAGAGGCGAGGGTTGCAGCGGGATTCCTGGGATTTCTGCAGCTTTGCGCCACGCGGAGCAGAGAGCCCAAGAGAGCAGATAGGGGAAGGGGTGACGCGGAGGGTTCATGGCCACAGAAGGGAAGAGGGGGAGGAAGGAGAAAAGAAGATGGCGTGGGCGCTCAGGGGAGGAAAAAGAAAGAGGAATGCCTGGGCCTGGTGACAGTGAAAAGGGATAAGGGTAAGGAAAAGAAGGAGAGAGGAATAGGAGTGGGGCCCACATGTAATAGAGAGGGATTTTGGGAAAGGAATGAGAGAGAGAAAAATGAGGAGCTTTAGTAGTTTTTGAAATTTGATTCTTGGATTTGAATTTCCAAGTTTTGGCTCAATTATCTTGATACAAAATTTAATAGCCTTCTATTTTAGATTTTATTTAATTTTTGCTATAAATTGTATGTATAAATTTTTGAATGTCCAAACTTGGGGTTTTCTTTTTTTATGCTAATTAAATTAAAAGAAGGAATGATTTTTGGTTTCATTTTATTGTTTCGTATTTAAATTCAAGATTATGGTATTTTGAATTTCTGTTTTTATTATGTACCTGATCTTATTTTTATTTGAGATTATCCTTATTTATTAATCTGCATGCCACCCAAAACTCAAAAGATTTAAATCTTCAAAAGAAATTTTGAACACCAGCAAAATTTAAGAAAAGTTTTAAAAGAAATTCCTTAAATTTGGAATACCAAATTTTAGGATGTTACACTGTGTTACAGGCTTTACAGTTTTTGCACTCAATCTCGATGTAACATCCCAAAATTTCGTTCTCTGAAAAATTTAATTTCAAATTAATTAATTTAAAGTATTTGAACTTTATTTGGATTTATCTAAATTTTATTTCAAAATCTAAATCAAATTTAATCCTCAACCTCTCTACTCGGCCATCACGTGATCCTCCCTGATTCAATCCATCCTCGCCCGGTTTAATCTCAGCCTTCTCCCCGGTCAACGGACACAGTCCACAAAATCCGGTCCCACCTGTCAGTAAATAAAACCATTTTTCCTGTTGAAAAATAATTCAGCCAGAAAATCATTTCCCTTAATGATGTCATTTCAGTTCAAAAATAATTCCAGAAAATCAGTTTATTCTTTTTCTCTCCTTTTAAACTTCCAAAATATTGTATTTCTTCATTTTAACTCCGAATGAGCCCATTCAAATTTCTAAACTCATCAAAAATTCTAATATATTCATTTCTATCCTTTTTTTAAATTTTTGAAATTTTTGAATTTATTTGAATTAAATTAAAGCTTAGAAAGTAAAAATATTTTAAATGGCTAAAATATACCTCAAGTAAATCCGTAATTATTTTATTTGGTATTTTCGGGTTCTAAGGATCTTTGTGGAATTTTCCTGAATTTTTTTTATTTTTTTTTGGGAAAATAATTATTTTATTATTATTTTCTCTCTCCATGACTATTCATCATCTTGCACCTTTCGAAAGATTCTCCGGAGAGCAGCACGCGCGAGCGCCATGACCGATTCTTCAAGCTTCAATAACTTTTGATTTTCTCAACGGTTTTTAGTGAAATAAATTGCATTCAACTCCTCTCATCAAACTCTTTCATTTCCCTACCGTTTTCCCCTCATTCATGAGCCGTTTCGCGAGAAATTAACCCATGCCATTGATGGACATGGTCTCTTGATCTCCCATCTCGGACCTTCCCCGCCCCTATAAAAGGGAGCACCGTGAGCCCCTCCTCATCCTCACTCAACCCCGAAAATATCAAGTCCTCACTCCTCTTCTCTTGGGCGCAATCGGAGTTTTTCTTTTGTGTTCCAAGCGGCGTTCTTCGGCTTATTGCGCCTCGTCCGGTGGAGCCCCGCCACTTTTGAGCACATCCTCGGATTCGCCTCGTCGCGTTCTACACGGTGCTCACCTCGCCTTCGCCGGAACTTTGCCGGAGCACCGTCGCCACTGTGGGCCATAGCGCGTCGTCGTTCCTCGCGTCGCCACCGGCCGTCCGTGCATGCCCGACCAAAACCAAGGTGAGCATCACGTTCCCCACGCTCTACTCTTTGTTTCGCCGCAAGTCTTGCATGTTAACTCCTCTCCGTTTGTCCGGAATGCCGATGTCAAACCGACAGTCGCAAAAGGTCTTCTCCGTCGTGTTCCGCCACCATTCGATATCCTTTGGCTGAACCGTCTGTACCGTTGAGTTTGCCTCGACGTGTTCTACGTCGTGCTTCCATCGCTATCACCTGAAGATCCCCCGAGTCCTCGTCGACCTTGTCAGGCCCAGACACTAAAACTGTACTTCGCGCGTACACCCCTTTTTGGTAAGCGCTTCAATTTTTGGTCGCGTCATATTGTGTCCTAGACTCTAAGAAATTTTTCTACCATTTTGTTTAATTTTTCGTGGAGCCAATTGTCAGGAATTGAGCTTTCCGCGAAAATGGCCGTTTTTGACTCCTGGCGTCAATTCGTCGTCTCTGTTGAGCCTTAGCCCATGCCATAATTTTTCTTAGACTTGCCTCACTGCGTTATTCACCGTGCTCACTTCCTTTTCCCCAAAAAGCCTCCACAAATGTTCGCCTCCGAACCTCGCCATGGCCGCCAATGGCATCGCGTGTCCCCCATCTACCCGGTGATGTTTTCACCAATCCGTTCGCGTCACTTTGTGCCAAACCATCCCAGGTAGCTACCCTCCAAGTGATTTTAGATTTCGTTCACCGAGCACCAAGATATCAAGTTTTTGCTTTTCCCTTCCCGACGTCGTTCAAACGTCGATTGCGTCGTCTCCAATGGGTTTCTGGCCGAGCCGATAATTTTCCTAGCTTCGCCAAGCCACGTTCTAGCCCGTGCTCACCCTACTTCTCCATGTCCTATGCCCGGATTTTATTCCTCTCTCCTACCCATGTCGTTGTAAGCCGCCCGTGCCGTCATCGTTCTCTGTTTGGCGTGCCGTCAGTTCCTATGTGTGCCTTGGATCCCTAGCAACCCATTTTTGCTAGTTAGATTCACCTCCCATTCCTCCTCTCGCCAGCGCTAGCCTTCTCGCCACCAAAAGTACTGTTCTCGTCTGTGAATTTTCAGCATTTTCTCGCCTCGGTAAACTTTAGATTGCTCGTTCTCCTTCGTCCGAACTCCGATCAACACGATTCTTTTTCTAAAATCCATCTAAAACTGAGCTCTATCTTTTGGTTCTGGGTTTGCTGTTTTTGGAGTTCATTTGAATTTTTTTATTTGAATTTATTTTGTTTGTTTTGTCGTTTCGCGCGTAGAACCCGACGTCGCTGAAGAGTTTGCCGAACCACAGCAAGAGGGACTAACCAGTGCACAAGAAGGCAAGTCTCCTTTGATCATCTTGAACCTATGATTTCGAAATGTTTTAATTATTTTAAATTATGTGCATTGCTATTTATATAAAAATATTAGTTCAAATCTTAAGGGTTAGTTAAACCAACCTTGTTATACCCTCCATTGAAATTGAATGCCATGTACCTTTGTCACCCTAGAATTTCATTTGTCTCAATAATGAGATTATTACTGAATCTTTGTGAATAGTGGAATGGTAGTATAATGCTTAGTCTCGCTATTTAATACCTTTGAAATCTTGAAAATGGGAAATTATGAATTATTGTAATATGTCACATCCCAAAATTTGGCTTTTTGAAAAATTTAAATTCAAATTAATTATTTTAAGGTAATTGGATTTTACTTGGCCTTTATTTGCCTTTCTGGTTTTTTCTGGAATTTAAAAACTATTTTTAGAGCTTAAAAAGTAATTCAAAATATGAAAATTAAATATCAACAGTAGTTGGAAATAATTTTATTTAGTCCAAAATATGTCCAGGAGCTTCTGTGAATTTTTCTGGAATTTTTGGAGGTATTTTCATATTTTTCTGAGGCCTAAATAATTTTCTAGCCTTTTCTGAAAATCTAAATCAAATTCTGAAAATAAAATCCCTCCTTTTTCCTCCGGCCGACGCGTGGACGGCCCAGATCCGCCCACGTCGCCGCTCGGCCGATCCCGGTCGCACTTCCCTCTCCCTCGCTGTCCAGCGGGCCCGGCCCGTCAGCCGGCGGCCCCGCCTTCCCCTCCTCCGCGCCCGACGCGTGGACGGCTCGGATGAGCCGCGTCCCCGCGCCCGGCATCGATCCACCGTTCCCTCCCACTTAACTCGTCCCCGCCGCTCGATCCGCCCTCGGGCCACGCGGCTGCCATCCACACCCCGCTCCCGCATCTCTCTGACCGCGGACCCCGCCCGTCAGTGTCACGCGCCTCCGCTCCCGCTGCCACCCCGGCCCCGCACATCAGAGCCGTCGTCTCCCCCGCGGAGACGCCTTCCTTTCTCTCCTCCCCTTTCCTTTCTCGCCGGCCGACCGTACCCGAGCCGAATCCGGCCCTTTCCCTCTGTCTTCTCTCCGGTTTTGGAAGCCCCGGACGTCGCCGCGACCGAATTCCCGATCTTCCGGGCTCCCCTTCCATCGGCGCCCCCTCTTTCCCGTTTCTCCCCTTTCCTTCCTTTTCCCGGCCGACACACCGGCGAGCGATTGCGTGCCCGTGTCCCCTCCTCCGCCCCTATAAAAGCCCCCCTTGGCTCCGCCTTCTCCCGCACCACCTCCCAGAGCGCTCCACCACAACCCCCGAGCCTCGAGCGCCGTCGCACCGAGAAGTTCCCGTGCGCGCCCGGTAAGTCGCCGACGAGCAATCGCCGCCGCCTCGGTGACCCCCGGAGCCCGCCGTCGCCACCCCGAGCATCCTCGCGCCCGGGCGATCCTCCCCGCCGCCGGCCATCTCCGCTCACCCCCGAGCCTCGCCGACCCCTCCAACCGAAGCTCCTGTGCTCCGGGATTGCATTTCACGCATCGCCCGAACGACTCCGGCCTCCCCTCGCCGCCGGCAGCCTCGCCCCCGACCATCTCTGCCCGGCCCCGAAGGTATCCCTCCAAAGGATTGCCTGCCCTATATGGGTAGGCAACGCCTCCCCGCTCACTTGGTTATCACCGCTCGCTCGTAACTCCCCGGCGCGCGTTCGAGTCCTCGGCTCCGCGCGCTGGGTTGAGTTTTTCGTTTGTTTTCCGCGCTGACAAGTGGGTCCCACCCGTCAGCGGCCGCCAGTCGGTGCGGGCCACTGCCGCCTGGGCCCCACCTCTCTGTGCTATCTCTGACAAGTGGGCCCGGAGTCCAGTGGGTCCCACATGTCAGTGACAGCCAGTGGTTACTGTTCAGTGGGCCCCACCTGTCAGTCTCTCAGAATTAAAATAAAAGATTAAAATTTGATATTCCAGTGGGCTCCACCTGTCAGAAATTTCCGAATTTCTCGATTTATTCAAATCTGAGATTTTCAAATGAGCATAACTTTCTCATTTTAACTCCAATTCCAGCCATTCAAATTTCTAAATTCATCTAAAATCATAATCTATCCAACTATGGCCTCTGTTGAATTTTTGGATTTTATTTGAATTTTCTTTTGTATTTATTTGTTTTGTTGCTTCGTCTTTCCTCGCGTAGATTCCAACGTTGTCGACGATCCCTCTTCACAGCAGCAAGAAGACCCAGAAACCCTGCAAGAAGGCAAGTCTCCTTTGATCATTTCGAGCCTATGCTTTTGAAATGTTTTTAAAATATTTTAAATTATGTGCATTGCTATTTACATAAAGTCACTAGTTCAAGTCTTTAGGAATTAGTTATTCCAACTTTGTTATGCCCTCATTTGACATTGATTGCCATGTACCTTGTCACCCTAGAACTTCCTTTGTCTCAATAATGAGATTACTATTAACCTTGTGAATAGTAGATGGGTAGCTTAATGCTTAGTCTTGCTATCTAATAACTTTGGAAAATCTTGAAAATGGGAAATTATGATTTATTATTGAACCCTTGTGTTTGAAAGTGAAGTGGCAATTGGAGTTGTTACTGTGATTTTTAAAATAAAATAAAATTGTGAAAGTTGGTTTAGATTAGGGTGGATGGTTGTTTGGGTTGGTGCAGTAAGCACGAGAACTTGTTAAGTGTATGTTCCACCCTAGTCAATTAAGGACCGACGCTTGTGTTTGTCCAAACTGAGCATTAACCGTACAACCACAAGTCTATATGGGTACGACCTAGCTAACTAACCTATAAAGGTGTAGTTTAGATATCACCAGTGGTGTATTGAGTGCCAGGGTGTACTGGTTACTCATAGTGAGGGACAGGGTTTACTGTACTCATATGGCGCAAGAGGGGGCTTCAGATTGGGCGGATTTAACCCTTCTGCGGTGAAACCTCAGCGGGTGGTCTCTAGCTATACTGGAGTAGGTGAAAGGCTTTGTGATATTTTATCTGGGTCTCATGCCAAAGGAAGCATGTTGACTATTAAGATAATTTATCTCTTGTGGGTAAAGTTGTACAACCTCTGCAGAGTGTAAAACTATTCGAATAGCCGTGCCCACGGTCAAGGGCGGGCAAGGAATGCATTCACATGGTAGATTTCTGGCTTTGCTTTAAAAATCAAAAGTTTGTATTCCGAGGGTGGAGGGAACTCTCGGAAGGGAATCCTGGCGGATGGAGCCAGAGAGGGTGGATGGAACCCGCAGTTTAAAACTTGACCAATGGTAATTGGTTAGCTAGTGTTGGTAGTTGGAACCTTCACTAGAAAGTTAATTCTGTTAAAACATTTACTTCATTAAATTAAAGCCTTCGAAAATAATTAGTAGTAATTGAGATTTCAAATATTGCTTTGTGCAAAAGAACCATATGGCCTTCTTTGTTAAGCCTTGCATCTATGCATTTTTCCCAAGACTTGCGGAGTACTTTATGTACTCACATGCTACACTTAAAAATAACATCTCAGAGGAAGTTGAAGCTCAAGAAGGTGACTACGACTACTGCTTCGCTTGTGGCTGTGACGGATTCTTCCCGGAGGACTAGGTCGCGCTTCCCCAGTCAACTGCCTGTGGCATATTGATGGGTCTACCTCGAGTTTATTTTTGCTTCCGCTGTGTTTGGATTGTGCGAGGTCTTGAAACCTCATTTGTAATAATGAGACCTTGTGGTCAGTACTCTAATTACTTTAATAAATCGTTGATGGTGATGTTTTCCATTCTGTTTGACTGTGTGCACTAGCTTTGATCTGGGACTAGTGCTGTAATACACAGAGGGTCCGGGTTTGATAATCCGGAGGCCCGACAGAGATGGTATCAGAGCCAATTTGACTGTAGGACGTGACCTAGATTAGGAATGGCAAACCATAAGTACTTATGTTTATAAAAAGAGTATATTAAAAATGTGTAAGCTTCTTTGCTTCTACTCTCTTCCTACTTAGAATCTCGTTCTTGTCTCCAACTCCATTTGTTAAAACTTTTACTAATCTTTTCTTTCACTCAACTTTGTAGATGGCTGGTTCATCCTCCGCTGCCCCGTGGGACTACTACTCACATGGAGAGGATGCTGGAGCATTCGCTAGCCTTCTCCGGCAGCTGATGCAGTGTTTGGAGTACCGTCAGCCGCCCATCTTCAGGGGTCGGAAGACGCGGATCCTGGATCGAGACTCTTGGACGATGGAGGTATTCCTGTATGCACGGGAAGAGGAATTCAAGTCCCACACCTACCCCATCAAGTACCCTCGGTCCCGCTGTTTCGACGCTGTCCAGGACGCAGCACGCCTCGCCATTGACGAGTTGTGCCACCTGCACAAAGATGCTGTACATCAGTCCCCCTTTTGCTTCTTCATCAACCCTCGCCCAGGACAGAGGTATCCAGATCCCTTTGATATTCCAGCTGACGATCCTCGACTGTCACATCAGGTGCAGCTCACCCAGGCGATGGCCGTCACTTATGCTAGAGCTCAGGAGGAGATTGGACAACTTCGGATGCTTCTCACTTCCAGCTACCAGCATTCCGACACGCTTCGCACACAGCTTCTCCAGAGCCAGGCAGCTGAGTTTGAGTTGGGACGTCTCCGGGCCGCAGCCGACTACGCGCCATCTTCACCCGTAGTTGACTACACGCCGTCTTCCCCAGTACCAGCCGTCATCCCCAACAACCCGGCCCCAGCTTGACTTTCAGGACTCCACATCAGACTTACAGCACGCAAGAAAGTGCGACGCCCCAGTCCGCCACCTGTCATTACTCTCAAGAAGCGCAAGCCTTCTCCTTCTCGTTCTCGGTCGACTGCCTCCAGTCGTAACCGTGCCTCGGCCGAGTGTGACTGCTCACGTCACCACGTGAGAGAGCGCCAGGAAGACCCGGAGGAGGATCCAGAAGAGGACCCGGAAGAAGACCCTGAGGAGCGCGTCTTTGGAGAGGATTAGTAGTCTTTTGAGTCCGTAGTACCCAAATAAAATGTCCGCGTCCTTAGAACGCTTATTGTTATGTTTTGGTGTGCTAGATGGACTGTACCAGGCCTATGCGCACTTGTGGTACAGCCATCCTTGGAGTTATCTTGATTTTAATAAAAAGTTTCCCCTAAGTGGTTGCTAGTTCTTTCTTGTGTGTTGGCTTGGGATGTGGTTTAGTTCCCCTAATCTCTTACCTTTGCTATTTCCCTCTTACCTTCTGCTAACCTAAACCGCTTCAGATGGTGAACACGAGGAGCAACCCTGGCAGCAGCCGTGACGCCAACAACCAGCCGGAGGACAACATTCCACCACCTCCTGCTCAGGCCCCCAACTTGGAGCAAATGATGGCTATGCAGCTGCAGTTACTTCAAGCTCTCGCCCAGAACCAAGTGCAGCCAGCCCAGCAGGCACCCAACCAGGCACCCCAGTCTAAATTGGGGGAATTCATGAGGACAAGGCCTCCCACTTTTGCTGGATCAGTGGATCCCTTGGAGGCAGATGATTGGATCAAGGATGTGGAAAGAAAATTGGTCCTAGCTCAGTGCAACGATAATGAAAAGGTGTTGTATGCTGCTCATCAGCTCAAGGGAATGGCTGCCAACTGGTGGGAAAACTACCGCGCCGCCCATCAAAATGCACAAGCCATCACTTGGGAGGAGTTTGTCGAAGCTTTCCGCACTGCCCATATTCCTACGGGAATAATGGAAATGAAGAAGAGAGAATTCTACCAACTACAACAGGGAAACCTCAGTGTTTCCGAATACCTGAACAAGTTCACCCAACTGTCCAGGTATGCATCTGAAGAGGTTACCTCAGAGGCGACCAAGATTTGGAGGTTCACGCAGGGACTTGACCCCAATCTCAAGGTGCAGCTGGTATCCAATGACTTCCCAACCTTCCAGCACCTAGTGAACAAGGCCTTTGTCCAAGAAGATGCTCAGCGCCAGCTGTACGAAAATCGGAAGAGGAAGTTTCAAGCCCAGCAAGGAGCAAGCAGCTCTCGATTCCGCCCCAACGCACCTCACTATCACAAGCTCTCAGAGTCAAGCGTGCCGAGGACTCCCTTTTCAGGACCCCGCCCAAATCCACAAACTCCCCGGGCAAACAATGGTGGCCAACCCCCGCAGAACAAGACTTCAGCAGCAGGAGTGCAGTGCTTTAACTGCAAGAACATGGGGCACTATGCCAGCAACTGTCCCCAGAAACGCCCAGCAATGACTCCAGTTCGTTTCAATCTGGGGACTACGCCAGCAAGAGCTCCGACTGCAGGTCAAGGCCGTGGGGCACCACAAACCCCAAGGACTCCACCAGTGGTGAGCAGAGGGCATCTCAACCATGTGACCGCGGAAGCAGCCCAGGATGCACCTGACGTAGTTCTGGGTAAGTTTCTTGTCAACTCAGTAATTGCATCAGCATTATTTGATTCTGGAGCTTCGCATTCTTTTGTGTCAAAAGATGTGGTTGAAAGGTATAATTGGGATGTGAGTAAACTACAGAACCCCATGCTAGTCCAGTCCCCTGGAAAGGAAATGAGGACTAACACAGTTTGCCTTGACGCAACTGTGGATATAAATGGAGTTAAGTTCTTAGCAAATCTTATTATAATAGACTCCAAGGGTTTAGATGTAATACTTGGAATGGATTGGTTAACCAAGTATAAAGGGCAGATAGATTGTGCTGATCGAGCTGTTACAATCACTAACTCTGATGGGATTCAAGTAAGGTATAAGTCAAACTCCCCTACCCAGAGCAGGTGTAGTTTGAACAGTGTAAAGGGAGTGACTCTGGAAAAAGTACCTATAGTGAGTGAGTACCCAGATGTATTCCCTGAAGATTTGCCCGGAATGCCGCCAGACAGGGAAGTAGAGTTTGTCATCAACCTAGTACCTGGAACAGCTCCAATTTCCAAGAGACCTTATCGGATGTCTGCAAATGATTTGGCGGAAGTTAAGAAACAAATTGAAGAGCTGCAGGATAAAGGATTTGTAAGGCCAAGCTCGTCACCTTGGGGAGCACCAGTACTGCTAGTAAAGAAGAAAGATGGTAGTCTTCGCATGTGTGTGGACTATCGATCATTGAATGATGTGACTATTAAGAACAAGTACCCTTTACCCAGAATAGATGATCTGTTTGATCAGTTGAAAGGATCATGTGTATTCTCTAAGATTGACCATCGATCAGGATATCACCAATTGAAGTTAAGACCAGAGGACATACCCAAGACCGCATTTACCACCCGTTATGGATTGTATGAGTATACAGTGATGTCTTTCGGTCTAACCAATGCCCCAGCATACTTCATGAATCTGATGAATAAGGTGTTCATGGAATATTTGGATAAGTTTGTGGTTGTATTCATCGATGATATTTTGATATATTCCAAGAATGAGGAAGAACACGCAGAACATTTGAGGATAGTTTTGGAAAAGCTCAGAGATAATCAGTTGTATGCCAAGTTCAGTAAGTGTGAGTTTTGGTTGAAGAAAGTAGCTTTCTTGGGCCATGTGATTTCAGCAGGAGGAGTGTCCGTAGACCCTGAGAAAGTAAATGATGTGCTCAACTGGACACAACCAAAGTCAGTATCCGAAATCAGGAGTTTTCTTGGGTTGGCTGGTTACTATCGTCGATTTATTGAAGGATTCTCCAAGCTCGCAAGACCTCTGACCCAGTTGCTGAAGAAGGAAAAGAAGTTTGAATGGAGTAAACCATGTGAGGATAGTTTCCAAGAGTTGAAGAAGAGGTTAACTTCTGCACCAGTGTTGACGCTTCCGGACATTAGGAAGGATTTCGAAGTCTTCTGTGATGCGTCAAGGCAGGGACTAGGCTGTGTACTGATGCAAGAAAGAAAGGTAGTAGCATATGCCTCAAGGCAGCTGCGACCCCATGAAGGAAATTACCCAACGCATGATTTAGAGCTCGCTGCCGTAGTACATGCACTGAAAATATGGAGGCATTACTTGATTGGTAACCGTTGTGAAATTTACACGGATCACAAGAGTTTGAAATATATATTCACTCAACCCGATCTCAACATGAGGCAAAGGAGATGGCTTGAGTTAATAAAGGATTATGATATTGGAATACATTATCACCCAGGAAAGGCTAATGTGGTAGCAGATGCCTTGAGCAGAAAGAGTTATTGTGCCAAGCTGTGGATTAAGGACAGTATGCCTGCCCTTCAAGAAGAGTTCCAACGGCTCAACCTAGAAGTAGTGGAGGAAGGATTTCTAGCCACTTTGGAAGTTCAACCAACCTTAGAAGATCAAATCAGAGCAGCTCAAAAGGAGGACAAGTATGTCCAGGAGATCAAGGATAATATGAAGAAAGGAAAAGCTTCAGGATTTTCAGAGGATGAAAAAGGTACCCTTTGGTTTGGGAAAAGAATTATTGTGCCTGAAAAGAAGGAGGTAAAGGAGTTAATATTAAAGGAAGCCCATGAATCTGGATATTCAATTCACCCTGGGAGCACCAAGATGTACCAAGATCTCAAGGAAAGGTATTGGTGGTCAAGTATGAAACGAGAAATTGCAGAATACGTAGCCTTGTGCGATGTATGCCAACGGATTAAAGCTGAACACCAGAGACCTGCGGGACTTCTGCAGCCATTGCAGATCCCTGAGTGGAAATGGGAAGAAAATTGGTATGGATTTTATAACTGGATTACCAAGAACCAAAACAGGGCACGATTCAATTTGGGTTATAGTGGATCGTTTGACAAAAGTCGCCCATTTCATTCCAGTAAAGACCACATACTCCGGGGATAGACTTGCAGAGTTGTACATGTCAAGAATTGTGTGCTTGCATGGGATCCCAAAGAAGATTGTGTCAGATCGAGGAACCCAGTTCACTTCGAGATTTTGGCAAAAGCTACATGAACTTTTGGGCACAAACTTAAACTTCAGTACAGCTTATCATCCACAGACAGATGGTCAAACAGAAAGAGTAAATCAAATCCTGGAAGACATGTTGAGAGCTTGTGTACTGGCAAACAAGAGTAATTGGGATCAGAGTTTGCCCTATGCAGAGTTCTCCTACAACAATAGTTATCAATCCAGTTTGCAAATGTCTCCCTTCGAAGCCCTATACGGCAGAAAGTGTAGGACTCCATTGTATTGGAAGGAAACAGGAGAAGGACAAGTGTTTGGACCAGATGTGCTGAAGCAAGCAGAAGAACAAGTTCGTCTAATCCAGGACAGATTAAAAACAGCACAAACCAGACAGAAAAGTTATGCAGACAATCGACGTAGAAGCTTAGAATTCGTACCTGGGGATCATGTTTATTTAAAGGTGTCACCTCTCAAAGGAATGAGACGTTTTGGAGTCAGTGGAAAGGTAGCTCCCAGATTCATCGGACCTTTTCCTGTTGTGGCGAAACGAGGAGAAGTGGCTTACCAGTTGGAGCTTCCACCTCAGCTGTCAAAGGTGCATGACGTCTTCCATGTGTCTCAGCTAAGAAAGTGTCTCAGAGTTCCAGAAGAGCAGATGCCTCTAGATGAAATAAACGTGAAGGAGGACCTCACCTATCCAGAGTATCCAGTCAAGGTATTGGAGGAAGCAGAGCGCCGTACGCGCAGCAAGGTTATCAAGTTCTGTAAAGTGCAGTGGAGCAACCATTCAGAATCGGAAGCAACTTGGGAGCGTGAAGAGGATCTAAAAGAAGAGTTCCCCGACCTTTTTCCCAGTCCATCCGAATCTCGGGGTCGAGATTCTTTCTAAGGGGGGTAGGTTTGTCACATCCCAAAATTTGGCTTTTTGATAAATTTAAATTCAAATTAATTATTTTAAGGTAATTGGATTTTACTTGGCTTTTATTTGCCTTTCAGGTTTTTTCTGGAATTTAAAAACTATTTTTAGAGCTTAAAAAGTAATTCAAAATATGAAAATTAAATATCAACAGTAGTTGGAAATAATTTTATTTAGTCCAAAATATGTCCAGGAGCTTCTGTGAATTTTTCTGGAATTTTTGGAGGTATTTTCATATTTTTCTGAGGCCTAAATAATTTTCTAGCCTTTTCTGAAAATCTAAATCAAATTCTGAAAATAAAATCCCTCCTTTTTCCTCCGGCCGACGCGTGGACGGCCCAGATCCGCCCACGTCGCCGCTCGGCCGATCCCGGCCGCACTTCCCTCTCCCTCGCTGTCCAGCGGGCCCGGCCCGTCAGCCGGCGGCCCCGCCTTCCCCTCCTCCGCGCCCGACGCGTGGACGGCTCGGATGAGCCGCGTCCCCGCGCCCGGCATCAATCCACCGTTCCCTCCCACTTAACTCGTCCCCGCCGCCCGATCCGCCCTCGGGCCACGCGGCTGCCATCCACACCCCGCTCCCGCATCTCTCTGACCGCGGACCCCGCCCGTCAGTGTCACGCGCCTCCGCTCCCGCTGCCACCCCGGCCCCGCACGTCAGAGCCGTCGTCTCCCCCGCGGAGACGCCTTCCTTTCTCTCCTCCCCTTTCCTTTCTCGCCGGCCGACCGTACCCGAGCCGAATCCGGCCCTTTCCCTCTGTCTTCTCTCCGGTTTTGGAAGCCCCGGACGTCGCCGCGACCGAATCCCCGATCTTCCGGGCTCCCCTTCCATCGGCACCCCCTCTTTCCCGTTTCTCCCCTTTCCTTCCTTTTCCCGGCCGACACACCGACGAGCGATTGCGCGCCCGTGTCCCCTCCTCCGCCCCTATAAAAGCCCCCCTTGGCTCCGCCTTCTCCCGCACCACCTCCCAGAGCGCTCCACCACAACCCCCGAGCCTCGAGCGCCGTCGCACCGAGAAGTTCCCGTGCGCGCCCGGTAAGTCGCCGACGAGCAATCGCCGCCGCCTCGGTGACCCCCGGAGCCCGCCGTCGCCACCCCGAGCATCCTCGCGCCCGGGCGATCCTCCCCGCCGCCGGCCATCTCCGCTCACCCCCGAGCCTCGCCGACCCCTCCAACCGAAGCTCCTGTGCTCCGGGATTGCATTTCACGCATCGCCCGAACGACTCCGGCCTCCCCTCGCCGCCGGCAGCCTCGCCCCCGACCATCTCTGCCCGGCCCCGAAGGTATCCCTCCAAAGGATTGCCTGCCCTATATGGGTAGGCAACGCCTCCCCGCTCACTTGGTTATCACCGCTCGCTCGTAACTCCCCGGCGCGCGTTCGAGTCCTCGGCTCCGCGCGCTGGGTTGAGTTTTTCGTTTGTTTTCCGCGCTGACAAGTGGGTCCCACCCGTCAGCGGCCGCCAGTCGGTGCGGGCCACTGCCGCCTGGGCCCCACCTCTCTGTGCTATCTCTGACAAGTGGGCCCGGAGTCCAGTGGGTCCCACATGTCTGTGACAGCCAGTGGTTACTGTTCAGTGGGCCCCACCTGTCAGTCTCTCAGAATTAAAATGAAAGATTAAAATTTGATATTCCAGTGGGCCCCACCTGTCAGAAATTTCCGAATTTCTCGATTTATTCAAATCTGAGATTTTCAAATGAGCATAACTTTCTCATTTTAACTCCAATTCCAGCCATTCAAATTTCTAAATTCATCTAAAATCATAATCTATCCAACTATGGCCTCTGTTGAATTTTTGGATTTTATTTGAATTTTCTTTTGTATTTATTTGTTTTGTTGCTTCGTCTTTCCTCGCGTAGATTCCAACGTTGTCGACGATCCCTCTTCACAGCAGCAAGAAGACCCAGAAACCCTGCAAGAAGGCAAGTCTCCTTTGATCATTTCGAGCCTATGCTTTTGAAATGTTTTTAAAATATTTTAAATTATGTGCATTGCTATTTACATAAAGTCATTAGTTCAAGTCTTTAGGAATTAGTTATTCCAACTTTGTTATGCCCTCATTTGACATTGATTGCCATGTACCTTGTCACCCTAGAACTTCCTTTGTCTCAATAATGAGATTACTATTAACCTTGTGAATAGTAGATGGGTAGCTTAATGCTTAGTCTTGCTATCTAATAACTTTGGAAAATCTTGAAAATGGGAAATTATGATTTATTATTGAACCCTTGTGTTTGAAAGTGAAGTGGCAATTGGAGTTGTCACTGTGATTTTTAAAATAAAATAAAATTGTGAAAGTTGGTTTAGATTAGGGTGGATGGTTGTTTGGGTTGGTGCAGTAAGCACGAGAACTTGTTAAGTGTATGTTCCACCCTAGTCAATTAAGGACCGACGCTTGTGTTTGTCCAAACTGAGCATTAACCGTACAACCACAAGTCTATATGGGTACGACCTAGCTAACTAACCTATAAAGGTGTAGTTTAGATATCACCAGTGGTGTATTGAGTGCCAGGGTGTACTGGTTACTCATAGTGAGGGACAGGGTTTACTGTACTCATATGGCGCAAGAGGGGGCTTCAGATTGGGCGGATTTAACCCTTCTGCGGTGAAACCTCAGCGGGTGGTCTCTAGCTATACTGGAGTAGGTGAAAGGCTTTGTGATATTTTATCTGGGTCTCATGCCAAAGGAAGCATGTTGACTATTAAGATAATTTATCTCTTGTGGGTAAAGTTGTACAACCTCTGCAGAGTGTAAAACTATTCGAATAGCCGTGCCCACGGTCAAGGGCGGGCAAGGAATGCATTCACATGGTAGATTTCTGGCTTTGCTTTAAAAATCAAAAGTTTGTATTCCGAGGGTGGAGGGAACTCTCGGAAGGGAATCCTGGCGGATGGAGCCAGAGAGGGTGGATGGAACCCGCAGTTTAAAACTTGACCAATGGTAATTGGTTAGCTAGTGTTGGTAGTTGGAACCTTCACTAGAAAGTTAATTCTGTTAAAACATTTACTTCATTAAATTAAAGCCTTCGAAAATAATTAGTAGTAATTGAGATTTCAAATATTGCTTTGTGCAAAAGAACCATATGGCCTTCTTTGTTAAGCCTTGCATCTATGCATTTTTCCCAAGACTTGCGGAGTACTTTATGTACTCACATGCTACACTTAAAAATAACATCTCAGAGGAAGTTGAAGCTCAAGAAGGTGACTACGACTACTGCTTCGCTTGTGGCTGTGACGGATTCTTCCCGGAGGACTAGGTCGCGCTTCCCCAGTCAACTGCCTGTGGCATATTGATGGGTCTACCTCGAGTTTATTTTTGCTTCCGCTGTGTTTGGATTGTGCGAGGTCTTGAAACCTCATTTGTAATAATGAGACCTTGTGGTCAGTACTCTAATTACTTTAATAAATCGTTGATGGTGATGTTTTCCATTCTGTTTGACTGTGTGCACTAGCTTTGATCTGGGACTAGTGCTGTAATACACAGAGGGTCCGGGTTTGATAATCCGGAGGCCCGACAGAGATGGTATCAGAGCCAATTTGACTGTAGGACGTGACCTAGATTAGGAATGGCAAACCATAAGTACTTATGTTTATAAAAAGAGTATATTAAAAATGTGTAAGCTTCTTTGCTTCTACTCTCTTCCTACTTAGAATCTCGTTCTTGTCTCCAACTCCATTTGTTAAAACTTTTACTAATCTTTTCTTTCACTCAACTTTGTAGATGGCTGGTTCATCCTCCGCTGCCCCGTGGGACTACTACTCACATGGAGAGGATGCTGGAGCATTCGCTAGCCTTCTCCGGCAGCTGATGCAGTGTTTGGAGTACCGTCAGCCGCCCATCTTCAGGGGTCGGAAGACGCGGATCCTGGATCGAGACTCTTGGACGATGGAGGTATTCCTGTATGCACGGGAAGAGGAATTCAAGTCCCACACCTACCCCATCAAGTACCCTCGGTCCCGCTGTTTCGACGCTGTCCAGGACGCAGCACGCCTCGCCATTGACGAGTTGTGCCACCTGCACAAAGATGCTGTACATCAGTCCCCCTTTTGCTTCTTCATCAACCCTCGCCCAGGACAGAGGTATCCAGATCCCTTTGATATTCCAGCTGACGATCCTCGACTGTCACATCAGGTGCAGCTCACCCAGGCGATGGCCGTCACTTATGCTAGAGCTCAGGAGGAGATTGGACAACTTCGGATGCTTCTCACTTCCAGCTACCAGCATTCCGACACGCTTCGCACACAGCTTCTCCAGAGCCAGGCAGCTGAGTTTGAGTTGGGACGTCTCCGGGCCGCAGCCGACTACGCGCCATCTTCACCCGTAGTTGACTACACGCCGTCTTCCCCAGTACCAGCCGTGCCCACGGTCAAGGGCGGGCAAGGAATGCATTCACATGGTAGATTTCTGGTTTTGTTTTAAAATCAAAAGTTTTGTATTCCGAGAGTGGAGGGAACTCTCGGAAGGGTATCCTGGCAGTTGGAGCCAGAGAGGGTGGATGGAACCCGCAGTTTTAAACTTGGTCAGATAGACTGGATTAAACTAGTGTTGGTAGATGGAACCTTCACTAGAAAGTTAATGATAGTTTCTGCTAAAACATTTACTTTATTAAATTGATGCCTTCGAAAATAATTAGTAGTAATTGAAATTTTAAAATATTGCTTTGTGCAAAAGAACCATATAGCCTTCCTTTGTCAAGCCTTGCATCTATGCATTTTTCCCAAGACTTGCGGAGTACTTTATGTACTCACATGCTACACTCAAACATAAAAAGCAGAGGAATACGAAGCCCAAGAAGGAGTCTACGACTACTGCTTCGCTTGCGGTTGCGATGGATTTTTCCCGGAGGACTAGGTCGCGTTTCCCCAGTCAATTGCCTGTGGCGTATTGATGGGTCTTCACCGAGTTTATCTTTTGCTTCCGCTGTGTTTCGTGTGTGCGAGGTCTTGAAACCTCACTTGTAATAATGAGACCTTTCGGTCGGTACTCTTTAATATTGTAATAAAGTGTTGCTGGTTATGTATTCATTTCTGTTTAACTGTGTGCACTAGCTTTGATCTGGGACTAGTGCAGTAATACACAGAGGGTCCGGATTCGGAAATCCGGGGTCCCGACACTCGAGGTCTGGTACATCTAGAGAAAGCAGGATTGTTCCATGCTTGGTAGCAAGTAGCAACCTCAGATTTGGGGAATGATTTTTGCCGTAAGATAATTGAGCCCACTGGCTGTTCTACCAAGTTCATGTTTCCTGAAATTGCATTATGTAGATTGCCCTGATAGAAAAAAAAAACAAGTAGCTAGGATGGTATTTCCCAAAATTGCTACGTACTTCTGCAGATCTGCTGCTGATCCACAGCACCAAGAAGAGGGAACACAACAGCGATGAAGAAGCTCTTACATACAATGACGTGTTAAGTAGTGATGCAACGGAATGGACATACGGTGGAGCTGGGATGCAAATGTAATGTAGTACTCGACTGAACCACAATGAATGGGTGCACACACTTTTTGTTTTGTTCATAGTTACATGGTAGGTTGATGGGAGATACTACTTGCAGATATATGTTATTTGTAAAACAAATGTTCGTTATCTTTAATTTAATTTCAACCTGCCATTTCTATTGAAAGACTCATTACATTTCTGTATAAATGTCATTAGCTAATCACGCACATAGCCAAAGTGTGGCGTGGCGCCGCGCTCCCTCGTCTAGTTAGCTACTATTAGTGATAATTACTGGTAATTAGCGATGACTTAAGTTGTGTTTAACTATAATTAGTGATGATTAATGCTAATTAGTCGATTTGTTGATAATTGTAAACATGAAAATTAATATCTACGTAAAAATATTAATTTACACATAACTATGATGCATATAATCTAAGCAATTAAACACTGTTTTCAACCATCCTAGATCAAAGGCCACAACCAACGTCCAAACACAGCAACATACAGCCAAGCAAACAGCGTACTTGTATCATTTCATCTAGGATGATCCCATCCTATAAAATTTTGTACAAGCAATCGAACAAGTCCTTATATTTTGAGCTAGACAACTTGTCAATTTAAGCTAGACAAATCGATATTCAAATTAAACCAGCTGCATGGTCAAAGGAAAACGCGATGTTTGCAACAAGTTTGCATGCCCTACTCGTCTAGCAGGCTAGTGTTCCAGATTTCCAGAAGGCGACTCCTCTGCAGAAAACGCACTGACAAATAGAGTGCTGCAAAAAAGAAAAACAAAAACAAAACCACCGCCACACTTGGCCGCCGCCCTCTTCACGTGCCGGCACATGGACCGAGACGCGTGCAGGCGCAGGCCCAAGCAACACCGCTGCTGCCTGCAATGCCCGGCCACGTGAAATGGACGGGCCTGGCTCCAGAGCCCAGTGGCCGAATGAGATGAGACCACGTTACGTCCGTACGGTGGGCATGTCCGCGTGTCTGGGGAAGGCGGCGTGGGGCGATCGCTCTCCGATCGCGAGAAGCCAGCAACTTCGGCGCCGAAACGCGCCGGGACAGGCGCGCGCGGTCGGGCGACCTCGGCACGTGGATGTCACCCTGGGCACAAAAAACCGAATACCGAATACCGAACCGAATTTACCGAGAACCGAACCGAAAGTACCGAAACCGAAAATTTCGGTTCCAGGTTCGGTTCCAGGTTCTCAGGAACCGAATTTACCGAGAAATTCGGTTCGGTACCTCGGTTTACCGAAATACCGAACTACAAGGAATAACATGTTGTATTTGAGTAGTGAGTACTAAGTAATATGTAATATTATTGATGGGTCTATTGTGGACAGCTATATTATGTATTTGTGGCTTTTTCTCTGTATGATTTGGCACTTATTTTATATGAAATCATGTTATATTTATGTCAAAATTGGCTATTGAACTTGATGTTACATGCTGCTGTACCCTGTTCGGTAATTTCGGTAAATACCGGAACCGAACCGAACCGAACCGAATTTTTTCAGGAACCGAACGGTACCGAGATTCGTAGGAACCGAATTTGTATGGGTACCGAAGAACCGAACCGATCGGTTCGGTAGTACCGAACGCCCACCCTGACGTGGATGGCCATTTCCCCATCGCCTGCCTTGTCGGGGATTAGCTCCGCAGGGGGTACGGCGCGTAAGAGCTCCCGTTGAAACTGTTAGGAAAGCTGAGTTTGGATCTGTAAACTTGATCTATGGTAGGCACCTCACTGAAAACTATAAATAGAAAGTCATATCGGTATATTTTGTATACATACAATCAGGAATTAATAAAGAAAGATCAGGAATTCTATCTACCTCTCTCTATGTGTTCAATCTATTATTCTGTTTTCTGTGATTGATTCGATTTGTTCTAAGCAGAGGAATCGATCGGACTAGTTGCCAGCGACGGTTCCTCAACACGTTATCAGCACGAGATCGCTCCGGTGAATCGAACGTAAATCATCGAAGCCATAATAGATTGAATTATCTAGATCGCTTTAAATTCGCAGTTTTCGCGTTCTAGATTGAATTTCTACGGTGCAAATCCGCCCTAATCTACCGCGAGTAGACCTGAAGTCGTCGGCACAATGTCGATCGGTAGATTGAATCATGGGGTATATGTTGATTGCACTGTAGATGCACGATTCGGTTCTGCATGGCTACTGCGCAAGAAAAGAAAACGAGGTGCACGTTCGCCCGTGCATGGCCACCACATGCGAGAGCACCACCGGCCGCCGGCCTGACATTGGCCTACCGCCGGTCGCCGACCCGCCGCTGGTAATTGGCCTACCACCGGCCGTCAGCTTGAAACCGGCCACGCCCGAAGCATCGGCCCCGCCGGCCGCATGCCCGCCTCGCTCGGCCACCGGCCTCCACCGTGCTCAGCCGACCGCCCCTGTATGGGCCGTCGGCACCGCCCCCCCCCCCCCAAGTAGCCGCATGCGCGCCGCCGGCCAGCAACCGGCCGAGGTGCCCGAAGTATCGCGCTGCCGCCGTCGGCACTCCCGGAACCAGCGCCACCGGCACCGGAGGACCACCGTCGTGCGCTGCTCGAAGCACCGCCCGGCCGCCGCGCCCAGCACGGCGTCACCGCTCGCCCTCACCTCGGGCATGCGCTGCCGCCACTTGGCCTTCCGGCTGGTCGCCCTGAAGCCGGTCGACCGTACCAGACCCGCACCTCGACATTGCCGCCAGCACGCGCGCCGCCCCGGGCGCTTCGGCATTGCCACCGCACACGGGGACAGCCTCGGCCGCCGGCCGGAAGCCGCGCCGCCTCGTCTCCCATGCGCGCACGCCGTCCCGAGCCACTTCGGCCCGCGCCGCCCGAAGCCGGCGTCTCTCCGCCGCGCCGTCGCGCCCGAAGTCGACCTCCCGTGCTGCCCGAAGCGACCTTCCCCCGCGCCGCCGCGCCCAAGCCGTAGCCCGAAGCGGCTCTCCCCACACGCCGCCACCCGTGTGAACAGGGCTGCCTCCTTTGAACCGGACGACCGGGCCGCAAATGGGCCGAGCGACCAAATGGGCTTTGGGCAAAGCCAGCACAGGCCACATGGGCCAATGCACGATGGGCCGAAACCAAGCCAAAAGAAAGAAAAAGGGGAAAGGGGAGGCCTGGCCGGGAGATAGGGCAGCAAATTTTGCAAAAAGGCCCTCCTATTTTTTGTAAATCACCGAAGGTCCTTAATACATTAATATGAGTCCCGAATTTTGCAGAGAGGCCTCGGTAATTCTGAAAATTATGAATAAGCCCTCAAATTTACAAACGGGTCCAGAATTTTGCAGAAAACCCCTCAGAAAGTCAAAAAATTGCGTGAAATTTTCTTTGAACTCAAAATTTGCGTAAAAACATCTGGAATTGTAGAATTCACTGAAAATTCATATTCTAGCATAAAAGGGCCTCGGGAATCCGAATTTTGAATTATTTTTAGCATTTGATGCTTATTTATTTCTGCCATTATTATTATCTGTATTTTTTGTATTTATTTACTGTTTTCGGTTAATTATAATTGTTTAAATTGCTTTTAATTACTGAAATTAGCAGGAAAAATTATAGAAAATGCATAGAAAATTATGAAACATTACGAGAACCTATTGTACCATTTATTTACCTGCAATAAATTATTCCATGCATGTTTACTAGCAGTAAACTTATTTATTCTGTTCATACACATGTAGATGACTGGCATCACGAACCAGGAGTTCAAGGAGCTTGCACAGCATGGCCAAAACTACCTGACGTAGGCATCCAATGTCGAGATAGTTCTTGGAGCCAAGAAGCTCCGCACGGCTATCAGGATTGGTGGACTGCATGATGCCCAACCCACGCTTGAGGAGAATGATCAGGTACTTCATTTTCTCAGGCATCACCTCTGCCTCACTCTCAAGAATGAGTACATGGCAGAAAAGAGCACGCTAGCACTCTAGACCGCACTCAATAAGTGGTTTGAGAGGTTAAAGTACATCATTCTTTCTCAAACAGAGCAGGAGTGGATCAGACTGAGGTTTGCCGACTTTAAGACGGTCGGGAAGTACAATTCTGCCTTGCACAGGATTTGTACTAATCTTCAACTCTGTGGCAAGCAGATCACAGATAAACAGAAGATTGAGAAGACCCTGTCCACCTTTCACCCCATGCTGTTCAATCCGCCCGCAACTATCGTCAAGACGGCTACAAGGAGTACACCGAATTAATTGATGTGATGTAGGTTGCGGAGACTCAAGATGAACTTCTCCGTAAGAATTACGTCACTCAGCCATCGGGGAGCTCTGCTGGCCGCGAGGCCAACGCTGGGAGCTACAAGGTGCGAAAGCCCTTGATGAAAAGAAGGGGGAAGAAGGGTAAGGCCGTTGCCCAGAAAGGCAAGTCAGATGCTCCAAGTGTGTAGGATCGAAAATGGCAACAGAGGGGGTGAATGGTGCCTTTTAAAATTCACCCCCAAAGTATTCACACAATATCACTTCTCTGATAGCTATAAAAGCTATGAAGAAAGCATGTTCATGCTTACTGGCATCCAGAGAAGAATCGGCAAACAAATCGACAAAGTGAAGCTAGCAACAGAGAACAACTCAGTGGAAATAGGCCAGGCCAGTCAGACCGCCGAGTCATGGGCCGGTCAGACCGCCGAGTCAAGACTGGTCTGACCGTCGGCTGCATTCCGGTCTGACCTCAGGTCAGGGAGCGGTCAGACCGGCCCCCTGAAAACAGAGCAGGCATTCAGCGAAGGAAGCTTTGAAAAAACACAGCACAGAAATTACTGAAGACTTCAGAAAACAGGGAAATTCTCATAGGATAGCTGCTCTTTTTGGGTCAACTCAGCTGGACTTTGACCTAACTAAGGGAAAGACCCTAGAACCATGAAAGCACAGCCAGAAGAGCATCATACTGAGAAAATGAGCGGAAATCTGAAAAATCAAACTGAGAGTGAGATGATTTCCAAATTGCTTGTAGTTCTTGAATCTTTTGCACATGAGGCTTTGAATCTCAGCAGGAAATGACCTCACAACAGGGAATCACAAATTTTCAACAAACATTTCTCTGAGAAAATCAAGGAGATAAGGTCCCCTGACTTCTAACCCTAGCTGAGAGAAAACAGAGGAAATATGCCTCAAAGAAATACACATTGATTCCAAGATATGCTCTCAGGGATGAACTGGCCAAATGGCCTGGAGGCTAATTCCCACCATTGAGCAGAATAAGAACACAAACAACCTCGACAAGAAGTCAACTTCCAAACCAAAAAGCAGATAGCAGCTAGAGCTAGAGCAAGAGCAAAAACACATAAAAGAATGCAGGAAACCAAATCATCTCAGGCACAACATTTCTCATATTGATTAGGAGAGATGAATGATTACATGAGGTGTTCTACAGCCAACACACTACAGCCCCATACGCAATTGAAAAGAAATGTCTGCACTCTCTCTACATGCTTCTCTCCTGAGCACACGAGAGCAACCAGAACACACACTGAGCTCACTCACGCAGGAGAACACTGCTTGCTTGCCCACAGCACACTGCCTTCCCTCTCCATTTAAAGAGTGACCTCACACCCCATATGAAAAATCAAGAAAGGTCAGCCAACATCCACTCCAAAGCTTCTATCCTGGCAAGGAAACAAGTCAAAGGGGCTTCCCTGCCCAACACCTCTCCTTACCAGACTAGAACCAAAGGCAAAGCCCTACAACCAAATTTTGGCGGGAAACACGCACTCCACTCCAAACTCTACTCCTGGGTCTTCAACCCATCAGTCTCAACCGAACCCGCTTCCATTCTACTGCCTCGCGTATTTTACCGAAATGCCCTTGCCGCAACTTCCTGGAACCTTCCTGCTCGCACAACTGCAACCGATACCCTGACCGTCTGGACCTCGACTCCTCCCTGAGTCTAGTCTCGGTCTGCTCCGCTGCACACGACCACACCTGGCATCCTGACCGTCTGGACCTCAGCTCCTCCTTGAGCCTAGTCCTGGTCCACCTCACCGCTGCCCGTCGTGTCCACCTCCGGCAGCTCCAGCTTCGGTTCCTCGTCTCCCGCTCGGAACCACTTCAGCAGCCTCGATCATCTTCAGTGTCTCCGACCGTCTGGACCTCAACACCTCCTGTGCCTAGTCCCGGTCCTACCACGCCTCACCATGACCTAGCTCCGAAGTCCTGCAGCCACACACACAAGCAAACCGTCACATAGCACTGCTTGAAACAGCATAAACAATATTAGCATTAGTGAAAGGTACTCAACCCTGAAATACCCAAAACAAACTCAAACTCTCTAACTCAAGCGCCAATTACTCATCACAAACATGGGGATACCTCCACATGGTCTCTCAAAGTGACAAAAAGGCTAAGAAGAGTGGCAAGACCTATGGCCAGCAGAACCAAGGTTGCTACAAGTGTGGCAAGTGGGGGCATTGGTCGCAGATATGCAAAGAACCGCAGCATGTCATTGATGCCCACCAAGTTCAAAAGAAGAAGGATGGCAAAGGGCGGCCTGAAGCCCACTTTGCAACGGTTGAGGGGGAGCATCCTGAGCAGCTTCCTGAGTTGATGGAGGTTGAGCCCATCCCAGCAGCAGCACCCCCTTACAACCTAGAGGCAGCCACCGCCATGATCTCTCTCGAAGAGAAGATCACTCCTGAGAAGATAGCCAAAGAAGTCTCTGATTTTCTAGTTGATTTAGTCTGATGCACAGAATGCATTAGACTTTAATTGTCATTTATTTTATGTTAAAAGAACAAGTTAGAACTTGCATGGATGGTACTTTAGTTTTGCTTTCTCGTGATGGTGGATGATTTTGGAATAATTCATTCATTTATTCAGTTTATGATGGCATGATATGTTCTGATATTGGAGTATTTTATTTATGTGTTGAATGCCTTCTAATACATGTTAATAAAATACATAATATTAGAACGCGTGTGGCGCCCTATGGAGGAAGTGTGCCTTGCCGACAGCGGCACAACGAATACCATCTTAAGAGAGATTAAGTATTTTCAGTCGATTCGTAAGAGTACTGGCAGCCTTACGACAATCGCCGGAAGCGATGTATGTATAATTGGTTCCGGAAGAGCCACAATTATACTTCCAATGGGCACAACTTTGGTCATTGAAAAAGTCTTATTGTACTCAAATCGACTAGAACTCTCCTAAGTTTTAAGGATATTCGCGCCAATGGTTTCTACGTTGAGACTGAAGAAGAGTACGGTAAGGAATGCCTACTTATCACAAAGCGCAAAGAGAATGGCAAAAGGGTATTAGAAAAACTTCCTTCACTAGAAACTGGGCTATATTATACCAACATTAAGGCACCTGCAACCTACACTGTCCTGAAGACAGTATTTAGAAGCTCTGAACTATTCTGTCTCTGGCATGACAGATTAGGCCACCCAGGTCTTAGGATGATGAAAAATATAATCAACAATTCACAAGGGCATAATATTAATGTAAATAATTTCTCAAATCACGAAGATTTTGTGTGCCCTGCATGTGCCACCGGAAAATTAATTACTAGACCCTCTACTTTGAAAGTGAAGGATGAAGTCCCTGCATTCCTAAAACGCATCCAGGGAGACATTACGATCTCATTCAGCCCATCTCAGGGCCATTTAAGTATTTCATGGTGCTCATTGTTGCTTCCTCGAAGTGGTCATACGTGGGTTTATTATCCACAAGAAACCATACTTTTGCAAAGTTGATATCGCAGATCATTCGCATCAGAAATGTGTTCCCTGATCATCACATCAAGTCCATTAGAATGGATAACGCCGGAGAATTTACTTCAAAGGTGTTAGAAATTTTCTTGACTTAGAGTTCAAGACGTAGCAGAGTCCGTCTCCGTGTGTAACTCAAGTTGAAGTTGTGTCCAACTTGAAATCCGAATACGTATCCTAGTAGGAGATTATTAGCATATATATTGAGGAGGCTTGTAGCCAATTTTGCAAGAATAGAAGAAAAGCAAGGAAAAAGGGGAAGCAAATAAGAGAATAGAGAAATTCAGAAATTCTCCTATGTTCTCTCCGTTTATTTGCGATGTGTGCGTTTTCTCCTAGAGCAAAGTTGTAACAAGTGGTATCAGAGCCCAGGTGCCTAACATCTCCTTGGACCTCATGGTTGCAGGAGTGCCCAATCCATGTGTGAGGGTGAGATTGTTAGGAATAGTCCCACATGGATGGTGGGAGAGGAGAAAGCACAACTTATAAGTGTGAGGTAGCCTCCACCCTTTGGACTAGTCTTTTGGGGGGAGAAGGCCCAATACCACTTATAATGTTGTTGCTCCATTGCTCCGTGGGCTTAGTTGTGTTCAGCCCATGTAAACCTATGGCCCAAGAGATAAACCCAGTTAGACCTAGGAATGCGGCCAGGGTCCAAAATGTAATAAGTGGTATCAGAGCCTAGGCGAGAAGCGAGTCACTGAAAAAAATTGTCTCAACGATTCTGTTTTGCGCTCGTCTTGCACAGCACTCCCGAGGCATCCATTCCACATGTCATCACGTTTCAGCAGCTTGTCCTTGTGGCACATCCGTCGGTCCAGTAACAGAACACGTTTCTGCAGCTCGTCCGTGTGGCACATCCGTCGGTCAAGTAACAGAACACGTTTCTGCAGCAATGAAGAAAGCGTTTCTTGCTGAAGCACTCAGCAATGATGAATCAACAATACTCTGATGATGGGTTGAGTTAGGGACGTTGAGAGGATGGTCGTCGTCCAAACTGAAGTAAGGTGGAAAGAAATCGGAACGTTGAGGAGATGTGTCACCGTTCTGTATCAAGTATGAGTTTAGTAAGTCGCAGTTGAGATCGACTAACTAAATGTTTTAGAATCTTTGCATCTGGATGGACCCGTACCAGTTGAGTTGAGTACCTACATGTAGCTTGCATGTAGAACGCTTCATGTGGAGGCGTGGCTGATAGTTCATAATGCATTAAGACTAAAACTAGAGTATATCAAGTCAAGATTAAGGGGGAGATTGTTAGAAATAATCTTGACTTAGAGTTCAATACGTAGTAGAGTCCGTCTTCGTGTGTAACTCAAGTTGAAGTTGTGTCCAACTTGAAGTCCGAATACGTATGCTAGTAGGAAATTATTAGCATATATATTGAGGAGGCTTGTAGCCAATTTTGCAAGAATAGAAGAAAAGCAAGGAAAAAGGGGAAGCAAATAAGATAATAGAGAAATTCCCCTGTATTCTCTCCGTTTATTTGCGATGTGTGCATTTTCTCCTAGAGCAAAGTTGTAACAAGTGGTATCAGAGCCCAGGTGCCTAACATCTCCTTGGACCTCATGGTTGCAGGAGTGCCCAATCCATGTGTGAGGGGGAGATTGTTAGGAATAGTCCCACATGGATTGTGGGAGAGGAGAAAGCACAACTTATAAGTGTGAGGGAGCCTCCACCCTTTGGACTAGTCTTTTGGGGGAGAAGGCCCAATACCACTTATAATGTTGTTGCTCCATTGCTCCGTGGGCTTAATTGTGTTCAGCCCATTTAAACTTGTAGCCCAAGAGATAAACCCGGTTGGACCTAGGCATGCGGCCAGGGTCCAAAATGTAACAAAAGGCATTTGATGATTATTGCATAGCAATGGGGATTGTAGTTGAGCATTCGGTACCACATGTCCATACCCAGAATGGTTTGGCAGACGCATTAGTCAAGAGAATTAAATTTATTGCCCAGTCCCTTTTGCATAATTATAATTTGCCAGCTACATATTGGGGACACGCAGTCCTACATGCAGCGAATCTCATCAACTTTAGACCATCGGCCTACAACATCCATCACCTATGCAACTAGCGCAAGGGTCACCACCGAAAATCTCTCATCTCAGGAGGTTTGGATGCAAGGTTTATGTACCTATACCCCCTCCGCAACGTACTGCAATGGGCCCTCTCCGCAAGACTAGGATATACGTTGGTTATGAGACTGCATCCATAATCAGGTATTTGGAACCCATGCCGGGAGATTTGCATACCGCCTGCTTCGCTGATTGCATTTTTGATGAGGATAATTTCCCAACATTAGGGGGAGGAAATCAACCCCTTGATGAAAATGTCGGAAAATTACGTGGGAAGCCACAGGAATTCATGCACATGGCCCGCGCACTAGTGAAACAGACAAAGAGGTCTAAAAAATCATTGACTTGCAAGCATTAGCAAACCAACTGCCCGATCACTTTAGTGATTTGAAGAGCGTGACTAAGTCGCATGTGCCTACACGTAATGCACCGGAGAGGGTTGAAATACCAAAGAAAATTGAAGGTATCCCTAATCCCATCCAGAGGCCTCAGAATAAAAGGACGAGAACTCCAGCTCCTCGAATCCCATGTAACTGGGGACGCCCGGCGAAAAAGGATAAGGACTTATCACAGCCGGTCACTGAAGTCCCCCAGAATGAGAAGGGGGGCTAGTTGAGACCTGGCACAAGTATGACACCTTTAGAAAAGGGCATACCGGATCTTAATATCCCCATGCAAGAAGAAGTCGGCATGGATGTGTGCGCACACATCGGAGCCAAAAAACTAAAGGGACTTGCTACCGCAATTGGAAAATTTGATGTGCAAGGTGAAGCTCCAGAAGAAGCAATCACTCCAGAAGTATCAACTCATATGAAGAAATAGCTATAAATTATGTGCACATGGGAGAGTCCATGAACAGGACAACAGCCAATATCGATATCTACTTCGCAAAGAAAATTACCACCATCATCGATCTTGATCCCAAGCCTGCATCGCTTGCTGAATGTAAGAAAAGATCAGATTGGGAAGATTAGAAGAAGGCAATAGCAACTGAATTGCTATCTCTGAACAAAAGAGAGGTGTTCGGATCCGTATGCTGCACACCTTCCCATGTGCACCCTGTAGGGCACAAATGGGTATTTGTTCGAAAGAGAAATGAAAGAAATGAAGTAGTGAGATACAAAGCAAGGCTGGTAGCACAAGGTTTCACTTAACGTCCTGGAGTTGATTATGAAGAAACCTACTCCCCAGTCATGAGTGGAATTACCTTTAGATATTTGATCTCAATGGCAGTGAACTTGAATTTAGAAATGAAATTGATGGATGTGGTGACTGCATACCTTTATGGTAACTTGGATTTGGAGATTTATATGAAAGTCCCTGAAGGAATCCCTCTCCTGAACCAAGACAGAGCAAATAGAAATCTATACAGTGTGAAACTCAGAAAGTCACTGTATGGACTGAAGCAATCTGGAAGAATGTGGTATAATCGCTTAAGCGACTTTCTCTGCAAGAAATGCTACACGAACAATGAAGATTGTCCTTGTGTATTTATACGGCGATCCTAGAGTGGATTCTGTATAATCTTAGTGTATGTAGATGATCTGAACATCATCGGGACAGTGAAAGATATAAAAGAAGCAAGCTCCTACTTGGAGTCAAATTTTGAAATGAAAGATTTGGGCAAAGCCAAATCCTGCTTAGGCCTGCAGCTTGAGCATGTCCCTGAAGGAATCTTGGTACATCAGTCGGCCTACACCCAGAAGGTGTTAGAAAGGTTTGGCTTTGAGAAGGCATACCCATCGAAAGTACCGATGATCGGGAGGTCTTTACAGTAAAAAAAGATCCTTTCCGACCTAGGGAAGAGGGGGAGAAAGTCCTTGGACCGGAATTCCTATACTTGAGTGCAGTGGGAGCACTCATGTATTTAGCAAACTACACTAGACCGGACATTGCATTTGCCGTGAACCTGTTAGTAAGGTACAGTGCAGAACCTACCAAAAGGCATTGGTAGGGCATAAAGGACATCTTCCGATACCTCCAAGGAAGCAAGGACATTGGATTGTTCTACAGAAAGAATCAAGATCTAAACTTGATTGGCTATGCAGATGCTGGGTACCTGTCTGACCCGCATACCGCAAGGTCACAAACAGGCTATGTATTCCTGTGTAGTGGAACTGCAATTTCCTAGAAATTGTCCAAGCAAAGTCTCGTAACGACTTCGACGAACCACTCAGAAATTATAGCATTGTATGAAGCCGCACGAGAGTGCGCTTGGCTCCGCCGAATGATTCACCACATCCAGCAGTCATGTGAAATGAACATTGTGCAAACCCCCACAATTATCTATGAAGATAATGCTACTTGCGTTGCACAGGTGCAAACGGGCTATGTGAAGAGTCATCTCACAAAGCATATTAACCCTAAGTTCTTCTATGCTCATGAATTGCAAAAGATGGACGAGATTAAAGTACTGCATACTAAGTCATGTGAAAGTCTGGCAGATTTATTCACTAAATCACTCCCTGCGTCTAGCTTTGAAAGATGCGTACGAGGAATTGGAATGATGAGGCTTAGAGAAGTGCAGAATTCAGGGGGAGAATTCTCTCAAGCCCGCTAGTAAATCTTGATCATGAAGATTAAGTACCTAAAAGAATAAAGTCCTGAAGACTGAATGAAGTTGGGTGAATTGTACTCTTTTTCCCTTAACGAGTTTTCCTGAAGTTTCTTGACCAAGGTTTTTAATAAGGCAATTCGTGCATCGCAGTATAACATGTATCATGTACTCTTTCTCTTAATTTTTCCCATTGGGTTTTTATAGAGTTTTAACGAGGCATGAATGTGTCGGATGAGTGCCCAAGGGGAGTGTTAGGAAACCTGGGCCTGGGCCTACAGACCTGGCCCATGGTGGGCACCTCACCGAAGACTATAAATAGGGAGTCATACCGGCATATTTTGTACACATGCAATCAGAAATTAATAAAGAAACACCAGGAGTTCTCTCTACCTCTCTCTGTGTATTCAATCTAATATTCTGTCTTCTGTGATTGATTCGATTTATTCTAAGTAGAGGAATCGATCGGACTGGTCGCCAGCGACGGTTCCTCAACAGAAAGCTTGACAAGTTTATAAAGAGAGCATTGTTCCATTTTTGGGACCTTGAGGGCCTGTTCTTTTCCTTCGAAGATGGCGGCTTTTGGCTTTTGCTACAGTACCTAAATTTTAAATGGAGTATTTTCTTAAGACGGGGTCTACAAGTTAAACGATGTAGACATTAAAAGCCCAATATCTGTACCAGCCAAAATTGCAAGTGAGTATCTCTCTCCGTAATATGTACCATAAACAGCCAAAATTCAAAAATTTCAGCCAAAAGCCATAAGCCGCAGCCACAACCAAACAGGCCCTGAATCCAGTATTTACTCCTAGTTTAGTTTGCATGTCACGTACTTTAGAGATTTTTATTAAATAATCCTTTTTCTAAAATATTTTAATAATTTTTCCTTGCCAATTTCATTTTCAAATCAAGCCAGAGGCGGAACAGCCTAAGCCTGGGGCTGGACCAGCTGCTCTTGGGCCAACTATTAGGCTAACTCTGTTTTTTGTGATTTTTCATGAATTTTGCATAGGCTTTGGTTGCCAAGTCTTGGGTAACCCGAGGCTTGATTCCGCCAGTCTTGTGGCTACATCAAATCTGTGGCATGCCAAATGCATACTGCCACGCCATGTCGACTGGCATGCTCAAAGCTGTCACGTCAGGTCGATTAGCAATTGTGGAAGCTCCCATGGTTGTAGGCGTGGCTGCGGTCGCCATTTGCCACACCAAGTATTTTGGCATGGCACACCACACACAACGTGGCATGGAGAGTTATCAAACATGGCTCCCCTGTTCCTTCTTTTTCCCATCTCCTACCTCTTTTCCACCCCATCGCATGTCTCCTCCCCGCACCCTAGGCGTCCAAATCCCTCCACTTTGGCACCGATTTGAAGCCCATAAGCTCATGAGGATCATCCCACAAGGTAATCTCACGCATTCCCTCCCCTCATTTTGGATGGGTTCGGTATATTTTTTGTGGATTTATGGTTTGGCACGGGTAGAATGTGGGCATGAATTAGCTGCAATCATTGCACTTCAGAGTGAATCAAATAGCATTAGTAGGTCATGGAAGTCACATTTGTGGTTGTTTTCAATTCTTAACAACATTTGTAGCAATTGTGTAATGGATGTGGGTGTGATGACAAGGATTTATTGGGATGAACTGAAATTGCACATGAGGATGGAATTGTGATGATTATGTGAGTAGTACATGATAATTATGTTATTTGTAGACAATTAATCGAGTTAGTTGCACGGGCTTTGGTTGATCACATATGTTGACATGTATTAGTTGCGTGTGAGCATTGAACAATGTATTTATGTTAGTGCTTGAAATGTTTAGTGAATGGAAACTGGAGACCATCATTGTTGTATGGAATTTGTAGTAGTACTTGTTTTTTAGGCTTTACTCCTTTTTGCACAATTTTTACGATGGCTATGTACAAGTTGGTTTTAGGTGTCGGGAGGCAGAAGTGGTGACCTATAGAAGTGATGATCTATTGTTTGTGTAGACTTAATGTTGAGCAATACACACACATTACATGGATCTTGCATGGGTATCGTGAAATAATCAATGGTAGGAACGTTTAGTTGTACATGAAAATCTTAATTTTGTGAGAATGATATGTTTTTTTGCTGTGGTTGTTGTATGTAGATGGATAGAGTCGTAAGAGTTTTTACCCATGGGACAATTAACCAAATAGGAAGTATTATGGAGTTTTTTTGCACGGAAGGAAAAGTCCTTGTGTTTGGAGAGTCTCGATCATTTTCAACCATTGTGACAAGGATTAAGTCAACGTTGAGATGGAATATGCCTGGTGTTGATGTGGCAAAGGAGGGGCAATACGATGCCAGTGTAGGTCTGAAGGTGCTTGGCAGGATGATGCCAATTGCATGCGACATGTATTGGGACACATACAAGTAGATTGTCCTTGGATCACAGGTGCATTCATTGGAGGTTTTGTTTAAGAGGAGGGCGTTGGTGAACATACATCGAGTAATAGGTGTATCTAGTGGACGAAATGCAATTAAGCATGAGACAGTTAACTTCATGAGAGTCATTGCAATGTTTCTCATACTCGTTTTTTGTAGCACAAGTAGCATCTTTAACTGGTTCATCAGGATATGGAACCTATAGAACATAAGATGGGTTCTTTTAGACTGTGACTTATGGCTTAAATTTTTAAATTCTGGCGGTTCATAAGAGGCAGTACACAGAGAAAAATAGTCGCATACGATTTTGGCCGGTACAGCTAAACTCAGTATACTTTTTTACTACAATCTTCCTGTCGACCTCGCCTTAAAAAACGTACCGTTTGAAAGTTAGTTACTGTAACATAAGTCATAAGCCACAAACCATAAGTGAAAAAGAACATAGGCATATTATTTGAGAATAATTCTCAAGTTGCAACACCAGTCAATAAAGTTTGCTCCACTTAGTTTTTCTTTCTCAAGAATAGATCGTAAGTTAAAATTGGGTGTGGAGGAAGTAGATGGTGGCATGGTCAGCAACATAGAAAGTATATACAAAAATTCAACACTATGTTTATATAAAATCTTCTATTAAGCAATTTAACAAAAGACAGTGATGAGGCCACCCTTGCCCTAACTCCTCCAATTGAAACAACAGGACCGATTACGTGAGCACGAGCCAAGAAGCTCCAACAACAGGTGACTTTGTTCTCTAAAGAATATAATTTTGATGAGAATATGCTACTACCTAATTCTAGTGTGCTGTGCGTACTTAGGTATGAAGAGGAGCTCATTCATGAAGGTCAATGCGTTTCGGACAAGGAAAGCCCTAGCTCCCACGAAAGGTGCGTTGCAAAGAATTCCAGGCAGAGACGTTCGGACCGTCCGGACTGTTCTCCTCGAACGTTCGGACCGTCCGAATAGCTACCACGAGCGGTTGCGTTGCATCCCAGTCGCGTCGCGAAGAATCCCAGTCAGAGACATTCGGACCGTCCGAACGCTTCTCCTTGAACGTTCGGACCGTCCAAATCAAGATGCGTGTTCGGTCCAGATTGTTAAGAGATTGTTCGAAGTTTGTAAAGTAGAGTTTGTTACGGTTTCTTGATTCGAGTTGCTTTTCTATTTGAATTAGTTTCTATCTAGGGCCGCACCTTGTGGTGCCAATATAAGATCAGGCATAGTTTCATTGTAAGGGGACCACTTTTTCAGATAGAAATTAGAACAGCACATTGCTTATTTCTTTTCACCAAAGTATCCATGCGATGATTACTTGAGAGGAATTGAGCGATCGTTCTTGAATCAAGGTTGTGTTTGCTTTTCCATTGGGAATTGAGGGCACAACGTTTCTCCACTCGTGGTCTCGTGGAGAAATCCTTTGGTGTATCTTGGCGAATTTCCAAAGAGCTGTGAGTCCTTGCATTGGCACGGGTGTACAGCTAGAGAGATTGATTGAGAGACACTAGTTATCGTGATCCTACGATGAAAAAATCAGGGCCGCCCGTATCATCTTGGTATCAGAGCATCGGTTTACTCGGTAGGATCTTATCCTTTTTAATTTTAGTTTTTACTTCCTGTCCTATAGTCCATATAGCCGAAAATTGCCTCAAAAAAAATCCAAACCCTAGTGTGCATCTGTTATTTTCATGAGTCTTATTAAGTCTTGATCCATTTAGAAATTTTGTTTAAGTGCTGATCGTTGTGTTTCTTTCGCGTAGCTTAATCGTTGAATATCAAATTTTCTTGAAAATCTGCTAGTTGACCTTTCAATTAGCATCCCAAAAATAGTAGATTCAATTCACTTTCTAAATTCTCACTCTGGCTATCCACATAAAATCTTTGGCACATCTTGGACATATTTCATATCCGTAAACATTAGGGTTTCCTTTTCCTTTTTATCGCCACAAAGAATTTTAGCCGAACACGTACGGTCGTTCGGAGTTTTCCCGCCGAACGTCCATGACCGTCCGATCTTGATCAGCCACTCAAAATCCTCTTGAGAACGTTCGGACCATCCGAAGCGCTCGCCCCGGCCGCGCCGTTGGATTCCAATCGGACCGACCCAAGCAACCGAGACGTTCAGACCGTCCGAAGCGCTCACCCCAGCCGCACTGTCGGATTCCAATCAGACCGACCAAAGAAGCCAAGACGTTCGTCCGAAGCGTTCGTCCCCAGCCGCGCCGCCGGATCCCAATCGGACCGCCCGGAGCCGTGTGAAAACGTTCGGACCGTCCAAAGCGCTCGTCCCCAGCCGCGCCGTCGGATCCCGATCGGACCGCCTGGAGCCGCGTGAAACGTTCGAACCGTCCGAACATGCTTGCTACAACCGCGCCGTCTGATTTTGATCGAACTGTTCTAAGCAGTGAGAACGATCGGACCAGCCGAAAGTTTGACGATTTGAACTTTCGCGCGCCTGTTTGAGAGCTTCACTTAAATCCTTTGATCCTTGAGACTAGTCTTTGATAATTGCTTTAGGGCTGCTCTAGTATTATTTACATATTGCTGAACAAATTTTGGATTTATGATTAAGGAACAGTTAAACCTAGTTCGGCCTTGAGTATATAAAAAAAAGAAAAAAAGGAGGGGAAAAAAGGAAGCCTCGGCTTGAGCACAAGAAAAGAAAAGAAAGCATTGGCCGAATTTTGGTGAGTTAACCTTAATCCATAAATTTAGATTATGTATTTAATTTCTTTGAGCAATCTTGTGCCCTTAAAAATTCATATTATTGCAATTGGCTAGTGTCTCTCCTTGTACTTGGTGCAAAATGAGATATTTATCCCTGATTGATTCTTTTAGCTCATTCCTTTGATTGCATTGAGTCACTTAATCTTTGCGCGTGTGTTCATATACTTCACTTATATCATTTGGATCAGCACCTAGGCAAAAATATTCTAGCTTGGATTATTATTTAATTTGACAACAACGTAAATTTCAGATTGCCTAAGCATGAAACCTTCCAAGCTCCATCCAAACACCTTGTGTTGTGCATTGCTTCCACTCTAGAAATTCGCTAAGTATATCACCTTTGATAATTTTCCGTGACCACGAGGTAAGAATCTGCTGTATTCAATTGCTTCTGGAACGGTAAAACCTTCATTGATTCAAGATAGTGAGTTTAGTGATTCATACACATACTTGCTATTCGTGCACTAACCATGGCTATAGAAGGTGATGAAGTTCTAGCGGATTTTGAGGAAATCTTGAAGCATCCGTCACTCGTTTACAACAACGAGCATTGAAACAACACTTTGATCGTCAACTAGAGATGGTGCATGACAATCTAGGAAGGGACATTCAAGACATGGGAGTACGATTGGATGACAATGTTCGTGCGTTACAAGACTCTGTCAACAACCTTACCACTTTGGTACGACATGGAGCAAGAGGTGATGACTTAAGTCAGCAAAGCGTACCTTTGGATGATACTGATGAGGAGTTCGATGCCATGCGATGTGAGGAGCCACGACACCGAGCACCACATGCTGTTGGAGGACGCCCTCCATATCCCGGTCGTGATGTCGGCCAAGGAGGTCGCGGTGTTCGACGTAACGATGATGACGAGGAAGCTTTGGTCAAGCCGAAATTCAACATGCCTACCTTCACAAGAGGTACCGATGTAGAGGATTATCTCACTTGGAAACTCAAGGTTGACAAGCTCTTCCGTTTGAACCGTTACACCGAAGACAAGAAGTTGAAACTTGCGTCAATGGGTTTTGACAGGTATGCTATGCATTGGTGGGAACAAGTTGTACGAGCACGTATGGAGAGGCATGAACCACCCATTCTCACCTGGAATGAGATGAAACAAGAAATGCGTGGCAGATTTGTCCCTCGTCATTACAAACGTTCACTGTATGAAAAATTGCATCATTTGAAACATGGAATGCAGCTGGTAGAGGAATATTACAAGGAGATGGAACAAGCCATGATTCATGCCGGTGTACGTGAACATGAAGAGCAAACCATGGCCCGTTTCCTTGCTGGTTTGAACCACAACATCAAGCGCATCGTCAATCATCATCCATATGGTAACATGAATGAGTTGCTCCATCAAGCAAGAGAAGATGAACGACAAGTGGCTGAAGATGCTAGGTATACTAGCCGTACCACCTATACACGCAGCAAGTTTATTTCTCAGACACAACCAAGCAAGAGTATCACTACCGAAGGCAATTCGTCATATCGAACAAGTAAGAAAGAAGAGATAGTGCCTCTATAGTCTCGTCGAAGTGTTGTTCCTGCCGCAAGTGGTCTATCCTCCACCGGATCCACAAGAAGGAGTAGGGACATTGTGTGTTTCAAGTGCCAAGGTCGTGGGCATATGCAGAAGGAGTGTCCAAACACTAAAACCATGATTTGCACTGGAACGGGTGAATATGAATCCGCAAGTGAGGAGGATGATCTGTGTACTGCTCAAGAACCTTATGCGGGAAGCGAGAGTGAAGATGAAGAAAATGTGATGGTATGCACATCAGAACGTTTACCTTCCATAGTATGTACACCCAAAACCCTCAGTGTGCAGGCCCAAGTTGCGCATGAACAAGATGCAATCTGTTCCAAAATTGGGCAAATGTGGGTGAAGGTAAAGCATGCAAAGTTATTATAGATGGAGGAAGTTGTCACAATTTGGCCAGTAAAGAGTTATGCACCAAGTTGGGTTTGAAATACTTACCACACCCTCATCCATATCATGTGCAATGGCTAAGCGGCCAAGGTGAGGTCAAAGTAAGTCATATGGTTCGAGTCAAGTTTTCTATTGGCAACTACAATGACACTGTGGATTGTGATGTGGTGCCAATGACGGTTTGTCATCTACTTCTGGGTCGGCCATGGCAATATGACCGATCGTCTGTGCACGATGATCGCACAAATTGCTACAAGTTTATGTGGAACAACAAGGATGTGATTTTGAAGCCGCTGACTCTGCTGAAATCATCAACCAATCCATGCAAAAGATTGAAGTAAGAGATGAGAGTGAAGAATAGAGTGCATCCACCATCGGAAATGAGCGCCACAAGCCAAACCTGAGTGGTAAAAAGAAAAGTGAGGATAAGTTAATCATGCTAGCTACAAGAGCTGAGATTCAAGAGTTGAGTGAGGATCCTAGCACGATGCACTTTGTGCTATTGTACAAAGATGCATTGATTTCCACTAACGATATAATCTTTTTTTAGTGCTGTGAAACCTGTTTTGCAGGAGTACAATGACGTGTTTCCAGAGGAGGTTCCGGCAGGTTTGCCACCCATTCGTGGGATAGAACATCAAATCGACTTAATTCCAGGAGCAACGCTGCCCAATCGACCACCATACCGTGTCAATCCCGAAGAAACAAAGGAAATCCAGAAACAGGTCCAAGAACTTCTTTCCAAAGGGTATGTACGAGAAAGCTTAAGTCCTTGTGCTGTTCCTGTGATTTTAGTTCCTAAGAAAGATAGTTCATGGCGCATGTGCATAGATTGTAGAGCAATTAATAACATCACAATTCGATATCGTCATCCCATACCTCGCTTAGATGACATGCTTAACGAATTGAGTGGTGCAGTTATTTTCTCAAAAATTGACTTGCGTAGTGGATACCATCAAATTAGGATGAAAGAAGGGGATGAATGGAAGACTGCCTTTAAAACAAAATTTGGGTTGTATGAGTGGTTAGTGATGCCTTTTGGTCTAACTAATGCACCTAGTACGTTCATGAGATTGATGAACCATGTTTTAAGGCAATTCATTGGTAAATTTGTGGTTGTTTACTTTGATGACATCTTAATTTATAGCCGCAATGAATCTGAACATGTTGAACATATTAGACAAGTGCTACAAGTTTTGCGAACCGCTAGGTTATTTGGTAATCTAGAAAAGTGCACTTTTTGCAAAGACAAAGTTGTTTTCTTAGAATATGTTGTTTCAGCACATGGCATAGAGGTAGATGAATCAAACGTTGAATCAATTCGAAATTGGTCAACTCCCATCAACGTGAGTCAAGTTAGAAGTTTTCATGTGTTGGCTAGTTGTGTGGGGGTGGCACAACAAAAAGCTTTTGCCGAACTTAAGAAACGTTTGACCGCAGCCCCGTTGCTTGTCTTACCTGATTTCACTAAGAGCTTCGAGATTGAATGTGATGCTAGTGGAAGTGGTATAGGGGGTGTGTTGATGCAAGAGGGTAGACCGGTTGCTTATTTTAGTGAGAAATTGAACGGTGCTCAATTGAACTATCCGGTCTATGACAAAGAACTTTATGCGTTAGTACGAGTTTTGGAGACTTGGCAACATTACTTGTGGCCCAAGGAATTTGTTATTCACTCAGATCATGAGGCTTTAAAGTATTTGCGTGGTCAAGCCAAATTGAACCGACGTCATGCTAAATAGGTTGAATTCATTGAATCTTTTCCATATGTTGTCAAATACAAGAAAGGGAAGGAAAACGTGGTTGCTGATGCTCTTTCTAGGAAACATGTGTTTTTAACTCAATTAGGAGCACAAGTTCCTGGTATGGAGAGTTTGCGGGATTTATATGCTAACGACCATGATTTTGTTGTTCCTTATTCACATTGCAAAGATGGGAAAGGTTGGGATAAGTTTCATATACATGCTAGGTTCTTGTTTCGAGCTAACAAGCTTTGCGTTCCAGAATCGTCCGTTCATTTGCTTTTGTTGCAGGAATCTCATGCAGGGGGCCTAATGGGGCATTTTGGATGTGACAAGACATTGCCTATGTTAAGCGATCATTTTTACTAGCCTAAGATGAGGCGTGATGTGGACAGGTATGTGCAACGTTGCATGACTTGTCGAAAGGCAAAATCAAAGCTCAATCCACACGGTTTGTATACTCCTCTTCCTGTTCCTGATGCTCCTTGGGAAGATATTAGCATGGACTATGTGTTGGGATTACCTAGGACTAAGAGGGGGAGAGATTCTGTTTTTGTCGTTGTGGATCGTTTTTCCAAAATGGCACATTTTATTCCCTGTCATAAGAGCGACGTGCGTCGCATATAGCTAACTTGTTTTTCAGAGAGATAGTTCGATTGCATGGTGTGCCGAGAACCATTGTGTCGGATCGCGATGTCAAATTCATGAGCTATTTTTGGAAGACGCTATGGGGAAAATTAGGGACAAAGCTTCTTTTCAGCATCACTTGTCATCCCCAAACTGATGGACAGACAGAGGTTGTAAATCGCACCATTTCTATGCTGCTACGGGCAATGATCAAGAAGAACCTCAGTGAGTGGGAAGATTGTTTGCCGCACATGGAGTTCGCTTATAACCGGGCTGTGCATTCCACTACTCAATTGTGTCCGTTTGAAGTGGTGTGTCGCTTCAAACCACTTACACCACTTGATTTGCTTCCACTTCCAAGTCAAGAAAGAGGTAATATGGAAGCCTCCAAGCGTGCAGAATTTGTGAAGAAGATTCACTTGAAGACTAAAGAAGAGATTGAGAAGAAAGCAACGTATTACGCTGAGAAGGCTAACAAACACTGCAAGAAGATGTTGTTTCAGCCGGGAGACTTAGTTTGGGTTCATTACCGCAAGGATCGTTTTCCTGAACGACGCAAGTCCAAATTGATGCAACGGGGAGATGGGCCTTTCAAAGTGCTTGAAAAGGTCAATGACAATGCGTACAAGATTGAGTTACCGGGTGATGACTATGGAGTTAGTTCGACCTTTAATGTTGCTGATTTAAAACCATTCTTCGGCCCGGAGGATTCATATCATACAACGTCGAGGGCGACGTCTTTTCAAGAGGGGGAGGATGATGAGGCCACCCTTGCCCTAACTCCTCCAATTGAAACAACAGGACCGATTACGCGAGCACGAGCCAAGAAGCTCCAACAACAGGTGACTTTGTTCACTAAAGAATATAATTTTGATGAGAATATGCTACTACCTAATTCTAGTGTGCTGTGCGTACTTAGGTATGAAGAGGAGCTCATTCATGAAGGTCAATGCGTTTCGGACAAGGAAAGCCCTAGCTCCCACGAACGGTGCGTCGCAAAGAATTCCAGGCAGAGACGTTCGGATCGTCCGGACTGTTCTCCTCAAACGTTCGGACCGTCCGAATAGCTACCACGAGCGGTTGCGTTGCATCCCAGTCGTGTCGCGAAGAATCCCAGTCGGAGACGTTCGGACCGTCCGAACGCTTATCCTTGAACGTTCGGACCGTCCAAATCAAGAGGTGTGTTCGGTCCAAATTGTTAAGAGATTGTTCGAAGTTTGTAAAGTAGAGTTTGTTACGGTTTCTTGATCCGAGTTGCTTTTCTATTTGAATTAGTTTCTATCTAGGGCCGCACCTTGCGGTGCCAATATAAGGCCAGGCATAGTTTCATTGTAAGGGGACCACTTTTTCAGATTGAAATTAGAACAGCGCATTGCTTGTTTCTTTTCACCAAAGTATCCATGCGAGGATTACTTGAGAGGAATTGAGCGATCGTTCTTGAATCAAGGTTGTGTTTGCTTTTCCATTGGGAATTGAGGGACAACGTTTCTCCACTCGTGGTCTCATGGAGAAATCCTTTGGTGTATCTTGGCGAATTTCCAAAGAGCTGTGAGTCCTTGCATTGGCACGAGTGTACAACTAGAGAAATTGGTTGAGAGACACTAGTTATCGTGATCCTACGACGAGAAGATCAGGGTTGCCTGTATCAGACAGTCTCACTATATGTTTGAAAACTATGTTCCCTCTAACTACATACAGTGAGTTAAGATACATACTTCACCAAGTCCTAGTGAGCTTTGGCATCATTGCTAGAAACCTAGCGATGTAGATAAGCAACCCCTTACTAATTACATCACATGTAACTCTTGTTTGTTGAGTGACATCCATATGTCCCGATCTCAAAACTATGCTCTTAGGCTCAAAACTATTTTGATAGCCTTGTCAAGTTAAACCAATATTATGCATGAAGTGTCCAACACCTATCATATCTTATTGAGATAATTAATAGCACCCTACTATAGTAGACCTACTAGTTAACGGTCAAAATCTTGATAGGTGCAATAATTGGAAGGGCACCAAATTTTATTTAATTTTTTTTTCTAGAGGGATACTATTCTATCATGTTAAAAACATCTGAAATAATAATAATATGAATAATAGTATAACATAAACATAAAAATATTCACAGTTAACCATATTAAACTATGAGATAGTATGACCCTTAGCACGACAATATCAATCATCACGCTTCATGTCCATCGAGTCATCAATGGTTAAGGTCACCACATTCATCTATTTAGCTATTACTCCTAACAGCTAACAATGAATTATATATGAAAATATCAAACATCACAAGAAAAACTCATACATACATCATATACACAATAGGCTATACTATTCACACTACCATGCTATCAATTCATACCTCCCGCGAACCCACCCATCTACTATTGCCGAAATTGATTGATCTCATCAACTAGTGCCTAAACCAATCTATTAACATGAACCGATCTACACTATCATAACAGACCAGCAATAGATCTAATCTACTACCATCATATATCAACTATATGCAACCAATCCAGATCTAATACTATATAGGATGACTCTGATACCACTGTAGGGATACAGACATGCTACACTAGCGCAGATTAAAGTTTTCTACCGCGTAAACCAAGAAGTCATGCGAGTAGGAGGTCATAGATTGTTATCACTAAACGCGCAGTGCAGCGAAAGTATAATTGAAACGGTCGGTTCAACGAGCTACCTTTATGACCACCCAGTTAAAGAGTAGTGTTTGGCAACTCCTACGTGAACTATTATACATATAGAAAATTCTAACGATCTCTAGTCTAAGAATACTACATACACTATGTATGAGGTCAGCTGATGACACAAAAGAATATAACAATTCCCGAAGTGTCTCATGGTAGGTCAATTTAACACCATATTCTCTAACATATATCTATATTATTGATTTGATATTTCTATATCTATGATCCGTAAACCATGACTATCAATCAATGCATGTGCTGATCTATAAATTATAATTACTCCACATAATGATATAAGATCTAGGATAATTTAGAATAATATAAAAACATAAATAAAGAGTTTCACAAACAAGTTACATACTTATTTATCAATATGATTGATATTTATTTAAAGAATAAAATAATTTATTATTTTAAAAATTATAAATATAAAAGTTATATAATTATCTTGATGATCATTTTAAGACATACCACTGCACGTTAAATTTTGAATCGTGGTACAGTACATGGTCTATTATTTAACCAACCGCGATGTCTTATTTTACTATCTTAGACTCAACCACAGCCAAACTGCCGCAACCGAGACGGACGGCGAAAAAAAAAGACCGAACGGAAGACCACAATCCCATTCCCATCCCTTGCCTGCGTCCGAGGGCCGCGCCGCGGAGAGCCGCGGCGCCCAGTCCCACGAGATCATCATCCCATCCGCCGGCGAAACGGCGAGGAGGAGGCGCAGATGCTGCTTTCTCTCACCGACACGCACGAGGCGTAGGCGTACGACGCTCGGACAAGGCGACCCCATCCAGGTCTCGCCCCTTCGCGCTAGTGGGGCCCAGGGCGCGTGGGAGCACGCGTACTCGTCGAGGCCACCCTAAGAGCAACTCCAGCAGGGCCCCTACTTGAGCCCTCAAAACTCAAATTTGAGGGTTTGAGCCAAAAAACGAGCTCCAACAGAGCCCCTACTAGAGCCCTCAAATTTGAGGAGGCCCTCAAATCACCCTCCCACCCCTCATTCCTAGGGGCCCCCTACTCCGGCTCTCATTTTTCAGCTTTCCTCGTTTTTTGTGGAACATTTGTGCTTTCAATTTAAATTCGGAACAAATTTGAATTTAAATTTGAATATTCGTATTTGAATTCATATCTAAATTCGGAATAAATTTGAATTTAAATTTGAATATTCGTATTTGAATTCATATTTGAATTCGGAACAAATTTGAATTTAAATTTGAATGTTATGTGATGAACTTTGTGCTTTCAATTTAAATTCGGAACAAATTTGAATTTAAATTTGAATATTTCGTATTTGAATTCGTATTTGAATATTCGTATTTGAATTCAGAACAAATTTGAATTTAAATTTGAATGTTATGTGATGAACTTTGTGCTTTCAATTTAAATTCGGAACAAATTTGAATATTCGTATTTGAATTCGTATTTGAATTCGGAACAAATTTGAATTTAAATTTGAATGTTATGTGATGAACTTTGTGCTTTCAATTTAAATTCGAAACAAATTTGAATTTAAATATGAATATTCGTATTTGAATTCATATTTGTGCTTTCAATTTAAATTCCGAATAAATTTGAATTTAAATTTGAATATTCGTATTTGAATTCGTATTTGAATTCATATTTGAATTCGGAACAAATTTTAATGTTATGTGATGAACTTTGTGCTTTCAATTTAAATTCGGAACAAATTTGAATTTAAATTTGAATATTCGTATTTGAATTCATATATTTAAATATTGTCCCTCATTGTGAAATCATAAATATTTTATTGTGTATTGTGCTTTTGTCCCATACATATACATATAGTGTGTGAGGAAATAGAGGGAATTGAGAAGTAGGGGCTCTGTTTTGAGGGCTCCTGCTGGAGTGCAGCCCAGAAAACAGGGCCCTCAAAAGTAGGGGGAGCCCTCAAATAAAAAGTAGGGGCCCTGTTTTGAGGGCTACTGCTGGAGTTGCTCTAAGGGCATCCCAGCAGGAGCCCTCAAAACAGACCCTCTACTTTTAATTTGAGGGTTCTCTCTACTTTTGAGGGCCCTGTTTTCTGGGCTGCACTCCAGCAGGAGCCCCCAAAACAGGGCCCCTACTTCTCAATTCCCTCTATTTCCTCACACACTATATGCATATGTATGAGACAAAAGCACAATACACAATAAAATATTTATGATTTCAAAATGAGGGACAATATTTAAATTTATGAATTCAAATACGAATATTCAAATTTAAATTCAAATTTGTTTCGAATTTTATTGTTCCAAATTTAAATTCAAATTTGTTCCAAATATTCAAATTTAAATTCAAATTTGTTCCGAATATTCAAATTTGTTTCGAATATCCAAATTTGAATTTAAATTTGTTCCGAATATTCAAATTTAAATTCAAATTTGTTCCGAATATTCAAATTTAAATTCAAATTTGTTTCGAATATTCAAATTTGTTCCGAATATCCAAATTTGAATTTAAATTTGTTCCGAATATTCAAATTTAAATTCAAATTTATTCCGAATATTCAAATTTGTTTCGAATATTCAAATTTAAATTCAAATTTGTTCCGAATTTAAATTTGTTTCACTCGTACGGGAAAAAACGAGGAAAGCTGAAAAATGAGGGCCGGAGTAGGGGCCCCTAGGAATGAGGACTGAAGGGGGGATTTAAGGGACCCCTCAAATTTGAGGGCTCTAGTAGGGACCCTGCTGGACCTCTATTTTTACCTCAAGCCCTCAAATTTGGTTTTGAGTGTTCAAGTAGGGCCCTGCTGGAGATGCTCACCGAGGCAGTGAGGCGCGGGCCCCGAATCACGAGGACACCACGCCGTCAGTGACTTACGGAACCGGTCCAGGCAGGTGGCGGTAGCGCCTTGCCCCCAGAGTTGGAGGGAGCGGACGGTGACGTTCGCCGCGCGGAAGGGAAAGGGAAGAGGTGGATGGATGGATGGATGGATGCTGGGGCGGTGGGGCCCACCGCCGGAGGGGGCACAAGTTGCGGTGCGCTTCTGCTGATGGGGACACTCCCTTGTCCGGCCGTGCGCCATCCCGATAGCCTTTTGCGCAGCTGCGTGGGCCCACCGGGCTGCTGCGTGCCGCGACGCCCTGCCCGTGGCCGGCTAGCCCACAGGATCGCAAGCATGCAAGTATGCAACTTGCAATGTGGACTCGCCCACCGGTGGTTGCCTTGAGCTCGGCACCTCTGCACAGCTAATAAAAAGGCTTGAAGACTATTTAAGTTTTTAGTATACGTAGAGGACATATATAGTATATATATACTTACGGTGTAAGTGTGATGTATATGGGTTGTGTGCGTTTACCTAAAAAACATGCAATGTGGACTCGGCGGAAATATCGAACACAGTAGATGTTAATCATCCTAAGGGACAACGAAATTAACGCACGCACAAGATTATGCTTTGGCCTTAATACGGTCGAAGGTAGTGTTTTCCTTCGCTATACTGCTCTCTTTTTTCTTGAACAAAACAAATTGCTCTTTTGCAGTATATTGGAGTTCTCCAATCCAATGTGCTAAATACAAGGGATTATCGTAGCATCACGACAAACAGCGCAAAACTGCTATCATCAATAGCAGAATATATCTTTGCTACCATGAATAGCAAAAACTATCATATAACCTATATCCTCCTAATAATCGCCATGCAACATAATCTGTTTATCAGTTTCAATAAATAAAGCCGGGGTCTCCCAATTCTTCAAAAATAAAAATGAAATACCTATATCCTCCTAGCGGTTCTATTAGCTTGTATTTGATTCACGTTAAAATGTGGTAAGAGAGAACCCTATGTTGGTGAGGTGAAAGAATTATAGATATACGACTCCACCCACTAAGGTTCACATATTGATACATACCTATTATACACATATAAATATGTTTCAATAAAATTTTTAAATGTCGTGAACTTATACCAGCCTCCGTTTGTTTAGTCGTGTGCTAAAGGGATGCATTCGTGTGTAATATGCGTGCATGGTGGTGTGTATCTTCCTTGTAACCAAAAAAATAGTTAAAGAGATTAATCAATAAAACACCTATCGATTAGAGGGTTAACATAGTCAAAAGCTTTAGGTTAAGTTAACCCGTTGAAAGAGTAGATAAGCTCATCCAACACAACTTCCTTCTGAGTTCTAATTTTCTACCGCTAGCCTAGCTAGCTGCCTAACCACATGATTTTGCCCAAACAACATTAGTAACTAGGCTAGGTACCAAACAAAAAATGATGGATATGGTAACCTACTACGATTAAGGTAGCTAACCAAGTTATTTTAACATCGAATCAAACACAACTAAAGGTAATATAATTCTAATATTTTTACTGCTACGTAAAACACAATATGAATGCAAAATTAGGTTCTGTAACGCCAATAGTCAAACATAATCATTTCTTTAAAGCAGAATTTAAGGACGAAGGGAACAATTTTTTAAAATTTAATTCAAATATCCAATATTTAATTTCAAATATTTGAAGTTGAATATTTTCTAATATTTTCAAGCTCCTAATTATGATCCCTAAATAAACACATTGCATTGCACCAGCTATTTTTCTTATCCGGTACAACATTCTGCTGTCACTATTATAGTGGTTGTGTCTTATGATACGTGGTTTTTCTAAATAAATAACGGGTTAGTTTCTTTGTCATTTTTTGAAATGTTTTATCAGAATTTTTTTTTCAAAATATATATTTTTTTAAAATAGTTTATTAGTATTTAATTTGTTCTCACAAGCGTTTGTATTAGAACAAAAAATCATCCGTCAAAGCTATAATCCGCAGGAGAAAAGAGCGCACAGCATAACACCATAGCTTTTCAAAAGTAGTGGTTGTGACTATAACAACGTGATCAATCTTCTCTATAGCATAACACCATAGCTTTTCGAAAGTATAAACTGCGGTAGCGCCTCGTTCGGGAAAAAAAACTGCGATAGGGCCGAGCTATAGCCTTTGACCACTGCACACTTTCCATTATTCCATTCACAGTGGAATAAATTGGTTTGTACACACACACACACGCTCCAGGACTCCAACCGCGAGGTGCAGTGCCCACGGTGCGTTCGTTGGCTTAGCTTGACGTACGAACCGTGAGCGCCAATTAGCGAGTCAATCACAATAGTAAACTGCACGCCTGCAGCTCCAGTACGGATCACACTCAGATCAAGATAGTAGGACGGATCGAGCTTAATTCAGTTTTATTTATAGCAATTTAAAGGAACAAAAGAAGAAAAAAAAGGTTACTGGAGGTGGACACCGGCGCTCTCATCTCGCCCACGCAAACGGGCGTCCAGGCCGGCCGGTAATTTCTTTTCTACATACACAACAAAATTAAGCGGGGGCTAGCAAAAAGCAAGAAAACTTCGCCGCCGGGATCCAGTACGCGCGCGGTGGTCAAGGCCGGACCCACGCATCGATTAGGATTAGCTAGCCGGCGGCCGGCCTCAGGCAAAAAGGTTGAGCAGCACCGGCTCCCTCTCGCCGCCGGTCGTGGTCACGGACTCGTCCGAGCTCATGGACGGCGTCCCCGGCCGCAGCGCCGCCCTCCTCTCGCCCGCTGCCGGCGGCGACGCGGGGCTCAGGCACAGCCCAAGATCGCACGACGGGTCTGGCGCGTCCGCCTTCCGCACCCGCTTCGCCGTGGAGAAGGTGGACCACCCGCCGGTGCGCTTGGCGGCGCCGTAGAGGCCCCCGCCGGCGCCGCATCCCTCGCCGAGCTCCGGCAGCGGGCCGATGGAGCCTCCGCGCAGCACGGTCTCCACGGCGGCCTGGCAGAGGTGCCAGTTCCCCGTCCAGAGCAGCCCCACCGCGCCGTGCACCGGGTTGATGGTGCGCCCCGCCGCCTCGTACAGCAGCGACTGGAACAACGCTGCACGCGCATCCCAATCCACACAAACATAGTTAGCTAAAGATTGCATCTGAGTAGTATGCATAAGTAGAACTAGAGCTAAATCAGATGATCGATTATACACACCAGGTCGCTGGGCGTCGTGGACGGCGGAGATGAAGGAGAGGAGTCCGGCGCGGCCGAAGAACTTGGCGACGAAGATGGTGGCGTGGCCCTGCGCGTCGGCGGCGTCGATCCACTGCAGGCACGGCCGCAGCACGCAGCCCTCGCTGCACCCCTTCCGCAGCACCCGGCACCCGTTGCAGCTCATCCCCACCCTACCCTACCACCACATACAACAACGCTCCACTCACTCACCTACGCTATACCACCTCTCCCTCTCTCCCCCTCCACCACCGCAAAAAACCTGGAGCGGAGAGAACGACAGGCGAGCAGCCGGGGAGGGAGCTATATAGGCGTAGCGGCGGCGGCATAGCCCTTGAGACCGAAACCGATAAACCATGGTTAATTTGGCCATGACCATGGTTAAGAGGAGGCCTGGTGCGGTGACCGGGGGTGAGGGGGTGTCGTGCGAGCAAGTTCCAAGGTCCTGGGGTGCGCGGGGGCGGCTCCGTGTCTCCGCGGCCGGTCGGGCTCCCGCGTGCCGTCGGATCGCGAAGCGGACGGCCAGGGGCCGGGAATTTCTGGGTGGGCGCGCCGCGCGTTCGCCCCGTCCGCACGTCGCGTGGTGGTGTGGTGCGTTGCCGTCCTGCCCCTGCTTTTCCGTGCGCGGGTGGGGGATGGCTACTGGTGCGTGGATTCGCGTGTCGGCAGCAACCGCCGCGCCCCAGCCCAGTGGGTGGGTCTGACTCAGCGTGTCTTGGAGCCTTGTGGTGCGCGCGTGCCTGCCTCAGCTGCTACTAGGAGGTGTTTAGGAAATTTCGGATCGTCTTAGGACCCCCCGTTTTTCTAGATGGCTCGCCTTAGTACTCGACACACGTCAAAGAGAAACGGGTGCTTATCTTATCTTATCGCACTGCTAAATATCTAATCCGGCGACACTAGCTAAGGAAAAATAGGTCCAAGCTGTTTGTGTACCTTTCATTTTTCTCGCTTAGCTATTTCTGCAGCTTTTTAGCGCAGTGTTTCTTCTCTTGCTTTCGCCTTTATGTGGTAAAAGTTAAAGATTTTCTAAGATAGTGCACTACCTAGGATGACGCTTGCCGGTATAGCCTTCACAAATCTATTACCAACATGTGTGTAATATCTTTTGCAAACGACGACACTTGAAGGCCTCGTTTGGAACGCGTGAAACTTATGACAATTCTGTAGAAATTAGAGTAAGGCTAATAATACAGCCTTTAGTTAGTTGTATGGACACTTACAGCCCACTTATCAGTCCATTCATATAGTAGTTTACAGCCAGCTGAAGGCTGTATGACCCACCCCTTTCTTTCATAAGGTTTCTTGGTTCTTGTGCTTCAGCTGGCTGTAAACTTACAGCCCACCTCTCTTCTCTCTCCTCCACCTCAGCATACAGCCTACTAACAACCTCTTATTATACTTGCTCTTATATCGTTTCTTGCACACAAAAAAAACACTGTCAAATTCTTATATTCAAACAAAGTGTAAGAATCTGTTTGGATAAGATGGTTTTGGCTCAATCCTTTTGGAAAACCGATCGACAACGAGAATCCAAACACATTCCTTTTGCTTAGAGCTGAATTGAAATCCAAATATCTGCATACAAAGCCAACCCATAGACATGAAAAATAATATTATCTCCGTTTCTAAATAGATGACTTTTTAGAATACGTGTAACTAAACAATTTGAAACTTTGACAGTCAAAATACATAAAGTATTTTGATTGGTGAATGGAAATAGCATTAATAGATTATCATCGAAGTACTTCCATAGTCATAATCTATTTTTTTAGTACAACGAGAACGTACTCATACACGAACGCACACACAACACACACACACTCGTGGACGCGTCCAATGCATACGCTTTAAGACAAGCGAAGACTCAGAAGTTCCACAAGGTGCATGCACGTGTCTTGACCGCTGGAAGCATCCACATACGTGTATATACCCAGGGGATACTATTCATGTGAACAGTACCCCCCGAAGGCACTGTTTATATGAACAATGCCCCCTCCAAAGGTGCGGCACCCGAGATCGATCCCGGACGGACTGGCAGCACGCCGACTGCCTTTGCCAACCGAGCACGACTCGGTTCGCATAGTCATGACCTATTGAATAGAATAAAATAGCTAGTTTGGTGAACTTGGTTTATAAACCCGTGCAACACCCTCTATTATGAGGTGCTCCAACGAGCTGCCGGCTTTTGGTTTTTACTGAAATTGTACTATAGCGGCTGTTAGTTTTTTTTGAGTCATTCAATTAAAAAATAAAAATAAGAAAAGAAATAAAAAAAACACCGTTATATTATCACAGACAATGTAAAGGAATAAAGGAAAACAAAAAAAGCAAAAAAGCCATAAAGCAAAAAATACTAAAGTTAAGAAACCGACATATTTAAATGGCTTTTGAAAGCTGAAAGCTAGAAATCAAAAGCTTTTAAGCCATTTCGAGCAGATTAAGGCATTGACGAAGCTGTGGCGGGATGGAGAGGCACTTGCATTACGAAATTTCCAGAATTTATGTATGGGTCCACGTTACCTAAAAATCTTGGTAAGATTTCAAACTATTATTTATAATTTTGAGGGGAAAATGGATATGTAAAAAAAAATAGCAAAAAGTTACATGTATGTTATCGTAGCAAATTTGCACCCGTCTGGAACTTAATTTCTGAATCTGCTACTGATAGGAGTCGTCATGAACTTGGTACTAACTTAAAAAGTTTCTAAACCCAAAAACTTAAATGGACCAATCAAATCAAGTTCTAAATATATTTCTTTTAACAAGCGATTTCTCTAAATAAATTATTACCAGCTCCCAGATACACTGCATGTAGTAAGGGTAGAAAAGCCTCCTGCAACTTTTGTGGCTTTCTTTTACATGTTGCCATATATCTATGCCCTCTTGCCTCTGGTGGTTGTTTCTTGCACGTAACCCCTCGATCGGATTTCCAACGTTTTCAAGATCTCCCTCCAGCTTTTGGCCTCTGGGGAATATTTTGAGCCCAGCCGCAACTTGCAAGGGCATCTCGCCCTTTAGCCATATATTGGCTCAGTTCTTTTTTTACTTTGTTGATAATTTTTAACTATAGTTGATAGGTTTGATGAATAGTGGAGTCAAGTCATCATTAGCTATCATGTAAGATGTGATTGGTTTACACTGACGTTTAGCAGTGTCTAGGAGGAAGATCTTATCTTTGGGCCAGGTATTTAAATTTCAGCCGAAATTCCATGATTTTCGCTGAAATTCGGTTTTCTCAGCGGGTCAAAAATTGGTTAATGTGGTGGATTTTCATTTGAAATTTTGGGTTTAAATAGATTTTATAACTAACACTTGGCAAGAAACACTTAGCTAGCTTAGTTGTGAGGGATGGGGCAGGTGAGCATGAGGTTGTGTGTTCTCAAACCCCAAAACATGTGCTATTTTTTTGTTTTTTATTTTCTCTCAAAAATTCAGATTTAAAATTAAAAATTCGAATGATTTTTTTGAAATTTTCCAAAATTGTTGAAATTCGGATTTATCTGTGGGGTCGAAATTTTTTTCCCGAGAATAATTTCCCTGCTTTGGGCTACGGGATTCTAGCAAGGGTTGGTCGATTTGCCCTCACAAACTGGCTGGTTGGGCATTAAACTAGCGTAAATTCGATTGCCAGGAGCCATCAGGTTTTGAAGCAGCATGACCGGAGGCATGACGAGATCCGGTCGGTGTGGCTATGAGATTTTTGTGCAAGTTGGCGAGTCCGCTATTTCTTTTCCTGGTTTCACTTATGAGCCTACCGTCTACCATTTTCTTCGTGGAGAATTCCGAGAATTTGCCTCAGGCCTCAGCTATCACAGCTAATACTAGGGATTTGGGGCCTTCTTCCTTTCTCTTCAAGAAAGAAGGCAAATCTAGGGAAAATCCTTGGTTAATGATTTTTCTATGGCAGCATTATGTGCTATCTTTAGTCACACTCTGACGCGGTCTAGTTATGTAGTTCCTTCAGTTGTATAAACTATAGTGCCATGTGGGCCGTATACTCCCACTCGTTCCAAATCCAAGTTATATCAGAATATAGTATTTTCTTTTCAGTTTATGTTTTCCTCGAATAGACAAGTGGGACGGCTTCTCCGTCACTGTTTCGATGCGATTTATTGGCTTTTGGTTAATTCGTATTAGTGCCCGTACTAGGGATAAAAACCATAAGCTGTAGTCTAAAAGAATAGGCCCACGAGTGCTCAAACATTTCATGTTTTCGTCTATCAATATGAGAAACGTTTCAGATTTGCCACTTTACTTTTGTTAAACTGTGTGGATAGGTCATGCATACAGTGATGACGAATAATTGATATTTGGGTTGTATTGAAATTTGCGTTTGTGAAAGTTTTGGATAGTGTTCTTTTGCAAAACTGGAATCGGCAGATACTGACCATTGAAGATCGACAACAGCAGGTCGAGTATGGCAGAACGACCATGGCAAAATGACCACGGCATGTTGACTACGGCAGAACAACCATGACAGGTCAAGCATAGGTGAACGACCACGAATGATCGAATCGGTCGGAGCTACAGTGAACCAGTTGTTGGTCATAGCTTCAGTGCCTGGTCGATGGTCTTTGCTACAGTAACCGGTCGATAGTCGATAGCTACAGTAAATGGTCGGTACTTGGTGATCGGTAATTGGTGCTACAGTACTTGGTTGGTACTCAATAGTCGGAACTACAGTAAATGATCGGTAGTCGGTGTTACAGTACTGGGTTGGTACTAGATAGTCCGTGCTACAGTAAATGGTCAGTAGTTGGTGCTACAGTACCTGGTTAACGATCAGTAGTCGTAGACTTTGTGATCGATAGTCGTAGATTTTACGATTTGTTATCGTAGTTATAGGCTTCGCGATTGGTTGTCGTAGACTTCGCGATTGATAGTCGTAGGCTTTGCGATCGTTTACTGTAGGTTTCACAGCCGATACTTATAGCCTTCGAGTGCTTCAATACTTGTGATCTTCGAGTATCTTGAGTACTCATGTCTGTTAGGCTAGCGGTCTGACCGCTTGGGCATGGCGGTCTGACTAACTTTTTTGAGTGGTCTGAAGTTGATTTTGGAGAGCGTGGAAATTGAGATCGTGGATGATCTGGTTCGTAGTTATTGATGGACAAGAGTGTGCTTTGCATGTGTGGGCTAAGGTCGATCAAGTTGGAAAGATTTATGCTGGGGAAAATATTCTTTGGTCTTTACATGTGCAGGTTAAGCATGGAGACGATTATGGTCGGCGACGAGGAGAACCAGGACTAGGAGGGGGAGATCTTAGGTCCAGTCGGTCAAGGATGTTACGAGGTGGTCGGGCTTACGCTAGAGCACGTAGAGATCAAAGGTGAATGATGCGTGGAGAAACTATGGAGGTACGGTTCTAGAGGCTTCAATATGTGCTGAGTTGAAAGACCCGTGTTTGGAATGATTTTGGGTCCCTTGATTTTCTGAACGGATAGAGTTTAGAGTCTATGTTTGATGTGGACACGGTTTTGGGGCATTAGGCTATAAAAGTAGGAAGAGACTAAGCGTTAATGCAAGGTTTTTGGCGGAGTAGATTGAAGAGGCTTTAGTTTTGGTTAGGTTTTTAGGGGTGTTTGTGAGGGTACTTTGTAAATCCATGAAAATCCAGCAATAAATATTATCTTGAATCAATTTGATTCTTGATTTGGTTGAAAAGTTGTTAGTGATTACAGTTGGATTAAAGCTTCCGACGGCGTGCAAAGGTGTCGAATCGTTGTCAGGAAAACAGAGGAAATATGAGTACTCAAAAGTGCTGGTTTCTCGAAGGCACAAGTGATCGAGAGGTTCCGCTCCCAGTGTTGAAGATTTCGAGTACGTACAAACCGGTCGAAGATCAAAGTTGAGCGATCGAGCGAGCGGTCGAACACTGAGCTATCGATCAAGCAGTTGAGTGCCGAGCGGTCGAAATCTTCATCGAGCATTAAAAGATTCCGAAAAGCGAAGATTATTATTAACACCTCCGATTGTAGTATTTGATCCTACAACTTTCATATTATATAATTTTGTAATATATAATGATATATTATTAGAGAAGCTAGTAGTAAAAGTAGTGTCTCCGAGAGTGTGTAGCAAGGGGATTCCAAAAGTTCGCAAAGCTGGTTCCTAATTTTTGTGTGAAACGGTAAACTCAGTTGAATCATGATTCTCTCTCTCTCTCTCTCTCTCTCTCTCTCTCTCTCTCAAAAAGAAAGCTTTGATCACGAGGTTCAGCTGATAGCCAACACACAAATTAATTAATGTCGCATTCCGGGCATTCTATGCAAAGATGCGAGCACACAGATCCTGCACCGTACGACACCAAACCGAGCCTATCGTACAAAAGCTCCTCCATCTCCCACCGCAACAGTAGCAGAAAAAAGGATGGCGTGACACGAGGCATTATTACTACTAGGCCGGCATCATCACGATCGACCGATCCATCTCCATCTCCATCTCGATCGATATTTGTCATGCCCGAAAAAGAGGAGAGGAAAGCGAAGAAAACAAAGGAGAAAGCAACACCTTTTAAATGTCCCCAGCCTAGAAGGCACATCAGTTGGCCACTTTCCTCGCGAGAGGAGAATGGGCACCGCGCGAGGATGGATCATTGGATCGCTGGGACAGCCATATATTCCTCGAGGTGTCTGGGGGTTGCAAGTTGTGGCTGGAGGAATCATGCAGTTGAGGGTTCCATCAATAACTGCGCCCATGAGCGAAGCCATATCTCAATTGGTTTGGGGCAAAGTTGTTCATCTAGGGTGTGTTTGGTTGCCTGAATCTCTTTCGTCCTGGATGGGTGGATCCGTATAATCTGAGAAAGAGCCTGTTTGGTTGCCTGTATGAGCGGATACAGCCTGTATGAGCGGATGCAAAAATACGCCCTCATCCTGGATGGGTGGATACGCTCAAAATGAGCTTCACTAGCCATCCTGGATGAGTGGATGCAGTGTATCTTATGCGGTTCCACGTGTCAGCCTCTCAGATTTGGTAGACTGCATCCGCTCATACAGGCAACCAAACAGCATCTCAGTTTTTTTGTATCCGCTCATACAGCCTCACCAAACATCTTCTTTTTCTGAAATACGATTCCACTCAGCCTGCATCCACTCATCCAGAATATACGATGCAACCTCCATCCACGAACCAAACACACCCCTAGTTCATCGGGATTTAATCTTTTTGGAATCTATCCACACGTCTCACCCAAATAATTAGATTAGAGTATATACATGTATACATGTTCAGTGAAAAAGTATATATTCATGCTCCATAAGACCTTGATGCTTGCAAAAATTACCAAGAGTGTGTTAAGTGACGCGCACGCGCATGCTCGTGTGTGGGTGTGATAGTGTGAGTAGGTTATGAGTTGTGTGCATCTGTCTTGTACCCTAAAAAAATAATTACGCCCCAACACCTCTTTTTCGGCTTTGGATGAATAGGGAGTCTCTCTGTGTGATGGTGTCCATGGAGATACGGCTGGGTAATTCTTTGCATGAAAGGAGCCAGCTAGAGTGTACAAACAAATTGTTATGTAGGCTGCGCGGGTGGGTGCAATTCATCCATCTATGTTTGTTTTAGGATACGGGTAGGCTACACTAACGTAGATTAAAATTTTCTATCGTGTAAACTAGGAAGCCATGTGAGTAAGAGATCATGGATCGTTACTACTAAACGTGTAGTACAACAGAAATAGAGTTGAAGCAGCCGATTCAACGAAGTGTGCGTCCGTGTAGTGGTAGTAGTCGATCATTCTCCGGCCAACCGTCGCCTCCTCGCGATTGTCCCAATTAGCACCGGAGTCACGACAGTGCCTCTACTGAAGTCCACATGTCCAGGGATGGAACACCGTACGTTGGTGTGCTAACACCAGTGTGCACGGCAGGGGTTATGAGAGGTGGCGGGTAGAGTTTCGACCGGTGTGTTTTGGAATACCTACCTCAACCCTGTTCCTCTCTTTATATAGCCTCCAATTGGATCATTATCCGATATGAGCATAGATCGAATCCCACTTGAAACTCTCATTCAGACCTTTATGATTTTAGCTCATTAAGTGTGTGACCCTATAGGTTCATGTATATTTGGCCATGGGCCAAAAACTCATTTTCAGTCCATAAGTCGGTAGCGGTCTTAAGCAGGACATAATGACTCCCAAACATATATAAAGATCATAACGGACTAACCTATATAGTGCTTATGTATCGATCTCTTTGCCTTGTAATACCAGATTGAACTCAACACAAGAAGTGTGATATCCTATGATAGCTCGATCCTTCACTCGAACATGTAGTGGATTACTTAGTTGTGCTTGACTCCTCAACCACATTCGGTATGGCTATGCATTTGCTTAATCCAACCACATCGATGTGTTCAGAGATATCTCTCTGTTATATATGAGGGTCAAATTCCATATTGATCGCTCATATTTCTCTGTATGTTTCATAGTAAACCCGAAAGTTATCTTTATAACCACCCAGTCACGGAGTAGTGTTTGGTAAAACCCAAGTAAACTATTACACATTAGGAAATAATGATCTCAGGTCTAAGAATTCTACATACACTATATATGAAACCAACTGATGATACTTAAGAATATAACAATTCCTGCATTGTCTTATAGTGGGTCAATCTAGCATCATGTTTTCTAACATGTGGCCACATTATTGATTTGATATCTCATATCTATGATCCGTGAAACATGATCATCAATCAATACATGTGCTGATCTATAAATCATAATTGTTCTACATAACGATATAATATCAGGAATAATTTAGAATAACATCAAAACATGAATAAAGAATTACATGAATAAGTTGTATACTTGTTGATCAATATAAAAGATATTTATTTAAAAGATAAAATAATACATTATTTAAAAGATTATAAATATAAAAATAATATAATCATCTCTATAATTACCTCTACAACATATCTTTGACAGCTTGTATCCGTACTGACCGATCTTAGAGATCGACCAGTTTCACATGGAGCTATCAAATCTACTGCAATTTCTGTATACGGTTTCTTAAAGCTTTCATAAAATCGTACACATAGTATCGGGCTCACATCTTTCTGTGCCGCTGCTGCATTGAAAAACTTGTATGGGGAACGCCGTTGACAAGACAGGGGGCCTCTGACTTTCCAACTTGGACTGCCCTAGTATATAGTAGTACTTCTCTCCTTTATTAAGCACATTACTATATGTTAAGCATATTAAGGGTGAGTAAAAAGAGTTGTTCCTTGGGCCTTGGCATAGAAAGTATGAATGAGCTGAGTTTGAGCGGTCCCTCCAAGGCGAGCCGGGTCAAGAGAGCCAGCTCACTTGAGTTCATCTCAGTTAGGCTTGTTTGTTAGTGGCGAAAATGGAAACAAGCAAAGATTGATCAAGTACGTACTCTGAGCTGGCTTAGGGCATGTACAACGTCGTCTTTTTCCCCGTCTCGGTGCAGTCATTCTTGCAAAAACATCCTCCGGTCGGCGGAGAGACGGGCGTCGCGTCGCCTCGTGAGACGACGGCGTTGTCCCATGCTCCGAGGCGGAAGCGACGGCGCAGCAGCGGTGTACGGCCTCGTCACCAAGGAGTCGTCCTCGCGCTCGGATCCCGCGCGGACCCTTGTGTCACCGATGGCGCGCGGGAGATTTCGCGCCCTCCGACTCCGCACCAAATCGCCTCCGCGCCAAATCGTCCTCCTACTCCAAATCTCTCCGCGTCCTCGCTCGCTCGTCATCTCGCTCGGTCCCCATCGAAGGTACCCATCATGTCCCCGCCGGCCGGACTGAGGAAGAGGAAGGGTTCGACGCCGTCCGCGTCCGCCACCACGGGTGCTGCGGCCCCATCCCCTACCCTCGGCCGTGGAAGGTGCTTGGCGGCGGCGACGGCTCCCTCCATCGGTCGTGGAGGCGGCGACGACGTCCTCCCTTCATCACCGTCGCCAGCATGGTGGGATGCGGCCGGCGGTGACCCGTCTTCTCCTTCACCTGGATTTGGGCGTTCAACAGCCTGGGATCCATCCTGGTAATCCAACTGTCTACATTTACTGAGTTCAAACTGAGTTCATACTGAGTTCATATTGAGTTCATCCTGGTTATCGTTGACCATGTCTTGTAGCACTTTCCCACAATCAAATAGGTTCACACTATATTTGTCTTTACCTATTTGCATATGGATAATGTCAATCCTATTAAACCTCACGGCCTGGTTAGCATCAGTTGTAACATCAGCATTGGACTTATTACTTTCATCAGTCTGTGTCTCAAGCAAATGAAACACAGGCCTAAGGTCATTATCAAGTTGTATCAAAAGATACTAAGAATTTAGCATTTAGCATGTATATTGAAAAATTCTCCATGTCTAACAAGGTTGTTAATGTATTTAGTATTGGGAAGGCACAAATACTAAGAATTTAGTATTTAGAATTAGCTAGGGGCCGTCCCTTTGGAAGCATCTCTATACTAAGATAAAGATTGTTGTACAAACTACTCGCTTATCCACTCAAAAAAAGAATCGAACTTCGTCATGATATCTATTTCTTCCTCCCTGAGGAAAATAAAGCTGTCACCTTTATTTGTTCCTGTAATAGTAATGCTATGCTTGTTTGCTGCAGGGAAAAAGACCCACGTTTCTCTGCTGCTTTCATGAGATACTTCGGAAGTCAGCAACATAATTTTCATTTGGTTGGTGCACCTATACATAACATCCCTGCTATCAGTCCACTGACCGACAACAACGAAGGAATAACATCGCCTGAAGTGGAAATCTTATATGAGCAGGAGCAGCCTGAACATGTTAACAATGACAGTGACAATGTAAGGACAGAGAAGCGGATCCTATGGATTAAAGAAGAGGATGTTAGATTGATGAGCTCTTGGATAGAACATTCAATAGACTCAAGCTGCGGAGCCGATAAGGGTGGTAACCAATATTGGGGAGATGTTGTTGAATCTTACAACAAGACTACCCCGTCACTTCGGAAAAGAAATCTTAAGCAATGCAAGGATAGATGGCACAAGATTAACATGTGGACAGACCTCTTTGAATGTGCTTATGTGAAGGCACGCGGAGTATTTAGAAGTGGTTATTCCGATCAAATGTGGATTGATGCAGCCCACAAGTTCTATGTGGATGACAACAAAGACGCAAAGCTAGGACCTTTTGTCTTAATGGAGGTTTGGAAAACTTGTCGTGAAGTGCCAAAGTGGAAAACATACAATGAAGAGCTGAGGAATGCACGTAAGAGGAAAGCATTTCACGTTGAAGGAAACGGGGAGGAAAAGGATGATTCCATTGAAGAGATGCCACAGCGTCCAATAGGTCAGAAGGCAGCTAAAAAAGCGGCGCTAGCTGCGAAAGTAAAGTCAAAAGTTTCCAGCTGTGATGATGATGGAAATTCAAAGGAGTCGGCTATTAATCTGGACAAATTAGACAGATTTAGCAAATTCCAAGAGGAAACAAATGCAAACCGCATCAAAATATTGGAATTACAACAAAAGTTGTCATCTGAAAAGCTAGAGACAACAAAACTTGCCCACCTTACAGCACAAGAGACTAAAGAGGGAAAGAAACTTGATTTAGAGGCTAAGAAGCTTGAGAAAGAATCAAAGATGATGGAGGCTTATAACAACCTTATGTCACAAGATACTAGTTCAATGACTGAAGAGGAAAAGACGGAGCGAGTTGCTGCCATGAAGTGTCTTAGGAAGGCTCTTTTTCCTCAAACTATCTAAATAGGTATGTCCATCTAAACCTTGCATGGTATATAATTTAGTCTATGTATTGGGGACATTAAATAATTTTGATACTTTTGTTTGCAGTAGTTCTCCAAGGCTGGACCTTCCATTGTGAAATTAAGCTTCCTGTTAACCTTGCTCCCTAGTAAACTTGCTGTAGCCAGCTATGGGTTCTTTGAACTGGTGTCTGTTTAAGTTTTCAACTGCTGTCTGTCTGTGAACTGCTGGCAGTACTGTCTGTGAACTTCCATTATTTAAGTTGTCAGTTCTCTGTACGTTAAATGGTTGTGGTTGCTGCACTAATCTCTTATCTTGTCTGTGTGAACATATTTTATGCATCTGTATGTGTGCACTATGTATATTTCATGCATCTGTGAGCTTCTAGTTAACATATCTGTGCACTATGTATATTTAGTGGAAGAAATGGCCGACTGTATGTATGAGTGTGAATGTGAATAGACATTGGCCCTGTGTAACTGGTAGAAATGAACGTGTGTGTGTGTGAGTGTGAACATTTGAGACTGCATGTATTCCATGACTCTTGATATTTGAGACTGCATGTCTCCCTTCAGAATATCTCCCCATGTCTATAATATAAAATGGTTGTCCGGCCGCAGTACACTACACCTCCTGAGCCAAGCAACAGAACATCTCACCCCTTGCGCATTACACTTCACCTCACCCCTTCCTATGGAGCCGCATGATGATCAGGAGGACCCAGAGGAAGAGCTGCATGATCAAGAAGAAGCCGAAGATTTTGATCCTACAGAGGTGTTCACCGTGGAAGATTTTCTAGCGGAAGATGAAATACTAGATGAATTTATTAGCAAGGTTGGAGAGGAATTGATGGAAGAAATCGGTGGAGAATCATCAACTGTACCTCGCCGCCGCCGCCGCTGACAGAGTGGACCAAGGAGGTACATACCAAGAAATCGAGAAGCAGGTCATGATGATCTTGTCGCTAATTACTTTTCCGAAAATCCTATCTATACCGATGAGATGTTTCGTAGGAGATTTAGGATGAATAAGCCGTTGTTCCTACGCATCGTGCATACTCTTAGGGATTGGTCTCCTTATTTTACCCAAAGAGTCGATGCAACTGGTAGAAGTGGGCTTTCATCCCTTCAAAAGTGTACCGCGGCCATCAGGATGCTAGCTTACGGCTCCTCGGCTGATCAACTTGATGAGGTATTGAAGATAGCCGCAAGCACTTGTTTGGAGATTTTGGGGAAATTTGCAGAAGGAGTGATTGAATGTTTTGGTGAAGAGTATCTACGCCCACCAAGAAGCGAAGAAATGGAAAAAATCTTACAAGAAAATGAGGCTCGTGGTTTTCCGGGAATGTTGGGAAGCATCGATTGTATGCATTGGGCATGGAAGAATTGCCCAAAAGGTTGGGCAGGCATGTTCACACGTGGTGACAAAGGCGTTCCTACTATGATCCTCGAAGTAGTGGCATCTCGTGATCTCCGTATATGGCACGCTTTCTTTGGTACTGCCGGGTCTCACAACGACATTAACGTGCTAAACAAATCACCACTGTTCATTCAAGCGATAAAAGGTGAAGCTCCTACAGTTCAATATAATGTTAATGGAACACAATATGATATGGGCTACTATCTTGCCGATAGAATATATCCAGAATGGGCAGTGTTTGTGAAGACAGTAACGGCCCCTCAGTCGGCTGAAGACAAATTATTTGCATTGATGCAAGAAGGGGCGAGAAAAGATGTCGAGTGCGCATTCGGCGTATTGCAGTCACGCTTTGATATTGTTCGTCGACCTGCAAAGTTATGGAAGCAGGGGGACGTTATCAACATAATGCAAGCTTGTGTAATCCTTCACAATATGATAGTGGAAGATGAGAAGGAATTGGTTAGAGTTTCCTTGGATTTGAATGAGAATCCAAGTGCAATGATAGTGCTCCCGCCTGAAGTGCGTACAAGTGACAACCCAAATCCATGCTTCGCAGAGGTTCTTCGGAGAAATTTTGCAATCAAAGCTCGGCCAACGCATAGGCAGCTCAAGAAGGATCTAGTCGAGCACATATGGCAGCGCTATGGAAGCAAAGAAACTTAGATAAAAAAAATGTTGCAATTATATATAATATATGATTCCTAGTGATGGTTTTTAAAAGAAATATTGTAATCATGATCATCTTATTTATGCTTGATCCGTTTTGTATCAAATAGCAACGCAATGGTGTACAAAAATGTATTCATGATTGATCTTGGCTACATTTAACGCATTAAACAGCTTGTAGACACTGAAACAGACAGTCCATTATACGATCTGTCTTTTTAGCCGTCTGTATAGCAGATTCGAGGCTTTTGCAGACGACCCCTGTCTCTGGGTTGTACATGCCCTTATGAACGTAATTTGCAATGACGTATGGCTTCATTATTGGCGCGAAATCATGTTGATTTTTGAACTAGTTTTTCTTAGGAAACATCAATGTGTGGTACTCACGTGCTTGGTGGGTCACTGGCTCACAAGCAGCACGGGCGAACCTAGGAGCTAGCCAAGTTGTCTCATGGTTCTGACATCTAATTAGATAAGCTCGGTCCATTATAATTTCTTTAGGCTTCTAGCTAAATGGAGATCTGAGTCAGCTTGCTAAAGCTCAGTCTAGTAAACTCCTTGTGTTTTACCTCTAAATAGATGTTGTAACCTTGCTAGTGTACCCAATAGTAATGTGGCTGGACTGCTTTAACAAGATCGACTTTGCAACGTATAGTGGCCGGCGATTTAGTAGGGCACACAAGTGTAACATCCCAAATTTCGGGTATTCAAAGATATGAAAATTTTAAAACTATCTCTTGCAATTTGCTGGCGTTCAAATTCTTTTTGAATATTTATTTGAAATCTTTCTGAGTTTTGAGGCATGCAAATTAATAATCAAGGATAATCTCGAAAAAAAATAAGATCATGTAAATAATAAAAATGGAAGATGACATTGTAGATCATGAACCCAAATACTAAAATCTTGGATTTAAAATTTAGGATTTATAAAATGACATCGAAAAGAATATTAAAACATATCTCTAAAAAGTTGAGCTAGAAATTTCTCCTTTTAATTTAATTAGCATACGAAACCCAAATTTGGAGATTCAAAATTTATATATACAATTTATAGCAAAAATTAAATAAAAAATCCAGAAAAAAGCTTGGACCTCTCTTCCTTTTTCTTTTCCCTTTTCTCTTTCTCTCTCTCACTTACAGTTGGGCCCCACTCTTTTTCCTCTTTTTCTCTTCCCCTCCCATTTCCTCTCTGGCTGTCGGGCCCCCCCTTCCTGCTCTCTTTCTTTTCTCCTTCTCTCACCGCTCCTGCCGAAGCTTTCTTTTTCCTCCGTCTCATGGCCAAGCTTGCTCCGCGTCACTTCCTTTCTTCTCTCTCCCGTCTGCTTTCTGCTCTGCGCCGCTCGCGTCATGTCACAGTTCATCATTACCGCGCCGCCCCGCCAACGTCGTGTCCCTGTGCTCTGCGTCTCGCACGCCACCGCGCGCCGAGCCCTGCGCCGGTCCTCCCCGCCGCCCGGTCACACCCGTGAGCAACCACCACGCCCCTTTTGCGGATATAAGAGGCCTTAGCCTCCTCAGCTACTCTGCTTGCCGGCCAAATCACTGAGCCACCCTCCCCTGTCCCTTCTTCCGTCTCCGCCCGTGCGAAGGCCGCCGCGCCTCCACGCCGTCCCGGCAAGCCTTCCCTAAAGTAAGCACGTCACATCGTGCCTCTACCTCCCTTCTGCCTCCTCCCCGAGCCAATTGGATTTTTGTTCATCCAAGCGCTCGAGCCGGCCATCTTCCCCAACTCCGGCCGAAACCGTCGCCGCCCGCACCACTCCCTCCTCGGTCAAGCTCTCTTCGATTCCCCACTCGGAGAGCATCCCCTCGACGCCCCGGACCTCCACCGACGGTTGCCGGACCTTCTCCCCCACTCCAGGCCGCCGGCGCCGTGAGCTCCACCCGTGCCGCCAGCCCGCCGTGGACCCTCCCCGGCCCGATCAACAGTAGGGTAAGCTCTCTTGGCATCCTCTATAGCTCATGCGCTCGCCGATTCCTCCTCTTCCCCATCACGGCGCCGTCACTCCAATCCCACCCTGCCGCCGGCCGCACAACCCGCCGCCCCGCCGTCACGCACCGTTCTGAGCCGCGCCGTCACCTCCACTGGCTTTTACACCTCCCCGGGGACCCATTTTGCCGACTTAGCCCGCCCCTCTGGCCTCCCCTCGCCGCTAGCCGTGCGCCCCCGTCTCCTCTGTTTTCAGCCGGTGGCATCTCTGTGTAATCCCCAATCCTGCATGCTCTTTAATAATACTGCCCCCACTAAGTCTCGAAGAACCGAATGCCCAGATGGCTAGTGCGTGCGTATGAAAGCTCTACAACTAAGGTCGTGGGTTCGAGTACCTTGGCCGCACTGTTTTCTCCTCTTTTTCTTTTTACTGTTTTAATCCAGTTCCATTATGTAAAAGTTAGTCAAATTAGAAATTTATTCATGGAAGGCAATAAAGACTTAATTAGGAAATAGCTGAGATTATTTAAGGTTTAAAAATTGGAATAAACGCCATATCTGAGTAACTTGTGCAAACATTTAATTAGGACTTAATTATTAAAGGCATTATGATTTAGATTAAATATCCAAGTTTAACAGAGGTTACCCTTAATTAAAATATAAATCTATATGCCCTAATAATTATCATGCCACGAAATAAATCTTAACGATAGACTTTTGCTAAGTGGCAGATAATGAAATGTGATTCTATAGAACAATCTTTGCCCAGATAAATAACTTTAAATTAAAATAAAACCTAAGCCATTGTATATTAGTGAACAACATAGGAGTGACCATATCATGATAAAGACCTTAATCATGATCTCTGTATACCCTAAGCAATCAAGAGAGCCATTTTTGACTATTAAATAATTTGGGTATAAAGCCACTAGTATTTGGACTAGTTATCACATATAAATAATTAATGTGATTTGCCTAAATGAAGTGAATGGTTAACTACTAAGTAAAGGCAATAATAAAGAAAATCTCTTTTGGTTAAATGTTCAAATTTAATAAAGGCTACCATTAGTTATAATTAAAAATCTATGCTCGATATTCAACATACCTTCATTAAATAAATTGTAGCCATAGATTTTTGCTAAATAGCAAATATTGAAATACGACCCTATATACCAAGCTTTGCTCAGATAGCTAAGTTTAAACTAAGATTAGAAATAAAACTAAGCCTAGTGGTAGATAGAGCATAAGCAAGATAATAATAGTGCCGTTAATTAAATCTTACACTAGCGTTAGGACATAATAGTGTTGAGCATAATTGTATATATGGCAAGATGGGACCCGTATAAAAAGACCCCAATTCAAATCAAACTTAGTCGGACGATAAATGATGGTACATAAAATGTTGTACCACAAAATGCCATGCCCTAGACTATAAGGCTAACTTGGTAAGCTAAAATTTGCAAACATTACTTATATATATATATATATATATATATATATATATATATATATATATATATATATATATATATATATAGTATAAATAACAGGGGCACCTAGGTGTCTGGACACCTAGTCTCCTTACCTTTGGATTGCTTTTAGATGCGTGCTAGTGTGATTGAGACTTTCCATCCATGATTAAGACTTTCCTTCCATGATTGATTTAGCATGCCTAATATATTACATACCATACATACCATTGCTCTAGCACGTATCTAAAAGCAATCTAACTGCAGGGAGCCTATGTGTCCCATTTCAGCGTCCTATATATATATATATCATATGCTCTAAACATTAGCACTCGACAAAATACACCAGTTCGTAGGTTTAACCTAGCTTATGGAACTTCCTTGATAAATACCAAAATAATAAAAGAAATTGTTAATAAGAAGATCCAGTCATCATACTCTACCATCGACCTTACCTCAAATAACCGAAATCACCCATTAACTCATAATAAAACTAAAATTGAGTTTATTTGGATTTATTTGGATCTTTTGAGTTATTTGCTTTTATTTGGGTTCAATCGCTGTCGCGTAGTTAGAAACTGGAGTCTTGAAGATTCTATGGAGCAAGCGAGGACGAGATCGATGCAGACCAGGAATTAAAGATCATCGCATGAGACAACCTTGTGTGAGCTGAAGACCGCGATAAACCGCGCCAGGCGAGTCAATACTTTGATCATGTTGAACCTACATTTTCTGCAAATTATTTTGGTTTAAATTATCAAATTGCATGCTGTTATGTTATATGCAAATACATGTTAATTTAAGATTCTAGTTACATGCCTATTGTTTACCTTGAATAATATTACACCTCCTTTGGAATATTTGAATGTGTGAACCTTGTCGCCCTAGCAAAATTATAATAGTAACCTTTCGAAAATAAGTCTCTAAATATATGCCATGCTTAGTATTGTTTAGATACTCATGGGCGCGAGAGCGCCCAAGCATCACTTTTAATCCTGAGAAAAATTGGTTGGGCAGTCATGGTTGTAATGACTGGTGTATGTTGGATATGGTGATTTTATATTCCCAAAAACCTCGAATTGCTTATTTATCTGGGCGGATGGTTCGGGGGTATAGTGCAGGGGTGCACGAGAGTGTGGTTTGTGGTAGAACCGCCCAGATAACCCTAAGGACCGAATCTTGTCATGACCTCCTGTGTAAAACAAGTACAACCACAAGTCTGTAAAGTACAACTTGGCCTAGTAAATTTACCGAACCCTGAAAGTCATCATCATAGGTGGAGGAGGTGAGGTAGTGCAAGCGGCTGTCAGGGTGACGGCTTGAACGGGACATCTGCGGAGGGTGAAGTTCTGCTGTGGCGTGCTAGTAGTGTGGGTAGCCAGCTGCTAGGCGTTCAGAAGGAGAACATCCCGCACAACCTATGAGACCTGCCGCAAGCGGGCCAAGCTCATAGGGGTGAGATGATGGAAGGGGCGAGGTACTTTGAACGGTTACTGTGATGGTTGGCTCAACCGCATAACTAAGGAATTGTGCGGGGCAACGAGTGAACTGTCTCTTGTGGGTAAAGTGTGCAAACTCTGCAGAGTCAAAACTATTCGAATGGCCGTGCCCACGGTCAAGGGCGGACATGGGAACTTAACCAGATATAGTTCTATTTCAAAAACTTTGTGGGTGGAAATGGAAAAGTGGAGGGCAGTTGAAAGCCCTGATTTGAGTTGTCCTGGGTGTCATCCCAGTGGTAATGTAAGCGGTTATAACGCTGAAATGATAGCATATGGTGGGATGCCATGTAATGGTGGATGGAATCTGGATCGCTATTATTATTGCATTCCTTTACACATTACGTTTTTGTGCAAATCTGTTAGGTCTCAGGAAATTTTTATGTATTGTATTTTTAAATAATGATGGCACTTCTCACAAAATAAAATGTCAGGAAAAATAGATGGAGTCGTAAGAAAAGAAGATGGCTGTTGGGTTAACCGCATAAAGTTGTTGGTGGATTCATGTCAATTATAGTGGTGTAAATGATAGTGTGGATTCTGGGAGAAATAAATTGGTGTAGCCTAAATGAATATATAGGCTATATAGATGATTTAAATGATTTTTGGAGATGTAGGGAGTGCAAAGGTAATTGCTGGATTACTACACTAATGATTAATATAAATTCTTGGAAGATATTGGCGATAATGGGAATTAATAGGATTTGATCAAATACTAGAGGGATGAATTGAATTTCTGAGAATATTGGAGGATTCATAACAATTAGTGGATTATAATCTTGGTAAAGTGTATTCTCGGTGGATGTATACTAGTGAGTCGTAGATTTGATCATCGAAATTTTTGGTGGAGGTATACTTGTGGATTAGTTAGTGATAGATAATTGAAAATGAGATTGATCATTGGATTATGGTTTTGGATCAATAACAAAAGGATTGAATGCGAATGATTTCGGCGGATTTAAAAGCAATGGTGTTAGTTAATCACTGGAATTTAGAAATGAAGAGTAGATGATTAATAACCACAAGATTGGATGGTTAGGAATTTAGAATACAAAAGATATTGACAGATCTAAAATAAAGGATGACACTCACTACTTGGAGTCTTAGGCAGCAATTGATTGGTGGATTGTATAATGGATGATATATGCTGTTTGGAGCTTTGACAGCACGGAATATAGAAAGTGTGGGTTCGGTGGATCAATTAAATGATGTCGCTCCCTGTTAGAATCTTAGATAGCAATCAATATAGAAAGAGTAAGATCGGTGGACTAGTCAAATGATGTCACTCGTTGTTTGGAGTTTTAGATAGCAGCCAATAAAGAAAGTGCATTTTCGGTGGATTAAGTCAATTATGGCAATTGTTGTGTGGAGGTTTAGGTAGCAATAATAACACTATGATTAAATAATAATAATGCTGCTAAAAGCGATTTTTGGCAAATAAAATAACCCGAGCCTCTCCTTTGACAAGCCATGCATACTATTTATTTGCATTCTGTGTATTGGCTCGCGGAGCACGGTGGTTTGTGCTCACACTCGCTTTCGCAACAAATTCAGCATCAGGAATCGGATAACCTCGCCTCAGCAACATGATTGGACATGCTGGCAGAGAAGATGAAGATGTCAAGGGCTAGGTCGCGAACCTCCAGTTGGCTGCCCGTGGGCATGTCCTGAAGGCCCCACCTGTGTGCTTCGTTCTTCCGCTGCTGCAATTTAATGATTTCAGCCTAATCGGCCCATGAGTAAGTCTACTATTATATTTACGTTTCATCATGATATGTACTTTGATATTCAGAACTGTAAACTGTGAGCACTATCTACTGATCCAGGGAATAGTGCGGTGGAATCACAGAGGAATCCGGATTGTAAAATCTGGGTGCCTGACAACAAGTTAATGGAATGTACTGTTCCGTGAAAAAAAGAACTCCCTGTCAGGGTTGTGGTTGCATTGCCGACGAACAATCACACAAAAAGTAGAAGACATAAAAAGTAGTTTCGGTAGCCTCACTTTCTTTATTAATGGCTGGATACAAAATCCGTAGGTGTGTGCATTAACCCTTATATAGACGGAGGAGTCTCCCCTTTTAAATCAATAAACAATATAGGACTAAACTAGACAACCATGCCTCATGAATAATGGGCCTAACCATTAATGGGCCTCGTTTAGGTAAAATGTCCACATGGTCGGGCCTAACAGACCAATATTATAACACTTCCCTTAGACACTTTGCCAACGTCATGCTATTAAAAACTCCATTGGAAAAACCAGTGGGAAAGAAATTGGTAAGAAGAAATGAGTATGTAGCTCATGTTCTTACCATTGCATATGTTGCCTCGTTAAAAACCTTCAATTAAGAAAACCCATTGCGACAAACTTCATTAAGGGAAAAGAGTACAACACTTCATCTCAGAGATGAATATGTATGAAGATTTCAATCTCCCCTGGAGGCAAATAACTCTATGAGCCTTCTCATGCCATTGCCATGAACATGTTTTGCAAAGGTAGAAGCCGGCATTGCCTTAGTACATAAATCCGTGGGATTTTCACTCGTTTGGATTTATATATTCCCTTTCTCCTGCTGCTCATAGGAATAGAAATTCTTAGAGAATATATGCTTTGTCATCGGAGTGTTGACATAGCTATTCTTCATTTGTGTTGCAAGAATTATTATCCTCATAGAGAACTCTTGGGGATTTATCCAGCTCTACACCATATGATGAATCAATCTTCCAAGCCATCTGCACTCACAAGTGGTTTCAAATAGTTCAATTATCTCTAAATGATTACTTGAAGTAGTAACTATTGACTGTTTAACAGACTTCCAAGAGATAGCCGTATTTTCACTTAGAAAAATTGTTGTGGTTACATGCCAAATAGTGGATAAGAGGGGCTGCGGGGAGGCCACAGATGGGCTACTCGGACCTAGATACACAGTAGGGAGTAGTGTAGAGAATAAGTACCATGCCACTATTATTTCTAGACTTGTTCTTACAAAAAATGAGCTCTCTCCTTTATGGTGCACTAAGGGCCATATTTATAGTCATGAGAAGATTGTTTACATAAATGCCCCTATTGGAGTTGTTGATAGTGTCGGACCTGGATTTGACAATCCAAAATCCTCTATGATTCCACCACACTATTCTCTGGATCAGTACATAGTGCTCACAGATACAGTACTGAACATTAAAAGTACACATCATGCAGAAGCGTAAATATAATAGTACACTTACACATGAGCCAATTAAGTCGAAATCAATAAATTATAGCAGCGGAAACAAAACACATAGGTGGGACTCTCAGGACGTCCCCACAGGCAGCCAACTAGGGTTCACGATCTAGTTCTTGGCCTCTTCATCTTCTTTACCAGTTGCATCCCAAGGCATAGTGATCTGACTCTCTTGATTCTAGATTAATTAAGGGCGTGTTTGGATGCTGCCCTGGCAGGCAGCTGAACAGCCAGGCAGCAATCCTGTCCCCAGGCATAGGAAAATGAACGCCTGGGATTAGTTGCCTGGGCCAGGCAAATTCTCAGACTGCAAACCAAATAGCCCCTAAGTGAGTGAGGGTGAGCACAAACCACCGTGCTCCGTGAGACAATACGCAGGATGTAAATAAATAACATGCATAGCTTATCAAGGGAAGGCTCGGGTTATTTTATTTGCCATAAATTGCTTTTAAAATACGATACATAGAAATTCCTTGAGACCTAGCTGTTTGAACTAAAACATAATATTTGGGTAAAAAGAATGCAGTAATAATAGTAGCACAGATTCCATCCACCATTACACAGCTCCTGCACCATATGCTAACCTTTCAGCATTATACCCCGCTTACTTTATTACTAGGACGACACCTAGGGCAACACAATTAAGGGATTTTCACTGCCCGCCACTTTTCCAATTCCACCCACAAAATTTTGAAATAGAACTATATTTGATTAAGTTCCCATGACCCTTGACCGTGGGCACGGCTATTCGAATAGTTTTCACTTTGTAGAGTTGTACACTTTACCCACAAGAGACGACCCGCTCGTTGCTACACACGATTCCTTAGTCATGCGGTTCAGTAGATCATCATAGTAACTTTTTAAAATACCTCGCCCCTTTCGTCATCTCACCCATATGGGCTGCTCCCACTTGCAGTGGGTCCCATAAGTTGTGCGGGATGTTCTACCCCTAACGACTAGCCTAGCTAGACTACCCACACCGACTAGCTCACTGTGGCAAACTTTACCCTCAACGAGTGTCCCATTCAAGCTATCACAAAGTCAGCCACTTGCACTACCCCTCTCCCCCACCGATGAGATGAATTTCAGGGTCTAGTAAATTTACTAAACTAAGTTGTACCTTATAGACTTGTGGTTGTATTTGTTTCACATAGAAGGTTAAATGGGTAGTTCTAACACTAACCACACTCTCGTACACTACTGCACCAGTCTCCCCGTACCATCCGTCCAGATATTTAAGTACGTTGGGTGTTTTTGGGAGAATAAAAAATAACCATATCGAAATACACGTGGTCATACCGGCAGGATTGGTTGGAGGGGTTGGCAGTACGTGCACAAATCTCCCCATCTATTGACATCCTTAGCAGTGCTTGACAACTCCTGTGCATCCAACACTGCTATTGGCCAATAAAAGGCCTGGCATAAGGCCTTCCCCATGAGAGTTCATGGGGTTAGGTGTGAGCTGCAAAGGACGCCATGAATTTCTGCCTGGAGCTCTCAGCCTTCCTATCGGGAGAGGCATCATAGAAGCAGGGTGCACATGCCCCCATTGTATAGTACCCCATCGACCATGTCGAAGGTTCTCGCATAGTGCACCAGCCTTTGAAGCTCATGCGGGTTGTCCCGCTCCTTGAACCCTATAGGAAAGCAATGATCGGCTGTCTCCAGTCATCTTGTTAACTGATATGTCGTATGCTGGGGGTCTCCGTGTGGTCCTACTGTACTACCACCACTGTGAGGTCCTCGAAGAATATGCTGGAGGGTGGCTCATATCCTTGGCTAGCTGCTTTTACCAAGGCATTCGCTTCCCCATTGTCAGCTCTTGGAATCACCTTGACAATGAGCCCTAAAAGTGTCGCTCCATTGCCTAGATGGCGGTGAGGTACTTGACGAGGTCAGGATCCTTGCCCTGGTATGATTTGTCAATATGCTCGCAAGTAAGCAAGAGTCATTATGCATGAGCACCCATTTGGATCCGAGTGTCTTCATCTTGCTAGTAGGGCCTCGTACTCCACAGTGTTGTTGGTCACTTGGAACTTGAGACATGCTGTGTACGATAGGCTCTGGCCCTTGGGAATCTTGATGACTCCCCTACACCCACCCCATGGCTCCATATGCCCTATCGGTGTGCAGTGTCACACTAGCTTTGAAGGTAGCTGGTGGTGGCTTAGCTAACGCATGAGGGTCCACTCGACGATGAAGTCCTCTAGTATCTGTGATCTTATTGCAGTGTGGGCAACGTAGCTGATGGAGAAAGGGGCCAATTTGGTTGGCCACTTGCAGATGCGACCCATTGATAGCATTATGATCTTGTGAGCTAGAAAATAATGATGTAGCTTGCGCAAAGCCATTAGCAAGGCATAAGCCAAATTCTCTAACTGAGAGACCATGTGGAGGTGACCACATGTTTATGATGAGTAATTGACAAGTATGTTGCGAAGATTGAGTTTGGTTTGAGTGGTTTGTGCCAGGTCGGCATTTGGCGTAGTCGGGTATGGTTAGTCGGTCTTATTGCATATTTTCCTTTCCGATTGGTCGTTTAGGCAATGTCTTGCTTGAGTATGGTTCATTGATGCTATTTATGTTTACATGTTATCGAGCGGTGCTATGTGATGTGTTTCTTGTCTGTGATGGCTGCAGGACGTCGAGGCGGAGTCGTGGCGAGGCACGGAGGACCGGACTAGGCGCAGGTGGTGCCGAGGTCAGAACGGTCGAGATGTGTCGAAGACGGCGGAGACTCGAGGTGGTTGCGAGGCTTGGATGGCAAGGAACGTGGAAGCTTCCCGGAAGGTGCAGGAGGGGCGTTTCGGTAAAAGCGCAAGGCTGCACAAGTGGAAGCGGTTCCGTTCAGGATTTAGCGAGCATAACGGGTTGGAGACCCGTTAGCCAAAGCCTATATAAGGATGGGATGTCTCCTTGTGGCAAAATGGATTCTAGGGTTTCAAGGAGTAGTTAGGGTTTGCTTTAGTCAAAATGACCTTTGGAGATGTTGTTTTGCTTTAGGCTTTAGTAGTTGAGAGCAGGAGAGAGGTGGCAGTGTCTTTCCCTTCGATGTCTCCCTGAGTGATCATGTGTTCTTGAGTTGGGTTCTTGATTTTGAGAGAGGGAGAGGTTGGAGATGAGTTGAGGCACTATGTAATCATTCCTCTGTACTCAATCGCGTATGGGGACTCGTTGTAATACTTGATTGATTAGGAATGAAAGGTCTGAAGTTTATTTCTCCTGTTCGTGCCTGTTTTCCTTCGATGCTTCTTTTGGTTGATTTATCAGATTTTCGTTTTTCTGTTGATTCTTGCTGGGGAGTGGCAAAATGGGTTGCTCTTTGATGGAATTGTATTCCTAGACCCTTTGGTCAGCTGATTCCAAGAGCACAATGATTGATTTGGAAGAATCAAGTTTTCTTCCTCCCTGTGCCCTGCTGATTTTCTGCTTACCTTTCTAGCGTTTCATGTGGGTTTTGTTTCCCTTCTTGAGATGGTATGAAACTTGGTACCAAAGGTCTGGAGGCTATTAATTAGCTATTCTCAAAGTTTCATGGTCAAAGGATCAGAGATTAGATAGCAATTTGAGTTTTAGTTGTTGCTCCCTGTAATTTTCAGTTTTTGGACCAAAATCAAAATTCATGCTCTTGAGTTGAATCCTCTTGGTCCCCTAGGTTTCTCTTGCTATTTACTTTGTAGACTTGCTGTTCTGGGCTGGGAAAACCTGAGATAAAACTGAAATTTCTCAAGAGTGTGAAGATCTCAGGTTGAAGTCTGTTTTTCGGGCCTGGCTATTCTCTGAAATCTATGGCCGGTCAGACCGGTTATAAACCGATGTTCTGACCAGTGGAGAAGGAGCGGTCAGACCGGGATAATGCCTACGGTCAGACCGGTGCTCCTGGGGCGGTCAGATCGGCTTAGGTCGGGCGGTCAGACCGGCTTCATGTCGGCGGTCTGACCGGCGCACGACCAGTGGTCTGACCGGTCCTTGCCTGTTTTGGCGGATGTCTGTGAATTTTTTAGTGTTCAGTTCATTTGTTTTCTGGGTTGTTCTTTGCCTCTTTATTCTCTCTATCTGCTAGAGTCTTCAGTAGGCTTACCCCTTTTCTTCATAGCATCTGTTGCTATCGGAGAAGAACCTTTTAAGTGGATAATTCTGGGGCAAGGTTTTAAGTCAACATTCACCCCCCTCTGTCGCCGATTTCGATCCTACAAATGGTATCAGAGCAAGGTTGGCTCTGTATTTGATCTTAACCGATCTTGAGCATGGCAACTAGTAGGGAATCCTGTGAACTCTTCTTTGCATCTTGTTGGGGGTGTTTTTGCCAATGATGTCCTTTACGACAAGAGGCTGTTTTCGGTTAGAGGAGTGCAATGATACGAGCACTACATCTTGAGACTTTGTCACCTCTTTCATTTAAGAGGTGGATCCTTCCTTGAGCGTAATTCTATTGTTGATTGCACTTGTGCCTTTTGCTTAGTTGCTTCTATTTTTGGCTAGTGCATTTCTTGTCGACTCTTCTCGGTTGGTCCAAGGGATTTCTCTTTCTGAGCAAGGATGGGGCTTTTGGATCATATCTCGTAGTAGACACTTGCACCATTGCTCATTTTGTGAGAAGGATGAACATTTTTGACATCGCGGACTTGTTTCTTTTGATTTTGATCTTTGTCCGCGTGCTGTCCCGAGGAAGGATTTCTGCCGTTTCTCAAATGGTAGACCTCGTTCGCCCAAACGAGGTGCGCACCTACGGCGAGGAGAAGGTGTGAGTCTCTTTGATGCTTTGGTTGGTTCTTTTCTTGGTTGCTCAAGTGCCAGGATCGAGAAAGTCTTGAAAGAACACACGGATGATGATGATAAGAAGGACGAGCGCTAACTCATCATGAGCAAGGTAAAACCTCATTGTGACCTTGGCCTTGTCCAAGATGAATATACTTGCTCTTAGGGAGAATGTGAGATGCCTAGATGATAAAATGCTAGATTGTTTTTGCTAGGTGGAAATCTCATTTATCATGTGTAGGTTGTGAGTCTAGTTCTGTAGATGGCGTAAATTTAATTTCTCTACTTGCTTGTTAAAATTTGAAAATGAGAAATTAAAATTTTGAGTCACTACACATGTGTAGAGGAGCTTGATTTTGATAGAGTTTGGATTAGTAAAGCCAAGTACCTCTGCTTTGTCGTCGTTGTAGTCGTAATGCCTTACGATCACAGCTTCGGCTTCTCGGACGTAGTCGTAGCTTCATATGACCACGTCTCTCGGCTATAATCGTTCAAGACTACGCCTCTTGCACTACGATGATGCTCATTTCTTCTTGACCGTAATCGTAGCACGCTTCGACCACTCTTTTCTGCTGAGTGGCTGTGTGTCAAGTCTTGAATTCCCAAATACATGTCTACTAACCCTTCGGGATCCAAGACTTGAGCACTTTGGTCTTGTCATTTGTAGGTATCCAGACGCTGGTTGGAGAACATGGGATTGATTGGGTTTTAGTCTTCTGCTTCATCACGTGACTAGAACATTCATTGGTTCTCCACTTCATGGCCTCCAAGGGGCATATGCTTTCACCGGTTGCGTCTCCACCTACTTGGTGAGCTATTCTATACCCTCATGTCCTTATATTCAAGTGTTAGTCATAATTGGCATGTTGCGCGTGTTCTTGTGCTCACTTGTACCATATTGGCATGTTTTCTCTTGATGTCTTCTTGTCATGACTTTATGTGTATGTTGCTTAAGTATTCATATACCTTGTCATATTTGTTAGTTTATTGGATGCTTAAGCTTTGACTTGACTTCATGAGCTGAGTAGAATGTGCGTATTAGAAGTCAAGTATTGTCATGACCTTGTGCTTTGTAGTATCTATCATGGTTTAATGTTCACATCTTGCTCCTTATGTCCATTCACCATTATTGATACATGATAACATACTTTTGCATGATTTTTGGTTTGTCATGATGTATGCCTACATGATGTATGCTTGTGTATGGACAGTATGAGCTTGATTATATTTTGGATAGTTCTCTTATGTCATGATGCTATGTTTATTCATGCCTTCTTATCTTTCCTTGTATACATGCTAATATCCATGCTAGCATACGCTTCTGTGACTTTTCCCTGTCACCTGCTATGTGTATGGTTGTAATTCATTGAGATGCATGTATACCCTAATCTTATTTATTTGTGGCATGAAATAAACTGTATGACTTCTTGGTAGCTTTGGACGGTACTTTTGCTTAGACTTCATGAGATCTTTGGTTAGGTCACAAGCTTCTTATAGTATTGGGTGGCACTAGGCTTGGTGTTCTAGATGCTTTTATGAGGGCTAGATTGAGCTTATGTGGGTGTGTGTTCTCATGTATTCTTTGTCATTAGTACTCGTGTTGCTACTATTGTTGTCATTTGTCACAGTACTGGTTCCATGTTGTATATCATTTACCCCAGTACTAGGACACCAGTCGTTCCTGTGTTTAACCTGTAGGCTGTGAATGAGGGGGAGACTAGTACAACTTTTACGACCGCTCCTTGGTCTTTACGACTACATCATACAACTACAAGCGCGGTCTGGACTCTCGGCCGAACTCGACGCGACTACATCACGGTCTCGACTACGACCACGACCACGACCTGGACACGACTTTGACCACTCGACCGAGGTCTGGACTCATCAACGACCACAGCCAGGACTCACCTACGACCACGTCCTGGACTCGTATTTCGACCTCGGCCAAGGCAACACTCATACTCGATCAGGTCTGCGATCACGACTCCCCACCAAGCGACCATGAGAGAGGTTTGTTCTCCTTGTGCTCATTAGAAGTCTTGTTTCCCACCACTTGGCTTTGCTTAGTATTCTTGTTTAGTGGTGGGATGGGTCCGATTGATTAGATAGGAGCCATCTCTAGGTGATGATGTCTCATTCACACTTTTCTTTCAAATGGTTCTCTAGGATTATTTACTACCTAGTTTGAGCTGTGGTTCTCTAGGATTCTCTTCTTCCTAGTTTGAACTTTCTTCTTGGCCACTAGTGTCTTGTGCATTGACATAGTGTGCTTTTGCTCCGTGGTATGAGGTCACAGACTAGAGACCATGTGGATAGGGTGTGTTTGGGAATCACCTCCTTGAGTTAGAACCTTCTTTTTCTAGACTGTAGTGAGGGGGAGTTTCTGTGCTTTACTGCTTTATCCTGCATATTATGCTCCTGTTCACATTTTGTTGCATTGCATTCGGGGTGCATTTGGTTTAGTCCTTTCAACATAGATTAGAGTGTTTCTCTCGGCTAGTTGGTTAGACTTCTTCCTCTCATCTTGTGATTCTAGGATGCTGCTTATTAGCTGTTCTCTTCTCACTAGGTTGAGCTTACTCACTTCTTGTAGGTTCTAGCAAGGGTTGGGCCACCCTTGGGTAGATAGGGTACGTGTTTGCTCCTTAGTGTGTTAGTTGATCAGCTAATAGTCCTAGAGTCATATGGGGTAGATGAGAGTCAGTCTGAGCCATATTATTATCTATATCTTATCTATGCTTTAAGGACTACCTTTTCTGATTTTCTTGCCAGCTTCTCGATTTTATCGCTTTGGTTCAGGGGGAGTTCATTTGGGAGCTTCTAAATCTTAATGTTGACATAACTTAACTTGAACTAAAAGCTGCATCATGTGTTGAGGGGGAGTTGGATTTTCTGCATCATGTGTAAATATAACTATATGGAGCCTTGATTATTATCATGTTATGACATGTTTACAATGCATTACATCTTGCCATGACTTGAGCTTACTTGCTAGATATATCATGACTTTATATGTGTAGTCAAGTCTTTGCCATGATAGGTTGATTAAAATGCTCAACTTGAACTAATTCATGTCATGTTAGCTTTTGACACTAGTCTTTCTTTAGTTATGTTTTTATGATTCATGCCATGTCAAATGAGCTGAGTTGAGTCTTGAATCTATATTGAGCTTTAGATTGAGCTATGTTAGTTTCTTGATGAAACATGAGTTAGTATAACCTTTTAAGAAAGCAAAAAGATCTCTTTTGTGCGAAACAACTGACCTCACCAATTCTTTCTCATAAGACGGCTTGCCATTGCACTAGACATGAACTCAGGGGGAGTTTTGGATGACCAAGATCATCTCCTTAAGCTTCTTGCTTGGAGTGGTCGCATAAGGTTTGAGATCTAGCACATGTCTAAAACAATCATGAGCTCTAAAAGAAAAACATATGTCAAATGTGCTCAATTTGCTTAATTCCACATAGAACAAGTACTTAAACAAATGTCTCATTCTTGAACTTGTAGCACTCTAAATTGACTCAATACTAGCTTCTTGGTTCCACTTAGACTATTGACATGGTTTACATCATCTTTGGATACCTTTAGCTAGACTAGAATCATGGTTGACTTGACATGCTAAGAAATTTGGCTAAATTATCAGATTATGACTTATTTGGCTTAGCTTGTCTATACATGCATTGTCATGATCTTGATAGCACTCCGATATGTTATGGCTTGATGTAATTCTCATATGGTCATTTTGGATAATCTTCATGGCTCTAAATACTTAGAATAAACCAACTTCAGCCATTTCATCCATTTTTGTGACCTTATTCTCTCTTTTGCATCCTTGATGTGTTTATTGCCAAAGGGGGAGAATAGCGGAGAAAAAGCCATTTGGGATCCTTCTAGAGCTTTGGAGAACAATTTGCTCTTTCTTTTGTAGCTCTAGTGCTCCTTTGTCGACATGGTCATAGCTTCCTTGATTTATCTTGGACCATGTTTGGCTCTTTTTCATTTTCTCTTTCAAACTCAACTTAATGTTTTTTTGGGTTTGTCAATATACTCATCAAGGGGGAGATTGAGAGACCATGTGGAGGTGACTGACATGTGTCATTTTTACGTATATTTTGCCATCATTTTACCCTCATATTTTTCATATTTTGGTACCATTTATCATCATTTACACGCTTTTCTATAATTAATCGCTCAATTTGGATCATTTTACATTTTTTTGTGCTTTTTCCGCAGGCCGGCGCGATCGAGGCGCATAAACGACAAATCTGGACTTTCGGGACTGCTCTATACAGATGTGCGCGTCGTTATGGATGCGTAGGATCAAACCGCGATGAAATCGGACTTCCGGAGGGCCAGAACAGAAGAAAACACTAAAGGAAAGGTCTCGGTTGCAATTCCCAAAAACTTTGAGGACCAATTCAGAAAAGCACCAATTCCCCACCCGGTCCTAAAACCTAGCGCTGTCGCCTGGAATCGACTGAGCCTGGCTTTCCTTTTCTCCCCCTAGCCCCCTACTGCTTTCCTCCTCCTCCAATCTCGGCGCCGGCGAGGCCGGGCCAAACTCGCCGCCGGCCACCACTTCTCCATCCAGCGCCGCCTACTCCTTCGCATCCTCCTCTGCGCCCCCGCTGCTCCTCCATCGCATCTGCTCTTCCACCAGCGCCACCACACCTCACCAGATCCGAGCCAAACTCGCCGCCGGCCACCACTTCTCCATCCACCGCCGCCTACTCCTCCGCATCCTCCTCTGCGCCCCCGCTGCTCCTCCATCGCATCTGCTCTTCCACCAGCGCCACCACACCTCACCAGATCCGGGCCATCTCGCCTCCCTTCACCGTGCCACCCTACTCCGCCGCCTCTCCCTACTCTCCGGCCGCCCCTATCTTCGCCCGCCGCTCAACTCCTCTCGCGCCACCTTCTCACCGCTCCGCGCCACCAAGCGCCGCCATCCCTCCACCAGTGCGCCGCCGCTTTGCTCTCCTTCTGCCCTTCTACAAGCGAGCACCGCATCACTGCCCCAACTACCTCTTCTCCGACGTGCGGCTGCATCATTCCCTACACCGACAGCGCCGCCGCCCGCCACCACTTCATCGACATCATCCTCGACGCCGGTGATGTCTTCTTCCTCGTCGGCCGCTGTCTGCATCCACTCCACCGAGTCCGACGACTCCTCCCTCCTCTGCTTCCTCTTCATCTAGGTTTAATTCACTCCAATCCCCAATCTCCCCCTTTCTTGGTTCCGAATACTCTGTTAATCCTTTGATTAATTGTTCACTGTGATGACAATTGCTGTTAATTCACTACTATTAGATGTCATTGTTAATTGTTCAATATTATGTGAACTGTGAATGTTGGATAGCATTGTTTTCTTTGTCTGTGAATGTGGTTGATGTTTCACTGTGATGTATGCTTGTGTTACTGAGATGTTATTGTGATTAGGTGTTAATTTGTCAATTGTTCTAGTGTCAGTGGGTAGTGTCTTTGTCTGTGTTTAGTTTAGTGTTCATGTCCTGTGTTTGCGCGGGCGTTAGTTTTCGTGATGTTTGTGTGCGCGAATTAGCTAGCTGGCGACTGTTTCCTTTCCCCTAGCTGTCTCGACCCCCTCTGTGCTTCTAGATCCCACCTAGTACTTCTCGACTCCCTCTTTTCTCCTTTCCGTGGTCAGTCGGTAGTTAAGCCGTGCAGTCGTTCGTAGTTCTGTGCTTGCGTTGTCCTGTCGTCGTTGTCTAGTTAGCTGTCAATCGTTTCCTCTCTCATTCTCTCTCGACTCCCTTCGTGCTTCTAGACTCTCTCCAGTACTTCTCGCAGTCAGTAGTTAATTAGGTCGTCAGTCGGTAGTAGTGCTTGTTCGTGTAGTCGTTAGTGTCGTTCGTGTGTTGTTCGTTTAGTTTCTCGTCGTGTTGGTCGTTCGATCGTACGACGTCCATTCGTACGGTTGTTCGTCCTGTCGTCTTTCGTTTGTTTAGTTCGTTCGTCATTTCATTCGTGCGAGTTAGAGTTCGTTCGGTAGTTTAGTTTCCTCCCCCGTTTTGTTTGACCTAGCTTTAGCTGAGCACCGGTAGCCTTAGTCTAGTCTCTGTGGAGAACACGACACTTGCCGCTATTTCAGTGGCAACCCGTGCACTTGCGGGTGTGCTATTCTTGCACGATCAGTGACCACATGTTTATGATGAGTAATTGACAAGTATGTTGCAAAGATTGAGTTTGGTTTGAGTGGTTTGTGCCAGGTCGGCATTTGGCGCAGTCGGGTATGGTTAGTTGGTCTTATTGCACATTTTCCTTCCCGATTGGTCGTTTAGGCAATGTCTTGCTTGAGTATGGTTCATTGATGCTATTTATGTTTACATGTTATCGAGCGGTGCTATGTGATGTGTTTCTTGTTTGTGATGGCTGCAGGACGTTGAGGCGGAGTCATGGCGAGGCACGGAGGACCGGACTAGGCGCAGGTGGTGCCGAGGTCAGAACGGTCGAGATGTGTCGAAGACGGCGGAGACTCGAGGTGGTTGCGAGGCTTGAATGACAAGGAACGCGGAAACTTCCCGGAAGGTGCAGGAGGGGCGTTTCTGTAAAAGCGCAAGACTGCACAAGTGGAAGCGGTTCCGTTCGGGATTTAGCGGTCATAACAGGGTTGGAGACCCGTTAGCCAAAGCCTATATAAGGAGGGGATGTATCCTTGTGGCAAAATGGATTCTAGGGTTTCAAGGAGTAGTTAGGGTTTGCTTTAGTCAAAATGACCTTTGGAGAGGTTGTTTTGCTTTAGGCTTTAGTCGTTGAGAGCAGGAGAGAGGTGGCAGTGTCTTTCCCTTCGATGTGAGAGACCATGTGAGGGTCATCCCTTGTGTGTGATGAGTAATTGACATCGGTTTAGGAAAGTCGAGTTTGATTTGGTTGGTTCGGTCCTTGACGTTGCGTGGTGCAATCGGGCTCGGTCGGACTTGGTCAAACCTGGTCAAAATGGTTAGGATGCATATTATGTCGACATGTCAGGTTTGGGCTATTTCATTAATGCATTTATGCTTAAATGTATCGAGCGGTGCTATTTGATGTGTTTCTTGTCTATGTTGGCTGCAGGACGTCGAGGCGGAGTCGTGGCGAGACACGAGGTGACCGGACTAGACACGGGCGTTGTCGAGGTCAGAACGGTCGAGATGTGTCGAAGACAGCGGAGACTCGAGGTGGTTGCGAGGCTTGGACGACAAGGAGCACGGAAGCTTCCCGGAAGGTGCAGGAGGGGCGAAATGGTACTTTCACGAGGCTGCAAAAGCGGGAGCGGGCTCCGTTCGGGTTTAGCGGGCGTAACGGGTTGGAGACCCGTTAGCTAAGGGCTATAAATTGGAGGGAGTGGCTGCATGCCCCCTAATGCACTCCAAGGGTTTCTAGGGTTTGCTTTAGTCAAAATGAGCTTTGTGAGTTTGTTTTGGCTTTAGACTTTAGTTGGTGAGGCTTTGGTAGTGGAGAGTTGTTGGAGAGGGTAGAGGGTCTGTCCATCTTCGATGTGTTCCTGAGTGTGCTCCTCTTCTCAAGCATGTATGGGTGTGTGTTCTTGAGGTTTAGGGAGAGGGAGAGGATGAGTTGAGGATCTTGTAATCATTTCTCTTGTATCAATCATGTATCTAGGGTTGTAAAAAAAGTTCGAGGCTTGCGAGCTGCTCGAGCTTGGCTCGTTCTAGATTCGATTCGAGCTTGGCTCGAGCTCCAAACGAGCCGAATTAGAGCTTCATCTTAAGCTCGCGAGCTTTAACGAGCCGAGCTCGAATAGCTCGCGAGCCTAAGATTTTTTACCCCCTCAATTCCCCCCACCCCTCCCACCTCTTCTCTCAAATTCACCGACGCCAGGGCCAGGCCCACCGCCCCAGCGGCCACGCCCCCACGGCCCACACGCCACACCCCCTCCCTGGCTCCCTCCTCTCCCCCACCCGCGGGCTTCCGCCTGCCCCGCGCCGCCGCCCCTCCTGCCCCCCCGACCTCCTCATCGCTCCCCACGGCCCCTCGTCGCCCCCGTCGCCGGCCGCCCCTCCCTCACCCCCGTCCCCCTCGTCGCCTCCCTCCTCTCCCCCGCCGCTGCCCCTCCTCACGCCCCCGCCGGCGACCCCCTCTCCCGCCCCCCGTCCCCTTCTCTCCCCCGCCGCCGCCGCCTCCCCGTCCCCCTCCCTCCTCTCCCCCACCGCCGCCCCTCCTCCCCCCGACCCCTTCCTCTCCCCCGCCACCACCCCCCGTCCCCCTCCTCGTCCCCCCCGCCGCCCCTCCTCACCCTCCTGCCGCCGCCCCTCCTCCCCCGCTGGCGCCCCTCCTCTCCCCCCGTTCCCCTCCTCGGCTCCTCGCCTCCCGCCCTCTCCCGCCCCCCGTTCCCTTCCTCTCCCCCGCCCCCGTCACCCGTCGTCGCCCCCGCCGCCTCTCCTCGCCCACCGCCGCCGCCCCTCGTCCCCCCGGCGCCCCTCCTCTCCCCCGCCGCCGCCCCTCCTCTCCCCCGCCGCCGGCGCCTCTCCTCCCCCCGGCACCCCTCCTCCCCCGCCGGCGCCGCCCCTCCTCGACCGGGAGTGCAGATCCGGCCACGTAGGTACGCACTACACCGAGCCTTCACGAGCCGAGCTCGAGCGAGCTCGAGTTTTGTCTGAGCTGAGCTCAAGCCCGGCTTAAAGTTCGATGTTGATCTTAGGCTCGCTCGAGCTCGGCTCGAGTTTCTACCGAGCTCGAGCTTGCTAGGTCAAGCTCGCTCGAGCTCGGCTCGTTTACAATCCTACATGTATCTCTTTTCCTCTTTATCAATATGAGATGGATTTGGTTGAGTTTGATTGAGTCCCAGGCTCTCTAGTTGTTTTTCCCTTCGATGCTCTTTTTGGCTTGATTCTTGAGTTTTTGTGTTTTGGTTCGTTTCTTGCTGGGGAGTGCCAAAATGGGTTGCCCTATGATGGAATTGCACTTCTAGACCCTTTGGTCAGCTGGTTCCAAGAGCAAATCAAGTTTAATTTCATTTTTGAGTTTTGACCTCCCTTTGTTCTTCATTTCCTCTTCTAGGGTTTTTGATGAGTTTCTTGATTCCCTTGAGGAAATGGCCTAAGGTTCTTGTTGGCATGTCCTTAGATTATTGCTAACTTGATTGCAAAATCTCATGTGCCAAGAACCTGTGAATCTTGAACAATTTGGTTTTTTATGCTCCATTCTGTAGTTGCTTCAGGTTTTTGGGCATTTCTAGGGTTTTGATGCATTTCTTGATTCCCTCCATGAGATGGCTTGAAATTTGGCTTGTAGTGTCTAGTGGCTATTGCTAACATATCTGCAAAGTCTCATGGCCAAAGGATTGGAGATGGAGTGGCAATTTGAGTTTTTGGGGTGCTCCCAGTATTTTTCAAATTCTTGGCTGTGATCTGAATTTCTTGAGTTGTTGATGTCTCCTCTTGGTGTTTGGAGCCCCTAGGTTATTTAGTTTAGTGTCTTAACCTTTTGGGCTTGGTTAGAAAAGAAGAAAATCTCAAAAACCAAGTTTTAGTGAAGTTGTCTGAAGTTTACTGAAGTTTCGGGCTGCTGGAACCAGGGGAGCGGTCAGACCAGGGAGTAATGGGTGGTCAGACCGGCTGTTATGGGGTGGTCAGACCGGCATGTCCCAGGCGGTCTGACCGCCGGCCAGGGAGCGGTCAGACCGGCCTGATGCTTGCGGTCTGACTGGCCCAGTGGGATTTTTGCTGTTTGTCGTCCCTGTGTTTTTATTTCTCGTGTTGCCTCTGTTATTTGTGTGTCCTGTGTTTCTCTCAGTAAGCACAAGGTTCCTGAGCTCTTTTGAACTCAGTTTCATAGCTTTCATAGCTATTGAGAAGGAGTTTCTTTCGAGGTTCTTTTGAGGGGTCGTTTTTAGAAGTCGACATTCACCCCCCCTCTGTCGCCATTTCGGTCCAACACGATGTCTCCCTGAGTGATCATGTGTTCTTGAGTTGGGTTCTTGATTTTGAGAGAGGGAGAGGTTGGAGATGAGTTGGGGCACTATGTAATCATTCCTCTGTACTCAATCGCATATGAGTACTCCTTGTAATTCTTGATTGATTAGGAATGAAAGGTCTGAAGTTTATTTCTCCTGTTCGTGCCTGTTTTCCTTCGATGCTTCTTTTGGTTGATTTCTCATATTTTCGTTTTTCTGTTGATTCTTGCTGGGGAGTGGCAAAATGGGTTGCTCTTTGATGGAATTGTATTCCTAGACCCTTTGGTCAGCTGATTCCAAGAGCACAATGATTGATTTGGAAGAATAAAGTTTTCTTGCCTCTCTGTGCCCTGCGGATTTTCTGCTTACCTTTCTAGGGTTTCATGTGGTTTTTGTTTCCCTTCTTGAGATGGCATGAAACTTGGTACCTAAGGTCCGGAGGCTATTAATTAGCTATTCTCAAAGTTTCATAGTCAAAGGATCAGAGATTAGATAGCAATTTGAGTTTTAGTTGCTGCTCGCTGTAATTTTCAGTTTTTGGACCAAAACCAAAATTCATGCTCTTGAGTTGAATCCTCTTGGTCCCCTTGGTTTCTCTTGCTATTTACTTTGTAGACTTGCTGTTCTGGGCTGGGAAAACCTGAGATAAAACTGAAATTTCTCAAGAGTGTGAAGATCTCAGGTTGCAGTCTGTTTTTCGGGCCTGGCTGTTCTCTAAAATCTATGGCCGGTCAGACCGGTTATAAACCGGCAGTCTGACTGGTGGAGAAGGAGCGGTTAGACCGGTGCTCCTGGGGCGGTCAGACCAGCTTAGGTCGGGCAGTCAGACCGGCTTCATGCCGGCGGTCTGACCGGCGCACGACCAGCGGTCTGACCGGTCCTTGCCTGTTCTGGCGGATGTCTGGTTGTTCTTTGCCTCTTTATTCTCTCTATCTACTAGAGTCTTCAGTAGGCTTACCCCTTTTCTTCATAGCATCTGTTGCTATCGGAGAAGAACCTTTTAAGTGGATAATTCTGGGCAAGATTTTAAGTCGACATTCACCCCCCTGTCGCCGATTTCGATCCTACACTAACTCAGTGTACCGTGTCTTCACCCCTTGTAGTGCCTTGGAGGCATAGTACACCGGACATTGAGGAGAGCCCTCCTCTATCATGAGGCCATGCTGATTGTGTGCAGCGTCATTGCTAAATACAATAAGAGTAGAGCCTCTTTTGTGGGGCATGCAAGCTTGGGGAGGTCAGCATGGTGCTTCTTTAGGCCCTGGAAAGCCTATGCACATTTGTCAGTCCATCGAAAATCATTAGAGCCATGAAGGGTTTTGGAAAAGGGAACTGTCTACTTCGCAGCCCTTGACAGGAAGCAACTGAGGGCTGCATGGCGCCCTGCTAGCCTTTGGACCTCCCTGACGGCCTTAGGCGGCTCCATGGACAATATGGCATCGATATTGTCAGGGTTTGCTTCGATGCCTCTGCCGGACACCATGAAGCTTAGCAGCTTACCTGCTCAAACTCCAAAAACACACTTGTATGGGTTGAGTTTTATACCAGCTTGACAGAGGTTGTTGTAGGTTTCCTAAAGATCTGCCATGTGGGAGTCTGCCTACTTGCTTTTGATGACCATGTCATTCACATAGGCTTCAATGTTTTGACCTAGCTAAGACGCGAGGACAAACATGACAAGCCTGGTGAAGGTCACCCCAACATTCTTTAGCCTGAAGGGTATTCTAATGAAGCAATATGTCCCTCTAGGGACCATGAAACTAGGAATAGTTTCATCCTCTTTGGCCATACGATTTGGTGATACCCGGAGTACGCATCAAGGAAGCTTATCAATTCACACCCCTCTTTGGCATCCACCAACCGGTCGATGTGTGGCAAGGCAAAATTGCCTTTGGGGCACACCTTTTTGAGGTGGGTGAAGATGTGCGTCAAGGCAAAATTGTCTTTGGGGCATGCCTTTTTGAGGTGGGTTAAGTCGACGCACATGTGCTAGCTCCCATTCATCTTTTTAACTAGCACCAGGTTGGCGAACCACTCGGGGTGGATCACTTTCTTGATGATGTTAGAGGCGATTAGCTTGGCCACCTTTGCCTTGGAAGCCACTGCTTCACAAGGTTTGTGTTAGGGTGCACCACCAACTGTGCTTGATGGTGGAGCAATCCACCCTGTGATGTCGGTTGGTACCCACGTGAAGATGTTGGTATTCTTATAGAGCACTTCCAGCAAACTCTGCTCAGCCTCTGGGGTAAGGCCACCCCCGATTAATATTTGCCTCAACGGGTCTTTGCTATTGAGCGGCACCCTCTTCACCTCACCATCTAGCCTGGGCTTGGGCGTCCAACCTAGCACGAAGGGAGGGATTGGCCCTCGCTTATGGTGTGCACCATCAATAGCAAGCTCCACATGCCCATTTTGATTTGCCAAGTGAGGTCTTGGTCACTGAGCACCGTGATGACTCCCATTGGGCCTAGGAGCGTCATACATAATTAATTTTGGTGTAGGACTACATCAAACGCATTGAGGGTAGCTCTTCCCTATAGGAGATTGACACATCAAAGTTGATAACCTCTATCTAGCTCTGCTCTCCTCGGTCGAAGGCTACCTTGAATGCCACCTGCCCTAGTGTGCTGATCGAACACCTATAGGGGTCCCTTGGGGGCTAGAGTCTGCTTCGAGGGATGCCCATCTAGTCGAAGGCATCAACGAACAGGATGTCCCTGAGCTGCCTCCATGTACTAGGACCCACCTCACATCGTACCCCACTATACTAGTCTCGATGACTAGTGGATCCTGGTGAGGGAAGTCCACTTCAGAGGCATCTTCCATCATGAAGGTGATGTCGGTTTAGGCCCCACTCCGAGAGCACTTGTGCTGGGTACACGGTGATGTGTATTCGACATGCATAGGCCCTCCATTGTCATTCAGAGAAGAACTTAAGGGACAATCCATCTGTGATGGCGTTGATCACTCGATGGGCCTGGTGTAGAGGGCATATATATATGCAGCATGTTGGAGAGGGCTGGCACACGTGCACCACCACCAGCGTCCTCGTGTCTTGGGTGCACTCCATGGCCGTAATGGTGGGGCAATCACTATGATGTGCTCCCCTTGCCCGTGCACTTTGCGCCAGGGCCCTTGTTGGCACTCGTCTTCATGACCTCACCCCATTGTGACAACCTTCATGGGTAGAGGTTTCATCGCTGCCCCCTTCGATGTCGAGTACATACCTGCCTCGAGGTCCTTTCTGCCGCTTACGGTTCAAGCCCTTCTTTAGGAATGAGGGGGTGGACTTTCCTTCAGGGATGGGCTCTGCAGCGTTGGCCTCACACCGTGTTGTGTCTTCTTCTGCCCTCACATGCTCTTCTATTTTATCGAATAGCTTAGCCACCTTTCCTATGGGCTTTCGGGCGTTGTATTCCATGAGCAGGCCCTTTTGAAGGCCATGGATGGCAGCATTGATGATGGTAGTCTTGTTTATGTCCTTCACCTGACAGTGAACCTTGGTGACTAGCCTAAAGTACTCCCGCAACTTCTCCCCCAGAGCCTGTATTATTGCGAAGAGCTTTTCGGTGTCAACTCGCTATGTGTAGTTTCCTTAGAAATTGTTGTGCATTAGGTCCCAAACTTGCTCCCACACATAAATGGAGTCAGGCATAATTGTGAAGAACTAGGATAGCATGACCCTCTACAGGGCAAGCGGTAGTCCCTTCGTCTTCATTGAATCATCGCCCCCAACCTCCTCAATTGCCATCTCATAGATGCATAAGAATTCACGAGGATCTCTGTCCGTGTCACCTTTGTAGGGTTCCACGGTGGGCATCTTAAAGTCCTCCAGCCAGGCACTCCGCTGCAAACCTGCGCTGAAGGGAGAATCAAAGTCCACCCTCCGAGGGACACTACGGGACTAGTGGTGGCTTCGCAACTCTCCGTCCTCTCCATGGCTGCCTCTGCTGCTGCGATGGGGACCTGCTAGCTCTGGACCTCTTGTATCTCACATATGGCCCTTCGCAAGTCCACCAGTTCTTGCTGCAGCGTTCCACATATCACCTCCAGGGCATTTTCACCTCGACTCGGTGTAGGGACAAGAGCACCCTCCATTCTCTACATAGTGATCGCGAACGCGCCGACATTGCCAAAGGCTACCGTGTTGGTGATGGGGCCAACAGTATGGCCTAGCGCCACCAAAGCAGGGTCGTCCGTTGCTTGTTATGGCTCTTAACGTGGCTGCTCAAGTGCACCACTGCCATGGGGGCAGAGGGCCTACGACTACCATCTCCCTTGTTCTCACCATAACAGTTTCAGTCGTGGTACTTCTTTTTCTCTTGGGGTCAATGTCTCCTTTCTTGGCGCCATCGCATCCCTGCGTCCTTACCTTACTTCATCATTTCTATGCTGCTCTCCATGGAGGACACCAACTATTATGGTTACGTGCCAAACAGTGGATAAGAGGGACTGTGGAGAGGTCACAGAGGGGCTACCCAGAGCTAGATGCACAGTAGGGAGTAGTGTAGAGAATAAGTATCATGCCACTATTATTTCTAGATTTATTCTTACAAAAAATGAGCTCTCTCCTTCATGGTGCCCTTAGGGCTATATTTATAGCCATGAGGAGGTTGTTTACACAATTGCCACTATTGGGGTTGTTGACAGTAAGAACGTCGTTTCCTTTGGCCATGTATATTACATGTAATGGGCCTTTAGCGTGATGGGCTGATTGGACCAAGGTAGGGCACTACCCCAAGAAAGACATATTTAGTCTGTGATATGACATTATAGGGACCACAAAGATCGCTAGTATCACCTCACGGCACCTAGGATGCTCCGATACGTGATACGGGTACGCCGATACGGATATGGTGATACGATATTTTCAAAAACAAGGATACGTCGATACAGTAAGAATACACACACACACATTTGAAAATAATCGAGACAGGGAGAAATTGAGATTACCTTGATGAATTGAATGTTATATATTCCATTAATCAACAGGGGAAGATAGCACTTTCCAGTTGATACTTTCGACAGCATGCATCAGATTTCCCTATACAACTACAATGCATCAGATTTCCTTGAATCTCATATTTCTAATGGTATAACCAATTAACCATCAATGCTTGGCTAGTAATAAAAAAATAAAAATTAAAAAGTTTAAATGACATACCACTTGGCACATACCCTCTTGGTTGTAATCACACACCTCAATCTGATTCTTGTATGCAAAGGAAATCATGAATCTAAATATGTATAGAGGAAAATTTGTAAAATGGTCGGCAATTAACTGATTTGAGCTAATTAATGAAACAAAGGTAGTTCACAAGACAAAACATTAAACATTAGTATGTAGGGTAAACATTAGCAATAGTACAACATAACCAGTAGCCAGCAAGACTAAATGAAGAGCATGACATTTGTTCATTTTTATGTTCATTTAATTTAGGGTGTTATGGAATTTAATAACTAAAACATGAATTCAAAAATATAAATAATAAAAAAATTTGGCTTGGTTTGGCCCAACCGTTTCACCCAGCTGGCCCAGCTAGCCATCCTTTAACCTAACCCTACCCCTTTCTCTCTCTCTCTCTCTCCATTTCTCTCCCCCTTCACAGCCGCCACTCTCTCTTGCCTCTCTGCTCCCCTTCTCCCTTCTCTGACCGGTGCTACCGCCAAACCTGGCGGCCTCCTTATAGCCGGTGGCCTTCCCAAGCACCGCCCGCTTGCTCCTCCTTTCTGCAGACGCTGCCGCTCAGATATTGTAGATCTGGCAGCCTCTGGCGCCCTCCACTGCCGCTTTCCCCTCCCCCTTACTTGTCCTCCCGACTGATGCCATCGGGTTTGCCGTCATCGGTGGTGACCCCTGCTGCTGACGGCCCCTCTGGCTCCCCCTCAGCTACCTCTCTCCTTCCACAGAGGGAGGGGCGGCCAGCAAGAGTAGTGGGAGCAGGGAGAGCGGTGGGGGAGTAGAGGGAGCGGCGGTCGGCGGGAGCAGGGAGAACGGCGAGCAAGTAGGGGAAGCTGGTTAGGGTTGGGGGCGAGACGAGGCGTAGCACCCTGACTTTATCAGCGAGGCGCTTGGAGTTGGGCCACAGTTGGGCCGACGTATTAGTGCCATATCTCCCCGTATCGATGACATATCGGTGTATTTTTTTATTTCTTTTTTGTCTGGATTTTATCGATACCCCACCGATACCGTATCATGCTGTATCAAATACGTATTGCGTATCGGATATGTATTGTGTATAGATACGGCAGTGCAGTGACGTATCGGTGCTTCGTAGGATAGCACTTTCCAGTTGATACTTTCGGTAGCATGCATTCAATTTCCGTACACAACTGAAATGCATCAGATTTCCTTGTATCTCATATTTCCAATGGTATAACCAATTAACCATCAATGCTTGGCTAGTAATGAAAAAAATGAAAATTGAAAAGTTTAAATTACATATCACCTGGCACATACCCTGTTGGTTGCAACCGCACACCTCAATATGATTCTTGTATGCAAAGGAAATTGTGAGTCTAAATATATACAGAGGAAAATTTGTATAATGGCAAATTTGTTAGCAATTAACTGATTTGAGCTAATTAATGAAACAAAGGCAGTTCACAAGACAAACATTAAATATTAGTATATAGGGTAAACATTAATAATAGTGCAACATAACAAGTAGCCAGCAAGACTAAATGAAGCACATGACATTTGTTTATTTTTATGTTCATTTAATTTAGGGTGTTATGGAATTTAATAACTAAAACATGAATTCAATAAATAAATAATAAAAATTTTCAATTTGATTTGGCCCAGCTAACCTAGCCGGCCATCCTTTAATCTAACCTTACCCCTTTCTCTCTCTGTCCATTTCTCTCCCCCTTCACAGCCGCCGCTCTCTCTCGCCTTTCTGCTCTCCCCCTCTCCCTTCTCTGGCCAACGTTGCTGCCAAACTTGGTGGCGTCCGTGCAGCCGGTGGCCTTCCCGAGCATCGCCCCTTGTTCCTCCTCTCGACCGACGCCGCCGCTTGGATCTTCCAGATTTGGCAGCCTCTAGCACCCTTCGCTGCCGCTTTCCCCTCCCCTTTGCTTCTCCTCCCAGCTGACGCCGTTGGATTTGCCATCGTCGGTGGTCACCCCTGCTATCGGCGGTCCCTCTGGCTCCCCCTCGGCTACCTCTCTCCTTCAGAGGGAGCGGCAGCTGGTGGGAGTAGGGGAGTAGGGAGAGCAGCGGGGGAGCAGAGGGAGCAGTGGCCGGTGGGAGCAGGGAGAGTGGCGGGGGAGCAGAGGGAGCAGTTTAGGGTTGGGGGCAAGGCGAGGTGCAGCACCCTAATTTTATCGGTGAGGCGCTTGGTGTTGGGCCACAGTTGGGCCGACGTATCGGCGCCGTATCTCCCCGTATCGAGGATGTATCAGCGTGTTTTTTATTTTTTTTTTGTCTGGAATTTACCAATACTCCGTCGATACCATATTGCACTGTATCGAATACGTATAGCGTATTGTATACATATCACGTACGGATTCGGCAGTGCAGTGACATATAAGTGCTTCATAGCATGGCAGTCGTCTATCATGCTAAATAGAGTACCTGGGAAGCAGTTTCAATGTAAGAAAGGAGTTAGACAGGGTGATCCTCTCTCTCCTTTGTTATTTGTTCTAGCAGCTGTTCTGCTACAGGGTATTGCCAATGAGGCTACAAGAAGAGGTGTGTTACAGAACCCCATACATATGGAGCATACTTTTGATTACCCTATAATCCAATATGCAGATGATACATTAATGATCATGCCGGCTAGAGCCCAGCAGTTGCTTTGCCTAAAAGGTCTTCTTGCTACATTTTCTCAGTCTACTTTAACTATCAAAAGACTTCCATGATAACCATTAATGTTGGCGATGAGAAGTTCACTCATTTGGCTCACACATTTGGATGTTCAAAAGGGAAGAAGCCATCTACTTACCTAGGATTGCCCCTGAGAACAACGAAGCCTGCAATCCAGGATTTCTCCCCGTTTGTGGATCGTGATGAACGTCGCCTATGAAGCAGTGCAACACTTTTATCATATGGTGGGGCCTTATAATGGTTAATTCAGTTTTCACACAATTGCCTATACATCATATGTGCTCCCTCAAATTACCAAAGACGGTGATAAAGCATATAGACCAAGCAAGGAAGCATTGTTTGTGGAGGGGTTCAAACGAACTTCAAGCGCGATGCAAATCTCTGGCAGCTTGGGAAATGGTCAATCGCCCAAAAACAAAAGGTGCCATGGGAATTCTTAATTTGGAAACTCAAAACAAAGCTCTTCTACTCAAGCATCTTTATAAATTCTATAACAAAAAAAAAAAGACTTGCCCTGGGTAAATTTGATTTGGACTAAGTACTACTAATCTATTATGCCCCATGCGGAGAGTGATTGCAGATCTTTTTGGTGGAAGGGCATCATGAGTTTTGTCACAGAATTCAGAGGCGTTGCATCGAGCAATGAGGGTTCAGGTCTGTTGGTGTTGTTTTGGAAAGATATATTGAATGGTCATGTTCTCTTTTATGATTTCCCACGCTTATTCTCATTTGTCAAAAATGAATATATTTTAGTTGCTGCTTTTCTAGAGGAAGGAGATTACACAAATCATTTTAGTTTACCTCTTTCAAATGAAGCTTACCAGGAGTACATTAATATCCAACAATTCCTTGACAATCTCAACTCAGCACTGATGAGCAGGACACTCGGTCATATATTTGGGGACTTGCACATTATAGCTCAAGCAGATTTTATAATTATCAATACAGCCATTATCAAACACCAACGCCTCTCAAGTGGATTTGGAAGAGCAAGTGTATGTCCAAATTAAAAGTCTTCGCTTGGCTTTTGCTTCAAGACCGTCTTAACACGAAGAAGACCGTCTTAACACGAAGAACATGTTAAAAAGGAGACACTGGTACATGGGCAATGATATCCATTGTGTCCTTCGTGCCAACAGCATAGAAGAAACTTCCCTACACCTATTTTTCACCTGTCATTTCAGTATAAGTTGCTGGCAAATTTTGGGCATACATTGGAATACCTCAATGGACATCATGAGCATGATTTCACAAACTCGGCATGCTTTTGGAGCTGATTACTTCATGGAAATCTTCATCATAGCCTTCTGGCACATATGGAAACAGAGGAATGGCAATGTTTTTGAGAAAATAAACACTTCTATTGTTAATTGGAAGAGGAATCTAATTTATGAGGTCATTCTACATACGCATAGAGTGAAGGCTGAAACTCAATCTGTAATTTTAAATTGGCTAGAGTCTTTACAATCCTAAGTATATAATATGTAATTTTGTAAATATTATTTATATATATAATATAGCACAATAGGAGACTCTCCTATTGTTTCCTGCCAAAAAAAAAAGAGTAGTGCCTTGGTTCTATGGATAAAAGAGTGCAAGATCACCGGTACTTTGTAAGTACCTAAGAATGCCTTTAATCCCATTCCAATGCCTAGGAACTATCTTGCCAAACATTTAACTGTGAATGCAATATCAGGCCTAGTAAAATTTGCAAGATATAAAAGTGCTCTAATTGCACTCAAGTATGAGATTTCAGGTTTCAATACTTTCCATTCTCACACTTAGGCCCATATAAATCTTTCTCCACTTCATGTGACCTAATGATCATTGAAGTACCTGATGGATGAGATTTATCCAGACAAAATCTCTCCAGTAGTTTCTTGGTATAGGTGGTGTGGTGCAAGAATATGCCACTAGGTTGATGTTCGACCTGCAAACCAAGACAATATTTGGTTTTGCCCAAATCTTTCATCTCAAATTCCACCTATATGTATGAGGTTGCTTTGAGGAAGTCTTCAATAATTCCAATGATGTTCAATCGTCAACATACACAGATATAATGTAGAATCCATGAGTGGATTTCTTGATCAATACACATGGACATACCTTGTTGTTAGTATATCGCTTGTGGAGAAGAAACTCATTCAGCCAGTTCTACCACATATGACCTGATTGTTTTAACCTATACAGTGACTTTTGCAATTTAACATTATGCATGTTGCAGTTCTCATTTGCGCTAATACGTGGGACCTTTAGTCCCTCTAGAATCTTCATAAAGATTTCAGAATCAAGTCACCCATACAAATATGCAGTCACAACATCCATGAGTTTTATATTTGATGTATGCCTACTACCACTGATATCAAGTAATGAGCATATTGCCATCCATTACAAGAGAGTAGGTTGCATTGTAATCGATGCGAGTCTCTGTGTAAACCCTTGTACTACTAATCTCGCTTTGTATCTCATCACTTCATTACATTTGTCTTGCTTTATTATGAACACCTACTTGTGTCCATTAGGAATGACATTTGGAGGTGTCTTGACCATAGATCCAAAGACTTCCCTCTTGTTTAGCAAGTTTAGTTCAGCTTCAATTATGTCCTTCCATTTATTTGAGTCGAGACAACTTTTGCATTCAACAATAGTCTTCAGCTTTAGATCTGAATTCTCAATATGGCAAAGAACCATAGAAGCGAAGCAGATGCTATCAACACATACTTAAGTATATTTCTCCTGTGTCCATATAGTTTGTAGTGAATTCCTTATCCAATTAGATTGGCATTCTACTTAGATCAATCAGTTCTCCATGATTCCCAGTATGAAAGAGTTTGAGTGTTTTATTGCCCTAGTGTTAGCAGGTGCGCTCTCCTCTACACTAGGCACCTCCCCTCGTGCTATTGCATGGCCTGTGTTCCCTTAAAATCTATTACAGGGTGCGATGTCCACAAACATTCCTCATTCATTTTTAGTTCATGAAGTGTCTCCCCCTATTCAATATGTCTATTTTGTAGATGTCTCCATGGTTTGAGATCTTTTTAACTAGGAGGTTTTTGCTCTCGTGCAAGGAAGGAGATTCTTGAGTGGAACCCAAAGCCCAGGTTGGTTTGAATCTAAAAAATGCATTCGCCACTTGTATATGTGACATCGTCACTCCTTTGTGATTCGTAAATGAATCTGGCAACTTGTTTGTGAGATTTTGCAAATCAATTATCCTATGAAATTCTTGTTCAAATTCTTTAGTGCGTGAATTTATATTGTGAAGACTACTATCGTGCCATGATAGTCCCCGACATTCCAATTTAGGTTCCTTTCCTTCCCTAATGCTGGAAATAGTTCTACATTAAATACACGGTTAACGTATCTTACTTTTAAGAGATCCCCTATCATGGGCTCTAAGTATTTGATTATATACGGAGATTCAAATCCTATATAAATTCCCAATTTACACTAGGGCCCATTGACGTACGCTGTAGTGGTGAGATTGGTACGTAGATGGCACGCCAAACTTACGCAGATGGAAAATATATGGTTCTTTCCCACACACACTAACTGGAAAGGTGAATATTCATGGTATGAAAATGGCCAGGGTTTTATTAATACTGCAACATGACAGGTCGTAGCAACACAGATCATAACATGTCCTAGTCATTTGATGGCAAGCAAAGGTGCCCATAAGAAACTAACCTTTTGTTTTAAGGGGAAAAAACCAAAATGTCCCTTTTTAAGCAAAGAATAGGAGGGGAGAGCTCCACTAGAAAATAAAAGCATCAGTACAAGCAAACAATTTGAAGTGCAAAAAAGTATGTGAAAAATAAAAGAAAGTGGGCCAAACATAAACAGCAAAGAGAAAACACTGGCAAAGCTAGTTGATTAATGCAGGCTTGAGCCTCTACTTGTTGAGGAATTTTTACTATCTCTACCCCTCTATAATACACCAAAATTTTCTTTACTAAATCCACCCCCCTCAACCACCCCCACAGTCATGCGTAATCTAAGTCCACCCAGATTTGTGTACCAAAGTAATCCAACTTCATACAAATGAATGGCCTGGATCTCTCCTCAAGCCTTCTTCTCTTACTCATTGAAGATCCTAAGGCCAAAATCATCCGGATCATGCACATCATTGAACCCAGAACCCCACCCCGCGCCCACAAAAAAAAGGAAGGAAAAACTTTCCCCAACCGTTTCTCTCTCTCCCATGAATATCTCACCCGTATCTCTCTCTATCTCTCTCTCCCATGAATATCTCACCCGTATCTCTCTCTATCTCTCTCTCCTTCACGTATTCTGCATGGAAACTTCTCAATCTCTTCTCTCTCTCTCTCTCTCTCCTCTCTACCTCTCTCTCTCCTCTCTACCTCTCTCTCTCTCTCTCGTTTTGCCGTACGTGAGCAAGAAGTGCCGGCGGCGGCAGGTGGCACAGTGGGTCGTGGGCGAGCGACGAGTCCAGGCATCTATATCCCAAGGGGAAGATCCAGTCGCCAGCAGCCGTGACAAGGCGAAACCAGTGGCCAAGAAGAAGCGCGGCCGGCCGAGGAAGTACGGGCCCGACGGGTCCATGTCGCTGGCATTGGTCACTGCGTCGACGGCTGCAGGATCAACGGCGGTGGCGCAGGGTGCTTCTGGGCCGTTCTCACCCACGCCGTCGAAGCGGGTGAGCCTCGGGCCGTCGGCGTCGCCGGATGGAGGGAAGAAGCGGGGGCGGCCTAAGGGGTCTACCAACAAGCCGCCCATGGATGCGGTTGGTAATATCTCGATTCCCTATCATTATACTCTGCGTATTAGACGCTATTTGCCTTAATACATTGCTACGATTGTTTAGGCTCAAGATTACTAAGGATTGAAGAAAAACTCTTCTTTTTACCCTTATGGATAACTCTTTCAGTTCAATATTAGAAAAAAATGTCTTTGAGCTTAAAATTTGCTAATTGGCTCCGGTTAGAGGTTAGATCTATACAGTTTTAAAACTAAAGGGAGAACTGCTAGGGAAATTATCCTTCTAGCCTTTTGTCCCTCTTTTCTTTTCATTAATTTATAGTGTAAAAATGTAAATATTTGCTAGACAGGTTTACCAACAATATGTTCAGTGATTCATGTGTTAATGTATTGTTGAGGATGTTTAATGTGCTGTTGTTTCTCTGTTGAATTATGGAACATCCATTTTATTTTATTCTAAAGTTTCTTATGTGCTTATCTTTTATACAACTAATGCGAAATCGATGTGTGTTGACTTCATCTTTGCTGAAGTTTTCCCCGTAGACAGTTGGGTCTTAGTCCTAATTTAAAGCCATCTTGCAGGGTCAGCTGGAGTTGGATTTACACCTCATGTTATTACAGTTCAAGCTGGAGAGGTATAGCATTCCATAGTTAAACATTTTAGTACAAGTTGAATTGCCAGATTGAAGCATGTAATTTGAAGCATTGACTAATTCCAAACTTTGCACTAAGCTATCACACTATGTTTAGATGCCTTTCTACCTTATATTGCTGATGGTTATTCTGACTTTTGAGTGTAGAGTAACGCTCGGCACAAAATCCCCTTTGATCTCTACAAAATTTTAATCTCAAACGCGATCGCATTTGTGAGATACAAATTCTTAACTTGCTCCTATTTGTGTGCAAATCAAATGCGATAAGTGAAGAATTTGTATCTCACAAATGTGATCGAGTTTGGTCTTGAATTTTGCAGAGATGTGGAACATATTCTTTACTATATGTGATAACGTTTTTAGAATTTTTTAAATTTCTAAGTTATGTGAAAATTAAAATTGAAATGCCTCGTGAAACTAGACTCCTCAAGTGAAGGATGCACATGAGCGAATAGTAGGGGAGGCCAAATTCTCCGAAGAGAATATAAGCTTAGGTTTCTGACTTCTTTATACTATAGTAGATGAAAAATTATTACAACTAATGTTATTTTTTCTGCGTAATTAAATTTAAAAATAAAAAAGGAAAAAAGTTAATTATCACAGACAATATAAGGAATAAGAGAAAAAAACAAAAAAAAAATCAAAATTAAGAAGTTAGAAGTCAGAAGCATAAATTAGTTAGAGCAGGGCCTAAGCAAACTACATACTTCATTCTACGACAGGTTCGTGGATTGTGTTCGTCGTTTGTACTCGTATAACGTCCTGTGAATCTTTCAGTTATTTTGATACTTTGTAGAGATGAGAAGGGTCTCCAGGTGATGGTCAGTTTACGTTGACAAGATCGAACGGGACCGATCACGACATTCGTATCATTCGTATCGTGAATTTTGCTGTACTAATTAAGACGAAGAACAGTAGCAAAAATTTTTCACAGGACCTGATTCATTTCACAAGCTGCTTCACTACTTCACTCTCTCTTCACTGATATTATAAATTGCAGATCAACATGGATGTAGCAGAAGGCCCGATCGAAGACGATGCCGGACAAATAGTTGACCTAGAACAAGACGACTACAGGAAGCGTGCTGACGAGGATGTGAAGTCGATAGTCTTGAACACACAGATGAAGGCATCATCCTGACATAATAAACCTAAGAAGTCAAACAATGCAAAAGTCCTGCCTCAAGGTGAGTGGTCTTCAATTGTATCTTCTTTACTTATTTGGGAATTAATTAATAATAAAAATAATTTCTCTGTAGATTATGAGTGTACAAAAGAAGATGCTGATATAATTGAATACATGAAAGCAACACCAGAAAAAAGGGTACTCGTCAACATCGATAATAATTGGGTAAACAGAGATGACATGGATTGTCTTTTCCGTGACAGCGAGCAAGTGAATGGCACTGTAAGTATGTTTAAGACCGTCTTTTGCATTGATTGATGTATACCAAATATCTGGGTTCAATTCTTTACTGTCAAATTAAAAATTTGCAGGTCCTAAGTGCTTATATTCATTGTATCCGGCATGAAGAACACCTACAGCATAGAGAAGGTGGAGATGTTTATTTAGAAAATACATTTATTTCCAGCTTGCTAAAACGTGACGGAGACCCTAAGGTGGCATTGAACTATAAAGATGACGTAGATTATACAAGGGTCGAAAAGTATTTACACGCTGATATGGTAAACTTGTCGATGCCATAATTATTATATATATATAATATCATGCAGATGTTAATTTTGTTAATTATGTTAATTTTGCATGAAAACTTACAATTCTTTTTTGATAAACTACATGGTATCAAATATATTATTCTATAATTATTCCTGTGTATTAAATATTCCCGGTATTGTCTTGGTTTGTATCATGCAGATGAATTTAACAACAACATAATGAGAGAGGTTAGGGAGGAACTTTCTGTGGGTGTCGACCAAGAACATTTGGATATATATAAATCCCTTAACAAGGAGCAGCGTGCAGGATTTGATGAAATCATACATCATGTCATGAATAAGAAGAGCCAGGTGTTTTTCATGGATGGTCCAGGAGGAACAGGAAAGACATTCCTATACAAGCCACTTCTTGCTAGAGTCCGCTCAAAGGGATTAATAGCAATTGCAACGGCAACTTCCGGTATTGCGGCGTCAATATTGCCTGGAGGACGCACAGCACACTCAAGGTTCAAAATCCCAATTAAGCTTGCTGACAATAGCACATGCAACTTCACAAAGCAAAGTGGCACCGCTGAGTTACTGCGTACGACATCTTTGCTTTTTTGGGATGAGGTTGCAATGACAAAACGTCAAGCTGTCGAGTGTCTTGATAGGTCTCTACAGGATATTATGGATTGTTCTTTGCCATTTGGGGGAAAGGTTGTGGTATTTGGTGGAGATTTTAGGCAGGTGCTTCCTGTGGTAACACGTGGGACAAGAGCACAGGTAATAGATGCTACGCTGCAGAGATCATATTTATGGGACAATATAAGGAAGACACGATTGTCACGTAACATGAGAGCTCAATCTGACCTATGGTTTTCAGATTACCTACTCAGAATTGGAAATGGCACCGAAGAGACGATTGGAGATGATTATGTACGCCCACCAGATGATATTGTAATTGGATATACAGACGACGAAGATTCAGTAAACAAACTCATTCAGAAAATCTTTCCATCACTTGAGGAAAATGCAAGATCAACAGCTTATATTAGCACACGTGCCATTCTTTCTACCAAAAATGCACATGTAGATCAGCTAAATGCAAAGATGATTGACAAGTTTCCAGGTGAGGAAAAGGTTTTTCATAGCTTCGACTCTGTCGATGACGATTCAAAAAATAACTACTCTATTGACTTCCTAAACTCCATCACTCCAAATGGTCTGCCTCCACATGAGCTCAAAGTGAAAATCCACTGCCCTGTGATCCTTCTCCGCAATCTAGATCCTAACCACGGATTGTGCAATGGAACAAGACTCATGGTTAGAGCATTCCAAAACAATGCAATTGATGCAGAAATAGTTGGTGGCCACCATGCAGGCAAGAGGGTGTTCATTCCTAGAATCCCTATGGCTCCGTCCGACGATATCTCACTTCCTTTCAAGTTCAAGCGAAAACAATTCCCGATCCGCCTGAGTTTTGCAATGACCATAAACAAAGCGCAGGGCCAAACCATCCCAAATGTTGGCATCTACCTTCCAGAGCCTGTTTTCTCACATGGACAGCTTTATGTCGCACTATCAAGGGGTATATCAAGACAAACGACAAGAATTTTGGCCAAACCAAAGAAAGAAGTAGATACCTCAGGGAAGAGCACCAAAAATATTGTGTATAAAGATGTCCTAGCATGTGATGTGGTAAGTAAATAGTCCACAAACACCTATTTCCTTACTGTGCTTCATATTTCTTTATGTGACAAAAATGTTTGTTTTCTTTGTAGCCTCAAGTTTAAACAATGTGGGGATGGAGAAAGTCGTCGGTGGGTGAGTCCAATGATGTTGTCGCTTCCTCAAAGGATCAGTCATTATGTGACATTCATTATGTGACAAAAATATTTGGTTATACAATATATGAGACGTGAATATTAATGAATCTGATTGTTCGTTTTATTTTTTTTACAAATTTTATCTTGTTTTATATTTTACCGTAGCGTTAGCACGGATACACTACTAGTGAATAAAATCTAAATATAGTAACAGGCTATTCACATCCTTCTCCATTCAAATGTATCTGGTACATTTGGAGGCACCCTCCCAGATATTTGACGACGATGCTGAAGCCAAGAGTAACCAGTTCAACAAAGCATGCTCTTGTCGAAGCAGCTGTCAATTTCATTAATTGCAGCATGACAGTCGGCTCGGATACGTATTTTCGGCGTATCTGAAAATTGTCTCGCAAAAAAAAAAATGAATTTATATACAGAATACGTATCGGACGCGTATGGGTCTTTTGCGGACACGGCCGATTTCAGTTGGGCCAGGCTACAGCCAGATGAAGCCCAGCCCATGTTCCGTGCGAAGCAATAACTAGCAGAGGAGTGCTGGCTGCGCCGCTCCTGGCTAGGGTTTTCTTTCCCGTGCTGGTTGCGCCGCTCCTGGCTTCTCGACTCAGCTCGCCGCGCCCGTCCCCCGGCGACCTGCGAGCAGAGGCCAAAATTTTGGAACGTGCAACATCAGCACTGCTGCAGTGGTCTCAGGTGGTCTGTACTCTGTAGCTGTGCATAGCATATTCCAGTGAGCAGTGATCCAGTCGCAGTCGCACCAGACACCAGGCCACCGGCCCAGGCCGGCCCACTCAACGTCGTCTCAAGGCGGCAAGGCCAGAAGGCGTCAAGATCCTCAAGCCCACTGACTATAATCCCTAATGTACTCATCCTCCTCCTGTCATCCAATATCCAACCGGCCAGCCCTAAATCCCGTCCAGGAAGGCAAAGCAGGCAAGCAGTTGCTCCTCCGCTCGGCGAGCGGCGGCTCGGGCTCTCGGCGCGCGGGGCTGGAGCAGGAGCAGCGGCCATCCATTCCAATTTGCAAGGGGAGGAGGGCAGGAGGCGAGGAGCACTGGAGCGCCCACCGGACTGAGACTGCCGACCGGAGGAGTGGCCAGCGGCCAGGGGCACCGGAGCAGCCGAACAGTGGCCAGCGCCCAGCCGACGGCCAACGGGCCAAGGGGAGCCGCCGGCGCCGAGAAGCATTGAAGAGTGACTACTGAGTAAGCAATTAAGCATTCCATTCTAATTTGTGAAATCTGAAATGTGAATCTCTGATTTGGGATTTGTGGAAATGGAATGTTATGATTGGAGATTTGGAGAGTTGAAACAATATTGTGATCTTTGAATTGTGAATGTAGACTCTTGATATAGAAGCAAAATCGACCGGAGTCGGCAATGGCAATGCGAGCACCGCCATGCCCTGCTCCTCCAAGTCCAAGCCCAAGACTCCAACTCCCGCTCCCACCACAGCCGCTCTCTCCGCCCTCCTCGCCCGCGGCGCCTCACTCGCCGCCGCCGCCGCCCTCCACGCCCGCCTCCTCAGGACCTCCCGCCTCTTCCACCCGCCTTTCCTCGCCAACTGCCTTGCCGCCGCCTACTCCCGCCTCGGTGCTGCCTCGTCCGCTGTCACGCTGCTCCGCCATGCTCCCACCGCCAATCGCTTCTCCCACAACATCCTCCTCGCCGCATTGCTCAAGACCCGTGATCTCCCGGCCGCGCGCAGGCTGTTCGATGCAATGCCCGACAGGGACACCGTCACTTACAATTCCATGATCGCTGGCTATGTTGACTGCGGACGTGCCGACGAGGCGTTCTGGCTCGTGCGCACGATGAGGGAGCTTGGTGTTAAGCCTAGCGGCTTCACCTTCTCCATTGTTTCATCGGCTGTCTGCTCTGCTCGCCTTGGGGTGCAGGTTCATGCAGCTGCTGTCCGCCACGGTTACACGCATCAGAATGTTGTAGTCGGCAATACACTTGTTGATATGTATCGGCGTATTAGCCTCATCGAATATGCAGTGCGCATGTTTTGGAGTATGAATGAACAGGACATCGTTTCTTGGAATTCTGTCATGTCAGTGTACAAAGATGATAACCAGAGCACTCGAGTGTTTGAGTGTTTCCGGTCGATTAGAAGCCGCGGTTTTTTGGTTGACGAGTGCAGTGTGTCGACGGTGCTCAGCGTGTGTGTGGATGTCGAGGATTTGGCTAAGGGTGACCAGCTCTTGGGCCTTTCCATCAAAATGGGGCTTCTATCAAATTCTGTCCTTCGTAGTGCTGTTATTAGACTGTTGTGTGTGTCTGACAGACTGGCTGATGCTGTTCGGCTCTATGAAGGAATGGCAACATGGGATTCAGAAACTTGTAATGCAATGATATCAGGCTATGCCAGGATTGGGATAATGGAACAAGCTCTGGGCCTCTTTGCGATGGCACTACGAAATGGTGTTCTTCCAACTGAGTTCACATTTGCAAGTGTGCTTAGATGGAGTTCCTGTTTTGGTTTGATGGAGCAGGGCACTCAAATTCATGCGCTGGTTTTTAAACTTGGGTTCGAGGATGATGTAATTGTTGCCACTGCCCTCATTGACATGTATTGTAAATTAGGTTCCTTGAAGCATGCCAGGAAACTCTTCAACTGGGTTTGTGTCAAGGATTTGGTATTATGGAATACAATGGTCATTGGTCTATCGGATAATGGGAGAGGTAAAGAAGCTCTCCGAGTTTTACGGCGGATGCTGAAGTGTGGTATACAACCAGATAGAATTACTCTTTTTGGAGCTTTATCTGCCTGTAGCTTGGTAGGTCTGGTTAATGAAGGAATGAACATAATTTCCCTGTTTAAAGACAATTACCATGTTGTTCCTGGCCTGGAGCACTATACATGTGTGGTTGACATGTTAAGCCGTGCAGGAATGTTTAGAGAGGCAATAGATTTTTTAGATAACAATTTGCAGAAATATAATACTGCTGCTTTTTCCAATATTCTTGAGGCCTGCATGATTCAAGGGGACTTTGGCATGGCAGAGTCAGTTGCAGAAAAGATGATGAAACTAAAGCCTCGGTCCTTACTGCCATACATTGTTTTGGCCCGAACATATGGTGCCAGATGTAAGTGGGAAAGCATGGCCAAAATGTGGAGGTCAATGGAAGATCAAGGAGCAAAGAAGGTTCAGGGATGTAGCTGGCTCTGTATCAAGAATGAAATCCATGTGTTTACATCGGAACAATTATTGCATCATGGAAGAGAAGCTACATATGCAGTGGTAGATCTGTTGTTTTGGGACATGATGGATCACAGATACGCTCCTGGTTGTGTTGAGTCTATCTATAGACAAGAAGAGTCCAAGAATAGTGAGGGATTTGCTTGCCTTCAGCTGTTCTTTGATTACACTCCATAAGCTGTGCAACAAGTTACCTTGACTTACAGGGCTGTTCTTTTTGGCTGCGGCTTGTGGCTTTTGGGCTGTTTGTACGAGAGATTACAGAGTAACAGAAACTCACATGTGATTTTGCTGATATAAATGAAGTCAATAAAGTATGTACTACAATTAACTAGTAGACCCTCTTTTGAAAAAATACTTCGTTTAACAGCTAGTTACTGTAGAAAAGTCGAAAACAGCTTTTAGAAGCTGAAAAGAACAGAGCTATGGAAGCTACCAAGCTTTGGATTGTCAAGCAGGCAAGCACTATGGACACCAAGAAAAAGGCACTGCCCTGAAGAGCATCCTACCTGTGTTCTTCCTCTACTAAAGGGGTACAGAAATCAGATAATCCGATATGGTGGCCAAAAAGCAGCAATCAGGTTTAAGTTCGTCATTTATATATATGTTAATATGTATATTATGTTACCTTTTAAATTGATTAATTTACTTGAGGTCTTTTTTGCTACAGATATGGTATGGTCTCATACTAAGCTGCCAGAATACAAGGTACATTATACATGCTGTAGGTTACCATGGCATATCGGTTACTAGAAACCGTTTCTGGTACAATAGCATAACTTTTATGCTATTGTTATGTGGCTATAAGGGTTGTTTGGTAGGTGGGTGGTAAGCTCTTGCTAGAATTGGATAGGCTGTTGCGGCATGACGGTTAATTTGTGTGGTCTGCTACCCCTATATACCACTTGCTGAAATGCCACAAGGACGTCCAATTATGAGCAGCACGAGCAGGCCGTCACTGCCAAGCAATCCGCCTCCCCTTGGTTAAGATTCTGTGCTCTGGATTCTATTTCTCCTGCTGTTGTTTCACTGCCTGTTACCCTATATGAAATTCATTTGCTTGCAAGTGCTTTAGTGGTAATTTGGGTTTGGGATATTGGGGAACTTCTCGTTAATGAAACTCTGGTTGTTGATCACTTTCGTGAATTATCAAACAAACATTAGATGCAAATGTAAACTCTGGTGATGCACTTGAAAAGCAGGGCAACAGTTTTGTGATTATACAGAGACACTGTAATCTTGTATTTTTCTTGACTCATGATAAGCTTTAGCAAATAGCACCATAACCATGTTAATTTCCTTGCTCCAGTTAGCTTTGTTTTTGGCTTTTGCTGAGAGTAGAGCGTATGTCAACCTCTAGCTGTCAGTACGTCTAGGCACACCGAGACAAGGGCGGAGCTGCACAGGACAATGTAGTGAAAATGGATAAGACGAAGATCTTGAAGCTTTATGGGATATTTCTGTGTTGCACATTTCTGTATCCTTATGTTTTTTTCCTGGAAGGTAGATTTTTTTTCTATGCTCATTGTCCCCTTTAGCCAATAGCATGTGTATTATTACAGTTTCCTTTATAGAATTTTTATGTTCATCCTGTTCAGTAAACCTAGCTAATTAATTTGTGCGGTCCCAATTTGAGTTTTGCTATAGGTTGAATGTGAGCATGGTGTAATCCGCAAGAAGTCTCACACGGTACAAGAGGGGGCCTCGATTTAGTGGATTTTTTTATTGGAGTGAAACCTTAGCCCGGATGTGACCAGTTGACGGCTTTGCATTGTAAAAGCCTTATGATAATCACTTAGTCATACATTGTTTGACGCAAAAAATTGCTCTGGGATTTCTTTCCACGTGTATAAGGTGCGTGCGTGCCAGTGTACTAAAGTACACAAAAAAAAGTAAACACAAAAAAGATAGAAAAACATGTATTTTATTCACTCATTTGAGAATAACAAAATTACAAATTCTCTTTATATATATGCACTCCATGACCTGCTTTGCATTGCAAATCTAACATTGGCGACGTGGTCTCTTGGTTCCTGGGGCCTCGAAATGCTTCTGGTTAATTATATCTACGGGGCAAACCCATGGAATACCTCTGATTAAGCTATGCATTGGTTGCCATCTTCAGTCTTTGCATGATGTTCTTCACGCATGTGATGAATGATTGATGTAGATGTAGGCATTAGCATGATCCATAGCCTCATCAATCTATGGGGTTATTGATAGCGTAGCCTTTGCATTCGCCATGCCACCTGTGCCATTCGACCTCGTTCGTATCAAACAACACGAAGAATTAAGGTGACTAGAAATGCGCATGATTCACGTCAAGCATGACTGATCTAACAATACAATAGCAGAATTAGTGTAGTAGACATAATTTAGGTGGTGAGATTAGTAGAGTAGAATGCTAGGGCCATGTATCGATGTGGTCAAAAGTGACCGCCGGGAAGGACTCCTCGAAAGCCGGAAGCCATCGGCACTCGGGAGTGGTCGGCAACTAGAAGCCAAAAGCCATTGGCTATCGTCGGTAGTCGAAAGCCAGAAGCCATCAACAATCGAAAGTAGTTAATAGTCGAAAGCCGGAAGGCATCAACAATCAGGAGTATTCAATAGTCGAAAGCCAGAATCCATCAGCAATCGGAAGTAGTCGGTGGTGGAAGCCGGAAGCCATCAGCAATCGGATGTAGTCGGTAATCGAAAGTCAGAAGTCATCGACAATCGGAAGTAGTCGGTAGTCGAAAGCTAGAAGCCATTGGCAATTAAAAGTAGTTTGTAGTCGAAGGTTAGAAGCCATTGACAATAAAGAGTAATCGATAGTCAAAAGTAATCAGAAGTTGGAAGCCATCGGCAATCGAAAGTACTCGGTAGTGGAAAGCCAAAAGGCATCAATAATGAAGAGTATTTGGTAGTCGAAAGCCAAAATCCAATGGTAATTGGAAGTAGTCGGTGGTTGGAAGCTGGAAGCCATCAGTAATCAAAAGTAGTCGGTAGACAAAAGTCAGAAGCCATCGACAATCGAAAGTACTCCGTAGTCAAAAGCCAAAAGCCATCAGCAATCGGAAGTAGTCGATAGTCGATGGTCAGAAGCCATCGACAATCAAGGGTAGTTAGTAGTTGAAAGCAACCAGAAGACGGAAGCCGTCATGAGTTGGCAATAGATAAAGTCGGATGTTGGAAGCCATCGGAAGTTGACATTTGTTTGAGTTGGAAGCAACCCAAAGCCGAAAATCATCAGAAGTCGACAGTAGTTGAAGTCGAAAGCAGCCAAAAATCAGAAGCCATCAGCCATCGGACATAGTCGTAGTCAAAAGTTGGAAGCCATTGACAATCGGAAGTAGACGGTAGTTGAAAGACGGACAGTCCTAAAATGGTTATGCCATGGATAGTTCTAAAATGATTATAACAGTAAGTGAATGATTCCTAGGTGGAGTGAAGAGCTACAAAACTGCAAGAACACATGTTCTACTTCTACTCATGTATGCTGCCTTCAACGTTCATGTAAAAATAACAATAAAGCAAGGGTGAGTCCATGATTTTGCAAGTACAGAATAAAACAATAGCAACAACAGCACAATTTTTTCACTTATCAATTTTCACCATTCTATTTTCTCATCTTTCTTTCTATTAATGTAATGCATTACTCATGCTCATCTCTTTTCTTTCTGTAGCTCATACCAGTATAGCAGAGGAAACACTTGTTGATGTTCACTCTCTACCTTTGTCCCATGGTGTGTGAGAGACCATGTGGTCGTGCTCCATGAGAGTGATGAGTAATTGACAAAGGTTTAGGTCAGTCGAGTTTGGGTTGAGTGGTTCGGAGTCGAGTCGTTGCGTGGCGCAATCGGGCTTGGTCGGACTTTGGTCAAATCTGGTCATTTGGGTTTAGGATGCATATTCTAATGGTTTGACAGGTTTTGACTTCATCTGTGGTAAGTGTAATGGTATTTACGCTTTCATGTGTCGAGCGGTGCTATTTGACGTGTTTCTTGTCTGTGTGACTGCAGGACGTCGAGTTGGAGTCGTGGCGAGACACGGTGGACCGGACTAGGCGCAGGTGGCGCTGAGGTCAGAACGGTCGGGATGTGTTGAAGACGACGTGGACTCGAGGTGGTTGCGAGGCGTGCGAGGCAAGGAGCGCGGAAGCTTCCCGGAAGGTGCAGAAGGGGCGAATCGGGAAATTCGCAAGGCTGCACAAGCGGGAGCGGGCTCCGTTGGACGTAGCGGGCGTAACGGGGCGGAGACCCGTTAGCCAGGCGCTATAAAATGAGAGGAGGGGCTGCATGCCCTCCTTGAGCATTTTGGAGGGAATTAGGGTTAGCTCTAGTCAAAAGAGGCTTTAGGAGTTGGTTTTCCTTTAGTCTTTAGTGGTTGGAGAGGCAGAGTCTGGTGCTCCCTCTGTCCCCTACGATGTGTTCTAGGTGATAGAACAGAGGTGTGTTCTTCCTCCCTCATGTGTTCTTGAGTGGTGTTCTTGAGTAGAGAGGGAGAGGATGGATTGAGGAGTTTGTAATCTTTCCTTTTGTATCAAGTCGGGGTATCGGAACTCCTCTGTATTCCCTGTGATTCAAGAAATGAAATCTGAAGTTTGGTTTTCCCTGTTCGTAGCTTCTGTTCTTCAGTTTCCTCTTTGCAAGATTTCTTGATTTTCGTGGTTCTGAGTTCTTGCTTGCTGGAGAGTGCCAAAATGGGTTGCTATGACATGGGTGATGCTCAAAAGCCATTTGGCTATTTAATCCCAAGAGCAAACCGAGTTTGATTCTCATATTTCAGTTTTGGCCTCCTCTGTTCTTGTTCTTCGTTTCTTGGTTTTGGTCCAGATTTTGATTCCCTTGTTAAGATGGCTTGAAATTTGGTATGAAGAGTCCAGAGGCTATTAATTAGCTTCCCTCAAAATTTCATAGCCAAAGGATCAACGGTTGGGGAGTTATTTGGTTTTTGGCTCGGTTCTTGCAAGATTTCAGATCTTTACCCAAATCTGAAATTCTTGATTCTTGGAGTGGATTTCTTGTTATTGGCTCTTGGCTTAGTCTTCTGGGAGTGTTCCCTAGCTACCCTCAAAGTTTCCCAAGCCAAGAATCCAAGAATCTTGCGATTTTCTCAGTTTTTCTGAAATTTCAGTTTGCTGATTTTCTCGAGAGGTACTACCGCTCCCCGAGAGGTAGTACCGCTCAGAGGTACTACCGCTCGTCCTAGCGGTACTACCGGTTTTGTTCGGACCAGTCCGATCGGCAGCGAAGAAACGTTCGGACAAGTCCGATCGTCGTGCGGTACTACCGCTCCGTGAGAGGTACTACCGCTCAGAGGTACTACCGCTCCTCGAGAGGTACTACCGCTCAGAGGTACTACCGCTCGTCTCAGCGGTACTACCGCTTGCAGTCAGACTGGCTCTGAATTTATTTTTCTTGGCTGCTTCTTTTTGGATCTGGTTTTTCCTTGTTGCCTTGACTTCCAGTAGTGCATATCTTCTATCTTCATAGCTTCCATAGCTATTGGAGAAGAAGTATAAGCGTGGGTACTTGAGGGGCGAATTTAATTTTTGAGAGCGCCATTCACCCCCCCCCCCTCTGTCGCCATTTCGGTCCAACAGTGTGCCTATCGAAGTAGGCATTTTCCTCCATCCCGTGAAGGTGCCTACTGAAGTAGGTCTTACTTAAGAGTACACCAGAATAGTAAAATAGCTTTACTCATAGCTATTTGACTTTCTCACTGCCCTGGCTCGTATGCATACGTCATATCTTGAGTGAAATCTTCCATCGTTTTGTCACATATCATATTTATCATCAAATTATATCATACTGAACAAAATATAATCAAATATTGCATGACATATATAAATTAACAACAATGAATAATTATCAACCAGCATCTATCATTTTACTATTACTTGCTTTCTCTAGTTGCGATGACCTAGCTGATTAGAAGATGACACCAACCTGAAGCTACTCCTTCTACAGTAAATATCCAATTTCAATACAAGCCACAACAATAGACAACACCACTTAATCAACAACGCTCCTACATGCTCCCCAAATCTACAACTTTCCCCATTAGCGGGTTGTCACCCTTGCTATCTGGATACTAAAATTAACATAACTTTTAACTCCCATATCATATTATAGCAAACCATACTAGTTATGTATTCCCCACAACTTGTTAGCTGGCCACCTGTCCATATTAAATCATCTAGACCCCCATTTTTAACCAAGAAGACAGATGTGTCATCTTCCAGATAGTAGAATTAATATTTTCGTACCTATTAATCTACTCATGCAAACATATTGAACCATGACATTTTCAGAAACTATAAAACATTATCTACCACTTTCTAATTATGCCCAAAATTCAATTCAGCTAATAAATCAGTCAAATTAATAATTTCCCATAACTACGTCCAACAGCAATCCGATTCTAGACAACAGTCTTCTAAAATTCATAACCTTGGTTCTACTCTTGCAACAATTATGTTCTTGGACTCTCTAGAATCCTTATGAACTTACCTATACTTTTAATGTATACCAAATACCCAAATTATCCTATACACTATTTTTAATCTATAGATTAACACATGCTGCCAAAAGATGACAATTATCCAGATGGCAGGCTTACAAAATTCATAACTTGAAATTTATTCATCCGATCAATATGAATAAATATTCTATAGAACGCTATCGAAATCCTCCACAATTATCTAGTAGATGGTATTCCCAAATTATGCCCAAATGGTACCCAAAGTTATAGTAGAACAATATAACAGATTAATCAATCTACTATTCAATTCCCCTGACAAACACTTATTATCTCTCCTTCTAATCTGGATTCAAATCCCTTGAATTCTCCAATAACTTTTCTTAGATGGTGCTATGCAAATCCCGCACCACCTATGTCGGCCAAGGGGCACGCAATGGCGCGCTAACCCACGTGCGAGTGCGCTGGCGCCCTGGCCACACATTGACCAATGTTGGTGCACGCTAGTAAAATCTCGACAAAAGAGGGTGCAGCAGGTGGCGCACTCCAATCATGGGTAGGCAGTGAGGCATGCGAGTAGTGTTGGTCTGCAGCCATGCTGGTGGAGTGATGCACAACATTAGCACACTGGCACTGAACAATTATCGGACTCGGATTTGCAATCCAAAATCCTCTGTGATTTCACCGTACTATTTTCTGGATCAATAGATAGTACTCACAAATACATTACTGAATATCAAAGTACATATCATACGGAAGCGTAAATATATACTAGTAGACTTACTCATGGGCCGATCAGGCCGAAATCATTAAAATGCAGCAGCAAAAATGGAACACACAGGTGGAACCCTCAGGACATGCCCACAGGCAGCCAACTGGGGTTCACGACCTAGTTCTTGGGCTCATCATCTTCTAGTCTTGTTGACAACTTTAGGTGATCATGTGGCTGGTATTTCTTCTTCTGGCTGACTAAATAATTGTAATTGAGCAAGAGCGAGTACTAAGGTACTCTGCAAGCCAACACACAAAATATAGTAATAATAGATAAAGGGTTAAACAAAGGAAGGCTTAAGGTTCTTTTATTTGCGAACACCACTTTCAGATACAAATATAGGAAGTTCTTGACACTTAGCATTTTTAACTAAAACCAATTTTCTAAATCATGTGAAGGTTTGCAAGAATATTTCCATATGCTAGTTTTCCAGTGTTATATTCGATTAGTTCCATCACTGGGAACGACACCCAAGGCAACACAAATCAAGACTTTATTAGCCTACCACTTTTCATTCTACCCACAAAGTTTTTGAAATATAACTATATCAAGTTAAGTTCCCATGTCCGCCCATGACCGTGGGTATGGCTATTCGAATAGTTTTTCACTCTACAGAAGTTGTACACCTTACCCATAAGAGATAATCAACTCGTTGCACCTGCATGATTCCTTGGTCATGCAAAATGAGAGATCATCTAAGGCCTTTACAATACCTTGCCCTGTCACCATCTCGACCTTTAGGTTTATCCCATAGTTGTGAGGGAAGTTCCCCGGCAACGCAGGGGGAACCACACTTTATTTCATGGTGTCCCAATCAAGCTGGCTCACACAGACTCTAGCTCGCACTAGTCACGGAGTTGTGAGGGATGTTTCCCCAGTAGCGCAGGCGGAAACTGCACTTCGTAACAGGTGTCCCACTCAAGCTATCCACATAGACCCTAGCTCGCACCAGTCCCTCCACTATTTGAGATGACTCAAAGGTCCAGTAAATCATTCAGCCTAGTCTACATTTTACTGACTTGTAGTTGTACTTGTTTTACCTAGGAGGTCATGACTGGATTCGGTCTTAGGATTATCTGGGCAGTTCTACCACAAACCACATATTCTCGTGCATACACTGCACCAACCCCTCTTACCATCCGCCCAGATAAATAAGCATGTTGGGGGGGTTTTGAGAGTCTAAAATAACCATTTTACAACATATCACTCACTTTCCATTAGTGACTGCCCAAGCCAATTTCTCTTGTTTGAAACGATGACAGAGCAAATTAATGCTCCTTAATATCTAGGCAAGACTAAGCATGGTTTATAGACTTATTACTAGTATCTTAACCATTATCCTAGGGTGACAAGGACCAAGTGTTCAAATGTTCTCAAGGAATGGGTTATAGCAGTATCACAATGTATAATGGGCATGTATCTAAAATGTCAAGGTGGAGCGGTGGAGTTGGTGCATGTGGATTATGATTCGGCATGAATGGGGCACTCAGTGGAAGGTGAGGTTTCCTACTGTGCTAGTTGTTAGGGAGCTGTTCCAGCTGCGCTAGTCGTTGGGGTAAACTTTTTGCACAACTATGGGTTCTTCTTTAGAAGAGGTAAACCCATGGGTCGAGATGATGAAGGGGTGAGGTATTGTAAAGGCCTCGTAGCGATCTCCTTGATCTGCAAGCCTAAGGAAACATGTGGAAAATAAACAAGTTGATTGTCTCGTGAGTAAAGTGTATAATCTCTACAGAGTGACAACTGTTCAAACAACTATGCCCATGTTCATGGGTAGGCATGGGAACTTATCGAGTTAGTATATATTTCAAAAATTTTGTGGATGGAATGAAAACCTGTCATGTGGATGTAGCCCTAAATTTGGGTTTGCCTAGGTGGATGTAGCCCTAAATTTGGGTGCAACGATCTGAGGCGGTGCAAATGGTGTAGGGTTCTGGTAGTCCCTGGCAGGAGGTGCCACAAGAAATGCTGCAGGCGGGGCCCAAGCTAGAGGATGCTGCAGCTCTATAATGACTGCCAACATCTCGACTGAACCCCAGGAAGATGCGGTAGAAATGCCATAGGAACTGGCCCCCACTTGATGATGCTAGAGGGGTCCTGCTTGCACACCATCATCTTGTGGCCCGTCCAACCACAAAGATGACAATTCCCTGATCAGGAACACTTTGAAGCACAGTGTCCATCACTACACTTGAAACACATCAGGCTCCACACCAAAATAGGGCACATCACCTAAGAAGCTGAGGGAGGGCATGATACAAAAGAGGAAGGCAGCCTTTGCTAAAAAGGCCATGTCAACAACGTAAGACATTAGCCCCCTAGAACCTCTTGGGAACAGGTTACTGAGAAGACCCACCCCTCCACTAAAACTCCTCTACTTGCCATGACCAAAACCACCTGAAGGAATGGGACCATCAGAAGTTTGCCTCTCCCTGGTGAGTTTTCTCTCAAACTCCATACCCTTGGCCTAATTGACCATAGGGTTGATGTCACACAGACCAGTCATTCCCAAGAAATGATGATACTCCTACACCTATTGACGCAGTGTTTGGACATCCCTCTGAAGATCCTGTAACAAGGTGACCAAAACCGCTTGAGCACCAGTAGTTGGCTGAACAACCATAACAACCTCCTCACCAGCCTCTCCAATGATCTCCTCAGCCGGGGGTGGTGGCACCACTGGACCACGATCACAACCACGGCCAGGGCCTCCACCATGTCCACAACCTCTACCCCTCGCCATAATGACCACCTGGAAGAACAAAAAAACTCAACTCAAAAACAATAATATCAATCATACCATACTCAATTAAACAACAACTCAATATTTATTAACAATTAAACAAGATAACAAAAGCATAAATGCAATGAATGACCTAATCCTATCCTACTATGCACCAGTATGTCAAATTTCAGTTTTAAGTTAATTATCCAAAGTCAAAATTTAGTATTAAGTTTTCCTAAGTTATTTTATTATTATGATTATTATTTTCATTATATTACCAATCCTATGTCAAATTTTTGTTGATTTGTCAAGTGAGTTATTAATTTATTTACCACGGACCTAAAGCCCTCTTTGATATCAACTGTAACACTCCGGTTTAACAAAAGTCTAGAATATTGCCCACAACTATCATCGCTATCAATTTAAACTAAGGAACACATGAAGTAGCAACATTATGAATCACAAAGAGCTAGAGGTAACCATTAATCATCTAATTATTTCACGGATAGTTCTAAGATGATTGCGATGGTAAGTGAATGATTGCCAGGTGGTGAAGAGCTACAAAAGTATGAGATCACATGTTCTACTTTCACCCCCACGCATGCCGCCTTCAATGTTCACCAAAAACAACAATAAAGTAAGGGTGAGTCGACAATTCAGTAAGGACATAATAAAACAATAAGAACAACAACAAAATCTTTTCACTTATCAATTTCCACCATTCTCTTTTCTCGTCTTTCTTTCTGTTAATGCAATGCAATGCTCATGCTCATATCTCTTTCTCTTTCTGTAGCTCATACCGGTATAGCGGAGGGAACACCCATCGATGTTCATCCTGTACCTCTATCCCGTGGAGTGCCTACCGAAGTAGGTATTTTTCCTCCATCCCATGGAGGTGCCAATCAAATAGGTCTTACTCAAGAGCACACCGGAATAGTTGAATAGCTTTAGTCATAGGTATTTAACTTTTTTACCACCCTGGCTCGTATGCATATATCATTTCATGAGTGCAATCTTTTATCATTTTACCACATATCATATTTATCATCAAATTATATCATACTAAACAAAAGATAATCAAATGTTACATGATAGGAATAAATCAACAACAATGAACAATTATTAACCATCACCTATCATTTTACTATGCACTTGCCTTCTCTAGTTGCGACAACCTAGTTGATTAGGAGATGACACCAAACCCAAAGGTACTCCTACAGTGAATATCCAATCTTAATATAAACCACAACAATACACAACACCACTTTCCCCTTTACCGGATAGTCACCCATGCTTTCCCGGTACTAAAATTAACATAATGTTCAACTCCCACATTGTTTTATAGCAAACCATAAAAATTATGGATTCTACACAAAATTCTCCACAACTTTTTAGTTGCCCACTTGTCTAGATTAAATCATCTAAATCCCTATTTTTAATCCAGAAGACAGATCTATCATCTTCTGAACAACAAAAAGTACAAAAACATATTGAACCTATTTTTGTATATATTAATCTATTCATGCAAACATATTGAACCATGACTTTTTCAAAAACTACAGAAAACATTTTTAGAAACTACAAAAAGTTATCTACCACTTTTTAGTTATGTCCAAAATTCAATTATGCTAAATAAATCAGTCAAATGAATGATTTCCCATGACAACGTCTAACAGCAACCCAATATTCGACAGCAGTCTTCCTAAATTCATAACTTTGGTTCTATTAGTCCAAAAATTATATTCTTGGATTCTCTAGAATACTTAAAAAATTACCTACACTTTTAATGTAGACCAAATACTCGCATTATCCTATATATTGTTTTTAATCTACAGATTAACACATGCCGTCAAAAGATAACAATTTTCTAGACATCAGGCATATAAAATCCATAACTTGAAATCCATTCATCCAATCGACATGAATAAATATTATACAGAAAGCTATTGAAATCCTCTATAATTATCTAGTACATGATATTCTCAAATTATGCCCATACGGTACCCAAAATTACAGTAGAATAATATAACAGATTAATTGATCTACTATTCAATCTCCCTGACAAACACTTTCTATCTCTCCCTCTAATGTGGATTCAAATCACTAATTAAAATAAACAAAATAGAGAGAATAACTAGATAGTTACCTAAGCGATGAACACCAGATCACAATCTGTTTCTTACTTTTTTCTCCCTGCTTCCCTCTGATCTTCCCCTTGAATCTCTCTTGAATTCTCATGTAACTTTCCTTGGTTGGTGCTGTGCAAATCCTACGCCACCTTTCGGTCAGACGAGCAGCACCCAATGCATGCTAACCTGTACACGAGTGCTGATACGGGGTCGCCCGATCTTCTCGATGTAGGATCAAGATACTCACGTGGATTTAAAGAACTATAGTGATCCCCTGATGCCAATGTAAGAGTTATCACTCTATAATTCGCCCAATCACATGTGTTGAACTTCACGATTACCAGATGAAGTCCTATTGCGCTTCCAATTCTCAACGGAAAGGTTGAACGATCTTGATTTCGATGAACTCCCAATTCTTCACTCAAGTTGGTTCGGCCAATAGAAAGAACAAGAGCAATTTGTTGAATCAATCTAGTGTCAAAGTGATCTATCTTTTCCATAGGGTGGCGGCTACCTTATAAAGGATGCCCCCCAAACGCACACATAATGGGCTTGAACCCGACTCCTATTCTATTCGATCATTGAAACCGATTTAGATCCTAAAGCAATTCAGAATTAAACACTAACTAGTTACATGGCTGAAGTAAGCAATCTCAGCCCATCATTGGCACGCAGGCCCGCAAACTCCTCAATTGACAAGGTTGGTTTATCTCCTTGGCCGAGTGACGTATGGACCTCTTCTTTTAGTCTCGGGCTACATGGAGCTTCCCCTCCTTTTGACATGTGATCGCATGGGCCTCCTCCCTTTGTGGCCGCATAGCTCTCTTTCTCCTTGAGGCTGACCGGATGGTCCTTCTCTCCTTGTTCTTACATTGCTTCAATTCTAAGAACACACAATGTATTTACATTAGGTAGTATACCATTCTCATCTAAAGTAATAGGGAATTCTCTATGAAACACAAGCACCTATTGTTGGAGTAGCTTAGCTCTTGCTCTTATCATAGGTTCTGTTGGAGCCTCATTACTAGCTTTATCATGTACACATGAAGTGCAAGATAAATATGTAGTAGAGATGTCCTCATCAAGTGCGCTAGCGCCGTGGCCGCATGTTGACCGACATTGGCACGTGCAAGCGAACTCTTGGTGAAAGAGGGCGCGGCAGGTGGCACATGGTAATCACGGGTAGGCGATGAGGCGTGCAGGCAGCGCTGGTCTGCGTGTGTAGTGGCGTGATGCACAGCGTTGGCACACTGGCGCGGGATAGCATCGCCTCCACACAACGAGAGCAGCACGGCCCAAGTGACGCAACGGCACACACGGTAGTGAGGCGGCAAGCAGCGATCTCGGGAGATGCTAGCGACGCGATGGAATTAACGTGCTTGAACAGATTTGGTCGGCGTCGAGAGAGAAAAAAGAAAGCTAGGGTGTTTAAGTCCTCTCCCCCATGCTCCCTTTTATCATAGGACACATTCTAATCCGTTCCTAACTCTTCCGTACTACTCGCTCCATAAAACCAATTTCTCCTTTAAAAATCTATGCATTCCCTTTTTATTATCCTCTTTTCTCTATTTACGTATAGATTTTCAAGAGGGATATTTCCGAAATATTATAGGATGGTCACGTCACCTTCATCCAGCATACCCAGAATCCATCTCTATCCAATTGATCAAATAGAAAGGCAAATTGGATTGCAAAACTGCCTCTAAATTCCATACCGTGAGAGAAATAGTGACCTCTCAAGCGGGTAAAAAAGCCTTTCTTGATTATCCAAAACCATCACTATACAAATCATTAATCCATAACTCTTTTTCTAACAGGGACATTTGACTTTAAGACATACTGTGCCTTAGGACGCAGGTTACGAAGTGGTTATAGGACCAACTTTTCGCGAAGCAGGAATTGAAGCCTCCTCTGAAAAAAAACCAAAACTTGAAAAAGTTCAAAATTCATTCTTGCTTTGCCCTCTTGCTTCTTCATCCTATCTCCCACCAATCTCAACGCCCAGCTGCCTTAATCCTTGCCATTTCAGTTGGAATGGAGAGGAGACAAGCGCCTATACTGTTCATGACCGAAAATTCCACCACCACTCCTGTTGTGGGGGTGGCCCAACCCCCCGTGACTGGGCTGTGCAACTAGTCCAACATATAATAGGCCAAATAGTGTAGAGAAATATACCAGTATAAATATACCTGTTGTGGGGGTGGCCTAACCCCCCGTGACTGGGCCGTGCAACTAGTCCAACATGTAATAGGCCCAATAGTGTAGAGGAATATACCAGTGTAAATATACCAATGTACCCTCATCCTTTTGTAAGTATCAAGGGGTAGAATGGAGATTTCCCATTCTACCCCACTCATGTATATAAACCCCCAAGAGGGGCAGGAGGAGGGACATCTTCTCATTCTCACCAACTCTCCCACTGATCTAGCTCTCCTCTTCTCCTTCCACTAGTCCCCTTCTTCACTGTCTGGCCTGTAGCCACGACAGATGGCGCCGTCCGGAGGGACGACTAGAAGTTACGCGTGGGAGAGATTTCTCCAATATTCAACAAAAGCAGCGGCTATGTGATCCTTCTTGCTCCTAGGAGCATGCTGCTCCGGGCCATCAACGACAGATAAGTAGTTCGCTTGCTAAAAATTTAACCATCCAAACTATGGAGATGTATGGGCTTTGTCTGTATACTCCGCTTTGTTTTGTAGATGCAGTATCGAATAGATCTAATCGAATCACCCTGTATTGAATAGATCAGTTGAATCACCCTGTTATCTCTGCTCCGCTGGAAGTATTCATGCAGGGAAGCGATCTCTTGGATGACTGGGCGGCGAGATCCTCCTGGCCAGGGTGGTGTGCTGTCGGGCTCAGTCCCACTGCGCTTCGCCATGACACCGGTATGCGCGCGCCGCTGCCGGCCTTCGGCCTCCGCGCGACTCCGCGGGTGTTTGCCCATGCATGCGCAGGCTCCGCATGCGGGCCATCCATGCAGGCACAGGCTCCGCGTGTATCCGCCCAGGCATGCGCAGGCTCCGCCAATTTTTCTCGTAGCGTGTATCCGTCCGGGCATACGCAGCATGTGATCATGGAGAATATCTGCCTACAACGGAACAAACTTCAAACAAGCATCACTTACCAAGGGCGGTGCAACACTCGTCATCTGGATATGCCATTTGCTCCGTTGGTTATGGGGCACCCGTGAGGCGGACGGGAAGCGATGCACGCAAAGCAGTAGTCTTCACCACGACCGACCTCGGCGGAGTCTGCGTCGCAGCTTCGGCCTCCGCGTCCTTGGCGTCTACGTGTGGGACTCCATGCATGCGCGAAACCCCTGCCTGAAGTCTCCGACTCGGAGTCTCCGGTGCGTGTTCGCGAAGTCTCCCGCAACTCCATGCATACATGCGCGAAGCCCGCCTGTAGTACGCTCCGTCCATGCATGCATGCGAAAATACAAAGTCTCACGTAAACCTTCCATGCATGCAATCATGTAACTACCCACATATTTGTACGGAGCCATGCATGTCATAAATACCCATCCGTCCACCCATGCAAGCGCCCGCTCTCCGCAGACACTCTTTTTGAAGGTACGGGAACGGCGGCTCCACCTCCCTACCTCCACGCGCGTATCGCTCTTGGCCTACGCCGCAAGCGCCTACTCTCCGCGGGCACTGCTTTTGAAGGTAGGGGAACGGCGGCTCCGCCTCCCTGCCTCCGCGCGCGTATCGCCCTCGGCATGCGCCGCAAGTGCCCGCTCTCTGCGGGCAATGTTTTTGAAGGTAGGGGAACGGCGGCTCCACCTCCCTGCCTCCGCGCGTGTATCGCCGTCGGCCTACGCCGCAAGCGCCCGCTCTCCGCGGGCACTATTTTTGAAGGTAGGGGAACAGTGGCTCCGCCTCCCTGCCCCCGCGCGCGAAGCGCCCTCGGCCTACGCCGCAAGCGCGGGCTCTCCGCGGGCACTGGTTTTGAAGGTAGGGGAACGGCGGCTCCGCCTCCCTGCCTCCACGCGCGTATCGCCCTCGGCCTACGCCACAAGCGTCCGCTCTCCGCGGGCACTGTTTTTGAAGGTAGGGGAACGGCGGCTCCGCCTCCCTGCCTCCACGCGCGTATCGCTCTCGGCCTACGCCGCAAGCGCCTGCTCTCCGCGGGCACTGCTTTTGAAGGTAGGGGAACGGCGACTCCGCCTCCCTGCCTCCGCGCGCGTATGGCCCTCGGCCTGCACCGCAAGCGCCCGCTCTCTGCGGGCAATATTTTTGAAGGTAGGGGAACGGCGGCTCCGCCTCCCTGCCTTCGCGCGTGTATCGCTGTCGGCCTACGCCGCAAGCGCCTGCTCTCCGCGGGCACTGTTTTTGAAGGTAGGGGAACGGCGGCTCCGTCTCCCTACCTCCACGCGCGTTGCGCCCTCGGCCTACGCCGCAAGCGCCCGCTCTCCGCGGGCACTGCTTTTGAAGGTAGGGGAACGGCGGCTCCGCCTCCCTGCCTCCACGCGCGTATCGTTCTCGGCTTACGCCGCAAGCGCCCGCTCTCCGCGGGCACTGCTTTTGAAGGTAGGGGAACGGTGGCTCCGCCTCCCTGCCCCCGCGCGCGTAGCGCCCTCGACCTACGACGCAAGCGCCCGCTCTCCGCGGGCACTGCTTTTGAAGGTAGGGGAACGGCGGCTTCGCCTCCCTGCCTCCGCGCGCGTATCACCCTCGGCCTACGCTGCAAGCGCCCGCTCTCCGTTGGCACTATTTTTGAAGGTAGGGGAACGGCGTCAACCCAGCTTCAGAGCACCGCCTTGCCGCCCGCCTTGTATACATCGCCTCGGCGGGGTGGCACGACTCCGATGCTCGACGGCGCCGTCCGCCTCGTAGGCATCGCCTTGGCGGGACGACACGGCTCCGGCGCAGGACTGCGCCGTCCGCCTCGTAAGCATTGCCTCGGCGGGACAGCACGTCCTCGGAGCTCGACTTCGCCGTCGGCGGGACGGCACGTCCTCGGCGCTCAACTTCGCCGTCCGCCTCGTAGGCATCGCCTCGGCGGGACGGCACGTCCTCGGCGCTCGAGTTCGCCGTCCGCCTCGTAAGCATCGCCTTGGCGAGATGGCACGTCCTCGGCGCTCGACTTCGCCGTCCGCCTCGTAGGCATCGCCTCGACGGGACGGCATGGCTCCGGCGCTCGACTTCGCCGTCCGCCTCGTAAGCATCGCCTCGGCGGGACGGCACGTTCTCGACGCTCGACTCCGCTGTCCGCCTCGTAGGCATCGCCTCGGCGGGACGGCATGGCTCCGGCACAAGACTTCGCCGTCCGCCTCATAGGCATCGCCTCGGCGGGACGGTGCGGGATTCAGTGTAGGAGTCCGTTGATTTCTTCGTAGGCATTGCCTCGAGGGTCTGCAAGCTACCAGTTGCATCGGCTCACCACTCGGCACCCTCGCGCTTGCTGTCGGGGAAGGGGGGGCTGGGGTGGTTGATCATGTCAGCTCGCCCATCGGGACCTCAGCGCTTGCTGTCGAGGGAGTATTGGGGGTGGCCCAACCCCCCGTGACTGGGCCGTGCAACTAGTCCAACATGTAATAGGCCCAATAGAGCAGAGGAATATAGCAGTGTAAATATACCTGTTGTGGGGGTGGCCGATGATGAGGACATCACTTCTTCGGATACACACAACACTACTCCACCTGACATTCAAGGACCAATCACTAGAGCTCGCGCCCGACAATTGAATTTACAGGTGAGCTTGTTCCTAAGTACTTCTTTTTGTTCATTTGAGAATCGATTGCTACCTAATGATTTAATTATGATTAGGAACCATGGAGAGGACCTGGAAGTACTTGGAGGAGGGCTACGAGGCGCACAAGTCCAGCAAGGGCGGTCGAATCATGTTGGAGGCCCAACTCAAGCCGACTTCGAATCCAATTCGGAGTCCAGGACTAGGCCGCACTAAAACGGACGCCCAGATCGCATCCGGGCTCCGTTTTGGACGTTCTATATATGGATGGAAAGCTAAGAAGACGACCTTTCCAATGGCTCCGGTCCCATGTCAAAATTCCGTCTGAGTCAACAGGAATCATCGAAATAGATGGGCGTTCAGAATCTATTAGGGTGCTATGCCACCGTCTTTTGGGCCGTTCGGCTTTGTATCGTGTTGGAGCCCATTAGGGCGCGTCTAGGGGTTTTGCATGCCCCTCACTCCTCTATATCCAGCCGCCACCCCCACCATTAGGGTTTAGGTTTTGCTTAGATTATTCTGTCTTTGAACAGTTTCGCCGTTCATCGGTTTGTGAGACCCCAACTTTCGAGTGCTAAATCAATACATCTGCAATTCAGTTGTGTTCTTCCTTGTTTTTGCTTGTGTTCTTCGATTCGCAGGTGAGGATTAGCCTTCTTGGCGAGGTCAACCGGGCTGCGCACGGTTGATAACCTGAGGAGACGTGGTGCTCCGATTGCGGGGTTCAGAACGTGTTGTTCGGAAGCCGGATCGAATTGTGTCGCGCCTCCACCAAATCGAACATATCCAGAACCTATTGGAAGATCGGGACCCCATTCCTATCAAGTGGTATCAGAGCTTCAGGTGTTCCTTCAGGTTCGAGTTTACCCTACCTTTGTTGTTTTCAGTTTCATCCTAGAGTCCAAGAAAAAGCCCTACAAAAAATTTGTAGTCATAGGTTGTTTTCTGTCCCAGATCTCGTTTAGCCTTTTGCACAATTTGATTTCAGAGTCCGTAGTGTTGAGTTTGTGTCCTTAGTCGAGTTGTGTTGCTGGTTTAGATCGTGTTTTGTTTTGGGTTGTCTTGCTTCCGCTACCTCTCATACAAACCCTAGCCGTCAACTTTTGTTTTCCCACCCATATCCCACCCTCTGTTTTGAGTCATCCATCGCGTCTCGTGATCGCCCAGCACCATCCTCCACCTTTCCCCGAGCTTCTGCCCCCAATTTCCACCAATTGCCTCCACCCGATTTCGTTTTCGGCCTCCACAGCAACCATAACTCGGATGCCCTCCTTCAAACGACCGTAACTTTCTCATACGGACTCGAAATTAGGCGATTTGTTTCTTCAAATTGGGTGAAATTGAATTGTGCATTCGAAACTCCCTGGCTTTGCCGGGTTTGGCGACTTTTTTTGCCCAAATTCGGCCTAGAAAGTGCAGTACTCGAGCTCCTAAATTTCATCACCGAATTTACATCACATTCATCATTTTCTGTAGGCCACACTTTACATCAGATTGAGGTGAAACTTTATGTGGTTCCTATTTCTGTGCTCTGCTTTGTGAAAAAAATAAAAGAAAAAAAGAAAAAAAGACAAATTTTGGCACCTGGGCTTATAGTGCTGAGAGTGCTATCCGTGCCCAAAAAAACCGTGACAGAACACAGTTTTAGGTGACAGAGCTTTATTTATTTTGTGCTTATGCTGAATTAAGTTTCTCATTACCTGGCCATCTTTGTTGCTGTCTTTGCTTTACTATTCTGGTCTTGACTCCTTGTTCATCATATCCTAACTGATATAGGACATATTTAGACCAGCAACTAGGACCAGTGCTTTGGACATTTATTCAGCATTACTATTTGTTATTGATTTGTGTTCCACTAACATATTTGGCATACCAAGCTCCATATACCTACTTCCGGATAGCACAATTTTTGACCCTTGCAATCGCCGGATCACACTCTCCAGGTATCCTTTGTCTTGCTTTGGTAAGAACACTTGTAAGAGCTTGGTAAGCCACTTCCTTTGCGGGTTCCCACTGCCCTTACTTTGTAGTTGTTAGGGATAATCCTTTTGTTTTCCCTGTGTTTCCACTAACCATGGCAGGAGACGAAGGGGACGGGACACCGGGCAATTTCAACGAGTGTGTTAGTCACGCCCAGCTACAAGCTGCGCTCGACAAACAAAATGCTTCACTCACTGGATCTCGGCGCGAGAATGGACACCATCGTCGCCGCCATTGCCAGTTGAACACCACGGAAGGCATTGAGCGGGTGGAGCGGCGCATGGCTGACCTCACTGGTCGGATGGACACATTGGAGGCACGCCTGCCACCTGTCAATGACGGCCATCATGATGATGACACAGTGTATGATGCGGATGGCAACATTGATCAGCGGGCGACACAAGATGCATGACTACGTCGGCGTCTTCAGCAAAACCGACATGGTGTGGGAGGTAATAACCAGAACCGTCATGGTAACGACGACCCTTTTGGTAAAGTCAAGTTTACCATCCCATCTTTTTCCGGTCTTTATAATGCTGAAATATATCTTGATTGGGAGATGACGGTAGAGCAGAAGTTTAATTCTCACTTGGTTCCTGAACAACATAGAGTTAGACAAGCTACTAGTGAGTTTAAGGACTTTGCTATTATCTGGTGGAATGAACTGGGTACCATGCGCTTACAACCTGATACATGGGAGCGGTTAAAAGAAGCTATGCGTAATCGTTTTGTTCCTCCCTCATATAAACGTGATTTGAGAAAAAAATTGCAGCGCTTAGAACAAGGTGATAGTTCTGTTCAGGACTATTATGCTGAGCTTCAAAAGGGTATGGTGCATTGTGGGGTTGTTGAGGAAACAGAGGATAACATTTGTCGTTTTTACGGGGGGTTACGGCGTGAAATTCAGGACATTGTTGATTATAAAGATTTTACTACTGTCAACCAGTTGTTCCAGCTTGCTATGCTTGCAGAAAAACAATTGCAGGGACGCAAGGAATCGGCGAAGGCAAGCACCGGACGACCCTTCTACACGCCGCGAATGACTACATCGACGGGACTGCCCAAGTCTTCTTCGAGTTTTTGTTCTCCTCCACCACCTGTGAACAAGTTTGCAGCAGCGCCACCGAAGCCACCTTCCACGACACGCCTTGCAGATTCTACAAAAAATTCTTTGCAGGGTCCAGCCAAGAGTTCTTCGTCTGTGGCTTCAACGGGCCGCTCCTCCGACATTTAGTGCCACCGCTGCCATGGGCTTGGTCATGTGCAGAAGAATTTCCCTAGCCAACGGGCATACATCGCCACAGAAGATGGAGGCTACATCAGCACTTCGGATGTCGAGGAGGATGATGTTGCTGCTGCCTCGGACGACAATGGCGGTGGTGATGACGACCTGGTCCTTGGTGGGGCGTCCACAGCGACGCTACGGAGCATCATTGTGCAGCGAGTCCTCAGCACACAGGTACAACAACCCGATAAGCTTCAACGCCATAATTTATTTCAGACTTTCTTCGCAATCAAGAACCGGCGCGCACGTGTCATCATTGATGGAGGAAGCTGCAACAACCTGGTGAGTTCTGATTTGGTCAAGAAGCTTGGCTTGACCACGCGACCGCATCCACATCCATACCATACCATATTCAGTGGTTAAATGACTCTGGAAAAGCTAAGGTAACGCAAACATGCCGAGTCCATTTTTCCATTGGTGGCTATGCTGATCATGTTGATTGTGATGTGGTTCCCATGCAAGCATGATCTCTTTTATTGGGTCGACCTTGGGAATTTGATAATGATGCTTTACACCATGGTAGTAGTAACAAATACACTTTTATGCATAAGGGAAAGAACGTTACTTTACTGCCTTTGACCCCAGCTGAGATTATAGAGGCCGATAGGGAGAGAGCTGCTGCTGGTAATGATACAAAGGAACATGATAAATCTGAAAAACAGCAAGTAATCCATTTGAAAAATTCTGTTATGCTTGCCACAAAATCAGACCTTGCTGCAATTGATGATGTTAATGATACATGCTATGCTTTTGTGTGCAAAGATGCTTTATTTTCTCTTGATAATATGCCTTGCACTTTGCCTGCTCCTGTCACTAACCTTTTGTAGGAGTTTAGAGATGTTTTCCCTGATGAGATACTTCCAGGACTTCCACTCATTCGAGGGATTGAGCACCAGATTGACTTGATCCCTGGAGCGAGTTTGCCAAACCGTGCGGCGTACATGACCAATCCCGAAGAGACTAAGGAGATTCAGTGACAAGTCCAAGACCTTTTGGACCGTGGGTACGTACGTGAGAGCCTTAGTCCTTGTGCTGTTCCTGTTCTTTTGGTTCCCAAAAAAGATGGTTCTTGGTGTATGTGTGTAGATTGTAGAGCCATTAACAACATTACTATAAGGTACCGTCATCCTATTCCCAGGCTAGACGACATGCTTGATGAGTTGTGTGGTGCTATAATTTTCACAAAGATTGACTTGCGTAGTGGATACCACCAAATAAGAATGAAACTTGGCGATGAATGGAAAACTGCTTTTAAAACTAAGTTCGGCTTGTATGAGTGGTTAGTCATGCCTTTTGGTTTAACTAATGCACCTAGCACTTTCATGAGATTAATGAACGAGGTTTTACATCCTTTTATTGGCAAATTTGTGATCGTTTACTTTGATGATATCTTGATTTATAGCAAGTCCATGGATGACCATTTGAATCACTTACGTGCTGTTTTTAATGCTTTGAGAGATGCACATATGTTTGGTAACCTTGAGAAGTGCACCTTTTGCACGGATCGAGTCTCTTTTCTTGGCTATGTTGTGACTCCACAGGGAATTGAGGTTGATAGAGCCAAGGTGGAGGCGATATGGAGTTGGCCCACGCCCACAACGGTCTCCCAAGTGCGAAGTTTTCTTGGCCTTGCAGGATTTTATCGCCGCTTTGTGAAGGAATTCAGCACCATTGCGACACCGTTGATTGAGTTGACAAAGAAGGGCGTCGTGTTCCATTGGGGGCCATCACAAGAGGAGTCCTTTACTCTTTTGAAGGACAAGCTTACACACGCACCATTGCTCCAACTTTTGGATTTTGGTAAGACTTTTGAACTGGAATGTGATGCTAGCGGAATTGGTATTGGTGGTGTTTTGATGCAAGAAGGCAAACCTGTTGCCTACTTTAGTGAAAAATTGAATGGCCCTGCTCTTAATTATTCCACGTATGATAAAGAATTGTATGCTCTTGTTCGTTCTTTAGAGACGTGGCAACACTATTTATGGCCTAAAGAATTTGTCATTCATTCCGATCATTAATCCCTTAAGCATATTCGTAGTCAAACCAATTTGAATCGTAGACATGCTAAGTGGGTTGAATTTATTGAATCTTTTCCTTATGTCATTAAACACAAGAAAGGGAAGGATAATGTGATTGCTGATGCTTTGTCTCGACGCTATACCATGTTGTCTCAACTTGATTGTCGCATCTTTGGTCTTGAAACTATTAAAGCACAATATACTTTTGATGCTAATTTTAAGGATGTGTTGTTGCATTGTAAAGAGGGACAAGCATGGAATAAATTCGTGATCAATGATGGGTTTTTGTTTAGAGCTAACCGCCTATGCATTCCAGTTGGATCCGTTCGTCTTTTGTTGTTGCATGAGGCACATGGAGGCGGTTTGATGGGACATTTTGGTGCTAAGAAGACGGAGGACGTTCTGGCCACACACTTCTTTTGGCCAAAGATGAGGCGAGATATTGAGCGGTTTGTGGCTCGCTGCACTGCATGTCAAAAAGCTAAGTCTCGTTTGAATCCACATGGTTTATATATGCCTCTTCCTGTTCCTTCTATTCCGTAGGCAGATATTTCTATGGACTTTGTTTTAGGATTGCCCAGGACTAAGAGGGGGAGGGATAGCATTTTTGTTGTTGTGGATCGCTTTTCTAAGATGGCTCACTTTATACCATGTCATAAAACCGATGATGTCGTTCATATTGCTGACCTCTTTTTCAAAAAGATGGTTCGTTTGCATGGTATGCCTTCTACTATTGTTTCAGATCGTGATGCCAAGTTCTTGAGTCACTTTTGGCGTACTCCATGGAACAAGTTGGGTACAAAGTTGTTGTTCTCTACAACATGTCACCCACAAACTGATGGCCAAACTGAGGTGGTGAACCGCACATTGTCTACCATGTTGAGAGCTATTTTGAAGAATAATTTGAAGTTGTGGGAAGAGTGTTTGCCGCATGTTGAGTTCGCATACAATCGAGCGGAACACTCCACCACCAAGGTAAGTCCTTTTCAGGTAGTGTATGGATTCAATCCCCGTGCCCCTATTGATATTTTACCTTTGCCTACTAGTGAGAGAGTACATAATGATGCTAAGGTGCATGCTGATTTTATTGTCAAAACGCATGAGACTACTAAGGCAAACATTGAAAAGATGAATGAAAAATATCGGATTACTGGTAGTAAAGGTAGAAAGGAAGTTAAACTTGAACCGGGTGATGTTGTTTGGTTGCACTTGAGAAAGGATAGATTTCCTGAGTTAAGAAAGTCAAAATTGATGCCTAGAGCTACTGGTCCTTTTAAGATAGTTGAGAAGATAAATGATAGTGCATATAAACTTGCGTTGCCTCCTGAGTTTGGGGTTACTCCCACCTTTAACATTTCAGATTTGAAGCCATACTTGGGAGAAGAAGATGAGGCTGAGTTGAGGACAACTCCGCTTCAAGAGGGGGAGGATGATGATGACATCACTTCTTCGGATACACACAACACTCCACTTAACATTCAAGGACCAATCACTAGAGCTCGTGCCCCACAATTGAATTTACAGGTGAGCTCGTTCCTAAGTACTTCTTTTTGTTCATTTGAGAATCGATTGCTACCTAATGATTTAATTATGATTAGGAACCATGGAGAGGACCTGGAAGTACTTGGAGAAGGACTACGAGGTGCACAAGTCCAGCAAGGGCGGTCGAATCATGTTGGAGCCCCAACTCAAGCCGACTTCGAATCCAATTCGGAGTCCAGGACCAGGCCACACTAAAACGGACGCCCAGATCGCATCCGGGCTCCGTTTTGGACGTTCTACATATGGATGGAAAGCTGAGAAGGCGGCCTTTCCAATGGCTCTGGTCCCATATCAAAATTCCTTCTGAGTCAACAGGAATCATCGAAATAGATGGGCGTTCAGAATCTATTAGGGTGCTGCGCCACCGTCTTTTGGGCCGTTCGGCTTTGTATCGTGTTGGAGCCCATTAGGGCGCGTCCAGGGGTTTTGCACGCCCCTCACTCCTCTATATCCAGCCGCCACCCCCACCATTAGGGTTTAGGTTTTGCTTAGATTATTCTGTCTTTGAACAGTTTCGCCGTTCTTCGGTTTATGAGACCCCAACTTTCGAGTGCTAAAATAATACATCTGCAATTCAGTTGTGTTCTTCCTTGTTCTTGCTTGTGTTCTTCGATTCGCAGGTGAGGATTAGCCTTCTTGGCGAGGTCAACCGGGCTGCGCACGGTTGATAACCTGAGGAGACGTGGTGCTGCGATTGCGGGGTTCGGAACGTGTTGTTCAGAAGTCGGATCGAATTGTGTCGCGCCTCCACCAAATCGAACATATCCAGAACCTGTTGGAAGATCGGGACCCCGTTCATATCACAACCCCCCGTGACTGGGCCGTGCAACTAGTCCAATATGTAATAGGCCCAATAGTGTAGAGGAATATACCAGTGTAAATATACCAATGTACCCTCATCCTTTGTAAGTATCAATGGGTAGAATGAGGATTTCCCATTCTACCCCACTTATGTATATAAACCCCCAAGAGGGGCAGGAGGAGGGACATCTTCTCATTCTCACCAACTCTCCCACTGATATAGCTCTCCTCTTCTCCTTCCACTAGTCCCCTTCTTCACTGTCTGGCCTGTAGCCACGACAACCCCAAATTCCGCTGCCACTCACACCATCTTCGTGACCGACCGCTCCTGCGCCTCTCCCGCCAGCTCCACCGGTTGGTCGGCCACCCCACAGCCGTGGCAGGCCACGCCAGCCCAATCCACCGCCGCCGTGTCCCTCCTTTGCCGCCGCCCGTCTTTTCTGATCACGCCACCGCATTCCCCGCGCCGCTTGATGAGTAAGGCCGGATACGGCGGGGACTCGGTCGGTCGGCGAGAAAAGGAAAGGGGGAAGAAAGAAAGAAGGTGGCGCTCCGCGGGGAAGGCGACAGCCTGACAGGCGGGGCCCGGGTGGCAGCGGGAGCGGGGCGCGGGCGACTGATGGGCGGGGCCCGTAAGTCAGAGAGGAGAGGGAAGCGGTCGGCTAGATGGCCCGCACGGGCGACGCGGCGCGCATCGGGCCAGCCAGGTGTCGGCCCGAGGGAGGAGGAAGGCGGGATGGCTGACGGGCCGCGAGGCAGCGAGAGAGAGAGGAGGTGCGGCCTGGATGGGCCAAGTGGCGACGTGGGCGGATCCGGGCCGTCCACGCGTCGGCTGGAGGGAGGGGAGTTGGATTTTAGTTTTTAGAATTTGATTTTTTTTATTTTCAGAAAAGGCTAGGAAATTATTTAGGCCTCAGAAAAATATGAAAATACCTCCAAAAAATTCCAGAAAAATTCACAGAAGCTCATGGACATATTTTGGACTTAATAAAATTATTTCCAACTACTGTTGGTATTTAATTTTCGTATTTTAAATTACTTTTTAACTTTTAAAAATATGTTTTAAACTCCAGAAAATCAGATAAAAGCCAAATAAAATCCAATTACTTTAAAATAGTTAATTTGAAATTAAATTTTTCCAGAAAGCAAATTTTGGGATGTTACAAACCTACCCCCCTTAGAGAGAATCTCGACCCCGAGATTCGGACGGACTGGGAAAAAGGTTTGGGAACTCTGCTCTTAAATGCTCTTCACGCTCCCAAGTCGCTTCAGACTCAGAATGATTGCTCCACTGCACTTTACAGAACTTGATGAACTTGCTACGCGTACGATGCTCTGCTTCCTCCAATATCTTGACTGGATACTCTGGGTATGTCAAGTCCTCCTTTAAGTTCACTTCATCTAGAGGCATCTGTTCTTCTGGCATTCTGAGACACTTCCTTAACTGGGACACATGGAAGACGTCATGCACCTTTGACAACTGAGGCGGAAACTCTAGCTGGTAAGCAACTTCTCCCCTTTTCGCTACAACAGGAAAGGGTCCAATGAATCTAGGAGCAAGTTTTCCGCTGACTCCAAAACGTCTCATTCCCTTGAGAGGTGAAACCTTTAGATAAACATGATCTCCGGGTACAAACTCCAATATTCTTCGACGATTGTCCGCATAGCTTTTCTGTCTGGTTTGTGCTGTTTTTAATCTGTCCTGAATTAGGCGAACTTGTTCTTCTGCCTGCTTCAGCACATCTGGTCCAAACACTTGTCCTTCTCCTGTCTCCTTCCAATACAACGGTGTCCTGCATTTTCTGCCATATAAAGCTTCGAACGAAGACATTTGTAAGCTGGATTGGTAACTATTGTTGTAGGAAAACTCTGCATAGGGCAAACTTCGATCCCAATTAGTCTTGTCTGTTAGGACACAAGCTCTCAACATGTCCTCCAAAATTTGATTTACCCTTTCTGTTTGACCATCTGTCTGTGGATGATATGTTGTGCTGAAGTTTAAATTTGTTCCCAAAAATCCATGTAACTTATGCCAAAACCTTGAGGTGAACTGGGTTCCCCTATCTGACACAATCTTCTTTGGAACTCCATGCAAACACACGATTCTGGACATGTACAACTCTGCGAGTCTATCCCTAGAGTATGTGGTCTTTACTGGAATGAAATGGGCGACTTTTGTCAGGCGATCCACAATAACCCAAATTGAATCATGTCCGGATTTGGTTCTCGGTAATCCAGTTATAAAATCCATACCAATTTCTTCCCATTTCCACTCAGGGATCTGTAATGGTTGCAAGAGTCCGACAGGCCTCTGATGTTCAGCTTTAATTCATTGGCACACATCACACAAAGCTACATACTCTGCAATTTCTCTTTTCATACTTGACCACCTTTCTTTGAGATATTGGTACATCTTTGTACTTTCAGGGTGAATTGAGTATCCAGACTCATGGGCTTCCTTCAGAATTAACTCCTTTATTTCTTTCTTCTCAAGTACACTAATTCTTTTCCCAAACCAAATAATACCTTCTTCGTCTTCTGAAAATCCTAGTGCCTTTCCTTTCTTCATGTTTTCCTTAATTTCCTTGACATACTTATCCTCCTTTTGAGCTGTCTTTATCTGGTCCTCTAGAGTTGGCTGAACCTCCAAAGTAGCCAGGAATCCTTCCTCTACTACTTCCAAGTTGAGTCGATGAAATTCTGCTTGAAGTGCAGGCATACTGTCCTTTATCCACAGCTTATTACAGTAATTCTTTCTGCTCAAGGCATCAGCTACTACATTGGCCTTTCCTGGATGATAATGTATCCCAACATCATAATCCTTTATTAACTCGAGCCATCTCCTTTGCCTCATATTGAGATCGGGCTGGGTAAATATGTACTTTAAACTTTTGTGATCCGTGTAGATTTCACAACGGTTACTGATCAAATAATGCCTCCATATTTTTAGAGCATGCACAACGGCAGCGAGCTCTAAATCATGGGTTGGATAGTTTCCTTCATGGGGTCGCAACTGTCTTGAGGCATAGGCTACTACCTTTCCCTCTTGCATCAGAACACAGCCTAGTCCTTGCCTTGATGCATCACAAAAGACTTCAAAATCCTTTCTAATATCCGGAAGTGTCAACACTGGAGCAGAAGTTAACCTCTTCTTTAGCTCTTGAAAACTATCCTCACACGATTTACTCCATTCAAACTTCTTTTCCTTCTTTAGCAACTGTGTGAGAGGTCTTGCAAGCTTGGATAATCCTTCAATAAAGCGACGATAGTAACCAGCCAGTCCCAAAAAGCTTCTGATCTCGGATACTGACTTTGATTGTGTCCAATTGAGCACATCATTTACTTTATTGGGGTCTACAGACACTCCTCCTGCAGAAATCACATGACCCAGGAAAGCTACTTTCTTCAACCAAAACTCACACTTGCTAAACTTGGCATACAACTGGTTTTCTCTGAGCTTTTCCAAAACTATCCTCAAATGTTCTGCATGTTCTTCCTCATTCTTGGAGTATATCAAAATATCATCGATGAATACAACCACAAACTTATCCAAATATTCCATGAACACCTTATTCATCAAATTCATAAAATATGCTGGGGCATTGGTTAGACCAAAAGACATCACGGTATACTCATACAATCCATAACGGGTAGCAAATGCTGTCTTGGGTATGTCCTCTGGTCTTATCTTCAATTGGTGATAACCTGATCGAAGATCGATCTTAGAGAAGACACATGATCCTTTCAACTGATCAAACAGATCATCTATTCTGGGCACATGGTACTTGTTCTTAGTGGTCACATCATTCAAGGATCGATAATCCACACACATGCGTAGACTACCATCTTTCTTCTTCACTAGGAGTACTGGTGCTCCCCAGGGTGACGAGCTTGGTCTTACAAAACCTTTATCTTGCAACTCTTCAATTTGCTTCTTAACTTCTGCCAAGTCATTTGCGGACATACGATAAGGTCTCTTGGAGATTGGAGCTGTACCAGGTACTAGGTTGATGACAAACTCAATTTCCCTGTCTGGTGGCATTCCGGTAAATCTTCAGGAAACACATCTGGGTATTCACTTACTATAGGCACCTTTTCCAAAGTTACTTCCTTCAAACTGTTCAGCCCACACTTATTCCGAGAAGATGTGTTTGACTTATACCTTACTTGGATTCCATCCGAGTTAGTAATAGTGACAGCACGATCGGCACAATCTATCCGCCCTTTATAATTGGTTAACCAATCCATACCAAGTATGACATCTAGGCTCTTGGAATCTATTATAATAAGATTCGCTAGGAATTTTACTCCATTTATATCCACAGTTGCGCTAGGGCAAACTTGTTAGTCCTCATTTCCTTTCCAAGGGATTGGACTAGCATAGGGTTCTTAAGCAACCGCACATCCCAATTATATCTTTCAACAAAATCTTTCGACACAAAAGAATGGGAAGCTCCAGAATCAAATAATGCTGATGCAGGTACTGAGTTGACAAGAACTTACCCAGAACTACATCGGGTGCATCCTGGGCTGCCTCCGCAGTGACATGGTTAAGATGTCCTCTGCTCATTGTCTGCGAAGTCCTTGGAGTTTGTGGTGCCTCACGGCCTTGACCTGCAATTGGAGCTCTTGCTGGTGTAGTCCCCAAGTTGAAACAAACTGGGGTCACAGCTGGGCGCTTCTGGGGACAGTTGCTGGCATAATGCCCCATGTTCTTGCAGTTGAAGCACTGCACTCCTGCCGCTGATGTCCGGTTCTGCTGTGGTTGGCCACCATTGCTTGTTCGGGGAGCTTGTGGATTTGGACGAGGTCCAACAAATGGAGTCCTTGGCACACTTGACTCTGAGGGTCTATGGAACTGGGGTGGATTATGACGAAATCGTGAACTGCTGGCCCCCTGCTGAGCTTGAAACTTCCTCTTTCTTGTCTCATACAGTTGACGTTGAGCATCTTCTTGTATGAGAGCCTTGTTCACCATGTGTTGGAAAGTTGGGTAGTCGTTAGACACTAGCTGCACCTTGAGATTAGGATCAAGTCCCTGCATGAACCTCCAGATCTTTGTTGCATCTGAGGTGACATCCTCTGGCGCATACCTGGACAGTTGGGTGAACTTGTTTAGGTATTCTGAAACGCTGAGGTTTCCTTGCTGCAGTTGGTAAAATTCCCTCTTCTTTATTTCCATTATTCCTGTAGGAATATGCGCAGTGCAGAAAGCCTCACAAACTCATCCCAAGTGATGGTTTGTACATTTTGATGGGCGGCGCAGTAGTTTTCCCACCAATTAGCAGCAATTCCTTTGAGTTGGTGGGCAGCATACAACACTTTTTTGTCGTCGTTGCACTGGGCTAAGTTCAACTTTCTCTCCACATCCTTGATCCAATCGTCTGCCTCCAAGCGGTCCACTGATCCAGCAAACGTAGGAGGTCTTGTCCTCATAAATTCCCCCAATTTAGACTGGGGTGCTTGATTTGGTGCCTGCGGGGCTTGCTGCACCTGGTTCTGAGCAAGGGCTTGCAGAAGCTGCAGTTGCATGGCCATCATCTGCTCCAAGTTGGGCGCTTGAGTAGGAGGTGGTGGAATGTCATTGTCCGGTTGATTGTTGGCGTCACGGCTGTTGCCAGGGTTGCTCCTTGTGTTCACCATCTGAAGTGGTTCCAGGGTTAGCAAAAGGTAAGAGGGAACTAGCATAGGTAAGAGATTAGGGGGAAACTAATAACATCCCAAACCAACACACAGAAGAGAATAAACAACCACTTAGGGAAAACTTATATTGAAATCAAGATAGTTTTAAGAATGGCTGTACCACAAGTGCCTATAGGCTTGGTACAGTCCATCTAGCACACCAAAGCATAATAAAGCATTCTAAGAACGTGGACATTTATTTGGGTACTACTGACTCAACTAACTACTCATCCTCCACGATGATGCGCTCCTTCGGATCCTCCTCGGGGTCCTCCTCTGTGTCCTCTTCCGGATCTTCCTCCGGGTCCTCCTGGCGCTCATTCACATGGTGTCGCGAACAATCACACTCGGCCGAGGCACGGTTACGACTGGAGGCAGTCAACCGAGAACGAGAGCGATAGCGGAAAAGCTTGCGCCTCTTGCTGGGTTCGCCGATGTTGATGTCGGGTAGAGGACTCGGGCGTCGCACCTTCTTGCGTGCGGTGAGCCTGGTGCGGAGTCCCGAAAGTCGAGCTGGTGCCTGGTTGTTGGGGACGACAGCTGGTACGGGCGAGGACGGCATGTAGTCAGCTGCAGCTTTGAGACGTCCCAGCTCGAACTCTGCTGCCTGGCTATGGAGAAGCTGTGCGCGAAGAGTGTCGGAGTGCTGATAGCTGGAAGTGAGAAGCATCCGAAGCTGTCCAATCTCCTCCAAAGCTCTAGTATAAGTGACTGCCATCGCCTGCGTGAGCTGCACCTGATGCGACAGTCGAGGATCATCAACTGGAATATCAAAGGGATCTGGATACCTCTGTCCTGCTCGAGGGTTGATGAAGAAGCAAAAAGGGGACTGGTGCACAGCATCCTTGTGCATATGGCACAAGTCATCAAGGGCAAAGCGTGCTGCATCCTGGACATCATCGAAACAGCGGGTCCTGGGATGTTTGATGGGGTATGTGTGGGAATCGAATTCCCCATCCCGTGCATATAGGAATACCTCCATCGACCAAGAGTCTCGATCCAGGATCCTTGTTTTCCGCCCCCTGAAAATGGGCGGCTGACGGTACTCCAGGCATTGCATAAGCTGCCAAAGAAGGCTAGCGAATGCTCCAGCATCCTCTCCATGTGAGTAGTAGTCCCACGGGGCAGCGGAGGTTGAACCGGCCATCTACAAAGTTTGAAACAAAGGTGAAGATTAGTAAAAAGATTTTAACAAAGGAATTTAGAGACAAGAGCGAGATTCTAAGTAAGAAGAGAGTAGAAGCAAAGGGGCTTATATATTTTTAATATACTCTTTTTATAAATATAAGTCCTTAAGGTTTTGCCATTCCTACTCTAGGTCACGTCCTACAGTCAAATTGGCTCTGATACCATCTCTGTCGGGACCCCGGATTTCCGAACCCGGACCCTCTGTGTATTACTGCACTAGTCCCAGATCAAAACTAGTGCACACAGTTAAACAGAAATGAATACATCACCAGCATCGTGTTATTACAATAATTGAGAGTACTGACCGAAAAGGTCTTATTATTACAATTGAGGTTTCAAGACCTCGCACACATGAAATAAAGCGGAAGCAAAAGATAAACTCGATGAAGACCCATCAATACGCCACAGGCAATTGACTGGGGAAGCACGACCTAGTACTCCTGGAATCCTTCGTCGAAGCCACCGGCGAAGTAGTCGTAGTCTCCTTCTTGGGCTTCGTATTCTTCTGAGATTTGTTTTTGAGTGCAGCATGTGAGTACATAAAGTACTCCGCAAGTCTTGCGAAAAATGCAATAGATGCAAGGCTTGACAAAGGAAGGCTATATGGTTCTTTGCACAAAGCAATGTTTTAATTTCAATTACGAATAATTATTTTTGAAGGCATTAGTTTCATAAAGTAAATGTTTTAACAGAACTAACATTAACTTTATAGTGAAGGTTCCAACTACCAACACTAGTTAATCCAGTCTAACTGACAAAGTTTAAAACTGCGGGTTCCATCCACCCTCTCTGGCTCCAACTGCCAGGATTCCCTTCCAAGAGTTCCCTCCACTCTCGGAATAAAAAAAAACTTTGATTTTAAAACCAAAACCAGAAATCTACCATGTGAATGCATTCCTTGCCCGCCCTTGACCGTGGGCACGGCTATTCGAATAGTTTGACATTCTGCAGAGGTTGTACAACTTTACCCCCAAGAGATAATTATCTTAACAGTCACCACGCTTCCTTTGGCATGAGACACAGATAAATTATCACAAAGCCTTTACCTCACTCTAGACTAGCTAGACACCACCCGCTGAGGTTTCACCGCAGAAGGGTTAAATCTGCCCAATCTGAAGCCCCCTCTTGCGCCATATGAGTACAGTAAATCTCTGTCCCTCACTGTGAATAGCCAGTAACTCCCTGGCATCCACTTTCCACTGGTGGCACCTAAACTAGACTATCATGAGTTACTCAGCTAGGTCGTACCCATATAGACTTAGGGTTGTACGGTAGTGCTCAGTCTGGACAAACACAAGCGTCGGTCCTTAGTTGACTAGGGTGGAACATACACTTTACAAGATATCGTGCTTCCTGCACCAATCCAAACCAACCATCCACCCTAATCTAAACCAATTTCCAAATTTTATTTTATTTTAAAGGATTAGTGGCAACTCCAATCACCACTAAACTTTAGAAACACAAGTTATTACAACAATTCATAATTTCCCATTTTCAAGATTTCAAGGGTATTACATAGCATGACTAAGAATTATACTACCATTCTATTATTCACAACTGAATATAATAATCTCGTTAAAGAGCCAAAGGAAATCCTAAGGAGACAAGGGTACATGACATTCAATTTCAACTGAGGGCATAACAAAGTTGGGGTAACTAATACCTTAAGATTTGAACTAATCTTGTATGTAAATAGCAATGCACATAATTTAAAATAATTAAAACATTTCAAAATCATAGGTTCAAGATGATCAAAGGAGACTTGCCTTCTTGCACGCTCTCTGGGTCTTCCTGTTGCGGAGCGGAGAGATCTTCAACAACGTTGGAATCTACGCGAGAAAAGACGAAGCAACAAAACAAATAAATACAAACAAAAAATTAAATAAACCCAAAAATTAAAATAGAAGACATATTTGGATAGATTATGATTTTAGAAGAATTTATAAATTTGAATGGCTCAATTTGGAGTTAAAATGAGAAAGTTATGCTCATTTGAAAATCTCAGATTGAATAAATCCAGAAATTCCCAAATTTCTGACAGGTGGGGCCCACTGGCAGAAATTAATTTTTAATCTTTTATTTTATTGCTTTTATTTTGAGTCTATGACAGGTGGGACCCACTGGACAGTGAGCCTCTGGCCCTGCCTCTGACATGTGGGACCCCTCGGGGCTCTGGGCCCAGATGTCAGTGAGGAGCGCAGACGGGTGGGACCCAGGTGGCAGTGGCCAGCGCAGACCGGCGGCCGCTGACGGGTGGGACCCATCTGTCAGCGCGGAAAAACGAAGAAAAGGCTCAACCTCAGCGTGCGGAGCCAGGGGCTCGAACGCGCGCCGAGGGAGCCAAGGGGAAGAAGGGAGAGCGGGGGTAACCAGTCGGGCGGGGAGGCTTTGCCTACCCATAAAGGGTAGGTAAACCCTTTGTGGGGTACCTGCTGGCGGGGTCGGGCAGAGGTGGCCGGAGGCGGGGTTGTCGGCGGCGAGGGGAGGCCGGAGCGGTTCGGTGGGGTCCAAAAACGGAGTCCTGGCGCTGAGGTGGTTCTGGCAGTGGGGTCGGCAAGATCAGGGGTCAAGCGGAGGCTGCCGGCGACGGGAGCAGCGGTGGCGCAGCTCGGGCCCTCCGATGCGACGGTGCTCCGACAGCAAGGAGGGGTGGCCGAGGGGTCGGAGAGGTTCGCCGACGCACGGGGAAGCTGTGGGTGGCGGCGGCGGGCTCCAGGGAGGTCCGAGGCGGCGGGGATTGCTCACCGGAGGTGAAGGTGGCGGCAGAGCCGAAGGCGCACGGCGCGGGGCTCTCGGGTGGCAGAGAGGGCAATTGGAGGCGGAGTGGGGGTGGGGCGAGATGGAGTGGAGCTCGGACACCTTTTATAGGGGCGGAGGGGAAGCATGGGCGCGGCGATTGCTTGCCGGGCTGGCGGCCGGAAAAGGAAGGGGAGGGGGAAGGAAAGGAAAGGGGAGGCAGGGAAGGAAGGGAGTGCGAGGTTAGGGGGATTTGATTCCCCCGCAGTGCAGGCGGTTTCCAGAACGGGGAGAGGGCGGGGAGTAAGGCTGGATACGGCGGGGACTCGGTCGGCCGGCGAGAAAAGGAAAGGGGGAAGAAAGAAGGAAGGTGGCGCTCCGCGGGGAAGGCGACGGCCTGACAGGCGGGGCCCGGGTGGCAGCGGGAGCGGGGCGCGGGCGACTGACGGGCGGGGCCCGTAAGTCAGAGAGGAGAGGGAAGCGGTCGGTTGGATGGTCCGCACGGGCGACGCGGCACGCATCGGGCCGGCCAGGTGTCGCCCCGAGGGAGGAGGAAGGCGGGATGGCTGACGGGCCGGGCTCGCGAGGCAGCGAGAGAGAGAGGAGGTGCGGCCTGGATGGGCCAAGCGGCGACGTGGGCAGATCCGGGCCATCCACGCGTCGGCTGGAGGGAGGGGAGTTGGATTTTAGTTTTTAGAATTTGATTTTTTTTATTTTCAAAAAAGGCTAGGAAATTATTTAGGTCTCAGAAAAATATGAAAATACCTCCAAAAATTCCAGAAAAATTCACAGAAGCTCATGGACATATTTTGGACTTAATAAAATTATTTCCAACTACTGTAGGTATTTAATTTTCATATTTTAAATTACTTTTTAACTTTTAAAAATATGTTTTAAACTTCAGAAAATCAGATAAAAGCCAAATAAAATCCAATTACTTTAAAATAGTTAATTTGAAATTAAATTTTTCCAGAAAGCAAATTTTGGGATGTTACAAACGGGGGTGTTACAGAGTGGTATCAGAGCACGCTTGCTTGACCGTAGGATGACCCTAAGTATGTTAGGAATTTTTACAAAAATTATTTTGGTTAAAAAAATGATTTACCCAAAAATTCTAGTAATATTCTTGTATATACCTTCTTCTCGCCTATACTATTCTAGTATCAGCTAAGTTTGATTTCTAAAAATATTTATGTCAATTCTTGTCTAATCTCAAAATTTATCGATTTGAACAGATGACGCATCATGACTTCCCTGATCCAAGAGCTTTGTTTGGATGGGCATCTCGCTTATGGAGGATGCAAAAATACCTGTATGCAACTGAGCAGCATCGCCCGGTGTTCCATACGAGGGGATTAATGATCCATGGGAAGATACGCCAGTGGAAGGCATGGGTATACCTGGAACCACTACCTTGGAGGCCAGACGTTCGGCGAAAGTTCACAGGATATCGCAACAAGGAGTCAGACGCCATTCAGGATGTGGCAAGGAAAGCAGTGGAGTATCTCCGCTGCTATTATGATGCAGAATTTGATGAGTCACCATTCCACCTCACTCCACAGCAAGATGAAGGCGGGCATAGCTTTTCACTTCCGCCTCTGGACCCAGAAGATGATCCGAGAGTCAAGGAAGCTGCATTGCTTATCGTTTGCTAGGAGACCCAGTACTGCCGAATGGCTGAAGAAAACAAGGATATGCACCAACAACTCTTAGCAGCTCAACAAGAAGTCTGGCTTCTAAAATAGCAATTACTACATTATCAACGGAAAGAGCAAGACGAAGCGTCAAGATGTGATGAGACTCCCCAAGGCTCCAACAAGCATAGGAGAATGACGGCGCCTCAATACTGTTCATTCTTCGAGGGACCAGCACCACATGTCCCGGATGAGCCCAAAGCAGTTGATGAGGAGCCCAAGGACAAGTAACCCATGGTTGATGAGGAAGAAGATCCAGAAGAAGAGGAATGGTGTTCTCCTGACAAAGCAGTTGATGACGAGTCCAAAGGCAAGGAGCCCGTGATCGATGACGAAGAAGAAGACCCGGAGGAAGAAGAGTGGTATTCCTCTGGAGGTTCCCCTTCAGATTAGAGGGCGTAGTGATGAGTTGAGTTGCGTTAGAATAGTTTGAGCCCTTTTTTGTAGTAGCAAGTTTTGGTATTGTAAAATAAGTTGTGATATGAACTTTGTAAGATAGTATGTATCCAACTTATATAATGAATAAAGAGAAGAAGTTATCTTGCCTAATTGATAATTTGTTTGTTAATGATATCTCTAGTCCATCTCTTCAAATTCCAACTCTCTTAATTCACTCTGGAATCTTTATCTATTTCATTCTGACCTTACCCTAAGTCTAAATTCTTACTTATCTATCTAACTTTCTAAAAACTCGCTGCAGATCTGAACTCCTAATCTCATCAAAATAATCAAGATGTTAGGAAGTGGAGAAGGATCTCAGGGACAGGATAGTCCTCATCAAAGGGAAGTGCCACAAATCAGCTTCGCAGACATTTTGGCCAAGATGGAAGAAAATAGATTCCAAGCAGAACTGAATCAATCTCGCATGATGGAGTAGCATGCCAGACTGTTGGAACAAATTGCTATAAGAAGCGGAGGGAATAATCAACAAGGAATACCTGGGCAGTCAAAGTGGGCAGATTTTCAAAAGACTCGACCTCCAGTCTTTTCTTCTTCACCTGATCCGATGGTGGCTGAAGATTGGTTCCGAGACGTAGAAAGGAAGTTAAACACTATTCAGTGCAATGACAAAGAAAAAGTATTATATGCATCCCACCAACTGCAGGGCCCAGCTGCAGCATGGTGGGTGAACTACCAGACTATGAATGAGGATCGGGAGATCACTTGGAAAGAATTTGAAGATTCGTTCCGCCAAGCTCATGTGCCCACAGGAGTCATCGAAGCCAAGCGTCGGGAATTTCTTGCACTAAAACAAGGAGGGCGAACTGTCACAGAATATCTTCACCAATTTAATCCATTGGCCAGATATGCCCCCGATGATGCAAAGACTGGGGAGAAAAAGATGGAGCGATTCAAAGAAGGGTTACAGAAATCCTTGAAATACCATATTTCAATGGTGGACTATAAAGACCTACCCACAATGGTAAATAAACTCATCGTGTCTGAAGAGGCAAGAAATGAATTAGAGGACACTCGGAAGAGGAAGATAATACAGAGAACATCATCATCAGACGGATCTCGAAAGCAAATGATGCTAGCACCCTAGTTTAGAGGACAACAGGGAAGGAAATTTGTATACATGCCTAAATCACAGCTTAAGACTAGCCAGAGTCCTATGACATCTCAGCAAAACGTTAGGCAAATTTTTATGCTGAAGTGCTATAACTGCGGACGGAATCATTTACAGAGGCAATGTCCGCAGTTATATACTGTCTGTTATCATTGTGGCCAAGCGAGCCATTACAAGAATCAGTGTCCACGAGGAGGATTACCTTCAGAAGTACCAAAAGCTCAAGTTAGGGCACATGCATCTTCGCCACGTCAATTCATTGCCGTGCCAAAGCAAGAAGAAGGAGGATAGACTAGACAGTTTGCAGTGAAGCCAGCAGGAACTTAGACGACAAATCTGATGTCAGCAGCAGACAAGTGAAAAGGGATACTAAAGCCAGTACAAGGAAGGATAAACCATATTTTCGCAGAGGAAGCAGCAAGAGCCAACGACGTCATCGTTGGTACGTACCCTGTTAACTCAAAGCCTTCTGTGGTTTTGTTTGATCTCGGAGCAACACATTCGTTCCTCTCCTTGGCTTTTGTTGTGAAAAACCAATTGTCATTTTCTCCTTTGCAAAAGTGTTATTCCTTTCAAACTGCTGGGAATAAAGTGGAATCTCGCTTTGGATGCAAAGACCTAGATATAGAAATCCAAGGAGTCAAATTTAAGACAGACTTGCTATTATTGGAGATGAAGGGATTGGATGTTATATTAGGAATGGATTGGTTAACTAAGTATAAAGCCAATGTGAGTTGTGAAAACAAGCTAGTAACTCTGGTAAGTCCAGAAGGACAAAAGATATTAGTAAAGACAGATCCAGTGCTAGTGGAGAAAATGAAGGCGAGTACTCAGAGTATAATAGTAGAAGAAGGAGTGTCCCAAATACCAATAATTCGGGAATATCCAGATGTTTTTCCAAAAGAGCTACCAGGAAAGCCGCCAGATAGGCCCATCGAGCTTGCTATTGAGTTGATACCAGGGACTAAACCTATCACAAAGCGTCAGTACCGGATATCAGCCCAAGAGCTAAAGGAACTTAAGAAGCAGATGGATGAATTAATGGAGAAAGAATTTATACAACCTAGCATATCTCCTTGGTTAGCCCCAGTATTGTTCGCGAAGAAAAAGGATGGTAGTCTGAGAATGTGTGTGGATTATCGAGGATTGAACGCAATAACTATCAAAAATAAATATCCTTTGCCAAGAATAGATGACTTATTTGATCAGCTCAAAGGAGCCAAGGTGTTCTAAAAAATTGATCTAAGATCTGGATATCACCAGCTTAAGATCCGAGAGCAAGATCGTGAAAAGACTGCTTTTACCGTAAGATATGGATTATTTGAGTTCACAGTAGTACCATTTGGCTTGACAAATGCACCTGCATATTTTATGAACCTGATGAATATGGTATATATGGAGCAGTTAGACCATTTTGTGATAGTATTCATCGATGACATATTAATATATTCCAAGACAGAAGAAGAACATCGACAACATCTGCATATCGCTTTGAGTAAGCTAAGAGAACATCGGTTATATGCTAAGTTCTCTAAATGTGAGTTCTGGATGAAAGAAGTAGCCTTTCTCGGACACATTATCACAGAAGAAGGAGTAAAAGTAGATCCTGAAAAAGTGAAAGCGGTAATGGAATGAAAACAGCCAACCACAGTAACAGAAGTCCGAAGTTTCCTAGGTTTGGCCGGATATTATCGTCGTTTTATCGAAGGATTCTCGAAGATAACAAGACCCCTCACCCAGCTTCTTAAGAAGGATAGCCCCTATAAGTGGATGGATAAATGTGAAGAGAGTTTTCAGGAGTTGAAAACAAGATTAACCTCAGCCCCAGTGCTTATACTTCCTAACCCTGAGAAAGAATTTCAAATCTATTGTGATGCCTCGAAACAACGATTAGGTTGTGTGTTAATGCAAGAAGGGAAAGTAGTGGCGTATGCTTCGAGACAGCTACGGCCACACGAGATAAATTATCCAACGCATGACTTGGAATTGGCAGCAGTGGTACATGCGTTAAAGATTTGGAGGCACTACCTATTGGGAAATCGTTGTGAGGTCTTTTCTGACCACAAGAGTATGAAATATATATTTACCCAGCCAGATTTAAACCTTCAACAACGAAGATGGTTGGAATTAATCAAAGACTATGATCTGGATCTCCAGTATCATCCCGGGAAGGCAAACGTAGTCGCAGATGCACTAAGTCGAAAGAAGTATCATAATATAGCTTCTATTTTGGAATGCTCTAGTTCGTTACAAGAAGAAGTTCAACATTTGAACCTATGTGTTGTTGAACAAGGTCAGATAATAGCGTTGGAAATTCAGTAGACTTTAACAGATCGAATCAAATCAGCACAAGAAAAAGATGAGGAAATACAACAGCTCATAAAAAGAAGTCAGGAAGCAAACTCGACTGAATTCGTTAAAGATGATCAGGGAATCTTGAAATTTAGAGATCGTTACTGTATACCTGATGACAAAGACTTAAAAGATTTGATATTGCGAGAGGCTCACTCATCTCAACTCTCTATTCACCCAGGAGGTATGAAGATGTATCAAGACTTGAAAAAGAGGTATTGGTGGAGTAAGATGAAAAGAGAAATAGCGGAATATATTGCACGATGTGATACCTGTCAGAACATAAAGATAGATCATCGAAAACCCTCAGGGTTGCTAAACCCTTTGCCGATCCCAGAATGGAAGTGGGACGACATTGGTATGGATTTTATTACAGGGTTCCCAAAAAGTCGAGACGGTTACGATGCTATTTGGGTAATCGTAGACCGACTAACCAAAGTGGCGCACTTCATACCAATCAAGCAAACCTATGGTAAAAATAAACTAGCAGAGCTATACTTAACAAAAATAGTGGTATTACATGGAGTTCCAAAAAGAATAGTATCTGATAGAGGAGCACAGTTCACGTCTACATTTTGGGAGAAACTGCATGAAGCCATGGGAACAGACTTAGCATTCAGTACAGCATACCATCCACAAACTGGAGGACAGACAGAACGAGTGAATCAAATCTTAGAAGACATGCTTCGCGCATGTGCATTAGTCTATGGAGCAGCTTGGGACATGTGTTTACCGTTTGCGGAATTCTCTTATAATAACAGTTACCAGGCCAGTATTAAGATGGCACCACTTGAAGCCCTATATGGAAGAGAGTGTAGAACACCGTTAAATTGGACTGAAACCGGAGAACAGGAGTTCTTAGGACCACAGATCGTCCAAGATGCAGAAGCCCATGTCAGGATTGTCCGAGACAAAATGAGAATAGCCCAGAGTCGACAAAAGAGTTATGCCGATAACCGTCGAAAAGATTTAAGCTTTGAAATCGGAGATTGGGTATATCTCAAGGTCACACTCTTCAAATCAGTAAAAAGATTTCAAGTTAAAGAAAAGTTAGCCCCGAGATATATTGGCCCATTCGAGATTCTTGAGAGAATAGGGGAAGTAGCTTATAAATTGCAGTTAACACCAAATTTGGCTAGAGTGCATAACGTATTTCATGTGTCTCAGCTACACAAATGTCTCCGCCACCCAACCGAGCAGATACCAGTTGATGATATAGATTTACAAGATGATTTGTCATATGAAGAAGAACCAATTCAGATCTTGGATACTACAGAGAGGCGGTTAAGAAGCAAAGATATCAGATTTCATAAGGTTCAATGGCGAAATCATACAGCAGATGAGGCAACATGGGAAAAGGAGTCAGACTTACAGCGAGAATTTCCCAACCTACTCCTTGGCCCGAGTTGATCTCGAGGTCGAGATCCTTTTTAAGGGGGGTAGGTTGAAACAAAACCAAAACTTGAAAAAGTTCAAAATCTGAAATTGAGTTGAATTTTCATTCTTGCTTTGCCCTCTTGCTTCTTGATCCTATCTCCCACCAATCTCAATGCCTAGCTGCCTTAATCCTTGCCATTTCAGTTGGAATGGAGAGGAGACAAGCACCTATACTGTTCATGACCGAAAATTCCACCGCCACCCCAAATCCTGCCGCCATTCACACCATCTTCGTGACCGACCACTCCTGCGCCTCTCCCGCCAGCTCTGCCGGTTGGTCGGCCGCCCCACAGCCGTGGCAGGCCACGCCAGCCCAATCCACTGCCGCTGTGTCCCTCCTTTGCCGCCGCCCATCTTCTCTGATCACGCCACCGCATTCCCCGTGCCGCTTGATTTTGCCACCTCCCTAGCGCGGACAGGCTCTCCCGCAGCCTTTCCCCCACCGCCCTGGCACCCGTGCACCGACCCGAGGGCGTGGCAACGCCGCCGGCCGCCACGCGCCATCGTCGCCTTGGATAAGCATGGTGCCGAACCGCCTCCAAGCTGCTATTTAAGCAATCAAGCTCTCCCAACCGCAGCCACCAACCCCCGCAAGCAGCCCGACGCCGCAAATCCTCCCCCATTCCCCTCCATTGTCGGTAATTCCAAAATCCCCAAAGCTTGAACCCTAGCCCAATGTCGGTCACCCGCCCCATAACTTTTCAATTCACTTCGTCTACAGCCTCTCCATAACCCTAGAAGCAACCCCCAACCGCCGCCCTAGCCTCCCCAAGCCCCTTCTTCCCCGGCGCCATGAGCACCCCGCCGCCGCTACAAGTCCACCGTGGCCAGCCCGATACGAGCATCCCTAGCTCAACCCGACCCATCCACGAGCCTCCCCTACTCCCATGGATACTCAAGCACCGGTCGATTCGCCCGATTAAGCCCCTATGCGCCCTCCAATGCCCACACTTGCCGCCAGAAAGAGAGGCTCGCCGCCGGTGATTGCCGCCTCCACCGGCCCGGCCACCGCCCAAATGGAGCCCCCTCCCTACCCCGCACCCATACCTAACCTTCGTTGCCGTCGCAAATCACCGGAGCCCCGTCGGTAGCCGCCACCTCCTACTTCTCTACGCGTGCGGGCCGAACGGGGAGGAAGAAGAACAGTGCTCGAGCACTGTTCCTCCGACCTGGTCGCTCGGTTTCGGTTGGACCGAACCAGCTCGCCGCACCCGCCCGATCGAGCCGCAAGCACAGCGAGTCCGACCGGACTTGGTTGAGCCAAGCCACTTCGCCCGAGCCCAACACACCTGTTCCGCCTGGTCGAGCCACACAAACAGTACCCGACCGAACCCAAACCGAAGCGGTTGAGCTGAGTCCGTTTGCCGAGTCCGGTTCGAGTCCAATGAACAGTAACCGAGCCCGATGAACAGTAACCCGACCCAAAACCCTAAAAACAAGTTTATACTCCCCGGATTCGTTTCGAGCCCACCAACCCAAATCCAAGGCCCATTTCCCCATATGACCCTCCTATAAACCCAAATCTCAATTTATTTGAATTTTATCGAATCTTATTTCTTTATTCCTAGCTCATTCCTTCGGGCATGGAATTGATTTATTTCAATTGTTTTGCGCTAGCTTCCGGAGTCGAGGATTCGCAGGACCAGGAGGGAGAAGCTCAAGCCCAGATCCAGCCCACCGAGGAATTTGAACTCGTTGAAATCATAGACTCGCAAGGCAAGTTGCACATACCTTGACCATATTGACCCTACCTTGTCTTTAATTATTTATTTAGCAGTATTTTCATTATGTTATTTTCAAGTCAGTATTTTATGTATAATTACCGTTTAGAATGACATGATTTATTAGTTATTTCCATCCACCCGAAAAGCCCCGTTTAACTTGATGACCATATTCATGTTGATGAAACATAGTAGTATTTAATATAATAGTGATATAAACATGATAGCGTAGGAATTCACTAAAATCCTTTCACTGTTAAGAATCTTAGTATTTGTTTAGAGCTTTTAAAATATGGATCTAGGGTAAGCGAGGATCGTGGATCCGAAGACCTTATCCTAGAGTGGAGGCTTGGTTGAGGAATGGTGGCAGTACAGGGTGTACTGAATATGGGTTTGTGCGTGGATAATGCCTCGGAGAAAAATATAAGGACTAGACCCTTATGCTGAGTAAAGAACATAGTATCCGCCCAACCACAAGCGTTGATTTTGTCAAACCTGGTGTAATAACTACTCAAGTTCAATTGAACCTCTGCAACTGGAGGGGGGGAGTCCGAGGGTGAGTTCGTATGGGAGGTGGTTAACCATACAACAGTAGGATTGCTATGAGTCGGATGAGATCCGTGGGGTCGTCCAAGCTTATGGGGAATTAGGACCTACTGGGTGGAGGCTACAAAGAATTGAGCAGTGAACAACCTTGTTCTCTTAACTCTGTCGCGGGAGTTGAGAGATCTTGTGGGTAAAGCAGGGCAACTCTGTAGAGTCATAAAATAATTTTATTCGAATACGCCGTGCTTCCGGTGAATGAAGCTGTGTTTAATGGGTGAATCCAACAGCAAGGCATAAGTATGGTTGAGAATAGTTTGAGATGTGGAATACTGTTAATCACGCTTGAAACCCCCTTTACCTTAATGAAGTTACCTTTTAAGTTTTTAATTGTTTCTTAACTAAAACTGCATCTACCCAATTAAAGAACATGTTATCCCTTCATTTGATATTCCATGCATATAGTTAATGATAAGCTCCGTGTGACTTGCTGAGTACGATAGTTGTACTCATACTTGCTTAAAAACATAAACAGAAACTGCTAACTTTGAGGAGCCAGGCGAGGTCGAAGAAGTGGTGTTCTATGAAATGGAAGAAGCTTGGGATTAGGGTCGTTCTCCGCTCAAGTATGCCTATGGTGTCTCTTTTTGTGTATTATATCTGAAGGCCGTTGGCCCTACTGTGGAACTTGGCTTTAAGCCCTCTTATTGTAATAAAGTCGACTTTTGTAATTGAGTTTGCGTTGGCAATGTTATACACTCGAATGATGTAACTCGCAACTGAACAATCCTGGGCAGTTGCGAGGAATTCATAACGCTCCCTGAAATGGGGGGGTGTTACATCCTCTCCCGCTTTACATTTCCAATAGGGCAACTCCTTATTCTGGACATGTTCAATGGTATCTTGATTTCAACCAGTGAGTACTGCTTCAGCTCAATTGCCCCATCTTTCCAACAAGGTGAGCTGGAATCATTACTTAACCACCTGAAATGCTTAGTTTGCCAGTCAAAACCACTACTGTTTACCCATTTGTACTAAAAATAATGGAGATGATAATAACCTATCTATTTATTCAAGTAAACAAGTAAATATGATATATGAGTCATAAACAAGTAGTGTTAACATAATTTTTCGATATTTTAGTGACTCACTGACTCTTAGACCTAGACAACAAACTTCAAATTTGTTGAGTCTAACTCGAACCAATAGTTTAACCGGTGTGTCACCTCTGCTTTTAGTAGACGACCAAAGTTCGATTCCTACTGGGTAGATTATTAATTATGTGAATTTTTCACCATAATTTTTGGGATTTGATCACATGATTTATGGGCTATATGTCTTAAGAAGTCAATTGTCCCACTCTTAAGAAAAATAACATGCTTAAGAAAAAAAAAAGATGCTCAACCAGGGTCGCAGTTGAAAATTGGTTCCGATCGAGTCTATCACATTAATGACTCTAATAATCTAATTTTAGACTTCCAAGTGCAGCTGGACTAATCCTTTTTTAAAACGACAAGCTTTAACTACTACTCGCTCAAAAGTAAAATCATGACGTTAGGAGTGAATGACTCAAGTGTAGAGTTAAACTCATGATAATGGAGTTTCAAACATAGTGAATGACTCAAGTGTAGAGTTAAACTCATGATAATGGAGTTTCAAACATAGTCCTAGTGTACAACTAAAAGAGGGAAAAGGAAACACAATTAGTAGTATTAGTAAAAATTCTCCAAATCTATACCTATGTAATCAACAATTGAGATTAAAAGCGTCTCCTTCGTTGAAAGCTAAAAATTCCTACAATAATCTAAAAAGAATCTAGAAATTATCTCGTTAATTGAAAGAAAAGTAGGAGAATGTACACAGTCTATTTGATGGGATATGATTATACTGGTGCAAATTAAACCTTTGATTTTAAGCAGTGACATAGCCTCTCCAAATACGATTTTGGCTACAGTTTGTATTGTAACATATTTGTAATATCTAAGAATACTATAATATTATGAAGTTACTTTTCTAGATAAATATATATTCATGTCATTTGAATATGTGTAACTTTCCAGTTTGACATGAGTCCAGAATATCAACATTAACTCCAATCCTTCCTAAATTAAATCTTTTTTCACAACCTATTAACATCTATACAATGATTAAGTTCTCACAAAAATTAAATTAAGCATAAACATGATGATACTGAATAAACAAATATTGAACAATTAATTGAAGCAATAACAAGAACAAAGATAATCCAATTATTAAGACTAACCAATGATATTTTTATTTGATTGCAACCAAGCTAATAGCTCTATGTTCTAAAGGAACTTATTGACCAAAAGCAAGAGTTTGCATAAACCAAATTACTAAAGATGAATGATTATTATCTAATGTGATCTGATTTTTGGCTACTCACTACCCATGCATGATGCCTTCAACGTTCACCTAGAAACAACAACATAAGCAAAGGTAAGTCAATGACTCAGCACATATATAATAAAATAGTAAATAGTATTAAAAGCATGTTACCAAGTATTCGTGTCAACATACCACTTAAAAGCATGTTGCCAAGTATTCGTGTCAACATACCACTATCTCAACTTCATATATCTTTTCACTAATACCATACACATATCTCGTCATCTCTTTTATCTTTTTATTAATGCAATACATATGTCTCAATATCTCTTTTGCTTATACTGATATAGTGGAGTGTTACTCCCGTTATTGTCCATCCAAGCCCTCCCTTTTTCATGCAGGGACCTTAAGCCCATCCTTTTTCATACAGAGACTTCATCTCCACTCCCATGGAGTGCCTACCGAAGTGGGTCTTACTCTACTCACTCCCATGGGTTGCCCATGCAAATTAGGCTCTAGAGGGCCACACAGGTCACATCTTTCCATCATGAATGCTCATTATACAAATGCAGTGCTTCTTTCAATCATTAATCACGTATGAACATTAATCATTGATCATCATCACCATTTAATCCATAACCATATGAGCATTATAGAAAGCAAGTGTAAATAGGTAAATCAGCATGTCAATTAGTTTATCAACATAAAACAGTAAGAGTAAACAATCCGTGTTACCATTTTACCATGCACTAGTCTTTTCTAACTACGAGGGATAGATTGATGCAAAGATGACACCAACCACGAAGTTACTCCTCCTACAATAAATATCCAATCTCAAAAACATACCGCAACAATACATAAAATCAAGTAGACAACATCGCTCCTACATGCTTTTCGATCCAACAATTCCCCCTTTTCTGGATAGTCCTCCCCTGCTGTCCTGCTAATAAAAAAGCATAAATCTAAACTCCCAAGCCCTAACATGGTAAACCATATTAGTTCTAGTATCTACATAGAATTTTCTACACTTTATTAGTTAGCCACAAACCCTAATTAATCTATTTAACCCCTTATGTTTAACCCCGAAGACTATTTTCTTATCTTACTGGATAGCAGGCTTAATAATTTTTTAACAACTAATTTACTAGTCCACCATAATAAATCATATCACTTCTGAAATCTACTAAAAATTATATACCTTTCTTTAGTTATGCTCAAATTTTAATTCGGCCATCTACTAGGACTAAACGGCAAATTACCATGATTGTATCCAGCAGCGACCAAATTCTTGACAGTAGTATTCTCGAAGCCATAACTTCTAATCTGTTAAACCAAAACCTATGTTCTTGCACTCTATGTAAATCTTAGACAATTATCTACAACTTTTCTAACAACACTATCTCCATCCAAGGCCTTTAACGTCATCTTACATCAGTTTAATCTACACCGCGCAAAGCTAGAACAACAGAAAATCCTAACTTTGCTTTAAGTATGTCTACCAGGGAGATTAATGTTGGGATATGGGCAGGCTACGCTAGCACAGATTAAAATTTTCTACCACATAAACTAGAAAGTCATGTGAGTATGAGCTCATAGATCATTACCACTAGACACATAGTATAGCAGAAGTAGAGTTGAAGTAGTCAGTTCAATGTAGAGTACATCAGTGTAGTGGAAGTAGTCAATCATCTTCTAGCTAATCGTCTCCTCCTTGCGATTGTCCTGATCAGCACCGCAGTTGTAGCAGCACCACGACCGAAGTCCACACATCCAAGGACGAAACACTGTGCGTCGATATGCTAGCACCTACACGCATATCATGGTTTTGAGAGGTGGTGGCTAGAGTTTCGATGGATGTGTCTCGGGATACCCTCGTCAGCCCCATGTCTCTCTTAATACATAGCCTCCAATCAGATCCTTATCCAACACAAGTAGAGATTATATCCCACTTGGAGAGTTACCGACCTGATCCTTATCCAAGATAAATAGAGATTGTATCCTACTCGGAAAGTATAATCCAGACCTTTATTATTCCAACCTGTTAAGTGTGTGACCTTATAGATACATGTATATATTGCTATGGCCCAAAACCTCCTATTCAATCCACAAGTCAGTAGTGGTCCATAGCAGGACATATCAACTCTCAAACATACATAAAGATCATATTAGATGAACCTATATAGCGCTCATGTACCGATCCCTTTACCTCATGATACTAGATCGAACTCAAGGCAAGAAGCATGCCATCCTATGATAGCTCGATCCATCACTCGAACCTGTAGTAGATTAATTATGATTGACTCCACAACCACATTCAGAATGGCCATGCATTTTTTTAATCCAACCACATCGAGGGGCTAGAGATATCTCTCATTATATAAGAGAAACAAATTTCATCTTGATCATTCATAATAAACCCAAAAGCTATCTTTATGACCACCCAGTTATAGAGTAGCGTTTGGTAACCCCTAAGTAAACTATTACAATGTAGGAAGCTATGATGATCTCAAGTCTAAGGATCCTACATATACTATGAATGAGACCAACTAATGATACTAGAATATAACAATTCCAGTAGTGTCTTTTGGTACGTCAATCCAACACTATGTTCTCTAATATGTGTCCACATTATTGATTTGATATCCCCATATCTATGGTCTGTGAAACATGATCATTAATTAATACATATGCTAATGTATAAATCATAATTATCTCACATAATGATATAAGATCAATATAATTTAGAATAACTTCAAAACAAGAATAAAGAGTTCCACGAACAATTCACATACTTGTTGATCAATACAAAAGATGTTTATTCAAGGGACAATAACATATTATTCAAAATATCATAAACACAGAAGTGATACAATCATCTCCATGATTGTCTCTAGGACATATCACTAACAATCTCCCACTTGCACTAGAGTCAATCATGTAAGTATCTAATATCCATAGCTCATATGTGTGCCTTATGCTTTGGCTATGGAAGAGGATTTGTCAATAGATCAATATTATTTAAATCCGTGTGCACTTTACATATCTTTACATCACCTCTATCAACAATCTCATGATTGAGGTGCAAATGCTGAAGTATATGCTTAGACTTTTGGTGCGATCTATTTTCCTTTGCTTACACAATGGCTCTACTATTATCACAATAGAGATCCATTAGACTAGAAGCACTAGAGACCACACCCAGCTCAATGATAAACTTCTTTATCCAATTGCCTCCTTTGCAGCTTTAGAAGCCACAATATACTTAGCATCCATTATAGAATCAGCAACTGTCTCTTGCTTGGAACCTTTCAGCTAACTATTCATCCGTTAAGACAAAACACAAATCTAGACTGTGATAAAAAAATCATCTTTATTGGTTTGGAAAGTCATCTTTATCAGTTTGGAAGCTAGCATTAGTGTAACCATTTACAACTAGTTCTTCCTCACCTCCATAAGCAAGGAACACATCCCTAGTCCTTCGCAAGTATTTTAGAATGTTTTTACAACTATCTAGTGACCTTCTCCTAGATCTGACCGATATCTGCTCATAACACTTAGAGCTTGTGACACATCTAAACGTGTACAAAGCATGTCATACATTACAGACCCAATGGCAGGAGCATATGGAATCTTACTCATTTGGTCTCGCTTATCAAGTGTCGAAGGACACTGGGTCTTACTAAGACTGATGTCATGTGACATAACTAAGAAACCCTTCTTGGAATCCAGCATGTTAAACCACTTCAACACTTTGTCAATATACATATCTTGGATCAATACAATTAGACTTTTAGTTCTATCTCTATAGATCTTTATGCCCAAAACATATGCTACCTCTCCTAAGTCTTCCATAGAAAAAACTATTTCTTAATAAAGACTTAGCATATTCGAGCATAGGAATATCATCTCCGATCAATAATATGTCATCCACATATAGGACTAGAAAAACAAGTGCGCTCCCACTAGCCTTCTTGTAAACACAAGACTCTTCTTTATTCTTGATGAAGCCAAACCCTTTAACTACCTTATCAAAAATGAATGTTCCAACTCTGAGATGATTACTTTAATCTATAGATAGATCTCTAAAGTTTGCATATCTTTCTAGCATTTTATGAATCAACAAGACCATCAGTTTGTGTCATGTATACATCCTCACTTAGCTTTCTATTTAGGAAAGCTGTTTTAACATCCATCTGACATATCTCATAATAATAAAAAATACAGAAAGAGCTAAAATGATTTGGATAGATTTAAACATATTGACAGGTGATAAAGATTCATCATAGTCAACACAATGAATTTATTTGAAACACTATACCACCAATCGTGACTTATGGATATGAACATTTCTATCCATGTATATCTTTTCTTAAAAACCCATTTGCACTCAATGGGTTTTACACCATCAGGTAGATTAACCAAGTTCCAACTTGATTGTTATACATGGATTGTATTTTGGATCGCATGACTCCAAGCCATTTCTTAGAGTCTAGGTCCATCATCGCTTTCTCATAAGTCTTAGTCTCATCATTGTCTAACAATAAAATATCATGTCAATACCCTATCAGCAATTAACTAGGCCTTTCAAACCTACATGGGACTGGTGCCTCTTCCACATCTTCTACAACATATTATACATCCTGTAGAGGTTCAGTAGGAGTTGAAACATTTTCTAATGGTTCTCAGATTTCTTTGAGTCGCACCATGCTTCACTAACTCCTTTTGAGAGAAACTCTTATAACATATCCAAATTTCATATGTGAAATAACTCAATAAATTTTATTATTTGCTTTCGGGCCTAATGGACCATTAGTGGGCTAAACTCCTCTATCTTAACCCTAATTATCTATCCTATTTAACCCTAGCCACCTTCTTATTCAATCTAGTCATGCATGTAGGTAGCTGCCGCATCTTTTCTCTTCCCATGTGTGCATGCATGCGTCATGCCACCGTCGTCGCCAGTCGTGCCTTCTACCCTCGCGATTCTTTTCACCACCTTGGCCTACCTCCACGGCATGCCAGTGATCTATGCAGCACTGACATGCATACACCGATACACGCAATGCTATCCAATAGCTTGCCCATGCATGTGTGATGTGCCTACTCTTGCCTTTACCAACCAGCTGCCTCCCTAACGCATGTACATGCATGCGTGTGGGCTGTAGGTACGCCTTGCCATGCGTGCTGCTTCCCAAGCTGGCACTGTCGCTAGATGTTGTGCTGCTGTGCGCCACACGAGAGGATAGGAAGGAAGGGTGTAGCAAGGCAGAGAAGAAGGGAAAAGATGAGAAGGAAGGAAGGCTCACCATTCTTGCCGTCTTTGATGTTTGCATCTAGGGTTGCAACCTGATATCCTTTCATTGGTAGTTCATCGATTAGATTAGGTTTAAATCAGAGATTAGCAAGAGTATTTTCTATTTTTGTGATTAGGAGTTGCTGTAGAGCCTCGGTTTAGTAGATTGGTTTACAGGCAGTGTTTTCACAGTGATTTGGGTACTGTGCAGACTTAATCTGGAAATTTTATATACTAGATAGTCATAGATAATTTAAGCATTAAACTACAATATTTGGCTCAAATCTGGGAGTTATGTTAATCACAAGCCTATTGTTCGACATAATGTTGTGTCTACATGATGTCACAGGAACTTATATATTAAATTTTGTACATTGTTGAATTGGGGTTTTGCCATAACATGGAAATTGTAGGGCATTACCAAATATTTCCATAGAGCCCTAGATAATTAAATTTGGATGGGTATATTGGAAGTTAGGGTTCTGGGAAAGTGTCTATTCCGAAATTGGCTTTCATTGGATACTGTTGTGGAAATAGGCTAATTACACTTAGTACATGGAACAATTAAATTCCGAGGTCATATAAAAAGCTGTAGATAATCTTATTATATTTCTATAGAGTCCTTTTCATGTAATTTAGTTTGATAGATTGGAAGATAAGAATTTTGTAAGCATGCTATCTGGCGTGTCATCATCAATTAATGATATGGTAGAAAAACCTATATTAAAAAATAGTAGCAAGTGGACTCCATGGGAGTGGAGTTGAGACCCTGTATGAAAAAGGATAGAGCAAAAGTGGTTTATCGATAGTTGAATACTCTACTATACCGGTATAAGCAAAGTAAAATGGAGACATGTGCATTGCATTCATGAAAAGATAAATGAGATAATGAGATATGTGTGTGGAATTTAATAAGAAGAAATATATGAAAGATTGAGATAGTTGTAAATTCATATGAATATTTGGTACCATATTTTATGTTATTTATTATTCTATTATGTACTGGTTGAGTTGTGGACTCACCCTTGCTTTGTTATTTTTTTAATTGATCGTTGAGGATGACATGCATGGGTGAGAAGTAGCACATGATTGATCTTACACTACTAGAGTTTCTTTATTCACTTAGTGACCAATCATTCATTATTAGAAATAAATGATACTATTAATGTCATCTTACTTTCAATAATGATTTCCCTTGGAACTTATTAATATTAGCTTGTAACTACTTGTCCAAGTTTCCTTTGATTAAAATTATATTTGGTTCATCTCGTTTAATACCATTTGTTGATCCTTTTATTGTTGATATATCTATATTCATGATTATGTTGTGGAATTATAATTGAAGTCTTGTTTTTTTACAAAAAAATAATAGGAGAAACTCATATTGCGCTATATTATTATAATAAAGTACAAGAAGGAAAGAAGGGGAGAGGAGAACAGAGAGAAGAAAGAGCACAAATAAGAAGCAAGAGGGGTCAGAGAGACTGAATCCAAGAGGTAAGCTAATCTAAAGAAACTGGCTTGACTCTATGCAGTAGGAGTGAAGCCTCTAGTCGATGTCTTGATTTCCAAATAGTAACAATAGGCTGCTTAAGCTAAAAAATAAGCTCATTCCTTAGTTTCCGAATGATCCAGGTGGCAAGAATGAATATTTCCATGAAGAGATGACCAGGGAATGCTCACTTTGCAATAAGCACTCTTGCTGGAATATTGTCATCCGAAGGCTAGCGAAAACCTATTTCATTCCAGCATTGAGTAGAGAAAGTGCAGCCAAAGAAGAGATGGTTGGTGTTTTCCACGCTTTGGGAGTTGCAAAGCACGTAGTGATCATTGGTGTGTGGAATGAAGTTTTCCTTCTTAGCATATCTTTGGTGTTGAGTCTGTCCTTCTTTCCTCAACGTACAAACCTCTCTGATCTTCTAGGTTATCGAAGAAAAGGATGATGGTCTGATAGTTGTGTATGAGAGTTTTGAGATGGGATATAGATTTGCTCCAGTTTTTGAGACCTCTCCAAAGGTTTTTGAGTTTCACTGTTATTCTAGCAGTAGTATTAGTTTGTCTGATTGGCAGGCTCCAATAGGGAGAGCAATGTCCATGAACCCAGGTAACTCTGGCCAGTAAGATTCAAAATGAAAAACATTAGACTTTGGAATAACTGTGTCTATATGCATGACATAGGGAGGGTGCTCTGAAGTATCCTTGTGAAGGACATCGACTTCAATATGCAGGAAGGAGATAGTCTATTGATCTGTGGTGAAGAACCAGTCAAGCTGTTCCAAAAGAGGATCTTGTTGCATATTGCTCCAGGTAAAGGATCTACCCTTGAGGGGTAGTTTAGTGAGTCCTAAATTGATGATAATATTGTTAAAGGTGACAATATCATTTATATTTCCTCCCGGCTTGTTTTGTTTTGATCTGACCTGATGAAATTGAAATCCTCTATAAGAAGCCAATTCTGAAGCTCCAGGATATTAATGTTTAAGAGCCATTGGACAAACTCCTCTCTTCTTTGCCCCTCACAGGGTCCGTAAACATTAACAAGGGACCAGATGTTCAAGTTCTGGACAAAAGAAAATTCAATGATTTGGTTAAAATAGGAGTTGAAAATGGGGTTCCAAAAAACACTGAGCTATTCGACAGCATAAGCAGACCCCTAGAAGCATCGATAGAAGGAGAGAAGAAAATTTTATTCAGGTTTCTAGGGGCAAAGTTATGAATGAAGGAGTGATAAAAAAAATCTACCTTTTAGTGTCCTGCAGGTCAACAACTAGGCAAACATTGGCTACAATTTTCTCTCTTAAAGATCTCCATTTCTCGGGGGAGCTTAAGCCCCTAATATTCCAACAAAGAAATTTCTAACTTCTAGAACTTTGCGGTGAATTCATTGGTAAAGAAGAAAAATAGGACAGAAAGCAGCATGCGTGAAAATACTGTCAAACACAGAGAGGCCAAGAGGGACAGAGAGTTATTGTAGCTAGTTCGACAAAAGCCAAAAAGCCAAAAGGACTTGTTGTGACACAAAAGAAGGCCTGAAGAAACCAAAATAACCAGTGGAACTCTGATAACAGTTTCAGACTTCACCTTCGTCTCCTTGATCTTCTTCAAGTTTGTCTATCTTCAACTCCCCCATGGAGAGTTGACACAAGCATTGTCCCCAGTCCTGTAAGAGGGGAACATTGGACTTGCATCTTTTGTTGCTGGTTAACTCAAGATGATGAAACCCTCTGTCTGCTTATCCAGGCGTGGGCTTCTTCACAGATTGTGGACTGAAAGAGGGGCACTAAGCTTGCGCCTAGGGTTGGAAATACCCATAGGAGAGCTGGGCATTTATTGATCACTGTCAGCTTGCTCTGATAGCTCTTCAATATGAACAAAAGAAGAGCATTGACTGTCAAATCCGAAACAAAGTTCAGTAGCAAGTTCGAACCAGAAGAGTTGGTTGCAAGCAGCGAGACATAAGATGATTGATTTGAAATCCCTCTATTAGATCAAACTGAAATCCAGAAGGCTGATGGCTCAAAAAGAAAGAGATGACCAACCTCATGATGTGGAAGGCTGCATAAAGATCCTAGGTGATGTCGCGCTCCTATAGCAAGAGAGAGCTTGAGCCATGAAACCAAGAAAAGCTGGTGCTGGCATCTGAGGGCCTCCAAGACTGTGTAAAGGATCTAAAATTTTGTTATCCTAATGACTAACTAGTATGAGAGCCACAAGATAGGCGTCGAAAGTGTCTTGAGCGTGCTCTTCTCTTGATTGTGCAGACTCTGAATCTAATAGCTTTGCATTGACAATGGGGTTGGAGGAAACCAAAAAAGATTCCTAAGGTTGCACCTCTTGGTTGATGGGGAGGTGATCCCACCCTCTTGGCACTTGTTGTTAGGGCTCCCACTGTCCACATTGATCAATATTGCGGGGGTCAGGAAGAGCAGGATCAATGGGGTGATCGGGCTCGACCTCTTGAATGTGTAAGCTATTTTCGGGAGATCTTCATCCCCTAGTCCCACATCTGGAAAGTTCGAGTTGAGAATGAAAATTTGAACTGTCCAAGATTCACCGCCCCCTAAATCACCACTTTTCTTCAGAACCAAGTTCCTAGGGACCGCTTCAACAGACGGGTAGAGGACCTTTACAAGAACCCTCCCCTTAATTCAGTCACCTCAGTGCCATTCCAACAATTTTCCAAAACAAGAAACAACATTGGCTATAGCATGAAAGTTAACAAGGTCCAACGGGAAGCCAAGTTGGTTTCTCTCTAGTTTAAAGCTTCATTATGCCTAGAAAATCTGATCTCATGATGCTCATCTAGGTGATGTGGGTTCCCAAAGATCAACATATCATTTTGTATTATTGAACTAAGCTGAAAGATGAAAACTCCAAGGGGGTGAGGGGAATACCTTACCACAGGCATCCCCAGTTCCCCTCGAATGAAGTCCCGTATATCCATCACCACCTACGCAAAGCCATCTTTCAGAGGAGGTGGGAACATAGTCGCGATGGCAAAGTTTTCATGCTGCAACTAAGGGGGCTCTTGTAGGACTAAATCCACCCAAGGGAGACAGAATTGACCTCCATCCTAGATGAAGAGACCCACTGGCAGGAAGTGACCTCGATTAACAACTTGGAAGTTTGCCATTGGGGGAGCAGGAGATGGCGTGGAGGATTCTGGCAAGGGGGTTGTGCTGGGGGAGAAGTTGGAGTGAAACAAAGGCAGGGGAGATGAACCAACGGTTGCATGAGAAACCACGCCTGATGATTAGGCCAAGCCAAGGAAAGTCCCTTCTTTTCTCTGGGCCGATCGCGTAGCATTAGCACCACTGGCGGGAACCCAAACTCGATAAGCTGTGATGCGAGAGGAGAGACAAACGATAGCTTTGTAACCATAATTGAAGCAAGCCTAGCATTTGATCTGAAAAGAGTAAACAATGGTCAAATGCCCTGGACAAAAGCATTGGGAATAGATGGTTGTCCTAGAAACCCCTCCTCTCAGAGAAGGCACAGACAGTAGAGGAGTTGCTTGTTTGAAAAAAGAATCCATTGGCTCTGAAGCTTGATGATTACGGGAAATTTGCATATGTACCTCATAGTTAATAGGCACTTGTAGATTTGCCCTACACTTAAGTGGTCTTGTAATTTTACCCCATACTTGACATGCCCTCTTATTATTTTGCCCCATTGCCCATTTAGCTCTTATTTTAATTTCGTTTTTCATTTTTTGGGGCTGTAAAATTTTGTTTTACAAAGTTGTCCATTAAATGCCTAAAACATTCTCTTTGTTCGGCCTGTGGAAAAATATTTTTTACTGCATTTTTCCTGCCAAAAAAATGAAAAACGAAATTAAAATAGGAGCTAAATGGGCAATGGGGCAAAATAATAAGGGGACATGTCAAGTATGGGGCAAAATTACAAGGCCACTTAAGTGTAGGGCAAATTTACAAGTGCCTACTAACTATAGGGTATATGTGCAATTTCCCCGATGATTACTGGCCCCGAAAACCAAAGGACCTTACAGCAAACGGCTTGAACGATGAAGAAGATTGAACTAGAACTGGAATGGAACCAATGCTGATGCAGAGAGAATTTTCCAGGATCCTAATTTCTGGTTGTTCAGCAAAAGAAACTTTCTTACAAACAAGAGAACCAAGAGCAGCTCTTGACTTCTTGCGCGACGAAACCATTGTCCACTCATTGTGATGTTCAACAAGCCACTGACAGTATACCTTACGAAAATCTACTCCTCCATCCCTCTAGAGATGAAAGTGAATCATGAAATACTTAGAAGCACAGCTTCGAAGGCGATGAACAATCAAACCCACTTGCTTGGCCACCACAGAAAACCGAAAGCCATAATCGTAAGCCCTTTGAACATGGAAACCCGAGGGGTCCCCTCCAAGGCAGTACTACAAAACCTTCACAATAGAGGATTCAAAAAGACAAAAGGTGAACCTTCAAAAGGAGGCCAACAGAAAAAAAACCCAAAGGAAGAAGAAAGCGGCGGATGAACCAGCAGACCAAACATGGAACCAATGAAAGCCTCAAACTTCTTGCCAGGGGATAAGTCCCAATCTGAGGAGACAACTTCACTTGACATGACTCACGACCCCAAGAGCAGGGCCTAAGCCCAGAGCAAAGGAGGAATAAGAACTAGCAGGTCTGGAGAGCACCCAGGACGGCGCCATGAGAGTCGCTAGAGCCCATGACCACAAGAGTGGAGTTTTTCTTCTTTTACACAAAAGTTAATTGAAGTCTAGTTGATGGTAATTCTTATTTAATGTTAAAATTGAAAGTAATTTGCAGTTGTGGGTGACATCCTAGCCTTTTGTTAAGCTAGTGTATTACAGTTGGTATCAGAGCGGGCATTTGGTCCATGGTGAATAAATTGATAACTAATTTTAGATAATTAATTAAAATTTTGGACTAGGATTGGTAACCTATTTTATGTAAACAATTAAATTTTGACTTAGGATTATTTATTGCTAAAACTTGACTTAGGACAATTAATTAACTTAAAACAAATTTGACACACTGGTGCACAGTAGGTTAGGGTTGGGTCATACATTGCATTATGCTTCTGTTGGCTTATTTAGTTGTTTATAAATGTTGTGAGACGTTGTCTATATTTGTATTGGATGGTTGTGTAATTGAGATGAATAGCGATGCTGAGAGGTAGAGGCCGTAGTTGTGACTGTGGACATGACCATGCTGTGCCACAACGCATGGTACATAATTAGTGATGACTTTTTCTTCAATAACCTTAGATATAGATGTTGGGGTTGAGTTTCCTTTGGTCATTTTTGTTCTATGAGTGAGTTATTATTTCTCCATGAGTTTTCATTGGCTATATTGTTCCATGAAGAAATTATAGTTCTTTCGATTCTTGAACTACTTTTTTCCTTTGCTACCTATGAATGTTGTCAATTTACAAGATTGTCCTTTTGTGGTGTTTTACAATTTTATAGAGGATAGTGACTCATTTCTCTGCTAGGTATTGAGGGTAATGGGAAAATGTATTTTACAAGCTCACTCTCATGTGGAAGTTTTAAACCTGTATGTTTTGGAGTATCTTGGGTGTTGAAGTTAATGCCCTTATTTTATGAATTAAAGTTTTAAAGCTTTTTTATGATATCCTATTATGCTTAAGTGCGAGATTGTCATGGGATGCCAAGTTGAGTTAATGATGTTATGTATAATCGATCTTAACTAACATACTCGCAAGTGAAATCCATTAAATTTGATGGTACGTTGGGATGTTAGGTGATGAATATTAGTTGAGGAATATCTACTTTTATTGAATTATTGGGAAATATGTGGAGTATGGAGTACCAATGAAATAGTTAGATTATTGGGAAGGTTTCATTTGCCAAATTCTAGTAGATAAATTGGGTTATTTGATCCCAATAGATTGTTCTAATAGTTTTTTATGGTTAAGCTAAGGGTACTTTAGATTCTTATCTTGGGTGAACATTAATTTGGAATTTATGTTTTATATGGATGCTTTGTGAACATATATAAATGCTAGATTTACCTATTTCTTACCATTTTAGATTGGTCCAATATGTATAAAGGCATGGATTGATGTTGTTGTATCATCATGTGAAATGTTGTGTAATAAAGGTTATATTATTGAAATTTTAATGGTATTTTCTCTAATTATGAATAGGAGATGGAACATTTGAATTTGTGTTTGTAAATATTTATATGATTACATATAGAAGTAGGACAACAAATATATTCCACAATCAAGATAATCATTGACTGTTAATGAGAATCACTACAGGACAATTAATGTGTGTAAAAATTGGTGTTGAGCATACTAAGAGTTGAATGGAAGAAATTTACTAAGTTTTATATTTGTATGCTTTCTGAGATTGTCAGGTGATAGTATGTCCTCCATAAAAGAGTTTTGCTAGAATATTGTGGTTTGTGCACTAGATTTTCTCTAGAAAAATGTTGTTGTCCTGGTAAGCTTATGATGCACAATGTTCTTGTTCCGGTAAGCTTGTGATGCTTTGTGGGTTTTTAAAAATTGAGGATGGGATAATAGAATATTATGAAGCAATTTAGTGTGATTTTGGAAAGTTTTATGATGGAATAGTTGACTTTGATGATTCTTGTTAAGAGTTTATTGAATTAATATTAGCATGATTTTTTTTGTAAGTGAATTTGTGGGTAGCATTAAGTCTTATAGAAAAAATGGATCATCCCTCACGGTGTTATTTAAATGGAATATGTGGTGTTTTGTACTCAAAATTTCTTTAGGGATTTCGGTTTATAACTAATTTATGTTAATTTGTCTTAAATGATTATCCTATTTGACAAAGCAAAGTTACGTTGTGATCAAAGAAAATGGTTTTCTTTCTTAAAGGAGAACAAGTACTTGAGACCGCGGACAAGCCTTGTGATTTCTGGTAGTATGGTGTGTGCTTAAATTTTATTATTTTTCTTATATAAAACTTTTTTTGAGTTTCCAATGAAAAAATTTGTTCTTTGTATTCGAACTATTTTCTTGGTTTTATACTTACTGCAAGTTGGTAAAAAGTTTTCTTGTGTGCTGAAGTTTTATTGCTTCCTTTTTGTGAATAAATTATTAAATTTGTGTTATGAAGTCTTTAGGTTCAAGTGACAACTAGTAAGAGGTGATCCAATATATCGTTTTATAAGGTGTGGAGTGCTAAGTTATGTGAACTGCTCGAGGGATAAATTCATTTCACGATATAATTCATAGGAAGAAATTGAATAAATGTAGTAGTTTTCTTTAAAGCAAAGCTGATATAAAGTTGTTATTAGAAGAACCAATAGTGAATACTGATTAAAGATTTTTTATATGCTTGTGGATTTTTTTAATTTATCAAAAGTATAGAATTTTGATACATTAATTAGAGTATTGCGGCCATGTAAATTGCTAGACTTTGTGGGGAAAAAATAGATTGTGTTATTTAATGACATTCTAAAAAATCGATACAGTGGAAAATCGATGTGGTACTTAATTAAATGATGAAAAATATTGAATTATTATAACATTATATGATTTGTTTGTATGATTTTCTCTTTAGCGCTAGAATTTGAATCGTTTTTAAATGGTAGCTAGTGGAGATTATCATTTATAACTAAACTTGTATTGTATGACTCTTGGAGATTGAAAATTATGAAGTGATATTTCTTAATAGCTATCTCTAACTAAAATAATGAAAGAATATACATTGTTGTGTCATACAATATTTTGGAGTTTATCTAGGTTTGATAGTTACAATCTTATTACAATTTTGTCTCAATTTATGGGTAATTGAATACGATTATCCTTAAGGGAACTAAGGTGATGGGATTCTATGTGAAATCTCTAATTAAGTGCATTTGGAATTAACTATCAAGGATAATACTTTGATGAGGGGCTTTGCTACTGCGTTTTTATGATCTGTGTACTAGAGTTTCTACAGAATTGTATGGGTCTGCAATAAGATTGAGTTCATCTTTGAAGTTGCAGATTTAAAGGAAATTATGTGTGGTATTTGATGTTTTGGAATTTCATGATTCAAGAGAAACTATATCAAAAAATTCAAGAAAGATATGTTTTTCTAAGGCCTTGAGATACCCTCTTGGTTTTTGTTTGATTTATGTGTTTATGTCTAATGTCATTTGTAAGGTGAAATGGTTTCATTGGGTATGCATAGTCCTTTTCTATTCTTAGGAAAGGGAATTGTTATTTTGGACACTTAAATGATTTCGTCTTCAGCTTATATGGTTTCTTAAATGCAAATTGCTTATTGGAAAGTGGAATGGTTCTTAGTGAATCTCTCGATTCCAAAGTGGATTCTTTTGAAAGAGTTGACTTAGTAAGTGATGTAAGTGCTTCTTTCCATGTTAATGAGATGCTCCCTGTAAAGTGAAGAGATCATATAAGAGATAATAGAAGAGTTCCTTGTGTGAATGAGAAGTAGTGCATTTGTTCACACTACTATAAAAGGCTAATACTAGGCGCCTCATCATAGACGGTTAACCAAAACCATTAAACCATTAGTATTAAATACAATCATAGATGGTTTTGGTCTAGAGACTGTCTATATTGTTGCCAGCGCTAAAAACCGTTTGTGAAGAGATAATATCACACACGGTTCATGGTGAACACCATCTATGAAGAATCGCATATGGTTATTAACAAGAACTATTTGTAATATTATCAAATATCATAGATGGTTTGTATTAAAAACCGTATGTGATAATTTCACTTATTAATTGCAATAGGTCGACCCTCACAAATCTATCTTAAATTCCAGGTATATTCTCACAGGCTGCTACTTTGAGGAGGTGGGGCATTGAGGCTATTTGGTGACAGGAGATCTAGCTTAATGTAGAGAGAAGATTATTTACATCTAGTATGGTTTAGGGTTTAGCCAACTCATATGCTATGTCTACTTAATTCAATTTAATTAATTATTCTTGCTACATATAGCTACTTTAGATAATATATATCAAGTATATTAATTAATTAATTCAATATTTAATACTAAATTGTTATATGTGTAACGTAGGACCAAAGCTGGATCTACGCTTGGAACCATGTGAGTGAAAGGTACATTAATAGCATGTCTACTTTTACAAGAGCTACCGAGTAGGATACGTTAAATAAGGAGATGGAATATATGTACTGTTCATACATTGACTGCGAGAATATAAAGATGTTTAAGAACTGAACGCAGATTGAAGCGCACTTCATTCAAAGGGGTTTCAAAAAGGGGTCTGTACGTTGGACTAGTCATGGTGAAGAGCAGATTACACAGAAAGATAGTAATAATGTACCCATTCGAGAGGTTCATGGAAATTCTCAAGTCCTATATACAGAATCAATTTTAACTATAGGGCAGCATTGTCGAAGGTTATGTAACCGAAGAGGTCATTGAGTTCTGTGTCGATTACATGGCTTAGGTCAAACCGATAGGTGTGCCTCGATCTCACCATGAGGGGAGGCTCAAGTGTATCAGGACTATCAGAAGAAAAGCAATCACTCCAGATATGGATGCGTATGCCAGTAGTTCAGTTCATTAACTTTGAAAATCTATTAATAATACTACCATTGGGAGGACTTTTGCATAATAGATTGTGTGCTTCTTGAATATGGTTAATTTACTTCATTTGAGTTAATTAAATTGTGAAATGGATGTTATTGTTTCTGAAATGAATGTGAATTGGATGTATACATGTACTTGTGTTTTGCTTGTTTCAGAGAGTATGACTAGCATTTCCTAAGTTTAGCCAACAAATAGAAATAGATTTAAGTTTGTAGCAGTTTATCACAGACGGTTATTAACTCATAACCGTCTGTGATAGTTGAAATATCACATACGGTTTTAACTATAAACAATCTGTGATAGTTGACTATCATAGACGGTTATGAGTTAATAACCGTCTGTGATAGTATGTATCATAGAAGGTTCGAAAACTGTCGGTGATGACCTTATGTCATTATTGACCTATAAACTCAGACAGCTCACCAAACCGTCTATAATGACGTTTTTGAATAGTATATGATGACCTTTTCTGCAATAGTGTCATTTATTTTCATTTGTGCCTTGGAAAGAAAAGCTGACCTTTAGTTTTTGGTGTTCGTTTTGGATTTCTTTTTGTGAGGCGGGTTTGGCCCAGAAGTTTATTTAAAGGGTTTCAAATCTAGCGAGAAGAATGGGTAGAGGTACAATTCAAGGACGAATTCTTTTAAGGAGGGCACAATGTGGCTTACCCCAATTTCATATGTGAAACAACTCAATAAATTATTATTTGCTTTTGGGCCTAACGTGCCATTAGTGGGTTAAACTCCTCTATCCTAACCCTAATTATCAATCCTATTTAACCCTAGTCGCCTTCTTATTCCCTGTGCTCACGCCTGCAGGCAGCCACCACGTCTTTTCTCTTCCCGTGCGTGCATGCATGCTCATGCCGCCGCCGCCAGTCGTGCTTTCTACCGTCGCGATCCAGATCACCACCTTGGCTTGTCTCCACGGCATGCCCGTGATCTATGTAGCACCAACATGCATGCACGCAATGCTGTCCACATGCTTGCCTGTGTGATGTGCGTACTCTTGCCTTTACCAAGCTGCTGCCTCCCTCACACACGTACGTGCATGCATGCGGGCTGCAGGTACGCCCTGCCATGTGTGCTGCTTGCTGAGCCGTCACTGCCGCTAGTTGTTGCTGCTGCATGTTGCTGTGCGCCACACGGGAGGACGGAGGAAGGAAGTGTGCAGCAAGGCAGAGAAGAAGGGAGAAGAAGAAGGTAGGAAGGCTCGCCATTCTTGCCGTCTTCGACGTTTGCATCTTGGGTAACAACCTGATATCCTTTCATTGGTATTTCTGTAATACCCCACAAGTGATTCGAGAGTTAATCGATTAATTGGAGAGAATGACCACATAGAAAAGAGTTAAATAGGGATTTTTAGAGGGGAAATTTCTAAAAATCCTAACAACCTGGGCCTGGACCTTGGCCCAAGAGGTGGCTAGCCAAAAAGGGGGAGGCACCCCTCCCCCAAACCCTAGCCGCCACCCCTTCTCCCCCTCTCCTCTCCCCTTGTGGCCGCCACCCCCCTCTCCCCCTTGCGCCTCCCATGTCCAGCAGCACCTCGTCGTCCTCCATTGAAACCCCCTGCTGTTGGTAAAGGAGATCCCCTTTGCTGCCGATCGAGCGGAGGAAGGAGATCGATCGCCAGGAGGCGTTTTGATCCGGAAGACGGAGAAGAGGAAGGGAAAAAGGGAAAAGGAAGGGAGAGAGAGAGATCGCATGGTGTTCATCGTGTTCTTCAGCGATTCGTCAAGAGTAACCCCTATTTCCCCCGGTTAGATGCATATTTAATTGTTGTAGCAATGTCGGTATTGTGGTCTGCTCAGGACAGATTGTGTTAGATGGTCGTTTTGATATAGTTTTTTGTGGATTCAGTTCTGATGTCTCCTAGAGTATTGTAGAGGACGTCGGTATCTTTCCATGAAGTGCTAGAACACATCGTTTGGACCTCTGTAGTACAAGTTATGATTTTATTAGTGGGACTGTTCTGCAGATTTGTGGGTTTTCTGTCAGGTTTTGGTAAATCGGGTTATGAGATTAGAAAAAGGGAGAATTAGAGAATCTCAGTATAATCAAAGTTGTAGATAATTGTCTTAGATTTCCATAAAGCTCAAGAACTCGTGATTCGGACACTCGTACTGAAAGTTATGTTATTTTTAGTACTCTGTCCAGAGAACCCGACGTGAAATTGATGTTTTAGAAATCTCGCTTGTGTGGGTATAATCGGGCCGATTCAGGGAGGTTCACCAACTAGGTTTAGATGGAGGATTTAATTATATTTCAATAAAGTCAAAGAACACCTCATTCGGACTCCGGTGCCAATAGATATGGATTTTTGAAGTTGACTGTTCACAGAGGGGACAGATAGACCCTTAGGATTTGGGGTTGAAGTGGAGTTGGACGTTTTGCGAGTTCGTGATTGTTCTTTTTATATAGTTTTGGTTTACTACCACTATCTTAGAATGCGTTATAATTATTATTCAGATGGTGGACTGATCCCAGGGGCAGCTCCTTCTGCACGTCCCTCGTGCTCTCGCGGTTAAGGCAAGTATAATGATGGTTTAAATTGATATTGTGGAATGTCAATGTTGGATTTATATTGTGAGCAATTGTGTTCATGGTTGTGATGAAGGAGCACCTATTAAAGTTCATAGTTGTTTGTAAGTTATGAAGTTCATGAGTATTTCTTGTGCAAAGTTGTTGTGGATGCATGTTTTTATTAACTGAGACTTTTATACATATGCATCATGTTGGCTTATTGAAGTCTTGGTCATGTGATGATGAAGCATTTGCTGAGGTCCCCGTCATGTTGAATGTTGGACTTAATTCTGTTTTGAGCCGTTGGAGCAAGTCTGCAAGTGTTAGCAGTGTGGTTGTTTTTTAGTCAACATGCAGGAAGTGGCGCAGTAAGCGCACTGAGCATGGGAGTGAGTCAATAATGTGCAGTTTGCACGCATTCAGTATTTCCGTTTTATATGGATCTGTGATCCGATTTAGTAGCTAGAGCATTTGGCATTCAGTTGTAATCATGCATGTATTCTGAAAGTATTCAGATCAGTTTTGTCGAGACATTCAGTAATACAATTGAGAGAATTTGTTCTCTGAACTTTCCACCAAAATTCAGTACTTTGCCGTAAGAACAACAGTACTCGCTCGGTTCAGTTTTCTGGGCGTGCTCTGCTCTGTTCTGAAATTCTGGGCGCATATTCTCCTGTTTCTCTGTTTACATTTGGTATCAGAGCGTTAGGTTAGAGCGCCCATTTGCCCTGTTGAATCCGGATGGCGCTCGTCGCAGCAGAGAACACGCGGGAGAGCGGCGGAGGCCAGTTCATGTACCCGCAGTTGACGGCGACAAACTACACCAGCTGGGTGATCCGGGTTCAGGCGATGATGGAGGACCAAGGCGTGTGGGAGGCGATCGAGCCGGCGGCCGGGGCGGTCGTCGACACGAGGAAGGACAAGAAGGCGCGATCGCACCTTCTTCAAGCTCTCCCGGAGGACCTTCTCATGCAGGTGGCAAAGAAGAAGACGGCGAAGGAGGTGTGGCATTGTCTCAAGACGAGGTTCGTCGGCGCGGAGCGCGTCAGGGAGGCACGGCTGCAAACGTTGAAAAGCGAATTCGACGTGCTGCGCATGAAGGAGGACGAGACGTTGGATCAGTACGCCGGCAAGCTCGTGGCCATGTCCGTCAAGTACGACAACCTCGGTGGCACGCTCGACGACGCCGCCCTGGTGAAGAAGCTCTTCGACAGTGTGCCGGATCGGTTCCTCAATGTCATCGCCGGCATTGAACAATTCTACGACCTCCGCACATTGGCGTTCGAAGAGGCAGTGGGCCGGCTGAAGGCCTACGAGGAGCGCACGCGACGTGCGTCCGGCGGCGCGAGAGCAGACGGCCAGCTCCTTCTCACTCAGGCGGAGTGGGAGGCGCACCACAAGAAGACAGTGGGTGAGTCCTCGGCGAGAGGCAAATCACCTGATTCTGGTGGCCGCGGCTGAGGGCGTGGTCGCAAAAAATGGCGAGGCCGTGGAGGACGCGGGATAACACCAGGCAAGGAGGTCTCCACTGGCTCTGTGCACAGACGGGATAAAAGCCATATCAAATGCTTTGCCTGTGGCACAATGGGCCATTATGCAAGCCAATGCAAGCAGCCAAAGAGGGAAGAGGAAGCACATCACGCCCGGACCGACGACGTCAAACCGGCGTTGCTGCTCGCCGTGTTGGAGGAGCCGGCGCGGGAGCAACACCAAGGCGCAGTTATTCTTAATGAACCGCTCAAGCAAGCGCAGGAGAAAAGCCAAGCTACTGTCTTCCAGAATAAGTCACTCAGGCAAGCACATATGGGAGGTCTGGATGCTATTTCCCTAAACAAGTCACTCGTGCAAGCAAAGAGGGGAGCCCAGGATGTTGTCTTCCTCAATGAAGAGTATGTGCGGCCGGAACTTCATCTGGCCGGAGAAGGGGTTAATGCAGGTGATGTCTGGTACCTCGACAACGGCGCCAGCAACCACATGTCCGGAGATCGAGGCAAGTTTCGGGAGCTGGATGAATCCATTACAGGAAAGGTGAGATTTGGGGATGACTCCACTGTGCAGATCATGGGAAAGGGTTCCATACTTTTTGATTGCAAGAATGGTGATCAGTGGTTACTCCAAGAAGTCTATTTCATTCCAAGATTTCGTAGCAATCTTGTGAGCCTGGGACAACTCACTGAGATCGGCTATAAGGTAGTGATGGAAGGCAGCGAGCTCAAGGTGTTTGATCAAAGTCCTCCAAGGCTGATCATGAATGTGAAGCGTTCACAGAACCGGCTGTACCGCATCACGCTGCAGGTGGCAAAACCAGTGTGTCTCCTAGCAAGTTTGGAAGACCCAGCTTGGCTCTGGCATGCGCGCTTGGGCCATGCAAACTTCCAGGCAATGAAGATGCTAGTTGAGAAGAATATGGCAGAAGGAGTGCCGTTGATCACACACCCAAATCAGCTATGCCATGGGTGTTTGGTGGCGAAGCAAGTCCGAAGTCCATTCCCACAGATGACGCAATTTCGGGCCGAGGAGCCGCTCGAGTTGCTGCATATCGACCTCTGCGGCCCGATTACTCCACCAACAATTGCTGGTAACAAGTATTTTATGCTTGTTGTAGATGATGCTTCAAGATGGATGTGGGTGTTTATGTTGAAAACAAAAGATCAAACATGTACAGAGTTTGTCAAGTTCAAGACTCTAGCTGAAAACATTAGCGGACGCCGCATCAAGACGCTGCGATCAGACCGTGGTGGCGAGTTCTTGTCCGCGGTGTTTGCCAAGGTCTGTGAAGAGGCTGGCATCCAGAGGCACTTCACTGCGCCATACACGCCGCAGCAAAATGGCGTGGTTGAGCGCAGAAATAGGACAGTCATGGCAATGGCTCGGTCTCTACTCAAAAGCATGAATGTACCAGCGAGGTTCTGGGGCGAGGCGGTGCGACACGCGGTATACCTGTTGAACCGCTTGCCGACCAAGTCAATGGGTGAGCGCACCCCATTTGAGGCTTGGAACGGGAGGAAGCCGCACTTGGCGCACCTTCGAGTGTTCGGATGCACGGCGCATGTCAAGACGACGGCACCACACTTGAAGAAGCTCGACGACCGAAGCCAACAGATGGTGTACTTTGGTGTCGAGGATGGGTGTAAAGCACATCGGCTGTTCGACCCTCGCCACGGCAAAATTGTTGTGAGTCGGGATGTTAAATTTGAAGAAAATCTGCAATGGAGTTGGGCTGCAGGTGCAGGCACTGGAGAACATTCAGATTTTTCGGTTGAAGAGGATATACAGTCGAGCCCCTCGGTGTGGACTACCGCTGAAGGTACAGCAGACTCGCCGGGACCGCAGCAAGCTTCTGCCGAATTTCAGCCCAGGAGTGTACCAGCGAGTCCAGAGAGTGGAGGCGCGCCAGCTGCAGCATCACCTCCAGGCGTGCTGACCAGGGCGCGGGCGGCTGCGCGTACAGGGCGAGTGACGGGGACGACGCCGACAACTCCACGTACTCCTGTGCGTATGCAGTCAACAGAAATGACAACAAATGAGCTTGAAGAGGAGGAGGCTGTCCACGGTTTGACAAATATTTGCAGCTCGGATGAAGGCCCACACCGATACCGCAGTCTGCACGATGTATATCAGAATACAAATGAAGTTGCACTCAACTATGACTCAGATGGTGAGGCACTGCTTGCAGAAACACAAGAACCATCTTGTTACAGAGAAGCAGCAGGGAATCCAGAATGGGAGGAGGCCATGATGAGAGAAATGGAATCAATTGAGAAGAATGCAACATGGAGATTGACAACACTACCTGCTGGACACAAACCCATAGGGCTTAAATGGGTTTTTAAATTGAAGAAGAGCTCGGAAGGTGAAGTGATTAAGCACAAGGCAAGATTAGTGGCAAAAGGATATGTGCAGCGACAAGGAGTTGATTTCGAAGAGGTGTTTGCGCCAGTTGCAAGGTTGGACACAGTGCGTATGATTCTTGCAATAGCTGCAAACCGTGGTTGGGAGGTTCATCACCTTGACGTCAAGACTGCCTTTCTGAATGGCGAGCTTGAAGAGGAAGTGTATGTGTCGCCGCTGGAAGGATTTGTTGTGAAAAACAAAGAGCATTGTGTGCTCAAATTGAGCAAGGCTCTTTATGGTCTTCGACAAGCGCCGCGGGCGTGGAACATTAAGCTGGATAGAAGCTTAAAGAAGATCGGTTTCAGGAGATGTGTGCAAGAACATGCCTTATACACAAGGGGAGAAGGAAGGGCAGCAGTTGTAATTGGGGTATATGTTGACGATCTTATTGTCGCAGGAGGTGATCAAAAGGAAATTGCAGTTTTCAAGAAGAAGATGACAGCTGAGTTTGAGATGAGTGACTTGGGGTTGTTGTCTTATTATATTGGGATTGAGGTGTCACAGCAAGAGTCTCATTTCACACTCAAACAGGCAGGCTATGCAAAGAAAGTATTGCTGCAGTTTGGCATGATGGATTGTAACTCCACAAAATACCCCATGGAGCAGAGAGCACAATTGCACAAGGATGCTGATGGCCAGCCTATTGATGCAACTGAGTATAGGCGCATGATTGGTTGCCTCAGGTACTTGTTACATACTCGCCCAGATCTCTCTTTTGCTGTTGGAGTAGCTAGCAGATATATGGAGAGGCCAACAATGAGGCACTATAAAGTTGTGAAGCAAATTTTTCGGTATCTAAAGGGTACCACAGATTTTGGGCTAGTGTATAGGCGAGGAGGAGCAAAGGAGGTGCTCACAGGTTACACTGATAGTGATTTAGCGGGAGATCTTGATGATAGGAAGAGCACGGGTGGAATGGCTTTCTACATCAATGACAGCTTGGTGTCTTGGTGCTCACAAAAGCAAAAAACGGTGGCGCTTTCATCTTGCGAAGCTGAATTTATGGCGGCAACGGCAGCAGCTGCGCAAGCACTTTGGTTGAGGAGTTTGCTTGGAGAAATCACTGGAGAAGAGCCAAAAACAGTGAGGATATTTGTTGACAACAATTCAGCTATTGCGCTCATGAAGAATCCAGTTTTTCATGGGAGAAGTAAACATATTGACACCAAATATCACTTTATTAGAGAGTGCATTGAAGGAGGACGGATTGAGGTCCAGCGAGTTTGCACTGAAGAACAGAGAGCTGACGCTTTGACAAAATCGTTGCCGGCAGTGAAGTTGGCGACAATGCGACATTTGCTCGGTGTTCGTGATCTTGGCCCAAACCAGAATTAGGGAGGAGAATGTTGGACTTAATTCTGTTTTGAGCCGTTGGAGCAAGTCTGCAAGTGTTAGCAGTGTGGTTGTTTTTCAGTCAACATGCAGGAAGTGGCACAGTAAGCGCACTGAGCATGGGAGTGAGTCAATAATGTGCAGTTTGCACGCATTCAGTATTTCCGTTTTATATGGATCTGTGATCCGATTTAGTAGCTAGAGCATTTGGCATTCAGTTGTAATCATGCATGTATTCTGAAAGTATTCAGATCAGTTTTGTCGAGACATTCAGTAATACAATTGAGAGAATTTGTTCTCTGAACTTTCCACCAAAATTCAGTACTTTGCCGTAAGAACAACAGTACTCGCTCGGTTCAGTTTTCTGGGCGTGCTCTGCTCTGTTATGAAATTCTGGGCACATATTCTCCTGTTTCTCTGTTTACATTGATGACGGGCTAAAGGTCCCCATACTTGCGGAGTATGGGCAATTGGTCCCTGTACCAGATGGTACAGGCATGGGTGTGCATCGACGGATGCGCACTTTGCATTACCGGTAAAATGCAAAAGAGAAAGAGATAAGGATATTGTTGATCATACTGCATAGCATGGTTTATATAAGTAATTGTTGGGTGTTCTTATTAAATGGTGTTCATGTATGTTCTTGTTACCCTTTGTTATATTTGCTGAGTCGTTGGACTCACCCTTGTTGTTTGTTGTGTTTTAGGTACCTTTATGAAATCGGTATGCATGGAGAAAAGGAAGGATTGGTCTTGTTGCACATTGCACGATCAATTCATAATGGCAAGAAAGGAAGAAATTAAATAGTAGAAGAATGAATTACTTTAAGCATCTCTATGATCATTGCTTGCTGAAATTAAACTGTAATAAATGAATAGTATATTTATGGTGTTCTTGTTCTTTATCATGATGCTAGACCTATGAATGTCCTAGTCACTTATGGTCCATTTTGTTTAGTCTTGGTCGAAATGCCTGTTGGATATCTATTCTATTTAAATCTGCTTGTTGAAACCTCTGGCATAGATAACTATTCAGGGGAGATTCTGCCGAAATTTTGTGAGACATATTTAGTTTTTCCTTGTTACATTACTAGTTTGGTAGCATTCCAGGTCAATGATTGGCTGGGGTGTTACAATTTCATCAAATAGATCAGGTTTAGAGCAGAGATTAGAGAGAGTATTTATGGGTTTTGCGATTAGGACTTACTCCAGAGCCTCAGTTTACTGATTGGTTTATAGGCAGTGTTTTTCACGGTGATTTTGGCTACTGTGCAGCCTTAATCTGCAAATATTGTGAACTACAGAGTTGTAGATAATTTTATTATCTTTCCAACAAGTATTAAACCGCAATAGTTGTCTCAGTAATCTGGGAGTTATGTCAATTGCAAGTCTACTATTTGACATAATGTCATGATCTGCATGACCAGTGGTTTGCTCTTGTAGTTATGTTAAATAAATACTTGACATGCTGATTCATATATTTATACTTAATTTTATATAATGCTCACGTGATTATGGTTTAAATGGTGATGATGATGATGATGATTATGGATAAATGATGGGGTTATCAAGTGGTTAATGTTGATAATTGACTAATGAATGAAATAATCATTGCATTGCATGTTGAGCATTCATGTTGTAAAGAGGTGTCGACCTGTGTGACCCTCTAGAGCCTGCTTTGTGTGGGCGACCCATGGGAGTGAGTAGAGAAAAACCTACTTTGGTAGGCACTCTACAGAAGTGAAGAAACACCTACTTTTGTAGGCACTCCACAAGAGTGGAGTTGATACCCTTTATGAAAAAGGACAGCGCAAGAGTTGTTCATCAATGACTGAACACTCTGCTGTATCGATATAAGCAAAGAGAAGTGGAGACATGTGCATTTGCGTTCATGAAAAGATAAATGAGATGATAAGATGTGTGTGGGGAATTTAATGAGAAGAAATATGTCAAATATTGAGATAGTTGTAAATTCATATGAATATTTGTACAATGTTTTATGTCATTTATTATTCTATAATGTATTTACTGAGTCATGAACTCACTCTTGCTTTTGTTGTTGTCTTTAGGTGATCATTGATGACGACATGCATGGATGGAAAGTAGTACATGATTGATCTTACTCTGCTAGAGTTTCTTTATTCACTTAGTGACTAATCATTCATTATTAGAAATAAATGATATTATTCATGTCATCTTAGTTTGAATAATGATTTTCCATAGAACTTATTAATATTAGCTTGTCACTACTTGTCCAAGTTTCCTTTGATTAAAATTATATTTGGTTCGTCTCGTTTAATATCATTTGTTAATCCTTTTATTATTGATATGTTTATGATTATGTTGTGGAATTGTAATTGAAGTCTAGTTGATGGCAATTCTTATTTAATGGTTAAAATTGAAAGTAATCGTAGTTGTAAGTGATATTCTAGGCTTTTGTTAAGTCAGGTGTAACATCCCAAATTCTAGGGCATTTTGTTTCCTTGGCTCTTTATTGGAGTTCCTTTGGAAAATTTGATTTTCAAAAATCAAAAGTGCATAAAATATAAATCAAATTGAATCCAAATCAAATGTTAGAAAAGATAGTGAAAAGTGGCATAAGAGAAAGTATGGTGGAAACTATCCTGAAAGCTCACAAGTATAATCTTGGCACAAAATAAATATTAAAGCAAGATCTAACATTGTTTAAATCAAATAAGTGTATTTAGATTCGAATAGAGGCATTCTCAGATTTTTCTAGAAAAATCAAGAGAAGGTAAAATTCTAAAAAAATGTATACAATAATCCACACTATCTCACTACCAAGTGTGGCCCACTCGCAGAGTTCATCTTCCACCTCCGCACGACTGCGCCAGCTCCGCCATGGTCGTGCTACCCCTAGTTTCTAAGGCCACACCCACAATTCCTCTCTGTTGCTACCAACCCCCGCCTAACCACACCTCAACCTGACGCACCTCTTCCCCTTGTCTTCTTCTGCGCCTCACATTCCACCCACAAGTCAAGAAAAAGAACTGAAGTAGTCAAAGTCAAAAAGAGAAATAAAGTAGTCGAAGTCGAAAAAAGAACTAAAGTAGTCAAAGTCGAGTTGAAGTCAAAAAAAGAACTGAAGTAGTCAAAGTCAAAAAGAGAACTAAAGTAGTAGAAGCCATAAAGAACATTGTATAATCCGAAGGGTATTAAACGTCGAAAGAACACTGTAGCATCCGAAGGGTATTAAATATCGGAAGAACACTGTAGTAGCTGAAGGGTATTAGAAGTTGGAAGAACACTATAGCAGTTGAAGAGTATTAGAAATCAGATGAACTCTGTAGCAGCCGAAGGTTATTAGAAGTCGGAAGAATACTGTAGCAGCTAAAGAGTATTAGAAGTCAGAAGAGCATTACAGGAGCCGAGGAGTGCTAGAAGTCGTAAAGAGCATTGTAGCGGTCGAACCGTGTTAGAAGTCGTAAAGAGCACTATAGCGGCCGAAGAGCATTAGAAGTCATAAAGGGCACTGTAGCGACCGAAGAGCATTTCAAGTCATAAAGAGCACTATAGCAACCGAATAGTGTTAGAAGTCATAAAGAGCATTGTAGCAGTCGAAGAGTGTTAGAAGTCGTAAGGAGCACTATTGCGACCGAAGAGTGTTAGAATCGTAAACAGCATTGTAGCAACTGAAGAGCGTTAGAAGTCATAAATAGCACTATAGCAGCCGAATAGTGTTAGAAGTCGTAAAAAGCACTGTAGCAGTCGAAGAGTGTTAGAAGTCGTAAAGAGCATTGTAGCAGCCAAAAAATGTTACAAGTCGTAAACAGCACTGTAGCAACTGAAGAGCGTTAGAAGTCATAAATAGCACTATAACAGCCGAAGAGCATTAGAAGTAATATGTAAAGAGCACTATAGTAGCAGGAGAGTGATAGAAATTGAAGAGAGCACTATAGCAGTTGTAGAGTGTGAGAAGTCAAAAAGAGTACTGTAGCACTCGAAAAGAGATGATTCAAACCGAGCCAAAACTCAAACACTTATAACTTTTGCATATAAACTCCAAATTTAGTGATCTTTGTTACTAAATTCTTCTAAAATCATGATCTTTCTGACTATTTAAGTTTTATCTCTGTTTAAATTTATTTGGCTCTTATTTGCATTTATCTAGATTTTTTGATTAGACGATGGTCCAGACAACTTTGAGAACACGCTCAAGACATTCTCTAAGCAGCAAGAACAAGGCAAGCTCCCCCCTTTGACCATGTTGATCCTAATATTTTAATTATTATATATTGTTTGCAAAATCTATTATGCTTGCGTGTATGCTACATTAAAATTGGCATACTATGGGTAATGGTAGTTACAACCACTCGTATGCATTGAACCTCCTTGCAGATTTGACATCCTCACTATTGTCACCCTTAGGACATGGTTAAACAGTAGCTAATATCAAATTTTGGATATATTACATTGAGTACATGTTCTAGATGCTTAGCCATGTACTAGTTTTGCAAAGTTTGAACTTTCAAACAAATTTACATGTGAATATGGTGGTTTCAAAAATGCTAGACCAGAGGAGGAATCTCTGTTAGTTTGGTACAAAACAAAATGAAAAACCTAGTTTATGGACGCAGGCGAGTTATATGATCTTTACTATTATAAAAGTGTGAGTTGGTGGTTGGTCCATTCTCCCTCCTCTCTTCTCAGCCATGCGATTTAATCTGGACCATTCGTCTCTCTCCACCTCTCTCTCAGGATACAATCGTCCACCCCCTCCACTTTTCTCATCTCCTCGCGCATTCTGGCCACCCTTCTATCTCTGTCGCTTGCTCTCCAATGTTTGATGTGTGAAGTTGGTCAGGCAGTAGGTTTCGTTTCACCATTTTTATGACTTCGTTGCAATGCATGGGTCTCTAACTAGTAAACTATTAAATGTGAGGAGGAACCTCGCATGTAGATAGGGGGAGATTCTCGCCTGGGTTAATTAAGGACCGAACATTATTGTCACACACCTAAGCCACACCGTACAACCACATGCGCTATATGGGCTCTAGCTTTAGCTAATTAAAGTTGTCTAAGTCTAGCCTTGCATTATTGTAGGCATAGAAGAAATAAGGGTATTCCAAGTGAAGGTATCCTCGTAGGGGCTTCCACACCATGGTGATGGGAACAAAGCTGGCTAATACAACGGTGAATGCTCACTTAGAGGATAGACTCCCTAAGTGAGGGTCTGTCATTTAGCTCACTTGGGGCACCCAAGTGAGTGTTTGTCCATTCAACAGGTTGGTGTAAGGTTAGTACTAGGTGACCTAAAAGCTATATGATAATCAACTTTCGTCACACACCAAACGAAGTGTAAAGTTGCCGATAGTATAATTGATTATCTCGTATGGGAAAAGCCGTACAACCTCTGCAAAGTGTTAAAAACTATTTAAATAGCCATGCTCGTGGTCATGAGCATGCTTGGATGCAGCTACAATGGGTATAGTTTTCTTTTTCAAAACTATTTCACTGAACATAATGGGATGGCATGTACGTGTCTTTCGTGTGCCATGGCCATGGGTGGAAATTGTGCAATATTCATTGCTGAGGAAGGCTAAGAATGGACCGATCTACTATTATATAAATGTTATTTCTACTATTAGAGTTGTAATCTTGCTTTTCAGTTTAGAAACCATGGTCGGTAGTTGTGGTCGTGTACAAGTGGTCGGAGTCATGTACGAGTTTGGTCATGGTCGTATACAAGTCCGCTTCATAGTCATAGCTGAGTTCGGGTCATAGTCGTAGCTGAGTTTGAGTCGAAGTCGTAGAGCAGGGTATAAAAGGCAAAGCCATGTAACCGAGAGAGTGGAGCGAGAGGAGCCAATGTGATCGGTGTGATCGAGAGGCAAGAGAGAGAGGACGATCAGGGTGATCATAGCGATCAGTGTGATCGAGAGAAAGAAATAAAGAAGAGAAGAGCAGTTTGGCTCTAAAAATCTATTGAGTTCATCGTGTGTTCTCAAATGTGGTCGTAAACGACTTATGATCACGGTGAGCAGGGGATTGCAGGTGTGGTCGTAAAGGAGTTAGAACCATGGTGATCGGGCGAAGGGCATCCGCAGGAGCAGCAGACGTGGTCGTAAGGAGTTACGACCACGGTGATGAGCGGAGGTGTCCGCAGGTGCTGAAGACGTGGTTGTAAAGGGGTTACAACCACGGTCGTGGAGCAGAAGCTGTGGTCATAGAGCGTTACGACTACAACAATCGACAAAGCCTTCGACGTGGTCGACAGAATCACTGGGTGGGCGTAAGGAGCTACGACTACGGTGATCGACCGTGGTCGAAGGGAGTGCAGCACAGAGGCGGTGAACGTGGTCATAACTTTAGCTGAAGTTTACGACTACGTGATTGGAGCAGCGAGGTGTGATGGGAGAGATCACAACATGGTCATAATGGCTGTCAGCGTGGTCGGAAAACCAACAGAGCGGTTGTAACGACACAGGAGGTGGTCATAGCCTCTTAAATATGGTCGTACGGCTACAAGAGGTAGTTGTAGCGGCCAGAAGGTGGTCGTAAGGTCTTGGGAGCAGTCGTAAAGGCTGTAACAATTATATGTCAAATGCTCTTTTCGATTTCATTGCAAATATTACTTATTGATATTGCAAATAAAATTTGTTTATGCTGAAAATAATTTAGCAAAGAGCCTCATCCTTTAATAGCCTTTCATATATGTATAATTTTATGATACACTACAAGTGTTGCTGAGTACACAATATACTCAACTTTGTTTAAAAAATTATTGATCAGAGAATAGAGAAGGATATGTACCCAACGAAGCGTACTTTGCCCCCAACACTAGGGAATTCGACAATGGGTCTTTCCAGAGCCTAACTCCAATCGGTTGCCTGTGGGCTATGGTGGCATACCATTGGATGCTTTTGCTTCTTTACTTGTCTTCCGCTACAATTTACTCTTGACTATGATATTTTATTTAGCTAGTCGGCCCTATGCTGTAAACTCTGCTATGCATCGCTTATATATCACCCTTTTGTTGTAAATTAATTATGTGCGATATGTATGCATGTGATCTCAGTGTTGTAAATGTGTATACTAGCTATTGATCATGAGACTAGTACAAAACATATATGGTGACTACGAGTGTTCCGCGCCCAGGTCCCCCCGTATTACAAATCTTTCTATAAAAAGACATTGTTTCGGGCAACAAACACTTTGTTCTTATCCCTTTTATAAAATAATATCCTTTAGTTTCCTTAGGATACCCCCACGAAGAAGTATATGTCAGATTTGGGTGTGAGCTTGTCAGACATCAAATGTTTTATATATACCTCACATCTCCATATTTTCAGAAAAGACAACGCAGGACGCTTTCCAATCCATATCTCATATGGTGTCTTCTCTATAGTTTTGATGGAACCCTATTTAATGTGAATGTAGCTATTTCTAGAGTATACCCCCAGAAAGACAGTGGTAGATCAAATTGGCTCATCATAGACTGAACTATCTCTAACAAGGTCCGGTTCCACCGTTTAGACACCACATTCCATTGAGGCATTCCTGGTGGAGTTAGCTGTGGAACAATTCCTTATTTTTTTAGATGATCACCAAACTTATAGCTTCAATATTCACCTTCACGATCTGATCATTGGGCTTTAATTGCCTTGCCAACTTGATTTTGTACCTTATTTTGAAATTCTTTGAACTTTTCAAACGATTCAGACTTATGCCTCATTAAGTAGATGTAACCATATGTACTAAAGTCATCAGTAAAGTTATGAGATACTGAAAACCACCTCTGGTTGTTGAGCTCATTGGTCCACATATATTTGAATGTACTAGGGCTAACAAGTCATTTGCCCTCTCACCTAGTCCAGTGAAAATTGTCTTTGTAATTTTACCAAGTAAACAAGACACTCATGTTTCAAATGATTCAAAATCAAATGAGTTTAAAAGACCATCTTCAGCATGCACTTCTCATTTATGTGGCTCAAACGATAATGTTAAATATAAATGGGATTCAAATCGTTAGGCTAAAACATCTTAGCATTAATGTTATAGACATGCACATCCTTAAAATTTAAAATATATAATCTATCACCAATGAGCATAACCATAAAGTATATCATTCATATAAATTGAACAACAATTATTTTTATTTTGAACTCATAACCTTTTGATCCCAAACATGAAACAGAAATAATATTTTTGCTTAACACAAGAACATAATAACAATTATTCAATTCCAAAACTAATCCTGAGGGTAAAAGTAATGGTAAAGTGCCAATAGCCAATGCAGTAACTCTTGCTCCATTGCCCACGTGAAGATCAACCTCATCTCTTGCTACACTCTTACTCTTTATTAGCCTCTGCATCAAATTGCAAATATGAGCAACTGATCCGATATCAAATACTCAAAAACCAATATGCGAAGTAGAAAGATTTCTTTCTATAATTTTATACCTGAAGTAGAAGTCTTACTTCCCTTCTTTTCCAGTTCTACCAAGTACTTCCTACAGCTCCTCTTCCATTGTCCAATCCCTTGGCAATTATAGTAAATAGTGTCAGGTGAAGCTTAGACTTGATACTTGAGATCTAATCTTCAGTTTTGTCTGTGCTCTTTCTTTGGCCCAAAACCTTAAACTTCTTTTTTATGTTGGTAGTTTTCTGAACCATCATCACATAGTTAGAGTTTTTTCTTAATACTCTTCTCTACTAACTTGAGCATCCCATACAATTTGATCATTGATTTTTGCTTGCCATTCATATGAAAGTTCAAAATAACTAGCTCAAAGCTCGAAGGGAGCGATTAAAGAATCACATCAATAGCCAATTCTTGGCTAAGGGGAAAACCAAAATTTTCCAAATACTCAATGTAACCAATCATCTTGCTTACATGAGGGCTAACCAAACTTCCTTTAGCAAACTTGCACACCAATAATAACTTAGAGGTGTTATACCTTTTAGCCCTACCTTGTTCTCAAACATGCCTTAGTTCTCAAACATGCCTTTAAGACCCACAAGCATATTGTAGGCATCTGTGTTCTCATATTGATTGTGAAGCTTAGAGTTCATGTGGCAAGCATGAGACAGCTAACATCGAGTGAGTCATTACAATGTTTCTCATAATCAGCTAACATCGAGTGAGTCATTACAATGTTTCTCATAATCATTCTTTTTAGCACGGGTAGCATTTTTAGCTGGTTCATCGAGATATGGAATCTCTAGAACATATTCTTTCTTTTCTTGCTTGAGAATAATTCTCAAGTTGTGATACCAGTCAATGAAGTTTGTTCTACTTAGTTTTTCTTTCTAAAGAATAGATCGCAAGTTAAAACTAGGTGTGGAGGAAGTAGATGGTTGGTGGCATGGTCTATAACATAAAAAGTATATGAAAAAATTCAGTAGCATGTTTATGTAAAATATTCCATTAAACAATTTAACAAAAAAAATACTCCTACTATATATATTTAAAAATCATGTTCTCTTTAACTACATATAGTGAGTCAAGGTCCATATTTCACCAAGTCATAGTGTGCTTTGGTATCACTGCTAGAAACCTAAAGATGTAGGTAAGCAACTCCTTACTAATTACATCACATGTAACTCTTGTTTGTTGAGTGACATACATATGTTCTGACCTCAACACTATGTCCCTATACTCAAAAACTATTTTGATAGCCTATTCAAGTTAAACCAATATTGCACATGAAGTGTTGAACACTTACCTTATCTTATTGAGATAAATAATAGTACCATACTTTGGTTATCAGTTAATGATGAAAATCTTGATAGGTGCAACAATTGAAAGGGCATTAAGTTTTACTTAATTTTTCTAGAGTGATACTATTATATCCTGTTAAAATCAACCAAGATAATAATAACATGAACAATAGTATAACAAGAACATAAAAATATTCATAGTTAATCATATTAAAGTAGTATCCTGAACGTCGTTCCGGAGTGGGTTTTAAAATAATCGCGGAGTCGCCCGGGGTTTCGGTAAAGCGCGGGAGGAACAAAAATAAATAAATAAATTGTGGGATAACATTAAATTAAAAAAATGAATGAAAATGTTTATAATTAAAAAAACATTTTAGGGAGAGAGGGCTTGCCACCTTGGGCCAAAGGGCCCAAGGGGGTGGCCACACCCCCCCCCCACTTACCCTAGCCACCCCGCCCCCTTACCCTGGCCGCACCCCCCTCCTTCTCCCTCTTTTCCACAGCTTCCACCCCCTTTCTTCCCCCCTTATGCGCCACTTTCTCCCCCTCCTCCATTGCTGTCCCTTGGTGCTAGGAGAAAACAAGGAAGGAAGGAGAAGAAAGCAAGGAAGGAGAAGAAGAGGAAGAAGAGGGGTGATCCCAAGGGGATCCCCTAGGTAACTCTCCCTCATCCCAAATCTCTCTCATCTTTCTGTAATTAGGGTTCTTAGCCTAAGAATTGGTGGGGATTAGCAATTAGATTCTCCGATTAGGGAATTCCTGTTGTCTGTCTGTAGATCAATTCGCGTAGCGCGACTGTTTGTGCAGTTTAGACCTACGAAACGATTTTTCCTGTGGGTATTCCCAAAAGTAAAATTGTAGAGGACGTCAAGACCCATCCACTATATTTTTTCCAGAATTGTTTGGCCACGGGATTTGGCGTAGCAGGGTCTGGAACCTTGCTGACTGTCAGGGGTGCAGACTGGGGCAGATTGCTGTTCAGGTGTGAATTAGGGGTAGTAGATGATTTTTATGTTTTTGGTCACAATTGAGAAAAAAAGTAGGGAATTCAGAAATATAACTACTGTATAAAATTCACAATTTTTAGAGCCTGTCACTTTGGTTGGAATGCATTAGAATCTGGCTGCCCAGATTGCCAAAACAGAGAACGTCATATGTTTTGCGCATTAAGTTACACCTTGCTAGGAACAAAATAAAAATATATGATCTACATGAAAAATGAAGGTATTTAAGTGAGGAATCCAGACATATATCTCTCTGTAAAAAGTTTAATAATCTTAAAGATACAAAACAGTTAAGCAGCGCTGCTGCAGTGGGTAGAATGTAGAACCGTTAAGCGGAGAGGGATGTTGTGGGGTTTTGGGGGTTAGCGATAGCTTTACTTCTTAAGTCGCATTTTCTATGCTGTAGCATTGTGCTGAGAGGTACCTTTTGGACAGGTGGTTTTACTCCTGAACGCGCATGATTTCTTCGCTTCGCTGGTAGAGGCAAGTAATTGTAGCGGTTGTGCTACGGTTTAATTCGTTATTCTTATGACTTGCAATCTACATGATTCTCGTATTTTGAAGTAATATGCCATGGTTGCTTGATTTATAAATGAGATTGTAGTGGCAAAATAAGAACTGATTGCTATATTTTGGATGACTTGCTTGTAGTCATGTGATAGTTGCTATATGAGCCAAAAGTGGAACATGGATATAAATTCATAGTGGATATGTTTATGCTTCCTTGAGGTTAAATTCATGTTAATCATGTTGATGCCCTTTGAGGTTGGAGATCTTGTGGTTTATGGTTGTCATATCATTCATAACATGTCATAACATTTGCACTGTGGATGTCGCCGCTTATAGCCGCGACCGTACCGGTACAACATCGTACATTGCCGTAGTACGATACACACGCTTACCTTGTTGGGTAAGTGTGCAGTGGAGCATAGCATGCATATGCATTTAATTGTGGAAGGAGGAATTGCATTCATATGCCAATGGTTTTAAAACCATATGAGGCAGGACTCGTGGTAGTCCTTGTAATGAACGAGGAAGTAGATTGTGGTTGTGGTCATATAATGACATAAATATTGATGTAGCTTGTTTGTTGTTTGGGTAACCTATTGAACAATTTACTTGCTGAGATTTTATCTCACCCTTGTTGTCCCCCCTACAGGTGATTCTTGAGCATACATGGGATGGGTAGAGCAGCACCACAATAATGCACTTGGTTCACCAATTCATGCAGTAATAAGGTTGAGAGGATTCTAGCCAATTGACTAGCTATTCGTAGATGTTTATTTTTATTTAATAATGTTGAACTTGTGGACTATTCTTTTGGTTAAACTGTTAGAGGATGTTTTAATTGTTGAATTTGAAATTATTATCTTGGTCTTCCTTAGTTGATTATGTTTCCGCTTAGTTCATCATGGTTGAAAATTGTTGCCGGTTTAAATTATCTTATAAATTTGGCTAACTGTAGAGTGATTTAGTGGCATCTCAGGGTAATGTGGGTCCTGGGGTGTTACAATTAAACTGTGAGACAGTAGCCCTTAGCACAACAATCTCCATCACCATGCTTCCTGTCTACTGAGCCATCAATACTTAAGGTCACCACATTTATCTACTTAGTTATTACTCCTAACAGCTAACAATGAATTACATATGAAAATATCAAGCATCACAAGTTGATACATAGGTTGTTATATTTTAATATGCAGCCCATGGCTATATATCAACACGACGCATAGGCATGAAAAACTTATACATGCATCGCATACACAATGGGCCATTATTCACACAACCCTTGCAAAAACGAGTTATGCACAGAATCCAATTTTGTCATGTAATATGAACACATAATACTTATAACGCGTAATACAATTACCTAGCACGAACCAATCTGATTGATTCGATTTTGCATTGATCGACGCCAGAAGTTTTCAGAAAGGACAACAACCCAATATGCTAGCATTGCACAATTGTGCATCATGATCTGCCCTGATGGTGATGTCCCAACTGGTAGGGGTAATGTGCAATGCTACTATGAACAAATGTAGCTAACCATGCAGTGCTATCAATTCATACCTCAGTGAACCCGTCTACTACTGTTGAAGCCAATTGATCTCATCAACCAGTGCCTAAACCAATCCATTAATATGAACTAACCTAAGTTATTATATCAGACCAGCTATAGATCTAATCTACTACTACCACATATCAATTGTATGTGATCAATCCAGATCAAATACTACATAAGATGGCTCTGATACCACTATTGGGATATGGGTAGTCTATACTAGCACTGATTAAATTTTTTTGTTGCGTAGATCAGGAGGCCATGTGAGTAAGAGATCATAGATCATTACTACTAGACACGCAGTATAGTGAAAGGAGAATTGAAGCAGTTAGTTCTACGTAGCGCGTGTCAGTGTATTGGATGTAGTTGATCATCCACTAGCCAACCGTCTGCGCCTTGTAATCATCTTGATCAGCATCGCAGTTGCAACAATGCCTCTACTGAAGTTGGCACGTCTAGGGATGGAACGCCATGCATCAATGTGCTAGCACCAGCGCGCACGGCAAGGGTTTAGAGAGGTGGCAGCTAGGGTTTCGATGGGTGTGTCTCAGGATACCATCCTCAGTCCCATGTCTCTCTTAATATATGGCCTCCAATCGGATCCTTATCCAATACAAGTAGAGATAGTATCCCACTCGGAGAGCTGCCGACCGGATCCTTGTCCAATACAAATAGAGATCGTATCCTATTCAGAAAGTATAATCCGGACCTTTATTCTTCCAATCTGTTAAGTGTGTGACCTTATAGGTTCATGTATATTCGGTAGTGGTCCGAAAACTTCTTTCTGGTCCACAGGTCAATAGCGGTCCGTAGTAGGACATATCGACTCCCAAACATACATAAACTTCATATTAGATAAACCTATATAGCACTAATGTACCGATCTCTTTGCCTCACGATACCAGATCAAACTCAAGTCAAGAAACGTGACATCCTATGATAGCTCGATCCTTTACTCAAGCCTATACTGGATTACTCAATTGTAATTGACTCGACCACATTCGGCATGGCTATGTACTTCCTTAATCCAACCACATCGAGGGGCCCAAAGATATCTCTCCCATTATATAGCAGGAGTAAATTCCATCTTGATCGCTAATATTCCTTTGCATGTTTCATAGTAAATCCAAAAGCAACCTTTATAACTATCTAGTTACGGAATAATGTTTGGCAACCCCTAAGTAAATTATTATATATGTAAAAAACTATAACAATCTCTGGTCTAAGAATTCTACATACACTATGAATGAGACCAACAAATAACACTTCAGAATATAATAACCCCCGTTGTATCTCATGATAGGTCAATATCCAACACCATGTCCTGTAACATGTGTCCACATTATTGGTTTGATATCCCTGTATCCATGATCCATAAAATATGATCATCAATCAATACTTATGTTGATCTATAAATCATAATTGTCCCACATAATGATATAAGATCAGGAATAATTTAGAATAACATTAAAACAAGAATAGAGAGTTCTATGAATAAGTCACATACTTGTAGATTAACACAAAATATATTTATTCAAGCGACAATAACATATTATTCAAAATATCATAAACATAGAAGTGATACAATTATCTCTATGATTGTCTTTAGGGCATACACTAACAATTAACTTCTAAGTACTTGTTCTAATCTAATCTCAATGATGGACGGGAGGAAGCATCGGGCTACCTATATGAAAAGAAATGATGGGACTGCCACCTCCTTCTCTTTCCTCTTACTCCCGCTCTCCTCTTTCCTGCTGACATGGCTACTGCTTTCTTGCTCTCCATACTACGTTCTCTCTCCCTAGCTACCACAGCATCAACACGGCTGCCCAAAAGAAAAGATGATAGTAGCCAGCAGCAGTATGTGGCAACAGCAGGGTGGCAGCAGCAAGCAGTGGTGGCGGTGACAAAACAACAACGTCACAGGGCGACGGCTATGCAGGGTGGGTGGCATGTAGGGTTGGAGTGACTTCATCCCACCCCCACCCTCCTCTTATAAGGCCCAGCCCAAACCCAATCGTGACTGACTCGGTCAAGAGTCATACTAACTCCCCCATTTTTCCTCCCCCGATTCCATTTTCACCATTGGGACCTTGGGGAGGCTAGTTTTGGAATGTTACAATATGGCTGATGTAAATATACTATTGATCAAAACTAAAATAGTTTTATTACACATACAACTACTTTTTTAATTGGAGGAACTATTAGTTAGAGCTCATGTAAATAAATAACAAATACAACCTAAATCCATTTGCTACCCATGATCATTGTGTGAATTTTTGTTGGAAATTAAACACAACGTGGCATTTAATTTCCTATGGAATTTCTGTGTTCTAAACGGGCATAAGTATTAGATAGTGTTTGGTTGGGCAGATAGGGTGAGGTGGGATGACATGGTCCTACTTGTATGAGATGTGATGGAATGTGATGGTCTAAGTTGGGTGTTTGGTTTAGGAGATGAGGTGGAATGGAACAGTTTAAGCTAGTGTTTGGTTTTGGGAATGAGATGGAATAAGATTGATTTTAGGTAACATTCTATCGGGATGTGATGAGAATAACTTTTTTCTTTTCCTTTTCTTTTCTTCCTCTTTTCTTCCTTATTCTTTTTTCCTTCTTTCTTCTTTCCTTCATAAGATCCGAAACGAAATCACCCACCTCGCCCCATCCCATCTGCTTGCCACATGTCACCATTGGCCACTGCTTCACTTGGCCACCCACGGGCTATATTGAACCTGGCCGACACATGTCGTCGCACCAGCAAGCTGGACCAAGCATGGCCACCTCGTCCTCCCTCCCCCCACACAACAAGGCCGACCGTAGTGTTGCTGTCGATCCTGCTTGCCTCCGACCATCGCCAATCGCCACCGCATTGTTGCTACTCCTAGCTGGGTGGTGACCAAATCCACAACAATGTGTCACATGCGCGCATGTGCGTCATTGGTCGTTCTAGGACAAGCTCGTTGGCCAAAAATGCCGAACCACACAATCCCAAATCTGAGCGAAACATTTTTGCTTGAGGCTTTTTTCACTATTTAAGGCTTTTTTGCACTATAGCTATTAGTAATGTTTCAGTGTAATTAAATTTAAAAAAATTAAAAATAGAAAAGATTGGTTATCTCATCACGGATAATGCAAAAAATACTGAAAAAAAGTAAAAAAGCTAAAAAAACAGAAAAAAAAACAAAATTAAGAAACTAAAAGTCAAAGACTAAAAGTTAAAGACCAAACGAGCTATGTGTTTTTACACCTCGTCTTGGCTTCATTCCATCGCCAAACTAACCTCAAAATTCCATCTCATCCCATCCCATCCCTAACCGATACTGTATGTCTTTAGCCAGCCAATCCGATGCCGACGGGTTCAAGGAACTTTCTCAATAATACAGCAGCTTGATAAGCTTGCTGTTAATGTGGCGCAGCAATAGTGTCCAAGATCACTGCCCAAAGAGCGACCTCGCCTTCGCCAAAAGAACCCGTCCGCGCGGGCGTAGTTTAGCGTGTACCGATTCTCGATGTCCCTATGCAGCGTAGGCCCCACGGCCTCCAGCAAGGCGCCAGATCACAAGCTAGCGCACGTGGCGCCTAGCCGCCCTCACGTGCGCATCACCTCTCCCGGTAGGGGTGCAAACGGGTCGGATTCGGACGGATATTGTTGTTATCATATCCTAACCCATATTTTTTCTCCGGATTCGGTACCAATCGGATTCGGTGCCGGATCGGTCGGGATTAACCCGTTTGTAAGGAATGCATATAGTACAGCAAATGGAGTAGGAGGACGTACTGTCAAGAACTTGATGTTACTACTTAATAGCTGACGTGGAAGATTTTATTTTACCATTGCAAAAGAAAATGAAACGTCAAATAGTAGCACTAACCTGAAATCAAACTTGAAAGCGTATCGGATTCGGACGGATATTGCTGTTACCATATCCTAACCCATATTTTTTCTCTGGATTCGGTATCAATCGGATTCGGTGCCGGATCCGTCGGGATTAACCCGACCCGTTTGGACCCCTATCTCCCGGTAGTCCCGTACGCACTGGGTGGGCCCCACTACATGTGTCACTCTCGAACTCCTCGCCATGCACTCACCACCCGTCGGATCAGGACCATGCGGCCATGACCACGCCGCTTGTGCACCTGCGTACACAGGCATTTCGCCAGCCATCCGATCAGATCGGACGCTGAGGAAGGCAACGCAACCCGTACATATATGTCGCACTCCCCACCTCCCGAAACAGCAGCAAGGCACACCCGACTCCTGCGTAGCGTATAGCTGATTCCCCAAAACACATCACCACCACGCGCCCACTCACTGACCCGTCGATCTCGGATTGGACGACGGCGATGGAGTCTGACGCGCCCACCTCCCCTCGCCGGCGCAGCACCAGTTGCCTCAGCGACAGCGGCGACTCCACCTGCTCCGACGGCGCGTTCAGCGACTGCGGCAGCGACGACCTCCCGTCATCCCCCGCGGCGGCCGCGGGGATCCACCGCCTGCTGCTGTCCTGCGCGGCCGGCGCCTCCGACGCCGCCATCGCGGCGCTCGTGGCCGAGCTGGAGTCCCCCGCGTCTTCCCTGGACGACCTCCGCGGCGCCGCCATGGAGCTCCGGCTGCTGGCCAAGCACAACCCGGACAACCGCCTCCGAATCGTGGCCGCGGGCGCCCTGCCGCCGCTCGTGGCGCTGCTGTCGCACACGGACCCGCTTCTCCAGGAGCACGGCGTCACCGCGCTCCTCAACCTGTCGCTCTGTGAGGGGAACAAGGCGGCCATCGTGGGCGCCGGCGCGCTCGGCCCGCTGGTGCGCGCGCTCAAGTCGGCCGCGTCCCCGGCGGCGCGGGAGAACGCCGCGTGCGCGCTGCTCCGCCTCGCCCAGCTCGACGGCGGGGCGGCGGCGGCCATCGGGCGCGCGGGCGCCGTGCCGGTGCTGGTCTCCCTCCTGGAGTCGGGCGGCTCGCGGGGCAAGAAGGACGCGGCGACGGCGCTGTACGCGCTCTGCAGCGGGGCCCGCGAGAACCGGTCCCGCGCTGTGGAGGCCGGCGCTGTGCGCGCGCTGTTGGACCTAATGGCGGACCCGGAGTCCGGGATGGTGGACAAGGCGGCGTACGTGCTGCACGTGCTGGTGGGCACCGCGGACGGGCGCGCAGCAGCGGTGGTGGAGGGCGGCGTGCCGGTGCTGGTGGAGATGGTGGAGGCCGGGACGCCCCGGCAGAAGGAGATTGCGACGCTGTGCCTCCTCCACGTGTGCGAGGACAGCGCCGCCTACCGCACCATGGTCGCACGCGAGGGCGCCATCCCGCCGCTCGTCGCCCTCTCCCAGTCCTCTGCGCGCCCGAAGCTCAGAGCAAAGGTATCCATCTTCCTACTGTAAAACTACAGAGTGCACGCACGTGCTACACGCACGCCGTCACAAGTTGCAACATTAATTGCTGGTTAGCATGTTCTTATCGTTTTTTGTTTGGGATTTGATAGGCGGAGGTGTTGATCGAGTTGCTGCGGCAGCCTCGGAGCGGGAACCTGCGCGCGCGGCCGGCGGCAATGGTCGCCGCCGCGGAGTGACCGACGTACGCGGCCGCGTCCGGTGTATGTAAATATCTGCTACGTGCTGCGTGCGCGAGCCGAATAAGTGTACATTTCTTGAGCGAGATGCAGGACCTTTTCTGTTTTCTTTTCGGGGGCATTTTGCAGCTCCTTTGCTTCTTCGTTGTAGCCTTGTTTGTTTCGTTGCCTTTGTGGAGAAGTCGAGGTAAGCATGCCCATACTCCTTGGTCAATGTGTTGAGCTTGAGTGTAACTGTGTGTGTGTCTCTTACCACTGCTTGAATGCTGGATACGGAAAGTTCCACCATTGCTTCTGTTAAAATTTTGATCTAGAAAAAAACGAATACATCACAAATAAAACAGAGGGAATATAGAGGAATTTCTGAATTTCTCTATTCTTTTATTTGCTCCTTTTTTTTTTTGCTTTGATTTTACAAAACTGGTTACAAGACTTCTCAATATATAGCATAATAATCCTCTACAAGTATATGTATTCAGATTTCAAGTTAGATATAACTTCAACTTAAGTTACACACGGAAACAGACTACTATATTTTAGACTCGAAGTCAAGATTATTTTTAATAATCTCCCTCTTAATCTTGGTTTGACATATTCTAGTTTTAGTCTCAATGCATTATGAACTACCAGCCACGTCTCCACATGAAGCGTTTTACATGCAAACTAAATGTAGGAACTCAACTTAACTGGTACAGGTTCATCCGAATGCAAAGATTCTAAAACATTAAGGCAGTAAGTCTCAACTACAACTTACTAAACTCATACTTCACACAGAACGGTGACACATCTCCTCAACGTTCCAATTTCTTTTCACCTTGCTTGAGTTTGCTTGACTGACAGATGTGCCACACGGATGAGCTGCTGAAACGTGATGACGCGCGGAGCAGATGTCGTAGGAGCACTGCACGAGATGAGTGCAAAACGGAATCGTCGAGACGATTTTTCAGCGACTCGGTTCTCGCCTAGGCTCTAATACCACTTGTTAAAACTTTGATTACGCTATTGAGACAGAGGTTCGGAGAGAAATACTCGCTTGAGATTTCGGTTGATACAGATGTTGGACTTTTAACGTGTACTACAATTAACTTGTAGACACTGTCTTAAGAAAATACTTCGTTTAAAAGTTAGATACTATAGTAAAAATCAAAAACCGCTTTAAGAAGCCATTAAAGAACAAAACCTTAGCCTTGTTGCTTCACTAGTAGTTTTTTATCTGTTTCTTTTACTAGTGCAAACGGTAGAATTACCAAAAACTCGGCATTGCATTGCAGTAACGAAGGCATGTTGTTCCACAATGGTGCCTTTATCTTATCGACACCACGAATAGGACTGTTCATTACACTGCAACACATAAGTATACTGAGAAAATTGATATTATGCCACTCCTTTGGAGTGACTTCGATAAAATGCCACTCTCTAGATGACAATTGTTAAAATACCATCCAATACATGATTAGCTATATGATTTGCCATTTTGGGGGTTTTAGCCATTTCTTTTTTAATTTTTATTTATTCCCCCCAAAATTACATAGTAAATGTCCATAATACCCTCTTGTAGCCATTCCTTTCATACGTAAGGAATAGTTTGTGTTGCTTGAAAATTGAAATACCCATCGATCAAAAAGTGCCCTCCCCCCTAATGCCATGGCAGCAAACTTTAAGCTCCTTTAACCTTAGCTATGGCTTGAATTTATTCTCGTTATTGCATATGTTCTCCAATCGCTTGACCATAAGGACGTGAGTCTGACCTTCTGGTAACTTGGGAGTAAGTACGTCAGCTTTGGTTTAAATTTTTTAATGGCGAGAAAGAAAGTGTGTTCGTGCGGCTGCCTGCCGAGGGGAAACGATGGTAGGCAGTTAGGCACTGGGAAAAGCTCGTTGATGGGCGCAGTCATGTCTGTGGCTAGAATGTAAGATGCACTGTATCTGTATTTCTCTCGTTTTTCTTCATGGGATGCGCCGATGCGGCAGCAAGCAAAGCTACTCTCCATATCTGCTTTGGTTCTCCTCTTTCCTTGTTGGCGACAGACTCCAAAGAAATGGCTACAAGAGGGTATTATGGACATTTGCTATGTAATTTTTGGGGAAAAAATAAAAAAATGAAAAAGAAATGATTAAAACCCCCCAAAATGGCAAATCATAGAGTTAATCATGTATTGGATGGCATTTTAATAATTACCATCTAGAGAGTGATATTTTATCGAAGCCACTCCAAAGGAGTGGCATAATATCAATTTTCTCTAAGTATACTATAGCATTAGCGTAGCGGACAATCATTTTGACTGGCCTGCTAATCCTCAAGGCAAGGATCCCTTGTTACCCCACCTGTCAGCTGGCCTCCGTTTCACAAACAGACCCCCTTCGGGGGCTAAGTGGACCGGTGAACTCTTTTCAAAACTGCTCGTTTTTTTGTTCTTAAAATTGAGGTGGTGATCGGTTCGGCTGAAAAGCTCATGGCTTATGGCTGAAAACACTGTAACTGGCTGAAAAAAGCACTGTAGCTGACAGAGGCTTATTTAACATAATTAAATTTAAAAAAATTTAAAAATAAAAAAATATGTTAGCCCATTACGTATAATACAAACAAATACAGGAAAAAAGAACCGGCAAAAAAGCTCAACAAAAAGCCAAAAGTTCATAAAACAACAAAACTTATGAATAGTGAAAAATAAGCCAGAAGCCATAAACCGAAGCTGAGTTGATCAGAGCCGAAACGAGTCGATTTCAAATGAAACATGATTACGCTGTTCATTTCGACTCATTAGTTCGATAATATAATTGCATCTAAACTATAAATAAGATGATACTAAATAAAAAATTTAATTTCAAATGAGGCTAGATAAAACTCCCTTTTACTCCATATCCAGCCTGCCACCTGTGCTTTGGATGCTGGGCACGTCCGGGTAAGGCCTGCTCCAATCGATGATTGATTTTTAGTTGAAATTGTACTGAAGCGTCTGTTAATTTTTTCTAAATCATTCTAAAAAAATAAAAAAAATCGTATATCTCTACAGATAATATAAAGGAATAAGAGAAAAAAAAGACCAGTATGTTTATTTTAGTTTCTGGTTCCTGAAAACTGGAAGCCAAAGACCGAAGCCACTTAGAGACAGGCCTAATCTGCAGTCTCTCACTCGTAAACAGTAACTCTTGCGTCTCCTGTGCAAGAAAGCAAGTTGATGGCCTAATTACTTGCCAGAGGTCAGCTAAGGTTGATTTCGGTCCGTTCGGCTTATAAGTACTTCCGTTCAAATAAATATAACGATTTCTTCATTATTTTTTTAAAGTGATTTATTAGGATAACTTTTTAAAATAATTTATCGGTATTCGATTTATTCATATAAACACTCGTGTTATGAACAAAAGCCATCAAAACTATCAAACGCAGTCAAAGAGAACACAGCCGACACTCGTCTCTGCCGGTTGTTTCCGATCCTGCAATACTTTACCGACACCTCTCTTTTTTTTCTCTCTGGATTTATTAACAATGTAAATACCGATGTAGAAAAAAAGAGGCAATAATATATTGTTGTTAATTGGCGTTTCCTACTTCCATGATGTCTATGCCTAATGGTACTCTAGGGTGGGTTTGGGCTGGGTTGTAACTTTTGATTCGTAGTTTTTAAATTCTATCAGTTTGTAAATGATGGTACATTATATATGATTTTAACCAGTATAATTAAAATTAATATAGTGTCTACTATAATCTACTAGTAGATCTTACCTTAAAAAGATACACCATTTAAAAATTAATTATTATAACAAAAAATGATAAACTAAAACGAAAGTCCAACCGAATCGACCCCTATACACCCTTTCGTTTTCTGGGGCAGATCGTGTCCCCTCCTTTTCTTTTTTCGGTTTCGCGTTCGGACCAATGTTATCATGTCATACCAATATTAAATAGCAATATAATATTTGGCCTTTTCCTATTGACTAGATGTGTGTGTGATGGTACTCCGGTGTCTTTCTTGCGGGCGTTGCTACGTTGCAGGTAAGGTGCTACCAACTTTTATGTTAGTGTTTGTGTTTTTTCCCTATAATTTACGGTTTATATATACGACTGATAGTATTTAGTTTTAATGTAAATATTTATATGAATAAATAAAATATCAATAAGCTGATAATTGTTTTAAAAGACTGTCCTGATAAGTCATTTTGAAAAGACGATGAAGATTCATCACGTTTATTTATTTAAAAAAACCATGAGTCATAGGCTTTAAGCTAAAAAGATGATGACCAAATTACTTACAGGTGAGGTGCATGTATTTGGTCGCGCCCAATATTCTAGCGTGTAAGGCTTCCTTCATGCCCAATGATTATATTCTCTTTGTTTGATAGACGATGCAATGGTTTAGAATATGTTTGTGATGAAAAATTGGTAGTTTGGTTGAATTGAAATTGCATTTTGTAAACTTTTTGAAAATTTAGATTGTACTATTAGGTGCCAAGCGATTTGATCGCCATACAGATGGCGGTCTGACCAATCGATGGTCGACGCTCTAACTGCCATAGGACAAGCGGTCATACTAGTGCAATTTGGTTAAAACCAGTGTGGTCGTGGAAGCTGGTCATGTAAGACCAATGTGGTCGTGGAAGCTAGTCATGAAAAACCAATGTAGTCATTGAGACCAGTGTGATCGCGTAGACCAATTATAAGGAGTAAGGTAGCCAATGGTCAGCGGTCTAACCACCATGGGAGAACAATCGGACCAGTACTTAGTGGTGTGATCGGCTGTGGCATGATAGTCAGACCAGCTTCTTGGTAGACCAGACCTAAGACGTGTCTCAGGTATGGATGAAATTGGATTTTGAGTTGGGTTGAGCGTATGCACGGCATGGATGCCATGTGTTGAGTTGCATGATGTATGCATAACTAACATGAGTCAAGTGCGTGAAACTTGTGCTTAGGATGGTTGTATGGTCTTTGGATGTGCAAGTGGCTTGCAAAATATTAACGATCGACGGCAATAGACTGGGACTAGGCGCGGGGGGGGGGGGGGGGCTAAGGTTCATGCGGTAGTGTAAGTCCATGTGAGGCTATGTGGCTTAAGCGGAAAGCACAGAGAAGACAAGAATCATGAAGAGATGAGTTTGTGCATAGATGCACCAGGTGACAAGGCCAATGCACATAGAGATAGCTCGAGGAGTCCGAATATGTGATGGCTAGTCATTGGGATCTATAGCCTACGTGTTAAAGCATGTTAGGATACTTTGTCGAAGGTATTTTGATAGTTGGCCACATACCAGATTAGTATCTTAATCAAAACCACAACACAGTGAGGCGCAAAAGAGAAGTGGTTTTGGTCAAGGAGAGCTAGAATTGCCAAGTGAATCAATTGCTAATGAGTTAGCGGGTTGGGTCGTATAAAAGCTTTGAGAAACACATGTACTGTAAAACCCATGTTTGTGGGATTAATGGGTTTCCTCGAGTGTCTTAATGGGTTGGACCTATTAGGTTGTGGCTGGTTATCAAAGGGGAGGAGATGAGGTGTTAGATCCAAGAATTCTAGAGTTTAGATTTTTATTCTACCACATTATCTCCTTCAATGGTTGTGAGAGAGAAAATTGAGAGTGGAAAGAGAGGTGCTTTAGTTACACCTTGTAATCATTCATAAGTATGTAAACTTTATCATCCACTGAAAATAGGTTAAAATTTTATCTCAATCATATTCTTGTTTGCATTCTTGCTTAGTTTTGCTTGTTCTTGAGCTAGATTTGTGATTTCGTGTTCATTGGAGTTCTAGCTTAAACTCTTGTTTACATTATCTTGTTAGGACATGTGAGAATAGATCTAAAAGGCCTCATGCCTTAGATCCTCATGAGCAAGAAATAATCTAAGTTTTAGAGTTTTTGGTGTTCTTATAATCTAGATTCAATTATCTGCAATTTAGTGAACCTGAGCCCAATAACCCTTGTGATTCTTGATCGGTTTATGTTCCTAATGCCCTTACCACAAAAAAGGCTATCTTGGACGCCTTATTATAGACGGTTACAAGGGACCATCAGTGTTGTAATTATCATAGACGGTTTTACAAGCATGACCGTCTATATTACAAGCGTTGGCTAGAACCGTCTGTGATAAATAAAAACCATCTGTGATGTCTGAAATTATCACATATGGTTTTTAATCTAAACCATCTATGATAATTGACAAACGGTTCTTATTAAGAATTGTATGTGATAATTACATACATTACAGATGGTTTTTAATTCGAACCATATGTGATAATTCACAAACCATTCTTAGCAAGAATCGTCTGTAATAATTGCAGACATCATAGACAGTTTTAATCCGAACCGTTTGTGATAATGCCACATCACCAATCAGTGGCATCTCCCCCAGGATCCTGATTTCACCTGTCCATTCTCTCTTTCCTCCAATTTCACTCCAAGAACCAACACTGATGAGGACATTCCTACTACTCCTAGTTCATCCACTCTTTTGCATAAAGCTCCAACTCCTCCAATTGAACTAACATGGCTGATCACATGGGTACGAGCAAAGAAACTATAACAACAGGTGAATTTATTCTTTAATGAATATAATTTTGATAAGAATTTGCTATTACCTAATTCTAGTGACCTGTGTGTGCTTAGATATGAAGAGGAGGTTACGCACCAAGGCTGATGCAGCTGTCCAATGGGTCTGGAAATTTCAGAGGCTGTTTTGAGAACCTAAACGATGTTTTTTTGGGGATTTCACTTTTTTGGAGCCTCATTAATGAATTAGACCTGGAATTATAGATTTTCAAATGTAACTTTTTGTTATCTTTCAAACGAGTCCATGGACATCGAAAACGGAGTCCATATGCAAAAGTTATGACTAATTTATTAAGCATTGCTCCAAAATCTAAACTATTGCACCGTGAAGATAATCCATGGCCTGTGCACCACTTGTTTTGGCTAAAACTAGTCAGCGTGGCAAAAGAGGGAAGGGGCTTAGCAAGGGTGACATGAAGCACCACTAGAAGGTCCTGCACGATAACATCTAGGGCATCACCAATTATCACAGATGGTTGGTACATAGATTCGTCTGTGATGGGTGACATATTACAAATGATTTTTGGTAAGAGACAGCTGTGATAGTATACCTTCACATATAGTTGTTTATACCAACCATCTGTGTTGTGACTTAACAGATAGTCCACAAACCATCTGTGATAACCGTCTGTTATCATAGACACAAAAATTCAGACGGTTCAAAAACTATCTTTGATGAGAGTTTAGAACCATCTGTGATGACCCTTTGTATGGTAGTGTGCCTTAAATAAGTCACATACAAAATTTGAAAGTGTTTGGATGAGAGTTGAGCAAGTTCTCAATATTTGGGTTTTGTCCCGAGATGCTTTCAGGTCTACAAATAGTGGACTGGTCAGACCAACCCTAAACCTGTGGTTAGACTGGCCCATCCATGGTAGTCTGACCAGCCTTAGGCTAAAGGTTGTTGATTTTGTTGATTTAGGTCTCTAGCCTTGTTTTGGAAAGCATAGTTGGTGCAATCTGAACTTGGTGATTCTTACAATCACTTGAGTGAATATTTGAATACAATTGAGGGAAAAGTTTGAACAATCATTTACCCATCTTATTGCTGGCATCAATCCTATATTGTTTAATAATTCTGGAGACTAGTTGGAGATTTCTGCTAATGTGAAGAATAACAACATTTCTGTTCCCTGATCTTGCGAAAATCTATAGACATGGACATCTTGGTAGTGTTTATGTGAGACTATGTATAGGTCTCCCTATGGTTATGATGAGTAATTGACTTTTCGATTAGAATATTTGCGGAGTTTGAGTTTGGTTTTTTAGAGTTCACAAGTTCTTTAGCTAATTCTATTGCTGGTGGTATGACCGGCATTGGGGCCACGATCATACCAACCAGGTGCTACGTGTAATATGCATTATTTGGATTAATTGTGTCAATTGATGACTTTGTGTATTATGCGGTGCTATGTGGCAGTTTGTTTATTGTTGTTGGTTGTAGAACTTCGGAGCTAGGTCATGGTGAGGTGTAGGAGTACCGGGACTAAGCACAGGGTGGTGCTGAGGTCCAAAACAATCAAGGAGACGTCGAAGATGTCTAAGGCTCGTGGAGTGGTTGCAAGCTGCGACGACGAGGAACCGGAGCAGGAGCTATCGGTGGTGAACATGATGGGCAACGACAAGGTAGACTAGGACTAGGCTCAAGGAGGAGTTGAGGTCCTATGTGGTCAAGGAAGCCAGGTGCCGTCATGTGCGAGAAGAGGCATGTTATGCGCCAAGTGAATTGGGTTGTTTGCAGGCGAGGATGGTTTGGTGGGATCTGAACGCGTGAGAGACTTGGTGGCAAATCATTGGGACCACATGGAAGATGGTGAAGCGTGGGCAATGCTTGGTGACAAAGAAAACGGGAAACTTCGTGAAAGACGGTAGAGGGGCATTTTGATAAATTCTTAATATCGGAAAGTGGCGGTGTATGAAACCACAGTGTTGGCCTAAGTGATTTAGATCTTGTATGTGCTGAAAATGCGAAGTAGATCAGGTGTTGATTCACTAAATGGGTAAATGGTTGTAAGCCGCTTTGAAAAGCGTGCATGAGAGTAAAACCCGGTGTTAGGTGGGGTTAATGGGTTATCCCCGGTTTGGCCTAATGGGTGAATCCATTAGGTTTTGGTTCAAGTTGTGAGACTATATAAGGGGAGGAGAGGCAAATGCTAGGGTTTAAGAAGGATGACTAAGCCTTTTGATGGCTAGATCTTTCTCCCTCCCATGTGGGATTAGAGTTCTTTGGGTTAGAGCATTATTTGTGTGTACTCTAGGCTTAGAGCTCTGCTATCCTGAGGAATTGGCTATAAAGCATACCTCCTCAGGTAACCAATACATCAATTTTTTATCATCTCCATGGATCTCTAATGTTTTAATTGATTTGCTCTTGATTTGGTTGGTTTTGATCTCTTCTTTTTCTTTTTCTTGTTCTTGATGTGCCAAGGATATGTAAGAGATGGAGATAACCTCTGGGAATCTATCACCACCCATCTAGGGACTTTGATAGCAAGATTATCAAGAAAATTTGGTTTTGCTTGATTTGGCCTCAAAGTGTGATTTCTTGATCCGAGGGTTTTTAACATGATTTCTTCTGTGTTCTAACTTGTTGTGACATATGTAAACACATCTAGACTCATCTTGGTCATCACTCTCCCACGAGCAAGTTGCATTCACCAATTTTGGTTTTGGCTCGGTTTCGGTGCACCTTTCCTTCAAACTGAAAAGGCCTCAACTTCGTACATGATTTTCATGATTGTTTATTGGAATAGGTTCTTGATAATCTAGAAAAGATTCCTACAAAATTTCATATCATTTGGATTTACAGATTAAAAGTTCTATCAATTTTTGGATTTGAAATAATGCTAAAATCACTATTCATTTGCCTGTTTTTACTGTAGCAATAGTCAGACCACATTTAAAGTAGCGGTCAGACTGCTGAAGCCAGTCAAACCACCATTTGTAGGCCGATTAGACCATCGGGAATGGTTGGCTTCTATGTTTTGTTGACTTGAGATACTTTGTTTGAGTTTTCATCTAAGGTTTTTGTGTTCTACATCTCTGTAGGTGTTTGAGGATAGAATCTTTAATATTTGTTGATGGCTTCTTTGATACCTTTTCTAGTGGTGTTGGACGACGTCGTGGACTTGATTATTATGATTTTAATTTTAGTCCACCTGCTATCCCAAGGAAGGATTTTCACCGTCTCTCATGTGGTGAACTTTGTTTTTCCCATTCAGGTGCGCACCCACGCGCGAGGAGGTGCGCACCTAAAAAGAACATAATAATGGAGCCAGAGGTATCGTACTGCCGTAGTTGTGGTCTTGTGGATTGATGCAAGTGCCAATGAAAAGTTAATCATTGCATTGCACACACCCAGTATATATATATATATATATATATATATATATATATATATATATATATATATATATATATATATATATATATATATATATATATATATATATATATATATATATATTGGACGACGTTGTGGACTTGATTATTATGATTTTAATTTTAATCCACCTGCTATCCCAAGAAAGGATTTTTACCGTCTCTCATGTGGTGAACTTTGTTTTTCCCATTCAGGTGCGCATCCACGCGTGAGGAGGTGCGCACCTAAAAAGAACATAATAATGGAGCCAGAGGTATCGTACTGTCGTAGTTGTGGTCTTGTGGATCGATGCAAGTGCCAATGAAAAGTTAATCATTGCATTGCACACACCCAGTATATATATATATATATATATATATATATATATATATATATATATATATATATTACATAAGGCACCTGGGTGCCTAGGCACCCACATCAAGAACCGTCCGATACACGTGTATGATTGATAATTTTTTTGAGTTTGGGTATGAAAATATTTTATACCCTTGATATATTTATGGTAAGTAAGTTTTGAACTCAGTTCAAACTAGTTTGAACCACTTTTGAGTTCGATGCAACTACAGTGAGTATATGCCATAAAAATAGTTCAAACTCATTAAACTGAAGTTGAATTTATTTTTTTCGGAGTTTGACATCTCAAATATACTTTTTTTATGGGTATATGAAGATACCCACATCAAACGTTACGAATCTCAAAGCAAATCAACGGGTATTGATATGGGTGCCTAGACACCTGGGTGCATGAAACACTCGTCCTATATATATATATATATATATATATATATATATATATATATATATATATATATATATATATATATATATATATATATATATATATATATATATATATATATATATATATATATATATATATATATATATATATATATATATATATATATATATATATATATATATATATATATATATATATATAACAGGGGCACCTAGGTGTCTGGACACCTAGTCTCCTTACCTTTGGATTGCTTTTAGATGCGTGCTAGTGTGATTGAGACTTTCCATCCATGATCAAGACTTTCCTTCCATGATTGATTTAGCATGCCTAATATATTACATACCATACATACCATTGCTCTAGCACGTATCTAAAAGCAATCTAACGGCAGGGAGCCTAGGTGTCTGGGCACCTAGGTGTCCCATTATATATATATATATATATATATATATATATATATATATATATATATATATATATATATATATATATATATATATATACCGAGGTATATTAGACTCACGAATGCATTTCCCGTCCCCCTCCCTATGGATTTGTCTCATATAGAGCTTTGATCACAAGATATATTCCCCCTCCCCCCCCCCCGCGCAAGAAAAGATTAACCTGTGGTGCTCTAACTAGCTTGTGACTTAAGCTTCTAGCTCTGATTTTTGACTAAAATTGCACTATAACGACTATTAACTTTTTCTAAGAAAAATTTAGAAAAAATAAAAATAATTTAAAAAAACATATCGTCACGGACAACGAAAAAAAACTAAAAAAAGTCAAAATTAGAAGCCGGTGTGTTGCAAATGGTTTCTGGCTTAAATAAGCCAAAAACAAAAAAAACCAGAATCTGAATTCGTTTGAAGCGGAACCTAAATCATTAGTTGATCTCAGAACATTAGTCAAGTAACAAGGAGACCAAGGGTGTGTTCTTTTAGGCCATTATTTATGATTTTTGGTTTAAAATTTTAAATTCTACTTGTTCACGAGAGGATACAGAGGGAGTTACTTGTATGCGATTTTAACCGATATAGATGAAGTTGAGACAATATCTATTATAATTGATTTTGTATACCTTGTTTTAAAAAGATACTTCGTTTAAAAGCTAATTACTATAAAAAAAAGTCATTAGCATAAAAAAAACTAACTAAATTGATGCTTCGTTAGTAGATAAATTGGTCCTCGTGAGATTTGTTGTAGTTTATTACTAAGGCCATATAGGGAAAGCTGGATGCCTGCAGGGCCTATATGGATGCATGATAGTGATTTCCGGTAGTGTGACTGTGTGAGGTCAAACTTGGTAGAGTTGTCTTGCAAGTGTTGGATGTGTGTGAGGATCGATGGACAGCCGTGAAGATCCATTAAATAATTATAAAAAAAACAGGAAACAGGGGGGCTGGATCAGCCCGCTAGCTTGCTCCACGTGCACTGGTCCATGCATATGGACGGCCTGCGATGGAAGGAATTATCCAGCATGCAAACGAACTGACCGTGCAGGCCTATTGGCGGACGTACGGCTCGCGGTATCCTCGCAAAGGTCTGCGCGTGACGGAGACTAGGCGAGGTCACCTCGCCGGCCGGCGAAAGGTTAATTTGGCAACCGGCTGTGTGTGTCTGATCGCGCGAGGAGAAATGCCATCAGCTCCCTCCATTCCGGTGTCCGTTGTCGCCACCTCCTATCGGTAGCTATTGCCCATATCCAGTCCAATATGGCTATCTTTGCCGGCCACTCCGGTCGTCGTTGTCGCCAACTCCTACATATCGGCCGAGTAGTTCTCTTCCCTCTCTTTTCCTCTCGATCTTGTTCTCTCTACTTTCCATGTTTATTCTCTATTTGTTGCAATAGTTCTTGTCGAGGGAGATGGGGGAGAGAGATCGAGAGCCCGGGGGGAGAAGAGAGGGGCGAGGGTAAGGCGTGTACGTCGTTCTGCACAGTGCACGCATGCTCCCACAACCGATCTGCAGATTGATCTGCTTGCCAATGATTTTTTTCTTATTTTTGCGTGCATGAAAATAAACATTTGTGTAAGCATATGATATAGAAAGTTCATTGAAAAATAGGTATAGCTAGATACAGAAAAGGTATGGATAATAAACTAAGCTCTAGATTATATTACAATGTAAGAATTAAAGGTAAATATGCAATATATTACACATGCATGTAGATAAAGCGAACTCCCCATCAAATCAATTCCATAGGATGAATAACCACAACTCTTTCTGCAATAAGGTAAAACGAGAAGAATTCAAATGTTTTTTTTATGAAATATCAGTAATATGAAGTTCAGACTCAACAAAGTGTATGACAACATCCCTTTTTCTATATGGTCTCTAAGCAAGTGATACCTAATGTCTATGTGTTTGATCCTGGAATGTTGCATTGGGTTCTTAGCTATATTAATGGCACTAGTGTTATCACAGAAAGAGTAGAACACTATATAAATCTAAACTAAAGTCCCTTAGAGTAGATGAGACCAAAAGAATCTGAGAGCAACTATTGGCAGCAGCTTGTTGGACCGAAATGGCGACAGAGGGGGGGGGGGGGTGAATGTCGACTCTTTAAAAAATCGTCCCCCAACACAAGTATCCACTCAAACACGTTCTTCTCTGATAGCAATGAGTGCTATGAAGGAAAAAGAGTTGAACTCTCTGGAGAAACACAAAGGACAGACAAAAGAACAGATCTTAAGCAAGAGAGACAACGGAGAGAACAAAAGTCAGCAAAACCTACTGGAGGCCGGTCAGACCAGTGCTAGTCGGGCGGTCAGACCAGTGCTAGTCGGGCGGTCAGACCGCCACTAGCAGGCCGGTCAGACCGCCTTGTCCCCTCCGGTCAGACCGGTCGCTCTGTCCAGACAGCTGCATAGGTTTTCTAAAATTTCAGATTCTTGCCGGAATCAATGAAATGAGAGAATAGCTTCCATTCTTTTCAACCCAAAACACCAAGGAGCTATTCTAAACATTATAGAGGCATTAAACAACAGAGGAAACAAACAAAAACTCAAAATTTTCAGATTTGAGCCAAAATCTGAAAAACTATAGAGGCAGCTCCAAAATCCAAGTTCCTCTTCAATCTTTGATCCTTTGGCCACGAAACTTTGAGGATAGCTATTTAATAGCTTCAGGTCTCACCATGCCAAGTTTCGTGCCATCTCATGAAGGGAATCACGAATCACACCAAACCCTAGAAATGAAAATAAGAACAGAGGAGAGCCAAGATGCAAAAACTGAAATTAAACTTGGTTTACTCTTAGGATTGACTAGCCAAATGGCTTTTGAGCATCTGCTAGATCACAGCAACCCATTTTGGGCATTCTCTACAAGAATCAACTCAAAAACACAAAAACTCAGAAATCAACCAGAGGGAGCATCGAAGGGAAAAACAACCATAGAAGCAAGAACTCAAAAGATTTCTTGAAAACAATCATTCCCATAGCAACAGGGATCACAAAGGAGTCCCCATACATGATTGAATATAGAGTAATGATTACATGGTGGCTCAACTCATCTCCAACCTCTCCCTCTCTCAAGAACCAAGAACCCAACTCTGGAACACACAGGGGGAAGACTACGATGGAGACATACTCTGCCCTTCTCACCCACTCTCACCAACTAAAGCCTAAAGCCAAAGCAACTCTCTAAAGCCCATTTTGACTAAAGCAAACCCTAAAACCATCTCAACCCCTTGGAATACATGCATACAACCAGGAATTCACTCCTATTTATAGCCTTTGGCTAACGGGTCTCCAACCCGTTACGCCCGCTAAATCCAACAGAACCCGCTCCCGCTTGTGCAGCCTTGCGAAATTACCAATTCGCCCCTCCTGCACCTTCCGGGAAGCTTCTGCGTTCCTTGTCGTCCAAGCCTCTCAACCACCTCGAGTCTCCGCCGTCTTCGACACCTCCGACCGTTCTGACCTCGACACCGTCTGTGTCTAGTCCTGTCACCTCGTGTCTCGCCACGCCTCCGCCTCGACGTCCTGCAGCCATCACAGACAAGAAACACATCAAATAGCACCGCTCGACACATATAAGCATAAATGCATTAATGAAACCACATTAAGCATGAGATAGCCCAAACCTGACAAGTCAACATAATATGCATCCTAACCACTTTGACCAGATTTGACCAAGTCCGACCGAGCCCGATTGCACTACGCAACATCAAGGTCCGAACCATCCAAGTCAAACTCGACTTTCCTAAACCGATGTCAATTACTCATCACACATATGGGATGACCTCCACATGGTCTCTCATAGCTACATATTCAGCCTCAGCTGTGGACTATGTAATAGAGAAGTGCTTCCCAGAGGACTAGAAATGAGAGAGGTACCTAGAAAATGACAGGTGCCAGAGTTACTCTATATATCCTACAACTCCCAAAATCTATTTATGAGGAAGTACGAAGGAAGAGACATGAAGAAAAAGAATACCAAATCCCGAACTCAAGGGTGGACTGAAGTTAGCCCTGAAGATGCACTTCACCGCTTGGTGGTGAGATGCACGAGGGGAGGTCTGAAATAGAGGACACAAACATACTAAGAAGTGTACATCTAGCCTCAATATCTTGAGGTAAAGGAGGGAACCGATCATGCTATGGTACTCCTAATCAACAGACTCGCCATCCTCATCTAGATCCAAATAGTCATAGAAGCCATTAGGGTAGAGATTGGCTTGCTACTTCCCATATCAAAGCAGGTTCTTGGTGTACTTGGCTTGATGCACAAATACATCTTGCTTTATCTGTTTGATTTGGAATCCAAGGAAATAAGTCAACTCCTCTATCATACCTATCTCGAAGTCTTTGCTCATGGTGTCTGAAAACTTGAAAACTAAAGTATGAGATGAGCCACTGAAAATGATATCATCCGCAAAGATTTGAACCAAGAGAAGATCGCTACCATGCCTAAGCTTGAATAGTGTCTTGTCTACTTTGCCCATTTAAAAATTAATTTTTAACAGAAATGACTTAAGCATGTCATACTATGCTCTAGGGGTTTGCTTCAGACCAATATAAGGCTTTGAACAATTTGTAGATATGATTTGGAAACTTTAAACTCTCAAACCTCAGAGGTTGCTTGACCTATACTTCTTTTTGGAAATCATTAAGAAGGGAACTCTTAACATCCATCTAGTATAGTCTAAGCCCTTTGGAGGATGCAAATGCTAAGAGAATTCTAATGGCTTCAAATACGCCTACAGGTGCAAAAATCTTCTCAAAGTCTAAGACTTCTACCCATGTGAAGCCCTGAGCTACAAGTCTGGCCTTAGAGCCTGTTCGTATTGGCTTTTGTTGATGGCTTTTGGCTGCAGTTGATAAATAGTAGTGGCTGATTGAAGCGGCTGATAAATAGTAGTAGCTGATGAATAGTAGTACACTATGCAAGAAAGACGGTGTAACGAAAAACACTACAACATGCGGACTACCATGCGACTTATGAAATTGTGATATAATAAAATACAAAGTACATTACAATTTGTGAAAGTGAAAAATAGTAGCTAATAGAAGCGGCTTATAGAAGCTGGGGCGTTCGTGTTGGCTTCTGCTTCTGGAAGCAAAAGTCAGAAGCAGAATCCAATATAGGCAGGCCCTTATTCCTAACAATTGCCCCATCCTTACTCTGTTTGTTCTTGAAAATCCACTTGACTTCTATAACATTGGGACCATGGAGAGGCTCAACTAAGATTCAGATATTGTTTATCTCAAAGTTCTCTAACTCGTCATGCATAGTATTGATCCAAGAGTCATCAATGAGTGCATGGGTGACACCACATGGCTCAAAGGAAGCAATGAAAATAGAATGAGCATGTGAGTCAGGATAGATCAACCTGGAGCAAGTAACTCACTCATGAAGACATACAATGATATGATATGGAGGATGATGGTGCTGGAGATGCTGAGGCATTCTTGCAGTTGAGGTCGACTTTATCTCATAAGCTGTGGAAGCAGGAGTAGAGCCACATATTGTTGAGGAAGAAGTGGGAGTAGAATGTTCAGCTAAAGGTGAATTAGCTAAAGCAGATGCTTTACTTAGTTGAAGAGGAAGTAGATCAATAGTGTCATCTTTTTCACTACACTCCTTAAGGAAGATGCCCTTAGAATCTCCTAGAATATGTGTACCTATAATGTATGTTCTAGTTACTAGACTAGCTTCATCAAAAGTAACCTCACAAGTTTTCACAATTTTGTTAGTCTCAAGATTAAGCACATGGTAACATCGAGAATAATGGGATAGCCTAGAAACATACCATTTGTAGACCTAGACTAAAATTTATCAAGATTGCTATATTTAAGGATGAAGCACTTGCAATTAAAGACTCTAAAGTGAGATACACTAGGCTTACGATCAAATCTCAATTGATACGAAGTCTTATGCAATGAGAATCTTATGAATACCCTGTTAGACACATAATAGGCAATGAAAATGGCTTGAGGCCAATACCTTCTAGGAGTATCATGCTCATCTAACATAGCCCTAGCCATCTCAACTAAACTATTGTTCTTCCTCTCAATTATACCATTTTGCTAAGGAACTCTAGGAGAGAATAACTGATGCTCTAGGCCATGCTCAGAATATAAGGAAGAGAATGATGAGTTCTTGAATTATGTCACATTATCACTCCTGATAACCCTATGGGCTATTGCAAGATCAGTTGACAATCTAATGGCTAAATATCTAAAATGGCTAAATGCCTCAACCTTAGATACCAAGAAGTAAGCTCAAGAATATCTAGATTAATCATCAACAATGACTAATACATACCACTTCCCTTCTGCTGACTGAACTCTAGTAGGACCTAATATGTCCATGTATAAGAGTTGTCCAAGGACATCTATCATGACCATTGTAAGAGGTGGGTGTGAAGGAGCAACTATCTTACCATGCCTACAGGGAGAGCAAACTAAATCCTTTCCACCCTTGAGCTTAGGTAATCTACTAATGAGATCCATGCCACTAACTCATGTTAGATGATCAAACCCAATGTGTCCAAGCCTACGATACCAGAAAACCAAATCTATATACTCTGAAGCAACAAGACACCTAGTCCCATAAGAGGAAGACTCAGCTAGATCAGCACTAAAACTTTCCCAAGATGAGAAATCCCAAAGACTAGATCCCCAGACTGATCTAGAACCCTACAAGCATTTCTCTTAAAGCTAACCTTGAGACCATCATCAATTAATTGCGAAGTGGAGAGAAAATTGTACTTGAGCTTGCTTAAAGGGCTACATCCTTGAGTATGAAGTTGTCATTGACACAGACTGTACCCTTGGCCATCACGGTCCCAGTAGAAGCATCTTTAAACATGATCAACTCATCACTAAATGCTCGGGTAAGGGAGAAAAACCATCTTGAGTTTTTGGTCATTGTCGAGATCATCCAGAGTTCACTAGCCATATATTCTCCTTCCTTCCCTGCCAGACCTAGATTGTAGAAACAGAAAATGTTGAGGTCATAGTACTAGAGTTAGTGATAAAAGACTTGAGAATCCAGTGCCAAGACACATGAAGAGTAGAAGCAAAATCAGTAGAAGCATGAACTAAAGATGATGCAGAATGAGATGAAGCATAAACACCATGAGAACGCATCCCCACACAAGCTCTATCCAGACTCCCCTAGAACTCTCACCTAGGTCTAACAAAAGCCTGGCGCTCACCCTATCTGGTAGGAACTTGTGAACCTATCTTGCTCTCATAGTAACCTATGCCTGGACGAGAGGCTGACCTGAAGCTATCAAAGAAATCCTCAACTAACCTAGGTCTGACACTAGATCTAGAGACACTTTGAGCAATAAGAATATGCCTAGCACTTCTCCTTCTTGGCTCGCCTAAAGCAGAACTGAACCAAGTGGCCATCCCTTTCAAAGTAGCACGATGGTACTTGAGTTGATGTGGAGTCTATCCTGATGAAGAAGAAGCACCCACTGCACATGAGGAGAGATTGTGTAACATAACAGACTTAAAGATAGTCTTGCTTGGTTCAGTCTCTGACTTAAATAAGCCACTATCCAAAACACACACTATCTTAGGAGGATTTTCCTTAGCATACTCTAAGGCATTGAAATCTAAACCTCCATTCTTGACACTTACTTTAGACTGGTCTATGTCGGAACCCGGAGCAACGACTCCTGGATCCTCTGTGTAAATCGCACTAGTCCAGGATCAGCTAGTGCACACAGTGAACAACAAAGATAAATACCAAGCATAATGACCTTTATTTAATTTAAAGAGTATGGCCTTATGGCCAGCGTTTACATCATCGCACATTGGCAAAATAACTGCAAAAGAACTGCGGAAGCGAAGCTGAAAAGACGAAGCCCAAGCCTGCCCACAGGCAAACAACTGCAAGACGTGGCCTACTCGTTCTGGTCTTCACCGTAGTCGAAGTCGTCTTCCTCTGTGTGGAGATAGCAACAATGAGTACAAACTTGTACTCCGCAAGTCACACGGAGAAATGCAATATAATGATAAAGGCTTCAATGGAAGGCTCATAGGGTTAGTTTGCATAAAACAGCATTTAATGAAATACAGTAAATAGATTGAAATTGCAGAACTTGATACAATAAGTAAAACAGTACTTGTAATTGAAAATATTACCGTCAGTGCAGGCTCCGACCAAACACCAACCTAACCACGGGCATCCCACCCGGACCATCTTTTCCAAAAGATCACGTATGGATTCCATCCATCCACACGCTTTCACTGCGCAACTCTGATGAATTCCACCCATTCACCAGATTTCAAACTCTTACGGATTCCATCCATCCGTAAGGTTTTCATCTCTCGTGGATTCCATCCATCCACAAGGTTTTCGAAAACAATTTTGAAAAACAAAGTCTAATCCATGAAAAACTTTACTCAGCATGCCCGTGACCGTGGGCACGGCTATCCAGGATAGATTATACACTCTGCAGAGGTTGTACAGCTTTACCCACAAGACACGATCATCCCATATTGCCACCGGTTTACACACTTCCTTTGGTGTGCGGCGAGGAGTCGTGACAAGGCCTTTACAATGCGAAGCCTTCAACCTGGCCAAGCCAACTCTAAGGTTTCACCCCAGTAAGGAATCCACCAGACCGGGACCCCCTCTTGAGCCGAGTGAGACTTCTCATGGCCTACGCCACACTCACTTTCATCCTACGAAATGGCTCAGGTTGGGACTTCGCAAATTATTCAGCCAGGGCTGTCCCATACCAGCCATGTGGTAGTACGATTAGGGCTTTGCAATAGTAGCTCACAAACCGGTCCTTAATTTGACTTAGGCTCAACCACATACCCCCTGTGCCCGACAATCAACACTGTGTCTCCGAACAACAGTGCATGCCTGCACCCACCACCTAACCATTAGCCTAAGTCTAAACCAGATTTTATATTTTATTTTGAAAATATTTCATACAGCTCCTTGACTCACCAAAGTCAAGAGTACATCACATTTTATGTAAACAGGGTTATCATTTTATGTGAAAAGGTATCCCAAAACAAAATTATATAATTAAGCAGGGCTAAGCATTTGATTTAAAATTCTCTAGCCAATACTAGTGTACTAACTAGAGTTTGATTCTAAGGTGACAAGGTATAAGGATTTGCAATGTCAAAGGAGGTATTAACAAACAGGTATTAGCTAAAGTTAAAACTGAATTGAAATACATTGAATAAAATTATGCATGCAATATAATTTAAATCAACATAATTTTATTTGAAATTCTGGGATCAACATGATCAAGGAGTGTGACTTGCCTTGCTCTTCAACTTGGCTTGAATCTTCGTCGAAGAATTTTCCCGAATCGTCGAAGTCTACACGTGAAAATAACCCACCAAATTCAATTAAATTCAAATTAAATTCAAATTGACTTCAAATATTTGAATTGAGGCTAGAAATGGATAGAGGGGAATTTTTTATGAATTTAGAAATTTGAATGGGCTAAATCGGAGTTAGGATGAAGGAGAACGGGCTCCGGGAAGTTTGAAAAGAGAGAAAATGGAAAATCAGGATTTTTGGAATTATTTTTCTACTGGAAAAGGGTTTATGACGTCAGCAATGCGTCAGCTTGGAATTTTTGATTTCGGCCGAATTATTTTTCAATTGAAAAGTCGGCTGAGAGGCTGACAGTGGGCCCGGGTCCATGTGGACCGAGACCATGGACTCGGGCGGATCCGAGGTGGCGGGGGGGGGGGGGGGGGGGGTGAGGTGGCGCTGACAGGGGGGTCGGCACCGATGTGGCGCTGAGGTGGCGCCACACGGTATCCGGGCGGGGTGAGGTGGCCGGCCGGAGGGAGGGAGGAGCTCGGGTTCGGGGGCTCGCCGGCGCTCCGGCGGGCGGCGGCCGGCGGCGAGGGGCCGAGGAGAGAGAGGACGAGACGGGGAGCTCAGGGGTAGGCGCGGGCGTTATCGGGGCGGCCGGGAGAAGGCCGGCGGCGAGGAGGGCGGCGGCGGCGCTCGGGAGCTTCGGCGCGGCGGCGGTGGAGCGGCCGGGAGGGAAAGGGAGAAGCGGAGGGAGGTGGGGCGAGTTGTGGCGGGGGTCGGGGTGGGCTTATATAGGGGTGAGGGGGAGGGGGAGGCGGCCGTATTTCTCGCCGGAGATGGCGCGGGGCGGCGGCGGAAATGGCGGGATTGGGGGGAAACAACGGCGCGGATTGGGGAAGGAGGCGGGTGCGCGACGTGCGGGGGAAGAAAGGGAGGTGGGCCGCGCGCGGGAGAGCGGGGAAAGCCGGCTAGGGCGGAGACGGCAGTGGCGGCCAGGGCGGCGGCGGAAGGAAGGGGGAGGCACGGGAGGAAGACGAAGCCGACACGCGGGCCCGGGGTGGCAGCGGAGGAGGGAACGGGAGGCGCTGACGGGTGGGACCCGTGGACAGAGAGACGGGGCGGAGGGGAGCGGCTGCCGAGTGGGGCCGAGGAGGAGGAGAGAGGGGAAGTGGGGCGGCTGCCGACGGGTGGGGCCGGGCGGCCAGCGAGAGAGGGGCACGGCCGGCGGGGATTTGGCCACGTGGCCAAGGGCGAGATCGGGTGGCCGGAAGAGGGCGAGGCGGGGATGGCTCGGATGGGCCGAGGGGGCGACGTGGCGGGCATCCGGAGGGGGAAGGCGGGATGTGGCGGCGGGGTGACGTGGGCGCAATCCGGCCGTCCACGTGGCGGCCGGAGGGGTGGGTTGGGGATTTCATTTTTGATTTTTAATTTAGGATTTTCAGAAAAGCACAGAAATTCCATTAAGCCTCAGAAAAGTACCAAATGACCTCCAAAAATTCTAGAAAAATTCCTAGAATCTCCTGGAGACATTTTGGACCTAACAAAAATACTTCCAACTAATATTGGTATTTAATTTTCATACTTTAAAATACTTTTTAATTTCAAAAATACATTTTTGAACTCCAGAAAATACAGGAAACCAAATAAAAGCCAAATAACTCCAAATAATTATTTTGAACTAGGATTTTCATATAAAATCAAAATATCATTTTATTTAATAATAATTTTAGGTTTTTCTGAAAATGCTTTTCAAATCCAGCTTTTCCAAAAACAGAATTTCAGGGCAAATCCAACTTTAAACTTTAGGCAATTTAAATTTTATTTTAATTGATTTTTATTTATTTATTTATTTATTTTTATTTTATTAAAAACCTGGGCTGTTACAGTCTAGGATCAGGTTGAGGTTCTTCTTGCCACCTAAGAATTGCTTTAAGGTTCTTCTTGACACTTAGTTTAGATTGGTCTAGGATCAAGTTGAGGTTCTTCTTGCCAACTTCTTGGCACAAGAGCAACACTCACTCTTTTTCACTGCTGTAGCATATCTCTCCTTATACATGCCTGCCTCAACCATAAAAGACTCACACGACACACATGATGAGGACATCCCGATTGGTCTGATTACATGAGCTCGAGCTAAAAAGATTAATCAACAGGTGAACTTGCTCGTAATTAAATTTGGCTTTGATTTACATGAGAACTGGCTACTACCTAATGCTAGTATCTTAATTGGTCTTAGGTTGTGCATGAGGAGATGTTGGGATGCCGAAGCTAGAAGAAATCAACACGTACATGCGAGAAACTCAAGGTGGGCCATAAGGAGTTGGTGGTTTCTTCAGTTGGTGAGCACAGCAAGAACAAAAGCCCAACTCACATGGCCTAAAAGCCCACAACCATGCATCAAGTCTGGCTGAAGCTATGAGATTAAGCATCTTGATTAGGCTATGTATTTGGACCACGTGCTTTTGTTTTAGCATTACTAGTTTCAGTTTTGAGTCCGTATAGGATTGTGTTTTGGATATCTTGGCTGAACAGGATGCAAGTCGGCATTAGGCCTGTGAGCCATTGATCTATGGGTGCGTGAGTTAAATACCATGGTTCTCCTTTTGTAATGACAGACCACGAAAATCAATCTATTATTTTCGGAGAGCTATACGCTTGTTCTTCCTAGGATTTGGCATATACTGCAACCTAGAGGGGAATTGGGCATTCTCAACCCCGTTGTTCTTATGATTCCTTGTGATTTGTAGGAGCGACGACACGTCTACTTGTGTGGTCGGGTAGATGGGATCACGAGCGTGTGGTTGGGTGAATTCTTTTATCACGGGTTGCTGTTCTAACAGTGGTTGGCGCCATCGGTTCGTCAGGTTGCACGGATCCAAGTTATCGTCATCGATCCTACATGTGAATTGCTTTAAGGTTTCCCTTATGTAGTCATTTTTCTTAGCTAGGGTGGCACAAGAGCAACACTCACTCTTTTTCACTGCTCTAGCATATCTCTCCTTATGCACGCCTACCTCAACCATAAAAGACTCACACGACACACAAGTGGCTTGTCTAACTCTCCTAAGCTATTGATCAAACTTGACTCTAAATGCCTCATATATCTCAACCAAATTCTAATCTATCTCAGCGCAGAATGCACATGCAATGGATGCAATAGGATTAGACTTTTTAGAGGCAGAAAATGTAGCGAGTTTTCTTTAGCAATGAAGTCATTTAGAGTTCTAGTTAATATATTGATTTCAATAGTTAGCTTAGGACAATTTGAGCATGATAGAGTTCTAGAGTGAAATAATATCCTAGAGTGAAGCCTTTCTTTAGTTAATTCAACAATTTTGCCCATAGCACTATTAAACTTTAATCTAGCAAAGCACACTTAGAGCAAGAATTTTTTTAAAATAACCTATTTTATTAATATTACATAAATATTCCATCAATTAAAAAATTATAGAAATAACCCTCAGTCGCCATTTCAAATGGTGACAAAGACCAGTCACCATTATAAATAGCAACTTTCCTACGTGGAGTCCTCTGTTGCGGCGAGTAGGTTTCTATCGCTGGTCCAGTTGTTACTGTCAATTTGATTCGTGACAGAAGCTATGTCACTAATCGTGGTGGTGAGAGAGACCTGTTGCCAATTGGACTGGCGACAGTCTCCAGCACTGCCAACATGGTCTTTGTGTTGTAAAGGCAGACTTGCTTGGACTTGCATGTCATGATACTTGTTATTAGCATTACCCCTTTATCGCGCTACTGGGGAGGGGGTCTATCTTGTGTTCCTAAGGGAAATCATGTAGTGTGGTAACTTTACGTAGAGGCCAGGAAGAAAATTAACTATCATAACAATGCCAATATCATGACATCCAGGTAACACATACATTGTAATACAAAAATGTACTAACTTGAGTGGGCCTACATATAGTTCCTCCCAGGAATTAATCCTTTAGTGGCCCCGGCCTTCTACTGGTGTTGTGCGTGACCCGAAGGGAAAGTCCATTTGTTAGGTGCATGCTCTGACATGGCTAGCCGAGAAGTAGGTGTGGGAGTCACCATGTCCTACTGGGTCAGCTGGCTGCATCTTGGCATGTCGAAGCTGTGAACTACCTAGGACTTGTGCCGCCTCATCCTCTGGGGCTAAGCCAACCAGGAGTCCACTGGGTCATCGTCGTTGTCCCACTGCACCTCATGGCCTGTCGCATTGTCAGCCACCTACGTGCCATGGGTAGATGTGTCCTTCTCATAGTCCTCCAGATGGTGGCCTGCAAGGAACATAGGATACAATTGAAATTTCTTTGCAAAATCGAGCAAAGGCAACAAGGAGCAAGAAATATACTTGGGAACATCTGGGTGTATTGAGCTGTAGGGGCAATACACTGCTAGGAAGGCCCCCTGTCATGCTCAGTGGGTATGTGATGGGAGCATGCGATGTGCTCAATGTGCCATGGTTGACCCGTCAACCACATGCCATGGAAGCACGTGGCACCATGTCAGTCCTCATCCTCCTACATGACATTGGTGAGATGATGCACCTTGCCTTGTCTCTGATCTAGGCAAATGTCGCTCTGAACCTACTATCTATGGTCCTAGACATTAGAGATGTTAGGTCCTCATGAACCTCCCTCACGAGATTGCTCTGTGCAGCAAGGAAAACATGTTAGAAGTAATGCAACAATAAGAAGTGCAATATAATTAATTGTGTGTGGCTTACTGAGTGATGGAAGTTGGAGTCCGGCTGTGTGGGGTAGGTGGCAAAGTGGTAGAGAAGTGCCTCGGTGGATCGTCCATAACACGCTGCATGTGTTGTACCACTTGATGTAGTCATCGTACATCGAGTGGTCATAGAGGCATGCTCCACGTGGATGTCCTGCAATGCTAGTGCCCATTGTGGATGTAGGGCGCCATGTGCTGGGCCCACCCCGGATGTCCCATGACTCTCTTCCTCGTGAGCTTGTAGAAACCCAAAAGTGATGACCATTAGTAATTAGTAACTTTACATGTGCTATCGAGTAGAAGGTGGCAGAATATGCAACTCATCCACAAACATGCGGCATCACACAATGCTAAAGACTGAACTGCCTCATCACCCGATATACAGCGTATGTCTCAATGAAGATGTAGTGCACCAGGTGATATTGTGCGAGCCAAAAGGTGGCATCTCAGGTGTATTGGATGAAGAGTCCCCTTAGTGCACGGGAGACCACGTGATCGGCAGTGTACGGCCTCCAGATCACACAATCATTCATCAGCTGGTCGAACATGGTGACATACCACCTCCACCTTGCTCATCATTAGAAGCTTCATCACCAGACAATGCCATGTATTCTTAGTCTTTGAGATTGTTTCGTTCAACCAAGGATTTGATCATCTCACCTTCATTGGCAATCCCCATGGGTTCTTGTGCCTCGGCCGTAGGTGGGTCCCTAATCTCAGCTTTGACTGAGTCGGTACCACCAACCCCTTCTTGGTTTGAAGAATATGACACACTATGGCTTGACTGCCTAACTTCTTCATCATCACCAACATTGGCTTCCTCCCTCGTTACATAAATTGGATGAACTTTCTCAAAAGTTTGTGCTAGTAAGACAAGTGGCCATTCACGCTCGGTCACCAATCTCACATAGGAGCTCCATGAATTTTGGCCCTTAAGTTCCACAAGCTCCCAATATGTGCATTGATGTGCCTGAGCAACAATGCCATGCAACTTAAGGTCGTGCAACACATAATCTAACAAGAATAAGTAGTACAACCATCTCACAACACTGCCCTATGGATACTACTCTGCATTTGAAAGACTGTCCATCACCAATGGAAAATTGTCTAGTTCGACTCCTTCACCCATCCGTGGAGCCTATACTCCATAGTGTATTTTGAAAACTACTCGTTCAAACATACCTATCAATTATTCAACAGCTAATCTCATGTTACGGACAACAATTCATTAGTCTAAATAAATGCTAAATATAGCAAATAACAAACCCATTGCTAAAAATCTTGCATAGGATGGGTTTTGGACAACTATTCCTACAAGTCCTGTAAAAATAAAAATTACCATTTGTACCTCATCTATGTAGCGCATGCACCTAATAATGGATCCGACACATTGTATCCTTTGTTTCCTAAATACATCTATCTACCAAATCTAACACCGCAAAATTAACCGATTCACTACAACTAAAATTTTTGTAGGTCGACGCAAAATACTCTAGAGGACTACATATCTACAACCACTATTTATAACTACCCAATATAAATTACATATCTCTACTAACAACATGCAGACTATCTGATACAACTATACATCTAATAATTTTATTTGCTAACTTACCATGGTTTCGAAATGAAATCTATAAAGAAATAGAGAACTCACTATTATGATGCTCTGATCAGCTTCTCCTCTCCTCACCTCTCTAATCAGCTCCTCCTCTCCTCACGTCTCCTATCTATTTTGGACTTCTCTCCTCTAGTTTTTCTTTTTTAAATGGATTAAAATGAATTTTGGCTAATTTTTTGCGCTTAAATAGCCTGGCTTCTATCGCCATTTCAAATGGCAACAGAGGGTGCGGGGACCTCTATCGCCATTTGAAATGACGATTGAAGCTGTGGGGGTTTCGGTTGCCATTTGAATTGACAGATGATCACTCTGTCATCAATTGAAATAGTGACATAACTCATGACACTGACATGGTGCTCTGTTATCCATTCGTTAGACAACAGAGCATCTGTTGCCATTTGGTGATAGAGTTGCTGTCACTGTTTCGAGTGGCGATATGATCATTATCATCATTTGAAATTCTGACATAAGATTATTTCTGTAATTTTTTAATCAATGGTATATTTTTGTAATATTAATACAAAATAGATTATTTAAAAAAATTCCTTAGAGCAAAATAAGGCAATAGCATTAATATTCCCAGCTCTTAAGCACACAGAGGCATTTCTAGACTTAAGTTCAGCAATATAATTATTAGCATATTTGAGTTGTTTAGCATGAGAAGGATATACTAAGGAATCAGCAAGAAGAACAACTTTCATTTTAGTAAGGTTATCCCTAGTGATTAGCAAGTCATCAACAATATAAGCATGCATAGTAGTGCCAAGAGTAAAGCATGCTTCCATTTTCCCAAATTTATCCAATGCTACTCTAAGTTGACTAGAAATATCAGAATGAATGGTCCTTAGCTTATCTAGCTCAGAGTGCAACACTAGGCAAGATTCACAATTATCATCATCTGGAATTCTTTCTAAGGTTAGCAATTTCAACATTCAAGCCCTTAACCAAGAAATCATTATTCTTAATTTTCTTTTTGCATTTTCTGAGCTTATATCTAGGCAAACTACAACATGAGATATCTCATCATATGTGGTATTTATCGTATTAGAGTCGCTGTAGAGATCATCCTCATCAGAGATGCCGTCAGTGCTCGCCATGAAGCATATGCCGGTGAAGTCATAGCCTACTTCTTGCCTTGCAGCTCATCCTCCTCCTCCGTCCTCGAGTCCACATCGCTCAAGTTAAGTTGCTTGAGAGCGGACAGGACTCAGTGGACTACTATGTGGTAATTGCGCTTCTTCGGCTTAGCATCTCGAGGTGGTGGATAGTTGTGTATTCTTTCTCCTCTTTACCCTTGAACTTAGGGAAGTAGCCTCTAATGTGGTTGAGATCACCACACTTGAAGCACCGTATAGGACCTACTCCTCTCTTTTTTATCCGTACATTGTTTTAAGGCTCTCATGAACTTGGTAGATAGGAGGGTTAGGTCATCCTCAGGAATTTGCTCAAGTTGATTATCACTCATAACATGCAAGGCAAACAAAAAGAATTCAGAAGAATCAGATTCAACTGGTTCAGAAGAAGAGCTCTTAGCGGGATCAGTCACAAGCGCCATTGACTCAGACTTGTTCTTGCGAGAAAGCAAGTCGATCTCATAAGTCTTCAACCTTGAGTAAAGCTTATCCAAGGTAAGCTCGCTCATGATAGTAGTATTATTGATGGAAGTGACTTTCATCTCCTAAACCGACATGTTCAAAGCTCCAAGGACTTAAAATGCATTTTTAGGGTCGGGATAGACCACATCGATAACGTGCAAGTGGCTATGGATCTTGTGAAAACGAGCAAAGAACTCGCCCAATGACTCTTTAAGTCTCATCTCAAATTTCTAGCATTCTTTCTTAAGTTGGTTCTGACGCACCTCCTTGATAGGTGTAGAGCTCTCATGGTAATCAGTTTGAGTCTGCTAGATATTGTGCGCCAATACAAGATAAGACACACGGTCAAACTCGATTCTACTGAGCCGCTGAATCAGGAGGTTCCTATCCTTATTGTTTGCCTTCACATATGAAAGATTTATCAGAGTGATCTAATCATCGACGAGTACAACATACGAACTCTTACCTTTTCTAAAATTGTATAGCATTGAGTTTGAATGCATGTAGTCATCCTTATCTTCCAATATAAGAAGTCGACCCTATCAAAGATGGGTGACTTGGTGGAATATCTGTCTGATGTCATGGCTTTTAATAAGACTGATTAAGATTTATGGCGAAGAGCTTAACTAAACTCTAATACCACTTGTAGAACTGATGTCGGCAATCAATACTACTTCCATGTCTTAATTCAGAACACCCAATACTAACTCACGTAGCTTCTAAATGAAATAACTTTTTTTTTGTAAAGCTATTAAAGAAACGTCAGTCGCAATCGATTAAAAGAAATATAAGGCCCCAACAGCACGCACAGGGAAAGGAAGGACAAAAGAAGAAACAGGACAAGTAGGTATGAGCGTGTTAAATCATTAGTTGATCTCAGAACATTGGTCGAGTAATTGGGAGACCAAATGATGCTTCGTTAGTAGATAAATTGGTCATCGTAAGATTTGTTTAGTTTATTTCTAAGGCTCATATAGGGAAAGCTGGATGCCTGCAGGGCCTAGCTATATGGATGCATACTAGTGATTTCCGGTAGTGTGACTGAGGATGGGACAAATCAAACAAGGTAGAGTTGTCTTGCAAGTGCTGGATGTGTACAGTGTGAGGATCGATGGACGGCCGTGAAGATCCATTAAATAATTAAAAAAAGCAGAAAAAGGAAATAAATGGGCTGGCTCAGCGTACACCCCTTGCCATTCCCCCGGGGCCCTCGATCTCTCTCACCCACCTCTCTCGCCAAGAACTAGTGCAACAAATAGAGAACAAACAACAATCATAAATGTTGGACTTAGTAATCTTGTTTAGTTATAGTCGAGTCAGTCTTGATGGCCATATACGTGTACGACTTTGTTCCACGTACGAGTCATCGTGGTTGTAGTTGTGTACGAGTACGAGTATAAGTCAGTTCGTCAAGTTTGTGTCGTAGTCGTAGTCATAGAAGTCGAAGTCGAGTCTATTTCTTAGTCATAGAGCTAGGTATAAAAGAGAGCAATGTAACGAGAGACCGGAAGAGAGAAAGCGACCGGTGTGATCGAACAAAGAGAAATAAAGAAGAGAAGAAGGAGCGGTTTTGGCTCCAGGAAATCTATCGAGTATCGAGTTCGACGTGGTTCGCAGATGTGGTTGTAAACGAGTTACGATCACAACGATCGAGTGGAAGTGTCCGCAGGAGTTGAAGACATGGTCGTAAACGAGTTACGACCATAGTCGCAGAGCAGAAGATGTGGTTGTAAAAGGGATACGACCACGGTAATCAGGTCTTCAACGTGGTCGTAAGCCTTACGATCACGGTGGTTGACAGAGTCACAGCGTGGTCGTAATCGAGTTACGACTACGGTGATCGAGCCTACTACATGGTCGAAGGAGCACGACACAGCGTGAAAGTGGTCATAACTTTTGTCAGCTGAAGTTACGACTACGTGGTCGAAGCTAGGAAGTGTGGTCAGAACAGCTACAACGTGGTCGTAGCCAGACTTTGAGTGGTCGTAACGACTACCAGAGTGGTCATAACTACGAAAATAGAAGGTACAAAGAACAAAAGAGGAAAGGAGAGGGAAGAGAACTACTCAACCGATATGTAGGAGTTGGCGACAACGACCACCAGAGTGGCCGACAAAGGTGGCTATATTGGGCACTAGATACAGACAATGTCCTGTTCTTTGAAATTTCAGTCGACTTCTTTTAACAATAACTATTCATTAAATTAATAGATCATATCTAAAGACTATAAGCCACAAGCTCTACCGATAGAAGGTGTCGACAACGGCCACCAAAATGGTGGCAGCTGATGGCATTTCTCCTTGCGTCATCAACCAGTCACCTAATTAACCTTCCGTCGGCCAGCGAGGTGACCTTCCTGTTAGTGATATGCCCTAGAGGCAATCATGAAGATGGTTGTATTACTTCTATGTTTATGAACGTTTGAATAAAATGTTATTTTGTCTCTTGAATAAATATCTTTTGTATTGATCAACAAGTATGTGATTTGTTCGTGAAACTCTTTATTCATGTTTTGATGTTATTCTAAATTATCCTTGATCTTATATCATTATATGGGATGATTATGATTTATAGATCAGCACATGTATTGATTGATGATCATGTTTCATGGATCATGGATAAGAGATATCAAATCGATAATGTAGATACATGTTAGAGAATATGATGTTAGATTGACCCATCATGAGACACTTCGAGAATTGTTATATTCTTAAGTGTTATTAGTTAGTCTCATACATAGTTAGACCTGAGGTATCTTTGGGCTCCTCAATATGGTTGGATTAAGAAAGTACATAGCCATACCAAATGTGGTTGAGGAGTCAATCACAACTGAGTACTTCACTACATATTCGAGTGAAGGATCGAGCTATCATAGGACAACACATTTCTTACATTGAGTTCGATCTGGTATCATGAGGCAAAGGGATCGGTACATAAGCACTATATAGGTTCGTCCGATATGATCTTTATGTGTGTTTGGGAATCTTTATGTCCTGCTAGGGACTGCTATTGACTTATGGGCCGGAAAGTAGTTTTTGGCCCATGGCCAAATACACATGAACCTACAGGGTCATACACGTAATGGGCTAGAACGATAAAGGGTTGGACGATAGTTTTCGAGTGGGATTCGATCTCTACTCGTATCGAATATGGATCCGATGGAGGCTATATAAGGAGAGGTGCAGATACTGAGGGAAGTATTATGAAAACACACCCGTCGAAACCCTATCTGCCACCTCTCATATCCCCTGCCGTGCACGCTGGTGCGGGTGCTAGCATATCGACGTACGGTGCTCCATTCCTGGATGTGTGGACATCGATAGAGGCGCTGCTGTGACTATGACGCTGATCGAGATGATCACGAGGAGACGTTTGGATGGAGGACGTTCGACTACTACTGCTACACCGATGTGCTCTTCGTTGAATCGGCTACTTCAACCCTACTTCCGTTGCACTGCGCGTCTAGTGATAATGATCTATAATCTCTTACTCGCATGATTTCTTGGTTTACGCGGTAGAAAAATTTTAATCTACGCACCGTAGGTGAGGATGCCGCGAGCCGTACGTCCGCCAATAGAATTTTTTGTACGGATAATCCATTTTTTATTCAAAATTACAGAAATATACCCGCGGGAAATTGTTTTACAAAAATAGGCTCCAGTCGCCTAATGGTTGGGCGACTGGAGCCTTTCGCCCAACCAGACTGCGACATTTGATGAATCTACCAACCGTTCGGCGATTAATTGAAGTCGCCCCACCGTTGGGCGACTGCAATCCAGTCGCCGAACCGTTGGGCGAGTGAAATCTAGTAGCTGAACCGTTTGACGACTGGGGGCGAAATAAAAACCCAACGCGCTCGGCCGCCGGCATTCCATTGCACTGTTTTCATTCTGCCGCGCAGAGGAAGAAGAGGAGAAGAAGAAGAGAAGAAGAGAGGAAGAAGGGAAGAAGAGAAGGGGGAGAGGAGAGGGAGAGGAGGAGAAGAGGAGGGGGAGAGAAGGAGAGGGAGAGGAGGAGAAGAGGAGAGGGACAGCGCGATTTTCAGGTTTTTTTTGTGTTATATTTTTTGTTAGTGTTAGAAAAATAGTTTAGAAATTTAGTTTATAAATTTAGTTTAGAAAATTTAGTTTACAAATTTAGTTTAGAAAATATAGTTTAGAAATTTAGTTTAATTAGAAAAATTAGTTTAGATAATGTAGTTTAGAAATTTAGTTTAGAAAATTTTGTTTAGAAATTTAGTTTATAAAGGTAGTTTAGAAAATTTAGTTTAGAAAAATTGGTTTAGAAATTTAGTTTAGAAAATTTAGTTTAGAAAATATAGTTTAGAAAATTTAGTTTTCAAATTTTGTTTAGAAAATATAGTTTAGAAATTATGTTTAGAAATTTAGTTTAGAAAAATTAGTTTAAAAAATTTAGGTTAGAAATTTAGTTTACAAATTTAGTTTAGAAAATATAGTTTAAAAAATTTAGGTTAGAAATTTTGTTTACAAATTTAGTTTAGAAAATATAGTTTAGAAATTATATTTTAGAAATTTAGATGTAGTTTACAAATTTAGATGTAGTTGAGAAATTTAGTTTAGAGAATTTAGTGTCAAAATTTTGTATAGTATTTGTATGTATTATTGTAGAAAATTTACTTTAGAAATTTTGTATGCTATTTTTAATGCATTATTGTAGAAAATATAGTTTAGAAATGTAGATGTAGAAAATTTTCTGTATGTATTATTGTAGAAAATATAGTGTACAAATTTAGATGTAGAAAATTGAGTGTACAAATTTTGTATAGTATTTTTGATGTAATATTATAGAAAATGTAGTGTAGAAATTTAGATGTACAAAATTTAATGTTGAAATTATTGTACAAATTTTGCAGGTATGGCTCGTGTTGGACGTGACTCCGACTGGCGGTACCCGCTGTTGGACGAGCAGGTGGACCGCGTGCATCGCGCTTCCCGTCGTGTGCCACCACCGGGGAGCACAGACGAGTCGTCTGAGCTGGGAGTGGTCCGGACACGCACACCTTGCGTGGCCTGGGGACTCGACCCCCGTTGGACTGGCAGGTTTGCACTACGCCAACGTTTTTGTGCGACCGTAAGAATGTTCCGTGCTGACCTTCACTTTGTTTGCAAGCTGCGGGATGTCGAGCTACTCCCTCTTGCCCGGATGGTGCAGTCCACGGAGGAGGATGGAGCTGCCTTGGCCGCGGGCGGGGATGAGGCGGGCGTGGAGCGATCACGACGCTTCCCGTTCGACCGTCCCCTGCTGACGGCTTTGGTGGACCGTTGGCGGCCCGAGACACACACTTTCTACCTCCCATTTGGGGAGATGATGCCGACCCTGCAGGATGTGTCCCTGCTCCTTGGCCTTCTGATCGCGGGAGGGGCGGCCTTCCTACCGGAGGCCCTAGCCGACTGGCGCGCTGACCTGCTCGGCAGATTCGAGGGGGTCGTTCCACCGGCCGATCACCACCACATCTTCGAAGAGAGTCAAACCCATGGGCCGACGCTGAGGTGGCTCGCACAGTACCGGGTACGTGGTATTTAAAATCGATCATGTCTTCGAAGCTCTTATTTGTGGTATTACGTACTAATAACAACTTGTTTGCATTCAGGTAGAGCGCATGGATCCACAGGCAGACGATTACCAGGTCTCGCACCAGTTGGAGGCGTATGTGCTGTGGCTGTTTGGTTGGGTGCTTTTCACCACCAGCCACGGCAACTCGGTGGATGCGCGCCTTATCGCTTATGCGAGGGCGATCGCTGACGGCGAGCCCCCCAGGTCAGCTGGGGATCGGGCGTACTTGCCACGATGTACCGCGCCTGTGCGATGCGTGCACGAGGATCAAGGCGAACTCGATCCTCACGGGCTGTCCCCTGCTGCTGCAGTTGTGGTCGTTCGAGCGCTTCAACCTCGGACGACCTGTGCTAGACGACATGGGTCCGTACGGGCCTGAGATGTATCCAGGGGGAGACGTCGACCGGCCGACAACAGGTTCTCTCTGGTGCTGTCGACGAGTAAGTATTATCACAGTCAACTATTTCTCTCTTATTGACGATCGTCATACTAAACAACTTGTCTTTCTTGCAGGTACAGTTCGCGCACGTGCAGGTCACGCGGGCGTACCTGCCCTTTGTGGAGCAGTTCGACCGCCTCACAGCCGACGACGTGCGCTGGGAGCCTTACGCAGATACGGCAGTGCAGGCCCGTGCTCCTGACAGGCTGTCTGCACTTTGCTGGCGTGACCGGGCTTTCTGGCTCACCCGTCGGAAGCTCGTGTACCATATCTACGTTGAGGACTACGCACCCCAGCGAGTCATGCGGCAGTTTGGGCTACGGCAGGCGCTTCCTGTACCAGTCGGACCATCGCTTCCGCGGAACGTGCACACATGAGTAATCGTTTCTGCTAAATATGTACATACTTACTACTGTGTTCGCAAGTACTCACATTATGTAATGGTTCTATACGCAGGCACAACGCAAAGGGAGTTAAAAGAGGCACGGACTGGTTGACGAAGATGCAGCCCTGGGTCGCGCAGTGGGAGGGTGCGCTCGACGACCGCATGGAGGAGGACCGCCCATACGACAGCAGGGACTACGCGGAGTACCTGCGCTAGTACCAGGGGCGGACACGTACTAGGCTCGTACATGTCATAGACCCGCCTGCCACATACGTCGCCGCTCCGACAGACATGTACCCCGCGCACCTCGCGCGCGACGCTCACATCGCGGTACGTTACATGTAATTTCAAAGATTCCCAAATGGCAATGTCGTTTCGATGATCGACCATTTTATGTCTTTGTGTCTAGGCTGACGTCGGTGCTGTCCTATGGACCGAGTCTGCCTTACTACTGGAGAGGGTCGCCACTGGTGCGGAGCTGACCCACGAGGAGGGCGTCAGCTTTGTGCGTCGGGTGGAGGCCGGGTGTAGACATATTGTTAGCCTGCTGTCCTGCACGAGGCTACCGGCGGTCTCCACACCCACGCCCAGCGCTTCGACTGGTCGTCCACCAGTGCCACCCCGACCAGCGTGGCACTACTCCGGAGGTGGTACGTAGTACGTGGACACGTCCTACACCACCTCACCCGGAGCAGCCAGGGGGTTCAGCTTGAGCACGACCTCTTACACCACCTCACTTCACGCCTCCTCCGCACATCCCCGGCTTCCACACGCAGGGGGTGTACGCCCCTCCTCCTACCTTGATGGCGCCAGCTACGGGTACACATCGTCCGATCTTGTTTTTATCCCAAGACGACATGCAACGAACTAACGATATTACTATTGCAGGTACTTACCAACAGCACGGCGTCTCCCCGGGCCAGGAGATGTGGACCAGTTTTTTGCGGACTGGCCCGGGCAGTTCTTCGACGCAGCACCGGAGGTTCTCTTTGGCAGTGCCCTCCCCGGTGCACCGGAGGGCACACAGCCAGAAGTGCAGCTGACTCCACTAGCGCAGGGGCGGGATAGACACCCTCCTGCTCGTTTTACTTTTTCGGAGCCTCGTAACCCGTTGCACCGGATGAGGGCCAAGCGGGAGGACGCGGGCGCGGTGACGGGGCACACCAGGGTGGCCAGTGAGTGGTGCTGCGGATGCTATATGTTATGCATGTAATGAAAAAATATGTGGTATGTTACTCACAGTTATATTATGAAGTTTATTTAAATTCAAACAAGTCTATCATCTCTTCTTTTCGCATTCAATCATTCATATATCAAGTCATCTAAAAAATTAACATACCGGTTCTCCGCATACGAATTATCATCGTATGTCACTTAACAGTGTATGTATCGATCGTTCTCCAGTTAATCTTTAATAAAAAAAAGTTTCTAAAAATTTTTACACACCTACAATATACAATAAACATAAACTTTTATTAACTCTACCACATTTTTTACCAGTTTAAATCTACAAAATTCACAAAATTCACGGGGGATTCATGCAGTCGCCTAATGGGATGGCGACTGCATGAAAGTCGCCACACGGAAGAGCGACTGGATGCAGTCGCTCCAGCGTGCGGCGACAGATATTGTGTCGCAGTCTGGTTGGGCGAAAGACTCCAGTCGCCCAACTATTAGGCCACTGAAGCCTATTTTTTGTAAAAAAAAAATTTCCTCAGGTATATTTCTATAATCTCGAATAAAAAATAGATTATCCATAAAAAAATTCTCCGCCAATAGGCCTGCACGGTCAATTTGTTTGCCCATGCTGGTAATTCCTTCCGTCGCAGACCGTCCATATGCATGGACCAGTGCACGCAGAGCAAGCTAGCGGGTCGGCCTCGTGCGTACACGCAAGCACGCATGCACGCGGAAACAGGAGTCCCCAGGTGTCCTACGATCGTACCCTCTTTCGTACGATCCGGCCGTCGACATATATGCATGCATGGACGTTCGTACGGTACAGGCTGATAGCTCGATCGATCAGAGAGGCACATGGCCAGAATTAAGGCCATACAGGCCGACCGGCCGGCAGCTGCGGCAGCGGCAGATCTGCCGGCCCGCCGACGTATCCGATCGTACGTACGTATGCGATCGTAAATATACATCCTTGGGCAGGGATCGTCACGTGCAGCCGTGTTTCTTCCATGTTTTTGTGCAACCTGCAATGTTTCTGCAGACTGCACAGTGCACGCATGCTCCCACCGCCGATCAGCAAATGGATCTGCTTGCCAATGTTTTTTTTTCTCTGTTTGTGCGTGCATGAAAATAAGCATTTGTGTACAGTTCATATATCGCAAGTACTGTTTGTCTGTGTAAGTACCGTTTGTCATTTGACCTCCCATTGATACAATCTATTCCAGAGCCTAAATATTTGTGATTATTCTAATTACGAACACGAAGGGCTCGCCTGTGATTAGGATATGTATTCCAGTACTGTAAAATCTAAATTTGAGATTTCATGGTTTGGAACGAGAAAATTTTCGGACGTCAATGGAGGGAACGAAAGAACGAAATTTCATTCAAAAATTCGGACAAAAAATTCAAATTTTTAATGAAATTTGATCAAAATTTGGATGAAATTTAGACAAAATTTAAATGAGGATAAATTTAGCCAAAATTTAACCGATTTGATCTTGTTTCGGAGGGGAACGAAAGGTTTCGTCCCATTTCATCCGAAATAGTGAATCCTGATGTCGACTACAAATTGCATTCTGATGCTGGGAATCATCCATGATTATTGGTTAAGGCTAGCTAGTTAGCTAGCTGGTATGGTATAATAAATTTTCCAAAGAGTGCAGGGACCAACATGTTTTATGTCATCTAGCTGAAAATTATTAAGAACAGAATGAGAGATTTGTATATGTCACCACTAGATACACTGAAGTTTAAATGTTTAATCTCTTGATATTTGAAACTTGTTTCTTCGGAACAGCTAATCATCGGCTGAGATAAAATTTCACAAAAGGTCAATTTTTTTCACCTTCCGATCTGTGCTGATATTAATTTCTGCTTCGGCACCATCTCTAGTGGCAGACCAATGAGATTCAGCTCTGATGAGGTTTTAGGTTTAACCAACTGTCGAACAAGATGGTAGCGGCTAGCAGTGGTGTGGCGAGGCAGCATGGAGCGTGGCCAAAATGGTAGAACTGTTAGCGCGCAGTTTGTGGGTGTCGACCTGTGGCAGGTTGTATGGCTTCCATCCTTTCAGTTTTTCAATTTATACACTACTACAAAACAGGCTATACTAGACAACTACATCACAGACGGTTTATACTAAGAACCGTCTGTGTGACTTTCACAGACAGTTCTTAACAAGAACCGTCTGTGATAGTCTACACAACACAGATGGTTCGTTCTTGTTAAGAACCGTCTGTGAAAGTTCAGAACGTATGAACAGACGGTTCTTAACAAGAACCGTCTGTCATGTCCCGTTCGTAACAACTGTTTGTGATATTCTGTACATATCAGAGGTTAATATATAAGTGTTGAGGAACCATCGCTGGCGACCAGTCCGAGCGATTCCTCTGTTTAGAACAAGAACGAATTAATCACAGAATCACATAATAATAGATTGAACACACAGAGAGATAGAGAGAACTCCTGGTATTTCTTTATTGTTTTCATTCATGCGTACATAATGAGGAGGTATGGCTCTCTATTTATAGACTACAATGAGGTGCCCACCATGGGCCCTGGGCTGCCGGCCCAGGCCCAGGTTTCTTAACACTCCCCCTTGGGCACTCATCTGACATGTTCATGCCTCACTAAAACTCCATAAAAACCCAGTGGGAAAAATTTGGAGAAAGAGCACATGATACATGTGATGCTATGATGCACGAATTGCCTCATTCAAAACCTTGGTTGAGAAACTTCATGGAAAACTCGTCAAGGGAAAAAGAGTGCAATTCACCCAATTTCATTTGGTCTTCAGGACTTTATTCCTTTAGGTACTTAATCTTCATGATCAAGATTTAATAACGGGCTTGAGAGAATTCTCCCCCTGAATTCTGCACTTCTCTAAGTTTCATCATTCCAATCCCTCACACGCACCTTTCAAAGCTAGATGCGGGGAGTGACTTAGTGAACAAGTCTACACGACTTAGTGTGCAGTACTTTAATCTTGTCCATCTTTGCAATTCATGAGCATAGAGGAACTTGGGGTTGATATGCTTACATAGCCCGTCTGCACTTCTGCAACGCAAGCTGCATTATCTTCATGGATAATTGTGGGGGTTTGCACAATGTTCATTCCACATGACTGCTGGATGTGGTGAACCGTTCATAGGAACCAAGCGCACATTCGTGTGACTTCATACAGTGCTATAATTTCTGAGGGGTTCGTCGAAGTAGCTACAAGGCTTTGCTCAGACGATTTCCAGGAAATTGCAGTTCAACCACACAGAAAATACATAGCCTGTTTGTGACTTTGCGATATGCGGGTTTAACAGGTACCCAGCATCTGCATAGCCAATCAAGTTCAAATCTTGATTCTTTCTGTAGAACAATCCGAGGTCCTTGCTACCTTGGAGGTATCGGAAAATGTCATTTATGCCCTGCCAATGCCTTTAGTGGGCTCTGCACTGTACCTTGCTAAGAGGTTCACGGCAAATGCAATGTCCGGTCTAGTGTAGTTTGCTAAGTACATGAGTGCTCCCACTGCACTCAAGTATGGGAATTCCGGTCCCAGGACTTCCTCCCCCTCTTCCTTAGGTCGGAAATGATCTTTTTCTTGCTGTAAAGACCTACCGATCATCGGTACTTTCGAGGGAAATGCCTTCTCGAAGCCAAACCTTTCAAACACCTTCTGGGTGTAGGTCGACTGATGTACCAAGATTCCTTCAGGGACATGCTCAAGCTGCAGGCCTAAGCAAAACTTGGTCTTGCCCAAAATCTTTCATTTCAAATTCTGACTCCAAGTAGGAGCTTGCTTCTTTTATGTCTTCGACTGTCCCGATGATATTCAGATCATCTACATACACAGAGATTATACAGAATCCATTCTGGGATCACCGTATAAATACACAAGGACAGTCTTCATTGTTCGTGTAGCCTTTCTTGCAGAGAAAGTCGCTCAAGCGATTATACCACATTCTTCCAGATTGTTTCAGTCCATACAGTGACTTTCTGAGTTTCACACTGTACAGATTTCTATTTGCTCTGTCTTGGTTCGGGAGAGATATTCCTTCAGGGACTTTCATATAAATCTCCGAATCTAAATTACCGTAAAGGTATGCAGTCACAACATCCATCAATTTCATTTCTAAGTTCAAGTTTACTGCCATTGAGATCAAATATTTAAAGGTAATTCGACTCATGACTTGGGAGTAGGTTTCTTCATAATCAACTTCAGGACGTTGAATGAAACCTTGGGCTACCAGCCTTGCTTTGTATCTCACTACTTCATTTCTTTCATTTCTCTTTCGAACAAATATCCACTTGTGCCCAACGGGGTGTATGTGGGGAGGCGTGCGGCATACGAGCTCAAACACCTCTCTTTTGTTCAGAGATAGCAATTCAGTTGCTATTGCCTTCTTCCAATCTGATCTTTTCTTACATTCAGCGAGCGATGCAGGCTCGGGATCAAGATCGATGATGGTGGCAATTTTCTTTGCGAAGTAGATATCGATATTAGCTGTTGTCCTATTCAGGGACTCTCCCGTGTGCACATAATTTATAGCTATTTCTTCATGAGTTGCTTCTTCTGGAGCGATTGCTTCTGCTAGAGCTTTACCTTGCGCATCGCTTCTTTCAATTGCGGTGGCAAGTCCCTTTAGTTTTTTCGGCTCCGATGTGTGCGCACACATCCATGCTGATGGGGATGTTCAGATCCGGTATGCCCTTTTTCTGAAGGTGTCATACTTGTGCCAGGTCACAACTGGCTCCCCTTCTCATTCTGGGGGACTTCAATGATCGGCTGTGATAAATCTCTCTTATCCTTTTTCACCAGGCGTCCCCGGTTACTAAGGATTTGAGGAACCGGAGTTCTCGTCCTCTTTTTTATTTTTCTGAGGCATCTGGACGAGATTAGGGATACCTTCTGCTTTATTTGGTATTTCAACCCTCTCCGGTGCAGTGCGTGCAGGCACAAGCGACTTAGTCACGCTCTTCAAATCACTAAAGTGATCAGGCAGTTGATTTGCTAGTTCTTGCAAATCGATTGTCTTCTAGACTTCTCTTGTCTTCTGGACTTCTATTGTCTTATAGACTTCTTTTGTCTTCTGGACTTCTCTAGTGCGTGGGTCATCTGCATGGATTCCCCAGCCTTGTCACGTAATTTCCCGACATTCTTCATCAAGGGATTGATTTCCTCCCCTTAATGTTGGGAAATTTTTGGTGGTGACCCTTGCGCTAGTTGCATAGGTGAATGGATGTTGTAGGCCTAAAGTCTAAGGTTGATGAGATTCGCTGCATGTAGGACTGCATGTCCCCAACATTTAGCTGGCAAATTACAATTACGCAAAAAGGGGTCGGGCAATAAATTTAATTCTCTTAATTAAAGCCTCTGCCAAACCATTCTGGGTATGGACATGCGGTACCAAGTGCTCAACCGCAATTCCCATCGCCATGCAATAATCATCAAATGCCTTTGATCTAAATTCTCCGGCGTTGTCCATTCTGATGGACTTAATGTGATGATCAGGGACCACATTTCTGATGCGAATGATCTGCGGGATCAACTTTGCAAAGGCATGGTTTCTTTTGTGGATAACAAAACCCACATATGACAACTTCGAGGAAGCGTCAATGAGCACCATAAAATTCTTAAATGGCCCTTAGATGGGCTGAATGGGACCGCAAGTGTCTCCCTGGATGCGTTCCACGAATGCAGGGACTTCATCCTTCACTTTCAGAGTGGAGGGTCTAGTTATTAGTTTCCCGGTGGCACATACAGGGCACACAAAATCTTCATGATTCGGGAAATTCTTCACATTAATATTATGCCCATGCGAGTTATTTATTATGTTTCTCATCATCCTAAGACCTGGGTGGCCTAATCTGTCATGACAGAGACAGAAGAGTTAAGAGCTTCTAAACACTGTTTTTAGAACAGTGTACGCTGCAGGCGCTTTAATGTTGGTATAATATAGCCCAGTGAAGGAAGTTTTTCTAAAATTCTTTTGCCATTCTCTTCGCGCTTCATAATGAGCAGGTATTTCTTACCGTACTCTTCTTCAGTCTCAACGTGGAAACCATTTGCGCGGATATTCTTAAAACTTAGGAGAGTTCTGGTCGATTCTGGGTACAATAAGGCTTCTTCAATAACCAAAGTTGTGCCCATTATGGCTCTTCCTGAACCAATTATACATCCATCGCTTCTGGCGATTGTCGTAAGGCTGCCAGTGCTCTTACAAATCGACTGAAAATACATAATCTCTCTTAAGATGGTATGCGTTGTGCCGCTGCTAGCTAAGCACACTTCCTTCATAGGGCGCTACACGCGTTCTAATATATGGTATTTTATTAATATGCATGAGAAGGCAATCAACACATAGATAAAATAGACCAATATCAGAACATATCATGCCATCATAAACTGAATAAATGAATGAATTCATCAAATATCATCCAACCATCACGAGAAAATAACAATTCTTAAGTACCATCCATGCAAATTCTAACATATTCTTCCACACAAAATAAATGACAATTAAAGTCGAAATGCATTCAGTGCACTAGACTTCTTCTGCTGTTTTCTCGGGGTTGACATTCTCTTCAAGAGAAATCATGGCGTTAACTACTTCTAGGTCGAGAGGGATTATTGCTGTCGTGATGGTTTCAACTTCCATCGGTGCAGGCAGCTACTCAAAATTCTCCCCTCAGCCGATGCAGAGTGGGCTTCATACTGCCCTTGACCATCCCGCTTTGGCTTGCTGGCCTTATTCTCTCGTGGAGCATCTGATTCGCCTTTCTGGGCTGTGGCCTTACCCTTCCTTCCCCTTCTCTCATTAAGAGCTTTTCGCACCTTGTAGCTCCCAGCGTTGGCTTCACGGCCAGCGGAGCTCCCAGGTGGCTGAGTGACGTAGTTCTTACGGAAAACTTTGTCCTGAGCCTCCGCAACTTGCATCATATAAGTCAATTCGGCGTATTCCTCATAGCCATCTTGACGATAGTTGCGTGCGGATTGTGCTATATTGGGGTGGAAGGTTTTTCTCAATTTTCTGTATTGGGGTACAAATCCTGTGCAAGGCAGAATTGTATTACCTGACCGTCTTAAAGTCGGCAAAACCTCAGTCTGATCCACTCTCGCTCTGCTTGAGGAAGAATGGTGTACTTTAGCCTCTGAAACCGCTTCTGGAGTGCGGTCCAGAGTGCTAGCGCGCTCTTCTCCGTCATATACTCATTCTTGAGAGTGAGGCAGAGGTGGTGCCTAAGAAAATGAAGTGCCTGATCATTCTCCTCAGGTTTGGGTTGAGCGTCATTCAGTCCGCCAATCCCAATAGCAGCGTAGAGCTTCCTGGCTCCAAGCACAGTCTCGACATCGGATGCCAACATCAGGTAGTTTTGGCCATGCTGGGCCAGCTCCTCGAACTCCCAGTTCGTGATGCTAGTCATCTAAATGTGTATAAGTCTACTGCTGGTAGACATGCACGGAATAATTCACTGCGGGTAAATAAATGGTACAAAAGCTTCTCATAATGTTTCATAATTTTCTGTGTATTTTCTATAAATTTTACTGCTAATTCAGTGATTAAAAGCAATTAAAGCAATTACAATTAACCAAAAACAGTAAATAAATATAGAAAATACAGAAATAATAATGGCATAAATAAATAAGCTTCAAATGCTAAAAATAATGCAAAATTCGGATTCCTGAGGCCCTTTTATGCTAAAATATGAAATTTCAGCAAATTCTGCAATTCCAGGGGGTTTTACGCAAAAAAATTTCAGTTCAGAGAAAAATTCGCGCAATTTTCTGATTTACAGAGGGGTTTTCTACAAAATTCTGGACCCGCTCGTAAATTTAAGGGCTTATATGTAATTTTCGGAATTACAAAGCCTTTTATGCAAAATCAGGACCTAAATTAAAATTTTAAGGGCCAATTGGTAATATTCAGAATTATGGGGGGTTTTCTGTAATGTTGTCCTTTCCCCGGCCGGTCCCCTCGTTTTTTTTTTCTTGCTCCCCATCCGGCCCAAATATCCGGCCCATTCCACTGGCCCAATCAGTGGCCCATCCGACTTAGTCAGTGTGTGGGGGGTAGGGTTTCCCTACCCCCATCCAATCGGTGGCGGCGGCTTCAAGCTGTTCGGCCGGAGCGGGGAAATAGGCGGAGCGGCGGGCCCAGCCATCTTGGCGGTGGCGCCATCGGCCGGCATGGCGCGGAGGCGGCCATGCGCGGGCGAGTCAGTCGAGGCCGGGCGGCACGGCTGCGAGCCGGAGGCCGGAACGGGGTGAGGCAGCGCGCGCATGGCGCGGAGGCAGGTGCCGACGCTTGGGGAGGCGAGGCAACGTGGCTTCGGGCCGGCGGCATATGCGCGGGGAAAGGTGAGCCGGCGCGCGGCGCAAGGCGGGTGGCGGCGTGGAGGCCGCCCGGTCGGGCGCGGGACAGCGGCCAGGGCCGTTCGGCGGCGGCGGCCAGTGCTGGTCCGGCGGCGACTGGGTGCAGTGCAAGGCGGTTTCAAGGCGTGGATCAAGGCGGCGCGCGTGTGCGGTCAACGCATGGGGAGGCAAGCCGGCATAGCTCCAGGCCGGCGGCGCTCATGGGGGCCAAGGCGGCTGCTGGGAGGGCCGGCGACCGGCGGTTGCCGCATACGGGCGGCGAGCGAATCCCAGGCGGCAAGAAGGCCGGCGATAGGCGGTCTTCGGGGGTGCGGGTGGCCGGACTCGAGCGCATGCGGGCGCGGGGAAGCCGGCGACAGTGACGGTGGTGGCGCGCATGCGTGCGCGAGTACCAGGACAACGGCCAGCCGGGCAGTGCGCATGCAGGCGCGGGATCGAGGCGACCGATGGGACGCCGGAGCCGGAGCGGCCTTTCGAGCGATGTGCCGGTGGCCTTCAATGGTGCATGCGGGCGGCGGCCCATACGGGGGCGAACACCAGCCAAGACCGAGCGGCACTGCGGGCTCCTCAGCCGGCTACCGGCCGGCGGCTGTCAGCGCACATGCGGGCGCGGCGGCGGTGGCGGCCGGCCGGTGGCCATTGTTTTTAATGCCATGATCATGTAGGGTCAAGCAAAGAGGATGCAAATTTTAATGCAATGGCTTGAACAGAGAATAGATAATTTCTTGCGCAATGATCATGCAGAATCAAAGGAATTCATTCAAAATTTCCGTTTCCAATCTACGATGCAATCAACATCTACCCCGTTTCGCAATCCACTGATCGACATTGTGCCGGCGATTTCAGATCTGCTCGCGGTAGATTGGGGCGGATTTGCATCGTTTCTAATCTACAGTGCAATCAACATCTACCCCGTTTCGCAATCTACCGATCGGCATTGTGCCGGCGACTTCAAGTCTGCTCGCGGTAGATTAGGGCGGATTTGCACCGTAGAGATTCAATCTAGAACGCAAAAAGAAAATACAGATTCAAAAGCGATCTAGAAAATTCAATTTGTGCTTCGATGATTACCTCGTTCACCGGAGCGAAGTCGTGCTGATAACGTGTTGAGGAACCATCGCTGGCGACCAGTCCGAGCGATTCCTCTGTTTAGAACAAGAACGAATCAATCACAGAAGAATCACAGAATCACAGAATAATAGATTGAACACACAGAGAGATAGAGAGAACTCCTGGTATTTCTTTATTGCTTTCATTCATGCGTACATAATGAGGAGGTATGGCTCTCTATTTATAGACTACAATGAGGTGCCCACCATGGGCCCTGGGCTGCCGGCCCAGGCCCAGGTTTCTTAACAATAAGTACACATTGCTTCTAATAACTTAACTACAGAACTACTGAGACAAGAGATCACAAATTAAAGGCAAATTTATTAATTCCAATTCGAGGCAAATTTATTACAAAAGTCGCAGAGATAAAGAGATTCCCAGATTCTAATCTTCTGGGCTTCGTACGCTTCTTCTTCGACTTTGGGACTTGGAGGATCAGCCGCTGAGTTCTCGAACGCCGTTAAGATTGTCCTTGTCCTCAGCACTTCCTCCTCCAGCCTGGGCAAATGATCAGTAGCATAGCCCATAATCTCGTAGAGGATAGCATTATAAGATTCCTCAGAATCTGCCGTTTCTGCTTGATTGGCAATGCTATCCATCAGTCTCTCCAATGCCACAAGAGCTTCTTCTGCTTTGTGCACATTGATGAGAAGAACTAGGGTGAGGACTGTTTCCCTTTCTTGAGCGGCAGCGAGACGCCTCCGTCAACGGTGGATGATCAGGTCAAGTTGACGGATGCAATAAAGTCGGGGAAGGAGAGCAGGGCGTGTGCGGAGAAGCTGCTCCAGATGTAAATTGCTGGCTGTCTGTGTAAGGTTCCGGCCGAACAACTCTTGATGAACAGATGAGAGGAAGAAGATGATCACAAGAATAGTAGAAGCCATATTGTACGTACGTTGAGAATTCTGGAGAAGAAGATGAGTAGCTAGAGGACAGTATGTACGTACGTAGAAGACCTGGATTAGGCGTGCATATTTAACCTTTAGCACAGACGGTTCGTATACCAAACATTAATGATATAGACGGTTCGTATACCAAACATTAATGATGTAGACGCTTCGTATAACGATCGAGATACGTTAGACGAAACACGAGAGATACGTTCTGACTTTGCATTATCACAGATGGTTCTAAACTAGAACCGTCTGTATTAAGCCCTCCTATATATACTCGAGCTAGGGTTTTGCGCGTGCGCTGCAGTTATAGATCTAGCCCGTCAACCCCCGTCCACGCCATCGCCGCTCTCTCGATCTAGCCCATCGCAGTCTCCTTCTCGGATCTCCCTCCTTCTCGGGTCCACGCCATTGCCGCCTCCTCCTCGGACCTCCGTCCCCAGTCACCGTCGACCCCCGTCCACGTTGTCGCCGCCGCCTCCTCGGACCTCCGTCCCCAATCGCCGTCGACCCTCGTCCACGTCGTCGTCGCTGCCGCCACCTCCTCGGACCTCCGTCCCCAATCGCCGTCGATCCCCGTCCACGCCGTTGCCGCCACCTCCTCGGACCTCTGTCCCCAGTCGCCGTCAACCCCCGTCCACGCTGTCGCCTCCTCGGACCTCCGTCCCAGTCGCCGTCGACCCCCATCGACGCCGTCGCCGTCGCCTCCTCGGACCTCCGTCCCCAGTCGCTGTCGACCCCTGTCCATGCCATCACCACCGCCGCCTCCTCGGACCTCCGTCCCCAGTCGCCGTCGACCCCCGTCCACGCCGTCGCCGCCGCCCGTCACCGGTTTCGGTTTCTTTAGACGGTTTAGAATATCACCTCTATTGTGAGTACATGGATGTGATGGTAGACTGATCTTGAGCTTTCCATTTACTACATGCTCTGTGATGAACTGACTCTAAAATGAGATTATATATGGATGTGATGGTAGATTGATGTTGAGCTTTCTTTTAAATCATCTATTGTTCATTCTCTGGTCATTACATGGCTATTTTGTTCCTGCTGATCTCTGTGTTAGATCAATTCAGTGGTTATTTTTTGGTCTGTGTGTTAGATCCCTGTCATCCTGTTAGTTCTCTAGCAGTCTCTGTGGTTGGACTAAAGATTGTCCTGTCATCCTGTGTTCCGCGATAAGGAATTTGTTCTTATGCCATACAATGAGCAGTTCCATTGGATTTTAATTGTAATTGTACCAAAATGGAACAGGGCAATATACCTTGATTCCTTAAGTAAGAACAAATCCGAGTACACAGTTATCGGACAATTACTCGATAGGTAAGTACATTTTCTCCATACATAACCATATTGTACTCTTTCTTTCCTTCCGAATGACTAAGCTAACTTTTTCGAATCATGAAGGTTGTTCGCCACGTACGTTGCACAGACACGTGGCTCGACGCAAGGGGCCAAGCCCTTGAAACATGTTTGAAATTTTCGGGTATTCGCTAGTACACATTAATTAACCTATACAATACTTGGTAGTAATGCCTCTTGAATTAACACATTCTATTTTTTGCAGTTCCACCAGCAGTAGTCGGCAACACCTGTGTGGATTCTACGTTTGCCACCATATGAGACTACTCCTCGATTCCTCGAAGATCACCAATTTTAAGGTTTGTCAATCTTTACACATTTATTTCATACTTATCAGGTTATATATGTACGCACATTGATATTCCTATCGACAGGCTGCGCCCTTCTCTACAACTGCATTGCAACAGCCGGACCTTGCACAAATTCGAGGAGAGTGCGCGTTCTTTTTGATGTCTAAAGTCGTAAATCCAAATGGAGAGTTCCACATCGTACAATAATTTTTTGCTTGGCATAAGATATTGACATTGATTGTAATCTTGTATTTGTTAATGGATATTTCATTTCATTTCAATTAATTGATTTGCAAAATGGATGTTTTATGTTTGTGAAATGAAGTGCGATGTGAATTGGATGTTTTATGTTTGTGAAATGAATTGAGATGTGAATTAGATGTTTTATGTTTGTGAAATGAATTGAGATGTGAATTGTATGTATACATGTAGCGGTAGAAAAGAATATCACAGACGGTTTTTAGTGAAAGCCGTTTTTGATTATCACCTATTACAGATGGTTTTTAGTGAAAAGCCGTCTGTGATTATCAGCTATCACAGACGGGTTTTAGTGAAAAATCGTCTATGATTATCACCTATTACAAATTGTTTTTAGCAACAAACCGTCTGTGCTTATCAGCTATCACAGACGGTTTTTAGTTACAAACCGTCTATGATATTTACACCACAAATGGTTCGAAAACCATCTGTGATAACCTTCGATTATCACTAACCCATAAATTCAGACGGTTCAGAAAACCATCTGTAATGACATTTTTGAACCGTCTGTAATACGGTTTTCTGTAGTAGTGATAGTTTATGATTTTTTGAAGTAGTTTATCTGGATAACCTTTTAAGAACGATTTGTGGTATTCGGTTCATTCGCACATACGCTTGTGTATTAGAAATCTGGCCTTGATTGCACACTCTTTTCCCATGGACACACACATGTGAGATTGGTGTAAAGTTCAGGAACTCATGAACACGTAGAGGGAAGACATGAACATGCACAAAGAAGATTTGCGCTACACGATAACTATAGATTTTCTGTTTTCTTCTCCTTTTATTGGCATCAAAAGACTACAATTAGGCAACTAAAGATTATATCACAATATGTTAGGCCTACAATTATATTTTGGTTATCTCTTGCTATATCTACTACAATAGTTACCATAGCCAACAATACCTACCAAAACAACAACTAGCTTAATTCAACATTCACCTCCCTAAGTTGGTTGTGTCTTTTTCATAGCCTGTATCCCAATTCTTTCTTTCATCTCCAAGAACCTGAGTCTTCCCAAAGGTTTGGTTAGGATGCCTGCGAGCTGATCATTGGTGCTGACATGCTCGACGATGATCTTACCTTCTTCCACACATTCCCTGATATAATGAAACCGAGTATCGATGTGCTTACTTCGGTCATGATGCACCGAGTTCTTACCCAGGGAAATAGTGGACTTGTTGTCAATGTTGAGCACCACCTTGCCAAGGTTTTGGTTCATGAGATCGCCAAGGAGGTGCTCTAACCAAACACCCTGACATGCTACGGATGCTGCTACTATATATTCTGCCTCACATGATGACAATGCGACCACCTTTTGCTTTTGTGATAGCCAGCTGATCAAGCTAGAGCCGAGGAAGAAAGTGACTCTAGTTGTGCTCTTGCTATCATAAATGTTGCCGACCATATCATTGTTGCTATAACCCACCAAGTGCAATTCTTCTCATTCTTTCTTCTTTTCATAGTAGTAGCCCAAATCAAGTGTCCTTTTATCATACCTTAGTATGTAATTGACCACAGCCATATGTTCATTTGTCAGGGACTCTATGTATTGGCACACAATGCTGACCAAATAGGCCAAGTCTAGTCTTGTGTTTATGAGATACCTCAGAATCCATACAATGCTTTTGTACATGGTTTGATCCACTGGTGGTGATGAGCTTTTCTTGCTTAACCTAAGCCTCACTTCCATTGGAGCTTGAGTTTGATTGCAATCATCGATGCAGCCACAGTTTTCAAGGATCTTCTTTGAATATATATGCTTCCTGACAAACAGAGATACCACTTGGCGTTTGATGGATTTCTATGCTAACGTAGTAACTCAATAAGCCAAGGTCATTCATCTTGAATAACTCCTTCATTTGCTACTCGAACCTCATAATCTCCTTACCACAAGCTCCTCTAATCACCAAATCATCCACATACATGCCAACTAGGAGACAACTTTCACCTCTGCCCCTCGCGTACACTGCATGCTTAAGTGGGCTTTTCTCAAATCTAGGTGACAACAACATACTGTCCAACTTTGAGTTCCAAGATCTTGAGGCTTGTTGTAGGCCATACAAAGCTTTGCAACTTCAGTACATTGTGCTCACTTCCTTTCTCAATGAAACCAGGAGGTTGACTCACGTACACTACTTCTAGCTCCCCGTTTAAAAATGCCAACTTAATATCCATGTGATGCAGTCACCACCCTTCATGTGCAGCTAGAGCAATGAGTAATCTTACTGTTTCCATCCTGGCAACCAGAGCAAACACTTCTTTGAAGTTGATACCTTGTTTCTGCATATACCCTTTTGCAACTAGGCATACTTTGTGTTTCACCACCGCACCATCTGAGTCCTTCTTCACTTTATAGACCCATTAGAGTCCTATGTCCTATTATCCAGTAGGAGGATCAACCAGACTCCATGTCTGATTATTTCAGATGGAGTCCATCTCGTCCTGCATCGCACACCACTAGCTCTCCTTCTCAGCTTCTTAGAAGGTCACCAGCTCCTCTACACCCAGGAAGCATAAGCCAAAGTATTTAGTTTGGATCGGCTCGGTGGCATTGTACAGATCGTGCAAGGTGTGCATCCACACCGGTGCCTCCCATGGTGAGATCGGGTGTCATTAGTCATCAGAGCCGCCATGGGTGTAGCCGACGTCGTGCCAGATGCCGAGGGCGCTATGGTTGTAGAAGGCAATGCCGTCACACTAGACACCAAGGCCACTACAGTTGTAGCAGGCAATGTTGGTGTGGCTTCCCTTGCATCGTCTTCCACTCCTGGTACAATCTCGTGTATTAGAGTGGATGGTACTTGCTATCTTCCTGGTGTGCCGGTGCTCTTGTCAAAATTGCAAACTCAATGTGTTCATAAAACACATGAAACACCTTCCTAGGTGGGAGCTATTCCGCTTGTGGTGTGGCACTCTGGTCCCACTTCTTCCCTTCTTGAAAGATGACATCACACGTTATGCACACCCTCCTGCTAGTAGGATCAAACATACGGTATGCCTTTGAGCCACTCTCATACCCAATGAACACCATTGGGGAGCTATGGTCCTCAAGATTTCTGATGTGGCCACCCACCTTCTTCACATGCGCGATGCACCCAAAGATGCAAAGATGGTGTAGCACTGGTTTTCGTTGCACCAGGCTTCATACGGTGTCATGCCAACCACGTTCTTGGTTGGCGCATAGTTCAGGATATACATCGCGTTCATCACAGTCTCATCCCAGAACATGCTAGGCATGTTCATGCTCTTCATCTTGCTATGCACTATGGCAACACCCATCTGGTTTCTTTGCTCAACCACCCTGTTTTGCTGAGGAGAGTATGAGGCAGTCAAGTAACTTCTTATGCCCATCTCCTCACAATAGGTGATGAATTCTTTTGACTTGAATTCACCTCCTTGATTCATGTGAAGCACTTTTAATTTTGCCTCCTATTCAACCTCAGCCACTGCCTTGATCCTCTTGAAGGCTTGGAAGGCTTCATCCTTGGATTTCAATAGAACAATCCATATATATCCACCACAATCATCGGTTACCGACTAAAAATACTTGTTACCAGTTGGGGTTGGGGGCGAAATAGGCCCGCACAAGTGGTGATGCACGAGCTCCAGTACTTTGCTTGCCCTAAACTTTGCCTCCTGTGGGAATGATGCGTGGCGTTGCTTACCAACGAGACAGCCATCGCATAATTGCTCCACATGGCTCACCACAGGAGTCCTTCGACTAGGCCTTCCTGGCCCAGTTTACACAGTGCCTGGTAGTTCAAATGTCCATAGTGTGCGTGCCATCTCCATGCATCATCATTGAGGCATGCCACCAAACACACTAGCTGCATAAGGTAAAGATTGAGAATGTACAACTTGTTCCTCACTCTCTTAACCCGTACCAGTAGTTGTCCCTGGTGATCAAACACACACAGGTGACCATCTTCCAACATGACCTTGTAATCACACTCCTCAAGCTGACCCAAGCTGATTATGTTGCTAGTGCGTCCTTTGATCAACACCGTGCCTTGGCCGCCTATGGTTACTACCGAACCATCACCGAATTTCGCTGTGCCTCTAATTGATGTGTCAAGCTCGATGAACTACTTCTTGCAACTAATCACATGATTGCTAACTCTCGTGTTGAGGTACCACACATAATTGTCATCCTTCTTGTTCACTCCGAGATGGAGTTAAACATTCTCCTCCATGAGCATCACCACATCGGTGGTCTGTTCCTTAGTCTCCATCAACTCGCACGCCTCGAGCATTAGTAGAGTAGGCCCATTGTCATCCTTTGCTGCCACATACACCTTCTCCTTCTTAGGCTTGTGGCACTCGAATGCAAAGTGCCTGTAGATCCCGCAATTGAAGCACTTGATCTTCTTTTTGTCAAATTTAGGCTTGGGATCATTGCTATATTTTTCTTCTCCTTGGCCAAATCCTCGCTAGCCCTTCATGCTGTGGCCGCGGCCATTGCTGCACCCAAAGCTCTTCTTCACACCATTGCCAGAGCACATATCGCCCTTTTTTCCTCGAGATGATAGTGCTTCCCACTGTGCACGTTGCGGAAAAGGACTCAGTGAAGGCGGAGTGGAACGCGGATCACAGACGGTTTATAACTAAAAACCGTCTGTGATAAGCTTTTCCCCGACTGTAGTTATTCAGACAAACACCAACCAGCTGCATTCATATACAACACCAACCAGCTGCATTCACACAGTGTATTTCTTCATACATTTTCACATATACATAAATGCAAATTCACAAATATATCACACACATGCATTATTGTATACATAAATGCCAATTCACATATACATCACACACATGCATTTCTTCACACATTTTCACATATACATAAATGCCAATTCACATATACAGCACACACATGCATTGTTGTATACATAAATGCCAATTCACATATACATCACACACATGCCTTGTTATATACATATATTCAAATGCCCACATATATGTCGCACATTCTCATTCTACTTGCTTATTTCCTTTAAAAATTAGCCATTCATGATGATCAATGCGTCCATAACTAGTTTCGTCACGTTGTTCGTCGTCGACCCTTATGCCATTTCCAAAAGGAGGTAACTCGTCAAATTGATTGTATCCTTCCTCGTCCACTACATTCTCTACTCTGACAATTCTCCTTTTTCCATGAAGAACTACATGACGTTTTTTATTTGCCGGGTCGGTTACATAGAAAACTTGAACAACTTGGTTGGCGAGTACGAATGGTTCGTCTTTGTACCCGACACGTTGGAGGTCCACGGTAGTGACACTGTACTTGTCAACCTTCACCTATGGGAGATGCACCCAACGACAGTGAAATAAGGGGATCTTGAAAAGCACGTAGTCGGGCTCCCAAATCTCTTCTATTAACCCATAGTATGAGTTTCTCGACCCATCGGTACTAAACGCATCTATGCGGACACCGCTGTTCTGGTTAGTGCTCTTTACATCTTGAGACTGTGTATAGAATGTGTACCCATTTATGTCATATCCTTGCCATGTCACAACTGTAAATGTTGGCCCTTTTACCAACCATGTCAGCATCTCACTTGGCGAGCTCCTAGCAATTTGCTCCTTCAACCATTGGTTGAACCGATTGTTGTGTTGCCTCATGATCCAAACATCCGGCCGCTCCGGATTCTGTTGCCGAAGCACATCCTTGTGCTGGTCGACATAAGGCGCCACTTCATTCATGTGTTGCAAGACCGTGAAATGGGATTGAGTATACGTGTCAATATCTACAATGATTGCTTTCCTTCCGATAGTTTCGATACCCTTCAGCCTCCCCTCATGACGAGATTGAGGCACACCTATCGGTTGAGTCTGAGCCATATAATCGACACAAAACTCAATGACCTCTTCGCTTGCATAACCTTCGACGATGCTGCCCTCCGGCCGAGATCGATTCCGTACGTAGGACTTGAGAATTCCCATGAACCTCTCAAATGGGTACATGCTACGTAGGAATACGGGCCTGCACATTTTTATCTCCCACACAACGTGAACAATGAGATGGACCATGATATCGAAAAACGAAGGAGGGAAATACATTTCAAGATGACATAGAGTCATCACCACCTCGTCCTGCAAAGCATCTAGTCCTTCGGGATCGATGACCTTCTGAGCAATTGTGTTAAAGAAATAACATAGCCTCTTGATTGTCTCTCGGAGTTTGATCAGCAAAATATTTCTAATTGCAATAGGGAGCATCTGTATCATCAGCACATGACAATCATGAGACTTCATGCCATTTAACTTCAAATCTTGCATCGAAACAAGTTTTTTCACGTTGCCGGTGTAACCGGATGGAACTTTGACACCATGCAAGCACTGGCACAGTTCTGTTTTCTCGGCCTTGGACAGAGTGTAACACGCAGGGGGAAGGTATGTTCGTTCATTATCTGTTATTGTCGGTGCTAACTCAGGCCTAATGTCCATATCAGCCAAATCAAGCCGTGCGTTGACGCCGTCCTTTGTTTTATCATGAATGTTCAGTAAGAGACTAATCAAGCTGTCACATACATTCTTTTCTACGTGCATGACGTCGATGCAGTGTCGAACATATAGGTACTCCCAATAAGGTAAGTCCCAAAATATTAATCTCTTCTTCCAGGTGTTCTTCTCATGAGCCCTCAATTTATGTTCCTTTCTGAGGACAACATCTAAATCCTTAACCATATCATAAACCTCATGTCCCCTTAAATGCCTTGGAGCTAAACCGTCTTCCTCCTCTCCGTCAAATTGTTTCTTCATCTTGCGGTATAGGTGAGCCATCCGAAGGAACCGGCAGTGACGCATGTAGACAGTTTTGCGTGAGTGTCTCAGCCACACACTCTCGGTACCATCTAAACAGTGGGTACAAGCTTTGGCACCTTTTGTACTCTGGCCCGATAGGTTAGCAAGGACAGGATAATCATTTATGGTGCAGAACAATAAGGAGTGCAAAGTGAAGTTCTCTCGTTTGTATGCATCCCATACCTGTACTCCTTCGTTCCACAGTACTTTTAGATCGTCCACCAACGGTGCTAGGTACACATCGATATCATTCCCAGGTTGCTTTGGCCCTTGGATAAGTATCGACAGCAAAATATACTTTCGCTTCATACACAACCAAGGAGGAAGGTTATAGATGCAGAGAGTCACGGGCCATGTGCTATGTCGGCTGCTCATGCTACTGAAAGGATTCATTCCATCTGTACTCAGTCCAAACCTTATATTCCTTGGTTCTGCACCGAAGTCTGCAAAACTCTTATCGATGTTTCTCCACTGGCCGGAATCAGCAAGGTGTCTTAGCATTCCATCCTTCTTGTGCTCCTCCGAGTGCCAACGCAGCAGTTTTGCCTCCTTTGGATTTGCAAAAAAACCTTTTCAAACAGGGAATTATAGGAAAATACCATGCCACCTTAGCAGGAGGTCTTTTCTTCGCCTCTGTTCCCTCGCTGTCATCTGATTGATTGTTACGTTTGTACCGGGATGCGTTGCACACCGGATATACATGCATGTTTGCATACTCTTTACGGTATAGGATACAGTCGTTCAGACATGCATGTATTCTTTCTACTTCCATTCCAAACGGACAAAGAACCTTCTTGACTTTATACGTGGTTTTAGGCAACTCATTTCCCTCCGGAAGTATGTCCGCTAAAAGACCTAGCAGTGCCGTGAAACTCTTGTCGGACCAACCGTTGCTTGCCTTCAATTTCAACAGTTCAATCACGGCCGACAACCTCGTGTACTTTGACCTGCAGCACGTGAACAAAGGTTTCTCCGAGTCCTCCATCAAGCCCCGGAATTTAACATACTCTCTCTCATCATAGTCGTTCTCTTCTACATCGCGAAGCATCTAATCCAGATTGTCATCGTGCAACCTATCCGAATCCGAACCACAATCGACATCATCCGGCGGCATGTCATTCACTTCACCGGCGATGTCATCTGGCGGCATATCATTCACTTCACTGGCGATGTCATCCGGCGGCATATGATCATTGACTTCGCCATGACTGGTCCAACACATATAACCCTTTTTAAAACCCCTCCGAATCAAGTGCGCTTCAATTTACCCTCGGTTCTTAAACATCTTTAAATTCTCGCAATTAGTGCATGGACAGTACATATATTCCACCCCCTTATTCAGCATATCCTCCTCGGCAGCTCTTGCAAAAGTAGACACACCATTAATATACTCTTCACTCACACGGTTCGCGGCATACATCCAGCTTCGGTCCTACGTTATGTATATATATAACAACTTAGTATTAAAAATTAAATTATTTAATTATTACTACATATATATATACCACATGCATTCAGGCTTTGCTAGCCTCAATTCATATTATAAACACAACAGCTATTATATAACCAACAATTTTGCAAACCATCTTCAATAACACTCACCAATTACTTACATCTAAATTGTAATGCAAAGAAAAATAAATTTCATTACTAACCATATCTAGAGCAACCAGAAAAGTATGAATCTTCAAAGCTCAATCTCTGCTTCAAAGCTCAATCTCTGCCTTCTCCCACCAAATTAATTGGCCTGAAATCGCCTAGCTTGCCTCCTCAGCGAAAGAGTGAAGCATCGGCTAGATCTGGATCGAAATGAATGACGCGGTTTTGAGCAGTGCAATAAATGCCTAGTGTCATTATCATAGACGGTTTTTAAATTAACACAGACGGTTTTTAACACAAACCGTCTGTGATACTAAAGTATCACAGACGGTTCATCGGTAAGAACCGTCCGTGATACTCATTTTCTCCGACGCCACCAACATAGACGGTGTCCAAATTAAAACCGTCTGTGTTAGTGTCGATCACAGACGGTTTTTTCAAACCGTCTGTGATTGGCCGTCTAGTATTAGGCTTTCTGTAGTAGTGTGATGGTGTTGTTTATTCAATTCAAAGCTGCATGCATGTGGCGGCCATCACTACCACAAAAATATCATCACAGACAGTTAAAACTATTATCACAGACGATTTAATACAGACAATTTTTCAAAACAACCGTCTGTGATATATCAGATATCACAAATAGTTCTTAAAAATAGCCGTCTATGACATCTGACATATCACAGACGTCTGATACCAAAAACTATCTGTGATATGTCAGATATTACGGACGATTTTGAAACATAGTCATCTGTGATATCTGACATATCACAAATGGCTAATACCAAAAACTGCCTATGATATATCATATATCACAGATGGTTTTGAGACATAACCATCTGTGATATCTTACATATCACGGACGGTTTGATGTTACAAACCATCTGTGATAGCTAGTTGCATATGTAAATTATTTTCTATTTTTTGGCTAGCCTCAAGAAATGCTAGCCATGCCCTCTGAAAACAAGCAAGTAGGTCACATATATAACACACGATAATCATTGCACAGATCTCACAAATGAATTAAACAACTGAATGAAGTACAACTGAATGAAGTACAACTGAATGAAGTACAACTGAATTAGTTGTTTGAGTAAGCACAACCAAGTGAATTACAACTGAATCAAATGTTTGAAGATCTAATCATCATTGCCGGAGTTGAACTCTCCATTCGAGCGAATGACCTCCCCCATCAAGAATTCGGAAAGCTTTTCTCGAACTTTGGTGAGTTTATCAAGATCGAATGCACTTGAGTCAAATTCCACGCCCTGTCACTAGGAGTGTTAAATTCATTAGCATATATATATTTATGTATATTCATATATATAAATTGATAATCACAAAATAAATATTGGCAGGTTGACAACCTCTGGATCTTTCATCTTAGTGCCCATAATTTCCTGCATATGTCTACAAACGTAGAATCCACATACGTTGCCATGTAGCTGCTGGTGGCACTATAAAAATATAATTACATATATAGATATTGTCAGTTCTAAAGGTATTATTACAAAGTGTGATATAGAATTAATATGTTGTAGCGAGTACAGGAAATTGCGTCCTGTGTTGTAGTGTGGCGTTGAATTTATTGTGTCTCCCTCCCTAGGCAACGTAAGTGCTGAACAACCTATGTGGTTCCAAAAGTTAGCCTTAGCCATTGCAAATGAAGGGAAGCGTACAAAAAAAGTTATGTATGGAGGAAATGAGTTTACCTATCAACTGCTTGTTGCACACGGGTGAGGTCATGGTTGTTCCTAAGTAGGGAATCAAGATATATTACTTTGCTCCATTTTGGTACAATCACAATCAAAATCCAATGAGACCTAGTTATGTATGTTGCCATAGTGATTAATCCTAAGTTTATATTGCGTATAAAGTACAAATAAAACTTGTATGGCAACTTGTGAGGCACTTATTCCTGGTTGAAGGGTACCAGGATGTAGTCCTTGTCACTCTGAGCAAGCAATCCTGTCATTATGTAATCTTCGATGAAGGATGCATTTTCCTTGATGGACTGCTCAAAGACCAAGTGTGGGTCGAGGAAACCCATCGGTTCTCGCTGTCACTGAACTTGTTGGATCATGGATCAATATATAAGAAATGAATTACGATATTTATTGGTATTACGTGAATGTAGAACTGGATTATACAGTACACTTGTAGTGTTCAGCATTGTAGAAGTGAGGCGTTGAGTACGTCAAGGTTGAATAGTAAGAATAAGTCTTCGAAGGTCATAATGAAATAGCCTAAATCGTGGAGGAAATGTGCCTTCGTGTATTTGTAACATCCCAAAATTTGATATTCAAAAATATGTAATATTTTAAAACTTATCTTGCATTTTGCTGGTGTTCAAAATTTTCTTTTGAATATTTACTTTAAATCTTTCGAGCTTTGTGGCACGCAAATTAAAATATTAATAAATAATATCCAAATCTGAGAACAATGTTGATGTTAATAAAATGAAACCAAATAGAATAATAGAATATATCCATAAATATCTAAGCCAAAATCTCTTCTTTCTCTATTACATGTGGGCCAACTTTCTTTTCTCTCTCTTCTTTCCTCCCTCCCGTTTTCTCCCTGCCACTGGGCCCCGGTCTCCCTTCTTTCCCCATTCGCCTCCCTCCCTCTCTTCTATTGCCTAGCGCCGGACCCCCCTTCTCTCTGTTCAGTAGAGCCGTGTGACACGGCCGTGAGGCGCGGCGCCAGCTCCCTCCTGCCACTCCACGCGCAGCGCAGGCCATCATACCATATCCCCCGAATCCCGGCTGCCGTCCACGCGCCGCGCGAATCCCGCTCACCCGTGCACCGTCCTGCTGCGCCTCAGCCTCTGCGCCCCATGTCGCGCCGCCTGCCCTGCTGTCGCCCACATCCCGCGCGTCTCCACTCCCTAGAGCGCGCGCTCGCTTATAAGGAGCTCCCCAGCATCCCACGGCTTCCCGCGCACTCCCCTTCCTTCCTTGCTCAGCCCAAGCCGAGCACCCCAGGCCCATGGGCCGCCGCCGCGCCACCGCGTTATTCCCGGTTATCCGGCGATTCCCCACCGCCCTGAGTGCGTCACTGTGTAACACAGCTCCCCGTACACCTCTCCACCTCGTTAATTGGACTCCGGTGTGCTGGAGATCGTGCATTGCCCGTTTTCCTCGCCGCCGGCCGAAGTCGCCTCCACCGGCGCCGCTACTCCCTCGAGGCACCCCCGGTCGATTCCGTGCCCCGGGAGTATCTCCACGACATCCCAAACCTCCGCCAATCGTCGTTCAAGCTTCCCGTCACCGGAGTTTCTCTCTCCACGGTGACCTCCCCGTGCCACCCATGGCCCTCGCCGCCGGCTCACCACGGCCCCTCCCCGACTCAATCACTGGCGCGGTAAGCATCCGACCACCTTCCTCCCGCTCATGCGCGCGCTATCCCCTCCCCTTTCCTTCCCGACCGCCGGCGCATCACTTCCACCTCACCGCCGGCCGCCCTGTGCCGTCGCCCGCTCACCTCGCCACCGTTCCGGGCCGCGCCGCCTCCTCCACCAGCCTCCACAGCTTCTGGGGAATCCGTTTTGCCGGCTACCCCCGCCGCTCCAGCCACCGTCCGCCGTCGGCAGCATCGGCACCGTGCGCCGCCCACCTTCCTCTGTTCTGCCCTCCACGGCCACACAGCATATCTAAATAGCGAGCCTTTCTTTAGTCAGCCCAGGCATTACGCCCGCTTGGCTACCTGAGCGCACTTAACAATCAACTTTCCCCCAAGGTCTCGAGTTCAAATCCGGCCGGCAGCACCTTTTCCCCCATATTTTTGCTCCATCTTTTGTAGCCATTTTTATTTAATAAAAATCATGAAAAATTAGGAAATAATTTAGAGAAGCTAACCCGATTTAATTAGGATATAAAAGAGGTTATGTAAGATTTAAATTTGGGTTAGTTCATATATGATTAATTAATATGGTTTGAATAATTGTCTAAAAGACTGAGTATTAAAGATATTGATAAAGAAAAACAACTTTGGTTAAATGTCTCAAATTTAATAAAGATTACCCTTAATTAAAATATATGCCAATATTTAACATGATGTCATTTAATAAATCTTAGAGGTAGATTTTGCTAAATAACGAATATTAAAAATATAACCCTATATAACAAGCTTTGCCCAGATGTATAAATTTAAATTAAATTAAAACTAAAACTAAGCCTAATAATGATTGAGCTATAGACAAAATGATAATGGTGCCATCAATTAAATTCTAACATTAGATTTAATAAATAATTATAATATTGAGCGTAAATGAATATAACGAGCTAGGACCCGTATAAATAGATCATAATTCAAATTAAACTTAGCCTAGTAATAACTGAAGATACATAAAATATTGTACCACAAAGTGCTATAAATCTGGGTTCTAAACTTAAACTCAGCAAACTAAAAATTGTGTAGATCGCATATAACATATGCCCTGAGTATTAGCGATTGACAAAACAATGCTCCACTAACCTTATGCACCGATTCATGGGTCTAATCTAACTCATGAAACTTCCTTGATAAATACAAAAATGATAAAAGAAATTGTTAATAAAAAGATCAAGTCATCATACCCTACCGCATACCTTGCCTTAAATCACCCATTAACTTATAATAAATCGAGTTTATTCGGATTTACTTGGATCTTTTGAGTTATTTGCTTTTATTTGGATTCAGTCATTTGCCACATAATTAGAAACTGGAGTCCGGAAGATTTATGCGAATCAAGTAAGACCCAGATCCAGATAAAGGCGAAGATCAAAAATTCAAGCCCATCACATTAGAAGGATTTGTGTGAGCTCAAGACCGTGGTAAACTGCGCCGGCGAGTCAATACTTTGATCATGTTGAACCTACATTTTCTGCAAATTGCTTTGGTTTAAATTATCAAATTGCATGCTATTATTTTATATGCAAATACATGTTTAATTTAATATTCTAGTTATATGCCCATTGCTTGCCTTGAATAATATTACACCTCCTTTGGAATATTTGAATGTGTGAACCTTGTCGCCCTAGCAAAATTATAATAGTAACCTTTCAAAAATAAGTCCCTAATTATACGCCATGCTTAGTACTGCATAAATACTCAGGGGCGCTGAAATGCCCCAAGCCTCATTATCATTTTTAATCATGAGAAACTGGTTTGGACAGTCATGGTGGGAATGACTGGTATATTTTGACATGATTATGTTATACTCCCAAAAATCCCAACTTGCTTAAATATCTGAGCGGATGGTTTAGGGGCTAGTATGTGGTGCAGTGGAAGCACAAATTATGGAGTGTGGTACGCTCAGATACCACTAAGGATTGAATCTTGTCATGACCTCCTGTGTAAAACAGTACAACCACAAGTCTGTAAAGTACAACTTGGCTAAGTAAATTTATCGAAACCCCCGGACTCATCTCACCAGTAGTGGATAGGAGTGGATATGCAAGGGCAAGGGGAGGCCTAAAGGGACACCGAGAGGAGGGTGAAGTTTTCCAGTCGTGCTAGCGTTGCAGGGAGTGGAGCCCGACCGCGCTAGTATCAGTGGCGAACATCCCATGCAACGTATGGGACCCACCGCAAGTGGGAGCGGCCCATAGAGTGAGATGTGAAAAGGGACTAGATACTTTGAAAAGTCATTATGATGGTCTGCTCAACCACATGACTAAGGAATCGTGTGGGGCAACGACTTGATTGTCTCTTGTGGTGAAAGTGTACAAACTCTGCAGAGTCAAAACTATTCAAATAGCCATACCCACGGTCAAGGGCGGACATGGGAACTTAACTAGATATAGTTCTATTTCAAAAACTTTGTGGGTGGGAAACGAAAAGTGAAGGGCAGTGGAAAGCCCTGGTTTGATTTGTCTTGGGTGTCGTCCCAGTGGTAAGTTAAGCGGCTATAACGCTGTAAGATGCTATATGGTGCAGATGCCATGTAACGGTGGATGGAATCTGAATCGCTAATATTAATGCATTCTCTACACATTATGTTTTTGTTCAAAACTGCTAAGTCTCAGGAAATTTTTATGTATCATATTTCGAAAGTAAAATGTTTTCCCTTCTTACAAAATAAAATATGGGGAGGAATAAATAGAGTCATGAGTAGAGGAGATGGATGTTGTAGTAAACATATAAAGGTATTGGTGATTCATGTCGATCATAAACAGGAAACAATAGTGTGGATTCTAGGAGGAATAAATTGGTAGAGATTAAATGGAAATATAGACTAGATAGATGATTTAAATGATTTTTGGAGAATTAGGGAGTGCAAAGGTAATTGCTGGATTAATTCTTGGGAGTTGTTGGTGGCAATGGGATTAATAGGCTTTGATTAAATACTGGATGGATGAATTGAATCTTTGGAAATTTGGGGGTATGATAACAATTGTTGGAGTATAAACTCGATCAATTATATTCTTGGTGGACATATACTAATGAATCGTGAAATTAATCACTGATATTCTTGGTGGGAGTATATTAGTGAAGTAGTTAGAGTTAGATAATGAAAAATAAGATTAATTATTGGAAGAGCAAATTATGGTTTTGGATCAATAACAAAAGAATTGATTTGTTAGAAAATCCAGATACGAATGATTTCGGTGGATTAGATAAATGATGTCACTAGCTGCTTGAAGTTTTAGGCAACAATTGATCGGTGGATTATATAAATTATGAAACTTGCTGTTTGGAGTATTATACAGCAATTAATGACACTATGATTTAATAATAATAATGCTACCAAAAGCGATTTTTGGCAAATAAAATAACCCGAGCCTCTCCTTTGATAAGCCATGCATACTATTTATTTGCATTCTGTGTATTGGCTCGCGGAGCACGGTGGTTAGTGTTCTCACACTCGCTCTTATAACAAATCCAGAAATAGGAATCAGATCACTACGCTTCGGCAATACTTTTGGTTATGATGGAGGAGATGATGAAGTCGTCAAGGGCTAGGTCGCGAACCTCCAGTTGGCTGCCTGTGGGCATGTCCTGAAGGTCCCACCTGTGTGCTTCGTTCTTTCGCTGCTGCAATTTAATGATTTTGGCCTAATCGGCCCATGAGTAAGTCTATTATTATATTTACGCTTCCACATGATATGTACTGTGATATTCAGAACTGTAATCTGTGAGCACTATCTACTGATCCAGGGAATAGTGCGGTGGAATCACAGAGGAATCTGGATTGAAAAATCTGGGTTTTCATGGTGAATCCACTTTGCTGGTTCGGCTTCCTGTTGGACCTCTGCATGTACCAGGCATGTAAAGTCCTGCAAACCAGTCCAAGGTTTGGTAATTATGACTCAGAGACCAACGACACTCTGAGCTTGTACTTCAAGGGCCTGGGAGGTGCCTTAATATTTTTTGGTTAGGCCTTAGCATCTCCCTTGTGATACATCTTCAGCGTCTTCTCCACGAGAGCCGATGCTATGGCCTTCTAAAGTAGAGTTTGAGGTGAAGCCATAGAGGGTTCTATTTGACAGGCATGGTCATGTGGAGATAGTGGCATAGAAGGGTCCAGAGCGATGTCCCTCTTGGGCCACTAGACGAATGTGTGGACGGTATCCCCTAGTGTCATGATTTCTCTGTTGGGGGCCTCTCCAATGGGACAACCCTAAAAATATCATTAGTCATGTCCACATGGACCTTCACGAAACCAGTCCCTAGCTGGGCACCATGCCTTGGAGTTGTTTGGGAATCCGTGTCTAAAAGATACGCAAACCTCTAGGCCTCACGTGCGACCTAGGTGCCCATTGTTTCCTAGGTTATGGATAGTATATCCTTCTTCCTGACTGCTTCGAAGGAGCCTTCGGAAGATTTAGTAGTCAATGTTTGCTGCAAGAGGCAATCATGTTATTTTAGACCCCATGAAGTTATGGGCCAATTAACAACTAGGTAGTTTAACATATCTTACTAGGTGTTGGAACACTTCCTCGTCTGCGGGGTTTTTTGAAAGGGGCAACGCCTGAAGACGTAGTTGATGACCTTGCTTTTGACCAGGATGCGCTCGTTTGTGATCTCGGTAAATTGTGGGGAGGCCTTCAATCAGATTGTGACCTCGTCCTCCATCCTCCATTGCAGGATTTTACAAGGATACCCAGCAGGGCTGAGTTTGTAGGGTGAGAGTTTTGTGCCTGAAGAGCCTTGTGCGCCACACTTTCCTGTTGAAATTTGGTCCTCGTCTTCATCTGCACAAAGGCCTCCCATGTTTCTAGTGACACAAAAGGATACCTCATGAAGGACGTGTGATCCTTGGTCACGTACTATGTGAAAAGCGTGCTTTTGAAGGTCTTCCATGCTTTTCCCATCGCGAGGAGTTTCTGCCATTGCACGAGTCCCTGGACTTCTACTGGGATCTTGAATGAGTTTGAAACTTCTGTCCATAGCTGATTTTTCTCATTTTTTGCAAAAGTTTTCCAGTTTGCTGTGGTGATGAGGACTCATTTCCTTCCAAGTATCTCGTAGGTAGTCCAAAATGTTGTCACTGCTTTCTTCGGTTGCAGAGGACCCCATTCAGAGAGACTGCCATGGTAGTCATTTGGCCCTTTAGTCTTTTCAATACTCCTCTGCCACGCTTAGTTACCTCAGTCTTCGAAGCATCAGACCCATTCGGTGACATCGATGATGACGAGGATGACTATGCAGACATCATCTCTCTTGCAAGAAAAAACTAATTACAGTGAGCTGTGCATGTAAACATTGGTACATTGGCACAGAGGACACTAGAGTGTGTGATTTGCTTCATACCTTTTAAAGGTCTCTTTGGCAAAAAATATTGCTACAAGGTCTTTTAAGAACACTAACATGCCATTCCTTAGCTATTTTTTTTATTATTTTCACCACAACTTCCATCCTCATACACCCTCACAATTTATTTCTCCCCAAACTAGGATTTTGAGTGATGTGTCATGTATTTCTCAATAACTACAAGACAAATATCAAAACACTGTACACTTGGGCTTGAAAAGGCATGAAGCAAATTAATGTGCTTCATGCCTTTTGAAGCTCAAGTATATAGTGATGTAATGTTCCTCTTGTACAACTGCTACTATGATTCACAGTGTTTCATATCCTTTTTTTTATTAAACCTACAGCCCACCCATAGAAGTAAGAAGAGAAGAGTCGGAGGAGGGGAGACAAGAACGTAGTGGAAGCTGAAGGAAAGCGTGGACCACTAGGGACCCAGAAGGTCGATTGTGAGGACCACATAAAGGCAACATTTTTGGCAACGACAAGGGACCACCATTCACGTCTTCATCTGCATGAGGACCACATCGAGACCACCCCCCAACAACCTTACACTTCTATCCCAACACAAGTAGACTCATATTCCCTCCCGCATCCATTTTTCCCTTTTCTTTTTGGGTTCCACATAAAAAAGGTACTAACAGATATGGACGGATGTAACACACATGAGGTAAAAAGTAGGATTTGGGATCCATACCTTCGGGAGGAGAGATGACGCGGAGAAGACAACTCATGAACACACATTAAAAGATATATATGGATCTATCACACATGAGATAAAGAAGTGGGATATGGGATCCATACCTTTAGGAAGAGAGGCGATAGGGAGGAGAGGCGGCATCGGGATGAGAGATGACAAGAAGGAGAGGCAGTGCCGGGTGGAGAGGCAGTATTAGGAGGAGAATAACGGGGCCACCACACTAGGTGAGGAAGGAGAGGACAGAGACGTTGGGTTGTTCAGTGGCGACGATGACTATAGGGGATAAGGAGATGAAGGGATGCGCGAGTGAGGAGTAAGAACGTAAAACCTAGTAGGGGGCCCTACTTACTATCATATACGGTTCTATTAAATAACTGTCTATGATATTGATATCACAGATGGATCCATTATGGAACTGTCTGTGATGTTGTAGCATATCACAGATGTTCTATTATGAAACCGTCTGTGATGTTGTAGCTTATCACAGATGGTTCTATTATGGAACTGTCTTTGATGTTGTAGTATATCATAGACGATTCTATTATGAACCATCTATGATACATATGGAACAGACAGTTTGTGCCACTAAACCACTTGTGATAATTCCTTTTGTATGCAACATATCAGGTTTTTTTGGCTAGCCTCAGGAAATGCTAGCCATACCCTTTTAAAATAAGTAACCAGATATAATCACAAATGTAATTATTTCTAAATTACTAAATAAATTACAATAGAATAATTAGTTAATTATATGCCGAGTTTCTTAATTACATTGGAATAATTTTGAAATAGGTGTTCACCGTGTGGGATCATTCCACTTGGCTATTTTCCTTTTAAATAAAGCCCTTCACAATATTCGACACACATATAACTTGCTTCATCACTTGGTTATTTCTTGAGCCTGATGTCATCTCTGAATGGAGGCAACTTATCAAATTGATTGAACTCTTCTTCATCCACAAAATTTTTAACTCCGACAATTTTTCTTTTTCAATGAAGAATTACAAGGCGCTTCTTATTTGTTGGGCTGGTTACATAAAAACTTGAGCAACTTGCATCACGAGTACGAATGGCTCATCTTTGTATGCTACACGTTCGAGGTCCACAGTAGTGGTGCCGTACTTATCGACCTGTATACACTGTGGGAATTGGACCCAACGGCACCGAAAGAGAGGGATCGTGAAAATTACGTAATCGATCTCTCAAATCTCCTCTACAAGCTTGTAGTAGGAGCTTGGGCTAGCGGTACTGAACTACTCATGAAATGCATATATGTGGACACATGAGTTCTGCACTGTGCTCTTTCTATCCTGATCTATTGTATAAAATGTGTACCCATTAATGTCATATCCTTACCATGTCATAATTGTAAATGGGTACGGACGGTTGTGTTGTCTCTTGATCCAAACCTCCAACCGGCCTGGATTCTCTTGGCGTAGCATGTTGTATGATCTTCAATATTGTCGGAACCCGGAGTAACGACTCCCGGATCTTCTGTGTAAATCGCATTAGTCTAGGACCAGCTAGTGCACACAGTGACAACAAAGATAAATACCAAGCACAAATGACTAACTTCATTAAATAAAGAGCACGGCCTTATGGCCAAGTCTTACATCAACGCCCATTGGCTAAGATAAATAAAGCAAATAACTGCAGAAGCAAACTGATAAGAAGCGAAGCCCAAGCCTGCCCACAGGCAAACGACAGTAAGACGCGGCCTACTCGTCCAAATCTTCACCGTAGTCAACGACATCTTCCTCTGTATGGAGGTTGCAAGGTGAGTACAAACTTGTACTCCGCAAATCACACGGAGAAATGCATCATAATGATAAAGGCTTCAATGGAAGGTTTATAGGGTTAGTTTGCATAAAACAACATTTAAGGAAATACGGTAAATAGATTGAAAATGCTGAATTTAATACAGTATGTAAAAACAATACTTGTAATCGAAAATAATACCGTTAGTGTAGGCTCCGACCATACACCAACCTATCCATGGGCATCCCACCCGGACCATCTTTTCTAAAAGATCACGTATGGATTCCATCCATCCACACACTTTCACTGCGCAACTCTGATGAATTCCATCCATCCACTAAGTTTTAATCTCCCACGGATTCCATCCATCTGCAATGTTTTTATCTCTCGTGGATTCCATCCATCTACAAGGTTTTCAAAAATATTTTTGAAAATCAAAGTCTAATCCATGAAAAACTTTCACTCAGCATGCCCATGACCGCGGGCACGACTGTCTAGGATAGATTATACACTCTGCAGAGGTTGTACAGCTTTACCCACAAGACACGATCATCCCTTTTTGCCACTAGATTACACACTTCCTTAGGTGTGCGGCGAGGAGTCGTGACAAGGCCTTTACAATGCAAAGCCTTTAACCTGGCCAAGCCAACTTTAAGGTTTCACCCCAGTAAGGAATCCACCAGACCGAGACCCCTTCTTGAGCCTGAGTGAGACTTCACATGGCTTAACCACGCTCACTCAAGTGAGACACTACTAGAAAATCCCCCTAATGCCACGAAACACATTGCAATGGCACAAAATTTGTTGCAATAGGTAGGCCTTGTTGCCATAGTTTGGAAAAAATGTTGCGATATGTGGTCAATATTGCCACTAATTTATTGCGTTGCAAAAGTCTTGCCTTTCGTGGCAAGAGGTAGGTGTTATTGCCACCACTTTCAAAATCGTTGCGATTAGCTGACAATATTGCCACGCAATTTCCTGCGTTGTGACAATCTTGAATTTCGTTGCAATATGTTGATGTTATTGCAATGAAATTCTAAGTGGTTGCGATGAGTTGACAATATTGCAACGAATTTATTACGTTGCCATAATCTTTAAATTACGTTGCAAAAGGTTGATATGTATTGCAACGAAATTGTAAAGCGTTGCATCAATAAATGTTTTATTGCCACGAATTGATTGCGTTGTCATAATCTTTAACTAGTGTTGTAAAAGGTTTGTATATGTTGCAATGAAATTGTAAAGCGTTGCATCAATAAAGGTTTGCCACGATTTAAATTTGTTGGAAGAAAAACTTGTTGGGTGGCAAAAAGTAATTGTGTTGCCACAATTTATTTAAGCGAAAATAGAAAAAAAGAGCATGTCCTAGGTCTTGAACCCAGGACCTTCACGGTCATAAACCTTTTTCTTACCACTAGGCTAGGCATGTGTTTTGTTCAAATATTTGTGCACGTATTCTTTTACAGTATTTGCGTTATGGGAAAGGACACGTGAGTAACCCCTGGGAAATCAATCTCGCTGACGCGGATACGCTCATGTCTTGCACTTCTCAGTTAAATATATTATTTAACTGGAAGGAATTATTGAGCCGTATTAAATATAATCAGGTGAACTCTAATTTAATTGGATATATAATGATTATACTTGGAGTTTGTAACATCCTGAATTTCAGAGCCTTTTTGAAGCTTTTGAAATAAAATTCACCATTTGTATTTTTCTGAGATTAATTAAAGCTTAATTGGAATTTTTATGAATTAAAAAGGGTTTAATATGATTAAGTTAAACATTAACATTTGCCAAAAATATTTTATTTGAGTTCCCTGAGTCCCAATGAATTTTATGGAATTTTCTGGGAATTTTCTGGATTTATTTGCTACTTTCTAGAGCTCAAAAAGTATTACTTGAATTTCTGAATAAATAAAAACCCCAAAAATCCTTAAACCGGCCGGTGGGCCGAAACGCACCAAGCCGGCCCAACCCGCCCGGCCAGCCAGCCCCGCCCCTTGCCACGCGGCGCGCATCCGCACCCGCCTTGACCTGTCCGATATGCGCCACATGTCGGCCATCGGACACGCGCCGCCCACATCCAACCGCTCGCCCCGCCTCCGGCCGCAGCCACCCGATCCTCCCCCGTGCCACGCGTCATCCATCGGAGGGCCCGTGCACTGTTCGTCTCCTACCCGGCGCCGTCTCCGTCATCCCAAGCCGCCGCCAGCGCCGTGCGCCATTGCCGTCGTCGCCGCCAGCGCCGTTACCCTCGGCTTCGCCACCGCCAGCGCCGTCGCCGTCGTCTGCCGCTGCCGATGAACTTCACCGCCATCGTCTGCCGCCGCCAGTGAGCCCCACCGCCACCTCAATCGCCGCCGCCCGGTCACCCCGTCGGCCAGACCCCGCAACCGCACCCGCGCGCCCCGCCGCTTCGCCTTCCGGTGGATCCGGTCCACCGTGAGCTGTCTCCGACCCGTGGGGTCCACTGGTCAGCGTCGGTACCGTAAACCCGTGAGTCGGTTAGCTGCGTTAGCATGCCACGCAAGCCAACCACGTCAGCCCTAATTCGAGTCAGCACGCCACATCAGTGCCACCTGTCAGCCACGTCAGCAACCAAAGCCGCCGATGCCACGTCACCCCGCCCCGTCAGCATGCCACGTCAGCCAGGTTGCACACGTGTCACCACGTGGCTGCCACCTCAGCCCTAGCCGCCACGCCAGCAGCCAGTCGCCCTTGCACTGTTTCATGCGCCGGGTTCACGGTAGACCGGTTATTCCGTGAGCCGGGTCCACAGCACAGTGCAATTTCCGAATTACAACCTTTTTCCCCAAATTAGATTTTCCAGAGGCCCGTTCTCCCTCGTCCGAGCTCTTATTGACCTGATTCTTTGTCCTAAATTCATCTAAAATTGAGCTCTATCTTTTGGTTCTCGTTTGAAAGTTTTTGAATTTATTTGAATTTTATTTAAATTTATTTTGAGTTTCGTTCTATTTTCTCCCTCGTTAGATCACGTCTTCGAAGGAGCAGAAGCAGGGTTTGAAGAGCAAGAGCCGTCAACTGAGCAAGTCCTAGGCAAGTCGTGTCCTTTGATCATATTGAACCTAGTTTTCTAATCTATTATGTATTAATTTATTTTGTTAGAATTAGTGTGTTTTGTTATGCTGTGTGGTTGATAAGCTTTTTCTGTTTCATTAATAAGCTTTTTAAATTGTGTATGTTGTGGTCTTGCAGGTAGTGTTAATTTGGCCAGATTGGTTTTAATTTGCTGTACTTTGATTGATAATCATTGGAAGCATGTCACATGATGGGAGCAGTTGGATGCAGATGGATAAGTCAACATCTGAGTGGCAAAAAGGATTCAAGAAATTCATTGAAACTACTTTTGGGGGCACATCTAAAGGTTTAATTGCACCCTGTCCTTGTTCAAGGTGTCGTTGCATGTCATATAGATTACAATATGAGGTTGAAAGACATTTGCTAGTTAGAGGGTTTGATGAAAGTTTCATCCAAGAGCAAGGTAATGGTGAAGCTTTGGCTGACGATGACAACAAAGATGAAGGAATTGCAATGAAGGTGCAACAGGTGATGGGGCTTCTGTCAATGATCTAGTTTCTTCAATAATCAGTGGCGCTATTCGTGGTGACATCATCGGTTCTAATATTGAAGAGCCAAATGAACAAGCAAAGAAATTCTTTAAATTATTAAATGAGGCACAAAAGGAATTGTATCCAGGTTGCAAGGAGGCAACTAAGGTTTCTTTCATTGTCAGGCTATTTCAGATTAAATGCATGTATGGTCTTAGTAACAGTTCCTTGGAGTCCATACTTCATCTGTTCTCGCTTGTGCTCCCTAAAGGACATTGTATCCCAAACACCTTGGACAAAGTGCAAAAGGTTGTTTGAGATCTTGGGCTAGACTACCAGAAGATACATGCATGTGAGAATGATTGTGTGTTATTCCGAGGTGATTATGCTAAGATGGATACGTGTCCAATATGTGGTGAGTCTAGGTGGAAAACGGCCGATTCCGTTGGAAATGATGAGGCTAGTGGCACTGATGGAGCAAAAAAGCGTTCTCCACGTGAAATCCTAAGATATTTCCCACTTATTCCTCGGCTTCAAAGATTGTATATGAATGAGACCACATCATCATATATGCGATTGCATAAGGAAGGATTGGTCTGTGATGGGAAAATGCGTCACCCTGAAGACTCATTGGCATGGAAGCATGTGGATGACAAGTATAAGGATTTTGCATTGGATGTACTTTAGATGTACTAAATTTCATGTATATATTGTTTTTCATGTTTTCAACTAATGGATGCCCTCTTTTTTTGTTTTAATTTAGTAAGCACAAGGATGAGCTTAGAAATATGAGTGCACAGAATGTTGAAACCCGTCACAAGGAGCAATTTGTAGGCTGGTTTGACCGTAAAGTGAGTTACTATTTTTTATTTATTAGTTCATTATGTTGTCACGTATTTGCCTAATAATTTTTCTTTGAACTAATTGCAGATCTCCAAACTATATGAAGAAGGAAAAACAAGTGATCTAATGTATGCCCTTTCCCGGGGACCAGACCATCGGGCTCGATTTTTCAACAGATGCTACATAAATGGATATCTGTTTCAGACGACTGCCATAGAGAAGAACCTAACTACACAAAACAGTGGTGTTGCTATGAAGGGCGATGACAGCACCGGCAACATGGACTGGTATGGCGTGATTACAAAAATTATCACGCTAGATTTTGCCAACCAAAAAGAAGTCGTACTTTTTCATTGTGACTGGTACGATGTACCTGCTGCTACTACGAAGAAAGGAAGAGGGTTCAGCAGGGATCAATAAGGGATCATCGATGTTGATAAGACTCGTTTTCGATATTTCAATGAGCCTTACATTTTAGGGACACAAGCTGAGTAGGTTTTTTATGTGCCTTGTGCGACAAAACCGAATTGGTGCACAGTGCTTCGCATGAAACCTAGGAATTTGCTTTCCATGCCTGAAGCAGTAGGTGCAGAAAAGGAGGGAGAACCCGATGTTGAGTCGCTGGTCGTCGGACTGGAAGACATGAATGTATCCCGCCTACATGAAGACTTGACAAATTGGAAAAGGAATGACATGGAAGGGGTAAGTGTTGATGCTTCTGTCATAGATAAGGCAGTTCATGTACCTGAACCCAATGATGAGGACTTAGACGATGATGATGAAGATGATGACACCTACATAGATCAATAGGCTGCAACACCGTTTATTTATAATAGTAAAGATATATTTATTTATTTTTATTATATTTGTAGAAATCATAAAAATTTTCCCTCCCTAATAACTTCCCCACAATACGCGACTCCTTCTTTTATAATAGTAAAGATATATATATATATATATATATTTATTTTTATTATATTTTTAAAAAACATAAAAATTTTCCCTCCCTAATAACTTCCCCACAATACGCACATCCCGCCCAAATTCCTCAGCCCCCATCTAAAACCATTGCGGGATATCCGTTTCTTTCCCGATGTGAAATCCCCGCGCCCTGTGCACCCCTATCCCAGCCGCCGCTGATGTTCCTCCCTCCTCCCCTCGCATCCGCACTGTCGTTCGCCTTCCGTCCTCCCTTCTATTCGCGCCGCCGCTCCTCCCTTCTCCCCTCAAATCTGCGCCGCCACTTGCTGTCTCTCCTCCATTCGCATCCATGCCGCCACTTCTCCCTCCTCCCCTCCTGTTTCTTTGCCACAGCGGCTGCGGCGGCCATGGTCGCGACAGGGCCGAGGCCGGCTCCGGGGTACACCGTGGTGAACGCGGTGATGGAGAAGGAGGACGGGCCCGGGTGCCGGTGTGGCCACACGCTCACGGTGGTGCCGGTCGTCGGGGAGGAGGGCTCGCAGGACTACATCGGTCCGCGGCTGATCCTGTTTGGCGGCGCTACGGCGCTCGAGGGCAACTCCGCCACGCCACCCTCTTCAGCAGGCAGTGCTGGGATCCGTATGCCTTTTATCTCGTGTCTTGTAATTTATGGTGGTCTCGAGTGTCGATTGGTGGCTTAGGGTTGTTTTGGACCAGTCTAATAGGGGATGCTCTGGGGTGATGTCTGGATATGGTGGCAACCTTGAGCAATTTTTGGTTTATAAAGTTCGAGATTTCATTTTTGAAATGAATTTCTGGGCTACAGGTGATTTACTGAGAATGCATGCTATTTTTTGGTTAAAGTCGGTCTGATAGCTAATTGGCACCAGGAAGCTGAACGATGGTGAATTTCAGGTACTATTGGAGGAACCATTTTTGGCGGTAAGTTAGGAGGTTAATGGAACTTCTTCAAGACTTGACATTTTGAAATTACAGGCTTTCTTCTTTGGGGTACCATTTTTTTCATGGATAGAAACCTTTTGCAACATATAAGACAAATTTAGTTGCTCTAATGTCCAAACCATACATGGAAATGAAAACGTAGATGGTCTTATCTGGTGTGAAATGCTAATTTTATTTCTCAGTCAAACACAAAGGTGGATTTCTCACTGATCTCCTTGGTTGCAGGTCTTGCTGGCGCGACAGCAGATGTCCACTGTTATGATGTGTTATCAAATAAGTCGAGCAGGTAGGGTATTCTATAAATGGTTTCCAATTTTCTTTTTCAGCATTTAATACTTGGGCTGCTACTTCAGTTAAGTTTACCGACTTGTGTCTTTTATGGTAGCATACTAGCATGATAATTGTATTGTTAGCACGAAACAAATCATCAAATCTTTTTTTACTACTACACTACTTTGGTGAGCCTCCTTCACCAAGAGCTGCACATGTAGCAACAGCAGTTGGAACCATGGTTGTCATTCAGGTATTTCTGTTTTTTACCAGTGGTTGCACCAATTTAGTGATCAGACTAGAATAAGTTACTGGAATCTTGGTGGGGACCAGGATTTTTGAGAAAAACTGGAAATTTGATCCTTGCTTAAAACCTTGTTTCTGAAGGGTGTTTTCCATACAAGTCTAGAGCTCCTCTATGCTCTCCAATGTGTTAAAGTCGAGTGGTTTAGCATGATACTGCTTTCTGTTGTTCTCATGAATGTTCCGTAATCAATGTATGCTCTATCAATCTGTGCACTTTTATATTGTGTGAAAATTTTACCTTGGCAGGTGAACATGTCAGAAAAGGATAAAATTGAGTCAAAAGGTATTTTTGAAAGGTTTGGTTGATAAGGTGAGCAGCATTGATGTTGAGGTGCATGTCTTGGAAGAAGAGTATCACAAAGAATTGCTTGATCATGATAAGGTTTTGCTTGATCATGATAAGGTTTGTCTCTATCCTTCACCAAAATACCACATTATGAACTCTTCCAAGCGCAGAGCAATTGCAGAAATAATTAACATGTGAGTTATTTTCTGTACACTAAAGTTTCACAACCATATGTTACCACCAGTCCTGTACTTTTTCTATTTACTATGCACTATTCCTGTTATAATTGGTAGCCATTATTAATTCTTTTTCCTAATTTTTTCAGGTTTCTACCCGAGAGACTAAAAAGGATCCTTCCTACTTTGTCAAGATTGAGAAGTCAACAAGAAAATGAACTGACCTCACTTATCGTTGAGAGTAACAAATACGATAATGCAAGTAATATCTTCCTACATATCGTTTTGTTATGCAAGATTGGAACTACCTTCGGCGATAGAATTTTTCATGAATTTTTATCAGGATGTAAATGGCTCCAAGTCAATCTTCTTAGTTATGTTTATTTCCTTCATATCTGATCAAAAGAGCTTCAAAATGATTTATTTGACTTGCTTCTATGGTTTGGATTTGCGTTGCAACGCACGAGCACAGAACTCATATGATGCTTGATTTATTTACAAATATGAATATGTATACTTTGTTTGATACATGATGACGTAAGATAAAATTAATATTCATTGTTCAGTTTGAGATCATGTTTGATAGTATGTATTACTTTTATTTGGTACTCCGTTGCAACGCACGGGCACCTTATATACGATAATTTGTTCCATCTTGCCTGCCGCTGTTATTTTAATAGTGACATAGTGTGATACCGAATGTGTTGGAATTCAGAACTATAGTTGTGAACTAACCTGTGCGTGTCTATGATTATTTGATCGATCCTCAAATGGTTTACTATATTTTCTATTCATGTTTTTGTTTCTTTGAACTTCGTAAGTATTATGGATGCATTTTATCTGAAAAAAATCTGGTCTTTTACTAATTTGTGTAACTTACAGTTGATATGCTGTTAGTATCTGTTGTTTTATAGGATGGATATTACAGAAGTCTCAGTGCACTATAGTTACTTTAAGTTATGGAATACGATATATACTTATAGATGACTACAGGGATGAAACAATCAAAACATATAAGGAATGGTTAAGGAGGAAAGGCCATCTTGATGATATCTGTAATTTTCAAATCTTTCAATAAACTATACAAGCATATTATTAGTTTTACAAACTCACATATATTTCTCTGATGAGTATTATAATGTGTGCAGTATCCTTTTTGAAAGAGGACCATACCAACAATCCAGCTGGCCTTCAAGATGAGGAAAGTCAATACAGCGGCCTAACACCACCAGAGAGGCCATCTCATGCTCGGAAAAACAAGCAACAACAAAATGGTATGCTATCCTTCTGTCAATTCTATTTTCTAGGTTCAATTGGTTTTTGCTGAATGTGTACATTAAATGACATTTAAATTGCTCATAAGGAGGTGGCTCCCAATAGTTCAAGAAAGGTGTACGTGGATGCCTTAAAGGTTTAGCAGCAGCTAACAAGAGAGTGAAGAATGCATCGCAGAAACTATCAATTCAATTTTCAGCAAGGTTAGGAGGCCATGTAGGAGAAAACTCCCGAACATTTGTGGATGAAGTGGAATGTTTACAAGAAAGAGGTCTCCACTTATTGGAGTCAAAAAGTGGAAAGATATAAAGCAAAATGTCAAAATTACAATAGCAAAGGATTTGCTAGTAAGTTGCATCTTTTTATTTGTTGGTAAATAAGCATGTTAATTCTGTAATTACGTACGACTTCACCTTCACTTTTTGTTTCAATACAAGCAGAGTAGGTGGGATCACTTGCTTATGTTATTAATGAAAATGTGATTAATCTTCATCTGTCATTGTTCTTATGTCAAATATAGCATACTGTTCTAAACTACTAGAAAATTATGCCAGGTGAAGTAGGGCTACTATATATCGGTAAATGAAATGAAACTAAATAATTCTGCTGGAATCACTTGCTAAATACTTTGCTACGCAACTGAACTAGAGAACTCAGGATTGCTATTTTCAGCTGTAACTCGTATCTCTAAACTTGCACTATGATGTACTTAAGTATGTGCTGCTGGACAATACTCACATTAAGGTCCCTCTTTATTGTTCATGTTCTATCAGGATGAAATAATTTGATTAGAGCAAACAGAGTCGTGGCGTCGTCAAGTCAGGAAATTGTAACACCCCAGCCAAACAGTGACCTGGAATGCTACCAAACTAATAACATAATAAGGAAAAACTAATATTCATCTTACAAAATTTCGGCAGAACCTTCTTTGTTTATTGAGTAAATCAGAGGTTCCAACAAGCATAATCAAATGATATGAATAACGGTAAGCAATATATTCATTTATAAGCAAAACTGGATTTTGTTCATCATCGCACTCATAACAATACTACTTAAATAAAGAACAGAATCAATGTAAAAGAGTTCTATTCTTTTATTACATTTTGAACCTAATAGACATTAATAAAATACCACTTAAATTATTCAGCCAATAGTGTTTACTGTTCTTTCTTCCATGGTGAATAGACCGTGCAAGTGCAACAAAACTAATCCTTCTTTACCCCCATGCATGCCGGTCTCATGTAGGTACCTAAAACAAACAGCAACCACAACAACAAACAACAACAAGAGTGAGTTCAATGACTCAGCAAATATAATAAGTGGTAATAAGAATAAAAGTGAACATCAATTCACAAGTTCATCCATCAATCATAAAAATAAACCATGCTATGCAATGCAATATGATCAAAAATCTCTTTATCTCATCTCTTTCGCATTTTACCGGTAATGCGGAGTGTGCATCCGTCAATGCACACCCATGCCTGTACCATCTGGTACAGGGATCAATTGCCCATACTCCTCAAGTATGGGGACCTTTAGCCCATCATGTCATCAACATGACGGGGACCTCGACGCTTGGTCATCTCGTGACCAAGACTTCAATAAATCAGCATGATGCACAAACGTGAATGTCGCAACAAATAAAACTTGCATTCACAACATCTATGCATCAGAAATTCTCTTGAACACTTTCAATTGCAATCGACCATAAACAATATCCACATATCATTAACATATTCAAGATCACATATACTCATAATATAGATCAAACATCCACAAACCAACAATCATCAACAATCCACACTATAAAGTTTAAACCGTCATTATACTTGCCTTAACCACGAGAAAACGGGGAATGAGCAGAAGGTGCGGCCCCTGGGATCCGTCCTCCTCCTGAATAATAATTATGATGATTGCTAAGACAACAGTAGCAAGTCTTTAGATTAAATAAAAACACCCTCAAACTAACCCAACATGTTTAGCTTGACTCAAAACCCCAAATCCTTCGGCCATCCTGTCTCCCCTCTACAGACAGTCAACTTCAAAAATTCGTATCTATTGGTACAGAAGTCTGAATAGGGTGTTCTCAGACTTTCTGGAAATATAATTAAATTATCTAACTAAACCTAGTTGACGAGTCTCCCTGATTCAGCCATCTTCTACCCGCACCATCCAATTTTTTCTAAAACATCAGTTTCATAACGGGTTCTCTGGACAGCGCACTAAAAATGTCATAACTTTCACCCCGAGAGTCGGAATCAGGATTTCGTAACCGTTTCTGGATATCTAAGAAAATTATCTACAACTGTTATAATATGGAGAACCTCTGATTCGCCTGTTTTATATTCGCCCAAACCAATCTACCGAAACCTGACAGAAAAATCCCCCGATCTATAGAACAGTCCTACTAGAAAAATCATAACTTTTGCTACAAAGGTCCGAATGATGCGTTCTAGCACTTCATGGAAAGATAATGACCTCCTCTACAAATATCTAGAGAAGTCCAGACCTGAATCCCCACGAAACTACCCCAAAACAGCCATCCAACGAAATCTGTCCTAGCAGATCCGAAAACCGACAAAGCTATAACAATTAAATATGCATCTAATGGGGAAATTAGAGATTACTCTTAACGAATCGCTAAAGAACACGGAGACCACCCCACGATCTCTCCCTCCCTTCCTTCTCCCTTCCTCTCCACCGCCTTCCGGATCCAAAACGCTTCCCGGCGAGCGATCGATCTCCTCCCTTCAATTGGCAGCAACCATGAAACCTTCACCAATCGCAGGAAGCGTCCATGGAGGGGGTGAAGGTGGCGCCGCTGGCCATGGGAGGCGCAAGGAGGAAGAGGGAGGTGCGGCTAGGGTTTTGGGGGAGGGTGCCTCCCCCACCCTTTCTTGGCCGGCCACCACCTGGGCCACGGCCCAGGCCCAGGTTGCCGCTAATTTGCAGCATTCCCCTCCCTAAAAACTCTGATAAATCTTTTTTCCAAAAGCCCCCTTCTCCCCGATTAATTTATTCGCTCTCGGAAACATTCGAGGTATTACATTCTACCCCCCTTAAACAGAATTTGACCCCGAATTCTAATCACACCAGCGGCAAGAAGATATCACAGGTATTTTTTAAAAACATACTAACACGCACCTGTTGTGAATAATTCTGGATATTTCTCACGCATGTGAGACTCTAATTCCCAAGTGGCCCCTATCTCTGTCTGCTGCGACCAAAGCACCTTGACATACTTTAAAGTTTATTCCTCAATGCTTCTCTGGATCTTTCTAGAATTCGCACTGGCTTGGACTCAAAGGATAGATCCTGTTCAAGTATTAACGGTTCTAGTGTAATATGAAGCTCCGGATCTCGCAGGTACCTCCTCAACATCGGGTAATACAAGACGTTGTGTACCCCACTCTAGGACCCAAGGCGGTCCTAGCGATACACCACCCTCCAAATCCTCACAACTAACAGATGCAATTAAATATACCTGCACATCAAACGAAACTCTTGTTCCAACTCCCCAATCGATCTCTTTACCTTAACAAGCAGCACCTCCTTTAACCCCGGACACACAACAGAGCTCATTGTAATCAACTCTTTTACAACCAAAATCCAACTGAAAATAAAGGATTCTCATCACAACACGCTTCACCATCTCCCCACCAAAAGAATCAAATCTAAAAATCAAGGACTTAACATGAGAACCTCTCCACAATCCAAATAGGTAATTTGCAAATAAACAACATATAAGTCAGAGAAGAATCACTCCAATGCCAAACCCCTTTTTTCCTGAACTGGAAAAACCACACATGCCAACATAATGTCAACTCAAACCACAAAAGACTTTTGCTGTCATCACCAAGATCAAACAAGAATCAAGACAGCATTTTACTACCCGAGAACATATTGTTTTTTTTCTTTTAGGAATAAACTTTCCCTTGAATCACAAGATTCCAAATCATCATACACCACACTAACTCATTTCTCTTAAATTGGCAACATCAACACTATGCTCAAACCGAGTGCATCAACCACCCCTTTTGTGGAGAGACTCTACTGACCTCATAATAATATACTCTAGCCAACTCCTCTACCACAGGGTTTACTTTGATAAATAATTTCCAATGCACCTCATCATTGTTTTCACCCACAATCACTTCACCACAATTCTTTAAGGATAATCAACTTGAAATTCTCAGCACACACACTCAATTCCCACACCCAAAGGACACTATCAAGGAGCATCACACTATTTAGAATCCACTTGTTCCAATATTCCCACACAACATCATTAGCCTCCAAGGTTCTAGCATAGAACACCAAACCAAAATTTTTCAACTCCAAGGCTCCAATATATGCACTTCGATATAATTGATGTGAAGACTCGAATTCGGTGACAAAAATTCCCACAATCAAACATGCTCAATCATTAACGACCACATGAAAATATATTCTCAACCTAATTATCTTTAGGAAGATTCTAACTCCTGGAGGGTTACTCACTGAAGCCAAGTCATGCATGGAAATAATTCAACATTCCCTACTATCCCAATGATTCCCATAACGGTTAGACTTCTTCATAAATATAATCTCATTAACTACACCACCATAATCCTCCTACTAAACCTTGCAAAGGGCCCAATCAGATACTCTAATAAGATTGATAAAGATTCTCATACTTTTGATAATTCTAATGTTCCATCAAAATGATCGAAACATTCTTGAAACACAATCTACTATAGGTTCTACTAATTGCAACCATGAAATCAGTTAGCTCCAAAGACAAACATTCTATTTAAATCAAATCCTCACCAAGAATTATTCCAAGAAATCAATTTATCACTCAATAAATCTCAAACAACTTGACACCTACAACCTCACCAAAATCATTTACTTGACCACCACTATCAAGTTGCCATTATACAACCTAAAAGGCTTTGCAACACGGATTGGTTAATCCTTCCTCAGAAGAAGATATAGATAGAAACAATTTTCAACACATAGAAAAACGTTTACCACTCATCGTAGACACGAGACCAAGGAAAAAAAAGTCAAATAGCCAAGATCTTGAAAAATAGAAGACGAGACCACACTTGAGAGCACAAGTCCCACAAGAAGAGAATATCAAACTTCAGCTGAAAAATAAATAAATAAATAAATAAAGCACTGCTTTTGGAAACTTGAGGAATTCCTTTGTGGCAAACCAACAAGGTTAAGCACGCTTCAATAAGTTGCAAGGTATAAAACTTGAATCCAACTGCGAATACCTCTACTACACCCTTCAATTTAACAAAGGACATAATTTTCTTTAATGGAAACATCAATTTACCAACTTCAAGCAAACGATCCTTTAAGCTCAAATCACATGAATCACTTAAGAACCGATAGAACCTTCCAATGCGTCACTCTGCGCAAACTAATTTCAGATACCACAATAATTCATGAACTCCCATAGGATCATGAATGCAAAAATCCAAACATCTCATTTAACTGACATGGAAGACGAACAAATTTCTTTACTTCTAAAAGAATCAACACTACCCTCATCATCGCATACTCAGTTTTAGTAACCTCATCATTATATATTCTTAGCATGAATCATCATAGCCTACCAGCGCATCATAAACCTTTCTAAAAAAAGGACAATAACTTATTTCAAAATGTTTCTTTTTCCATTAAGTTTGCAACAATCTTACTAACATCAAGAATAATACACTCTTCACAAGAATCGTTATCGTCTACCCTTCCATTATAAAACCCTCCAAAATCTCATCAAATAGTTCCATGCTACTTTATCATCCCATCCTCAAATTGAGAGTATTTCAAAACCTTACAACCTCACTACGACAACCGCTTTAAATTAGAGGAGATCTAGTACACAATTTTAATTATTCTATCAAAACTCTTTCATCAAAGACATAATATCATCTAACAATCCCACCATCATGTAAATATAGATCACATTTTTAAACCTCGTCCATTGCTCTCTTCTTCTTCTTTTTTTGATGCGCAACACCAAACTTCATTATACAACAGTTGCACTTAGCAATTACATACGAACACTAAGTATCCACAAAGATAACTCCCAGATTAATATCCACTAATACAGTAATCCAACACCTTCTGAATTTAACTATCCTAAACACTTAGATTAATCCATTGAGACCCGTTGATCCAATTTATCCCAAAAGTTTACTGATTTTGTATCTCTTATTGATCAACCAGTTCATCAAAGTTCCACTCCACTTAGTAACTCTATTGATTCCATTAGGAATAGCCCTATTCATAAACACAATTTATGAACAACTACAAGAAGACAACATCAACTTATTCGATTTCACTTCCAAGGATACTCATACCATATCAATTTATTTGATTACAAACTCTGACTTAACCATAACAAGACATCACTAAAGGATTTTAACACCTCCCTTCAGAAAAGAGAGGTATTAAACTTCAACACTTAGAATAATCCAAAAGAATTACATAAAGCCAAAGCTTTCACATGTTAAAGAATTTGCAACATAAAACTTTCATTAACAAAAATACCAAGCGAACAAATGAGGCATGTTTCACAACAAGACAAAACTCCCACGAAGGGATCAACCTTGCAAATCCACAATGCTCACAAGTAGTAGAAGAGTCTCAATAGTCCGAAAAAAACAATAATTGCTTCAAAGAACAGATAGAGACCAATTGAAAACCCTCAACTGCAATGAACCACAAACCCAAGATAAATTCTTCCACCACCACAGGATAAGAATTGACCAAATTCAACTCAAGTAAGAGAAACTTTTCTAAAGAACTCATTTCTAACCCCTGAAACTAAGTTGTCCAAGGAAAAATCCTTCACCATTTCAATACCATGAATAGTAATAAAACCTGGCCATGCCCATGGTCGCACCGCGGTCTCTATCTCTCGACATCAACTATCACCCCACATAACAATCATTTAATCGAATCATAAGCACAAAAGATCATCTCACAATAAGTACAAAGTCAAACATTAAGCATACATTCAACTATCATAATCGACGGAAACGTAGATGCAATGCAAACCCCATTCCCACCTACAGTGCTTAGTGTGTCAAAATTAATATTTCGTTAACCACGGACCTACAGCCCGCTCTGATACCAACTGTAACACCCCAGCCAAACAGTGACCTGGAATGCTACCAAACTAATAACATAATAAGGAAAAACTAATATTCATCTTACAAAATTTCGGCAGAACCTCCTTTGTTTATTGAGTAAATCAGAGGTTCCAACAAGCATAATCAAATGATATGAATAACGGTAAGCAATATATTCATTTATAAGCAAAACTGGATTTTGTTCATCATCGCACTCATAACAATACTACTTAAATAAAGAACAGAATCAATGTAAAAGAGTTCTATTCTTTTATTACATTTTGAACCTAATAGACATTAATAAAATACCACTTAAATTATTCAGCCAATAGTGTTTACTGTTCTTTCTTCCATGGTGAATAGACCGTGCAAGTGCAACAAAACTAATCCTTCTTTACCCCCATGCATGCCGGTCTCATGTAGGTACCTAAAACAAACAGCAACCACAACAACAAACAACAACAAGAGTGAGTTCAACGACTCAGCAAATATAATAAGTGGTAATAAGAATAAAAGTGAACATCAATTCACAAGTTCATCCATCAATCATAAAAATAAACCATGCTATGCAATGCAATATGATCAAAAATCTCTTTATCTCATCTCTTTCGCATTTTACCGGTAATGCGGAGTGTGCATCCGTCAATGCACACCCATGCCTGTACCATTTGGTACAGGGACCAATTGCCCATACTCCTCAAGTATGGGGACCTTTAGCCCATCATGTTATCAACATGACGGGGACCTCGACGCTTGGTCATCTCGTGACCAAGACTTCAATAAATCAGCATGATGCACAAACGTGAATGTCGCAACAAATAAAACTTGCATTCACAACATCTATGCATCAGAAATTCTCTTGAACACTTTCAATTGCAATCGACCATAAACAATATCCACATGTAATTAACATATTCAAGATCACATATACTCATAATATAGATCAAACATCCACAAACCAACAATCATCAACAATCCACACTATAAAGTTTAAACCGTCATTATACTTGCCTTAACCACGAGAAAACGGGGAATGAGCAGAAGGTGCGGCCCCTGGGATCCGTCCTCCTCCTGAATAATAATTATGATGATTGCTAAGACAACAGTAGCAAGTCTTTAGATTAAATAAAAACACCCCCAAACTAACGCAACATGTTTAGCTTGACTCAAAACCCCAAATCCTTCGGCCATCCTGTCTCCCCTCTTCAGACAGTCAACTTCAAAAATTCGTATCTATTGGTACAGAAGTCCGAATAGGGTGTTCTCAAACTTTCTGGAAATATAATTAAATTATCTAACTAAACCTAGTTGACGAGTCTCCCTGATTCGGCCATCTTCTACCCGCACCATCCAATTTTTCTAAAACATCAGTTTCATAACGGGTTCTCTGGACAGCGCACTAAAAATGTCATAACTTTCACCCCGAGAGTCAGAATCAGGATCTCGTAACCGTTCTGGATATCTAAGGAAATTATCTACAACTTGTATAATATGGAGATCCTCTGATTCGCCTGTTTTATATTCGCCCAAACCAATCTACCGAAACCTGACAGAAAAATCCTCCGATCTACAGAACAGTCCTACTAGAAAAATCATAACTTTTGCTACAAAGGTCTGAATGACGCGTTCTAGCACTTCATGGAAAGATAATGACCTCCTCTACAAATATCTAGAGAATTCCAGACCTGAATCCCCACGAAACTACCCCAAAACAGCCATCCAACGAAATCTGTCCTAGCAGATCCGAAAACCGACAAAGCTATAACAATTAAATATGCATCTAATGGGGAAATTAGAGATTACTCTTAACGAATTGCTGAAGAACATGGAGAGCACCCCACGATCTCTCCCTCCCTTCCTTCTCCCTTCCTCTCCACCGCCTTCCGGATCCAAAACGCTTCCCGGCGAGCGATCAATCTCCTCCCTTCAATCGGCAGCAACCATGAAACCTTCACCAATCGCAGGAAGCGTCCATGGAGGGGGTGAAGGTGGCGCCGATGGCCATGGGAGGCGCAAGGAGGAAGAGGGAGGTGCGGCTCTAGGGGTGGGAGGGGCGGTTGGGGGGAGGGGCGGCTAGGGTTTTGGGGGAGGGTGCCTCCCCTCCTTTCTTGGCCGGCCACCACATGGGCCACAGCCCAGGCCCAGGTTGCCGCTAATTTGCAGCATTCCCCTCCCTAAAAACTCTGATAAATCCTTTTTCCAAAAGCCCCCTTCTCCCCGATTAATTTATTCGCTCTCGGAAACATTCGGGGTATTACAGAAATTCAACATGGCAAAGAAGCACAGACAAATGGAATGGAAGTGATAGTACTTTTGTTATTAGTTACAAACTTTGTAGTTTAAGTATGGAGATTGATATGTAATTCCTGCATGAGTGGTGGCACTTTTAAATTATTATGTGTTGAATTAATATATGTGTTTTTGATCCAACCGTGTTCCTAATTTGATTATTAATTTGCAACAACAAATTATAATAAACTATCATATGCTCAATATGCTACCGCAAATTTTACCGTTGCGATAAACCTGTATGCAAAATTGGTATTTCGTTGTGATAGGCTGTTGCAACGCCGCTACTATGCTGCGATTCCACTATATGCCATGAACAATGTTCGTTGCTATAGGATCTATTTGCCACAAAACATATTTCGTTGCAATAACTTTATGGCAATGAAACGCCATCCGTGACAATAAAACATATTGCAACGAACCGCCTCGCGTGGCAATTAAACCTGCTGCAACGAAACGCCTCCCGTAGCAATATATCCTGTTGCAACGAAATGCTCTCCGTGGTAATAGGGTCTATTGCCACAAACCATTGGCGTGGCAATAGAACCTATTACCATGCAATATTTTCGTGGCAAATGATACTATTGCCACGAACCATTGGCGTGGCAATAGAACCTATTACCACGTAATATTTTCGTGGCAAATGATACTATTGCCACGACCAAACTTTGTGGCAAAAGCAGCTATTGCCACGGAGTCAGCCGTGGCAATAGCCTATATCGCCACGATATCATTCGTTGCAACACCAAACAATTGCCACAACACATTGCATGGCAATAACCATAGGTATTGCAACGAAACCACAATTCGTTGCACAACCTTTTAAGCACGCAAGTACTTGCCACGCTTGCCAACGGAAGTGAAGTGTTGCAATAGTTACATATTGCATCTATTTTGGCCCTATTGCAACGATTTCACTCCATTGTCCTAGACCTGAAAACTAGTAGTGAGACTTCTCATGGCACCAACCACGCTCACCTTCAACCTACAACTTGACTCAGGTTGAGACTTCGCAAATTATTCAGTCAGGGTTGTCCCATACCAGCCATGTGGTAGTACGATAGGGCTTTGCAACAGTAGCTCACAGACCGGTCCTTAATTGACTTAGGCCCAACCACAAACCCCTGTGCACGACAGTCAACCCTGTGTCTACGAACAACAAGGCATGCCTGCACCCAGCAACTAACCAATTGCCTAAGTCTAAACCAGTTTTTATATTTTGTTTTCAAAATATTTCATAAACCTCCTTGACTCACCAAAGTCAAGAGTACATTCGAAAAGCTTGTCATTTTATGTGAAAAGGTATCCCAAAACAAATATTATGACTAAGCAGGTCTAAGCATTTGATTTAAACTCTCTAGCCAACACTAGTGTACTAACTAGAGTTTGATTCTAGGGTGACAAGGTATCGAGGAATTCAATATCAATGGAGGAATTAACAAGTAGGCAATAACTAAATTTAAAACTGAATTGAAATACGTTGAATAAAAATATGCATGCATAATAATTTAAAACAACATAATTTTATTTTGAAATTTGGGATCAACATGATCAAGGAGTGTGACTTGCCTTGCTCTTCAAATTGGTGCAAATCTTCGTCGAAGAAATCTCCCGAATCGTCGAAGTCTACACGTGAAAATAACCCACCAAATTCAAATAAATTCAAAATAACTTTGAATATTTGAATTGAGGCCAGAAATGGATAGAGGGGAATTTTTGATGAATTTAGAAATTTGAATAGGCTCAATCGGAGTTAGGACGAAGGACAACGGGATTCGGGAAGTTTAAAATCAGAGAAAATGAAAAAGATTGATTTTCTAGAATTATTTTTCTAAAGGAAAAACGATTTATGACATCAGCAAGAATTATTGGAATTATTTTCCTAAAAGAAAATCAGGCTTATGGCGTCAGCTCTGACCCAGAGAGACTGATAGTGGGCCCTGGTCCATGTGGACTGAGTCCATGGACCCGGGGAGCTGCTGAGGTGGCAAGGGAGGTGTCGGGTGCACACGTGGCGATGACGGGGCTGGAGGGCGCCGAGGTGGCCGAGCTGTTGCGCCACATGGCTGCCACGCCAGCACGGCCACCGACACGACTGCCTGGCCGGAGTGGCGCACGGGACCTAGGTGCTCGCCGGCGCCCGGCGGCGCGGTGGCCAGCGGCGAGGGTCGGGGGACGGAGAGAGGGCTACGGGGATCTCGGGGAGGGGCACGGCCTTACTGAAGGCGACCAGAGATGGCGAAGGGAGCTCGCTGGAGTGCGGCCGAAGCTCAGAAAGAGAGGAGCTCCGCGGCAGTGGTGATAGGGCGCTCGGGGAAGGGAGTGGAGGGCGGAGGGAGTTGGAGTAAGGAGAGGCAAAGCCGGGAGGGGGCTTTATAGGGCGGAGGGGAGCAGGGGCGGCGCGAATTGTCCGCCAGAGTGGGAGGTGGGCGGCGGCGGTTACGGGGAGAGAGAGGGAGCGGGGAGGTGGGGAAGTGGGGCGCGCGGCTTGTGGGAGAGGCGGTGCACGAGGGAGAGAGGTGGGTGCGTGCGAGAGGGAAGGGAGAGGCCGGGAGGTGCGGGGCCGCGGTTGCGGCGGTGGGCGCGGGAGGAAGAAGGGCGTCGCGGGGAAGAAGCACCCGACAAGTGGGCCCCGCGCGCAGAGAGAGAGAGGGGGAGAGAGGTGGCGTGAGCGACCAGGATGGTGCCACGTGGTGGGGGAGGAGATCGGCGGCTGGTGCGGTTAAGTGGCGGCGAATGGATGAGATCGGTCGGGGCGGATCGAACGGCCGAGAGGGAGCAAGGGGCAGACGGGGCAGATGGGCTGGCGTGGTGCGCACGGCCGATCTGGGCCAGACACCTGTCGGCCCGAGAGGTGGGGGAGGCGGGATGCGCAGCGGCGATGTGGGCGGATCCGGGCCGTCCACATGTCGCCCACGGGGAGGGGGCTGGGTTTCAATATTTTTATTTTTGTTTTTAATTTTCAGGAAACACCAGAAAATCAACTAATGCTCAGAAAAATATGAAATAACTTCCAAAAATTCTAGAAAATTCACATAAGTTTCTAGAAATGTTTTGGACTTAATAAAATTATTTCCAACTAATGTTGGTATTATATTTTCATGCTCAATATACATTTTAATTTCAAAATAGATTTTAAAACTCCAGAAAACTCAAAAAAATCCAAATAAAATCCAAATAATTAATTTGAATTTGGATTTTTACAGAAAATCAAAATATCACTTTATTTAATAATAGTTTTAGGTGTTTCTTAAATTAATTTTCAAATCCAACCTTTTCAAAAAAACTGAAAATCAGGGCAAAGCAAAAATAAAACTTAGGCAACAAAATACTTATTTTAATTTTAAATTTTAATTTTAATATTTTTTTCTACTTACTTATTTATTTTTATTTTAATAAAAACCTAGGCTGTTACAAATATACGGGGACACTTCAGACATGTTTTGCAAGACCGTAAAATGAGCTTGAGTGTACGTATCCAGATTGAGAGTTATTGCTTTCCTTTCGATGGTCCTGATACCCTCTAGCCCCCCCTCGTGATGAGATAGAGGCATACCTATCGGCTTGACCTGAGTCATGTAATCAACGTGGAACTTAATGACCTCTTTAATTGCATAACCTTCGATGATGCTGCCCTCCTATCAAGATCAATTTTGTATATAGGACTTGAGAATTCCAATGTTCCTCTTGAACGGATACATATGACGTAGAAACACGGGGCCGTATATCTTTATCTCTTTCACAAGGTGGACAATGAGATGGTCCATGATATAAAAAATGATAGAGGGAAATACATCTCAAGATGACATAGAATCCTCACCACCTCGACCTACAGGGCATCGAGTCCATCGGGATCGATGACCTTCTAAGAAATTGTGTTAAAGAAATAACACAGTCTCATGATTGTCACTCGAACCTCGTTTGGCAAAATACTTCTAACTGCAATAGGAAACAATTGTGTCATTAGCTCAAGACAGTCATGAGACTTCATGCCAATTAATTTCAAATCTTCTATGAAAACAAGTTTCTTCATACTGGCGCAGTGACTAGACGAAACTTTCATACCATGCAAGTATTGGCACAGTTTAGTTCTCTTAGACAGAGTGTAGCAAGTTGGGGGAAGGTACGTCCGGCCTTTATCCATCTCTCTTGGTGCTAACTCAGTTCTAATGTTCATAGTGACCAAGTCACACCGTGCATTGATATCATCCTTTGTTTTGTTACGAATGTTCAATGAAAGACCAATCAAGTTATCACATATATTCTTCTGTACGTGCATAATGTCGATGCAATCATGAACTTCTAAGTGCTCCTAATAAGGCAAGTCCCAAAATATTGACCTCTTTTTCCACATGTTCTTCTAATAGGTCCTCAACTTATGTCCCTTTCTAAGCACAACATCAATATTCTTGATCATATCATAAACCTCTTTCCCGCTAAAAGGCCTTAGAGCTAAGTCGTCCCCTTTTTTTGTCAAATTGTTTCTTCATCTTGCATTTATGTGTGATACCTTAGAATGAACCTATGGTGACGCATGTATACAGTTTTGCGTGAGTTGTTTGACCACACACTTTTGGTATAATCTAAGTAGTGTGCACAAGCTTTAGCTCCTTTTGTACTCATCCTTGATAGGTTACTAAGGGCAGGAAAGTCATTGATGGTGTACATATTTATTTTACAGTATCACAAGATCTTCTACCAATGGTGCTATGTACACATCAATATCGTTCTTAGGTTGCTTTAGCCCTTGGATAAGTAGTGACATTAAAATGTACTTCCACTTCATACACAACTAAGGAGGAAAGTTGTACATGCATACATTCACAGGCCAGGCACTATGTCAGCTGCTCATGTTACTAAAAAGATTCATTCCATTTGTACTCAACCCAAACATTATATTTCTTGGTTCCACACCGATGTCTACAAACATCCTATCAATGTTCCTCCACTGGGCAGAATTAGTAACGTGCCTTATTATTCCAACTTTCTTATGCTCCTCCGAATGCCAACGCAGCAATCTTGCATGCTTTCGGTTCACAAATAAATGCTTCAAATGGGGAATAACAGCTAGATACCACAATATCTTAGCAAGAGGTCCTTACTTCACCTCGATGCCCTTGCCATCATCGGAGTCATTCTTACGCTTGTATCGGGATGCTTTGCACATCAGACAAATATGTAAGTTTACATACTCTTTATGATAGAGGATACAATCGTTCGGATATGCATGTATTCTTTTTACTTTCATTCTTAATAGACAAATAGCCTTCTTTGTCTGGTAGGTGGTTCTCGACAACACATTTCCCTTTAGAAGGATGTTCGTTAGGAGACCTAACAACGCCGTGAAACTCTTATCGAACCAACCATTGCTTGCCTTTAATTTTAGTAGTTCAAGAACATATGACAACCTTATGTATTGCGGCTTGTAGCCTGGGAATAAAGGTTTCTCCGAGCCATCCATCAAGCCCTCGAATTTACCAAACTCTCTCTCACTATTGTTCCCTTCTGCATCGCATAGCATCTGATCTAGATTGTCCTCGTGTGACCTATCCTCATCGAAAGCACAGTCCGCAACTGGCATATCGTTGTCTCCCTCAATGATGTTATAACTACCTTCCTATATAATCTTCTCTTCACCATGAATGGTCCAACATATATACCCCTTTTTGAAACCCCTTCGAATCAAGTGAGCTTCGATCTGCACTGAGTTGGTAAACATCTTCAGATTATCACAATCAATACATGGACAATACATATATTACATCTCCTTATTTAACATTTTTTGCTCAGCCGCTCTTCTAAAAGTAGATATGCTATAGTAGACACGCCATTAATGTACTCTTCACTCACATGGTTCTCAACATACATCTAACTTCAGTCCATCGATCTACGCTACATATGTAACAAATTAGTGTCAAATTGGATTATTAATGTTATTATGCTAGCTAGCCTAATACTTACACATAATTATTATTGACATTAATAAATTGTTCATATCTAAATTAGGTCAATAGCTACATATGTACTATTAATGAAGCAATATATATCAAGCAAGAATATATTGAAGTAAACTAGGAGTAGTGACCTATTCTTAAATTAGAGCAAACTACCAAGTTAGATCTAAACCTTGCTATCATCTCTCTTTATTACAAATCATATAATTATAATCAAATACTAACCTCGAATCACCAAGAACAAATCGATATAAGCTAGATCTACAAGCGGAATACTTTCATGAAACTCCCCAAAGCCAGCTGCCTCCTTCAATGCAGCGCAATGAAGATAGATATGTCGGGACCGATCTGGCTAGGTATTAGCTAATAACGCGACGTATCCAGACACGTCTAACCATGAACCATCTATAATACATAATTATCATGGACGGTTCTTAGTGAGAACCGTCTGTGATAATGGTAGATTTCATAGACGGTTATTATTATGAACCGTCTATGATAAATACTTATTATATACAGTTTGTATTGATAACCGTCCGTGAATATACATCACAGACAGTTCTAAAGTAGAACTATCTAAGATAAAACTACATATTATTCTAAATACATTCTCATATATATATATATATATATATATATATATATATATATATATATATATATATATATATATATATATATATATGCAATAATGCAATTTTAGTAATGCCTTACGAGTAAATATGTGTTACTTTGTTGTTTTTTACCCGTCAGTAATGTTGTTGATCATATCATTATAGTGAGACCATTTAAATATATAGAAGATAGTAAATACAAATTCTACTACTTGTATTTACATATGGCTAAACAGCATGGCTAGTCATTTCTTACATAAGATTAAAAAAAAAGTAGAAACCTAACTGCTTCGAAGTTTTTTTAGTGGTAGAGGTAGCATGATATCTCCGTCTTCAAAACTTCGTAGACGATGTGGTTGGCACCAGACAGATCGGAATCATCAGTGAACGAAGCCTGAAATGCATCCACCCATTGACGCGCTCATTCGAGTGTCTCCCGAGCACCCTCTGACTGAACAATCAAGTCAAATTGAGCCCATAGGCTCTCTTCCCTTTCTTAAGGGGTCTTGGCAAGGTTGACTCGGTTGCCCACTGCCTTAACTAAGCACTCCAAGAGACGACAAGCCTCTTGGATATATGCAACGTCGTTATGGAGGACCATGTCGATGGCGAGGTTAGCTCACCAGAAGCGGGAGACCAACCAAAAGATGTGACGGAGGAGGATGTCAGGACAGTAGAAGGTGGCCTTCAACTGCTTTGGCAAATCCTCATACATAGAATGGAGAACATTTTTGGTACAGTGTCCTTCCGTAGCATCCGCCAGCGTATAGCCAGTGAGGTGCTCATACAGTATGGCCAGGTTGGCCATCAATGCCAGTGACAAGGAAGAATAGGAAGCCATTTATTTATTCTTGAGAGACAAGGAAGGTAGGCGGGTGACCGGTGAGGTGCTCGTATAGATCAGCGATGTGGGGATTAATATCCAGTGGTGGACGATCATTTTATACAATAAGGAATACATCCGACACCTGAGATGAAGAGACACATTGGGGAGCTAAAACGATTGAAAGAGGCACAACATCATCATAATCAAGAGTGAAACAAACATCATCAAGAAGTATGTCCTCATCATCATCAAGAAGAATGATCTCTCTCTCTCTCTCAGAGTCAATAGGCAAAGGATCCAACTGAGGTGCCTATAATTGAATCCACGGTGTCTCAATCAAAAGGGCCTCGCTAGCAAGATTAGTTATAGGACAGGTAAGCTGACTCTCATCTTTATCAAGAGCTATCTCTGTGGTGCTAAAGGAAGGCTGTAAAGTGGCAAAACTATCCACATTAGTAGACATTATGCTTATAATAGCCTCAATCTCATCTTGAATCACCATCGCACGATCACCACTAGGAGGCACAGCCGTGAATTCCTTGCATAATGCATCAAGTCTAGAAGCCTGGTCTTCATGTGAAGGAGGTGGCTCATGAGGCGGCACTAGGAACTCAGGCACAGGATCTATAAACTGGCTAGGTGAAGGTACAGGTAAAGTGCTGGCAGGAGGTGTCAGATCGAATGTAAAGTCACTACACATTCTCCTCTTGAAATCTCCTATCATCCTAGAAATCATCTCCTCAAATCTGGTCATCTAATCGAGCTTAGGAGTTGGAGTCTGACGCTGAGGTATAGGATAGTGCTAGTGTGACCAATGAGAGAAATCCTGATCTCCATACCTAAAACCTTGCAACACTGTACTAGAAGAAAATGATGAGATATCAGGGTTGTTGTTTCTATTTGACAGACTTGAGTGCTCAGGCCATCCAGGGTGGTAAGTGTTAGGGTATGGTTTGCTCAACTGAGCAAAGCTCATCCCATAACACTCTAGTGTGGGAGAATAACCACGCTGGCACTCAGCGGGTGAATGGTCCTCAAAACCACAAGTCTAGCATATAGGAACAACAGGAGATTGGGCACTTGATAAAGAATTGTACTGATCATGCCCACTCTCTAACACAATCCCTCACTCCAAAGCATAGCATTCTAACTAACGAGACAATACATTTACCTATACTTGAAGAGTATCATTAGTGCTAGGAGTGCTCATAAAACCACAAGAATCATAATAGTAAGCCATAGCCTCAATAAGTTCCTATATCAATCAACTTGCGGGAAAGGACACGAAAAGACACGAGAAAAAGAAATAACTAGGGTTAAGGGTTAGCGATATATCACAAATATGAATAATAATGATATGAAAAGAGAAGTCAGCACAAAGACAAAACAAGCAAAATAAAACAAACAACAACCTAGTCTATAGCCTAACACTATCACTCTAAGCTAATCTCTGGCAATGGCACCAAAATACTTGATCGTGCAAAACTAGCACAACTGTAAGTGTACGGGTTACCACTGAAATAACGGCGAGTGTTGCATTCTCCATAGGGACTAGACTGAGGCTACGGTGTTCAACTAAAGCTAGGTCAATCGAAACAGGGGATAAAGCGAAAAACTAAACCTAAAACGACTACCGAATCAGCCGAATGAAGTAATATAAAAAATGACCGAACGAAACCCTAGTCACACGGACAAAACCACAAATGAATGAACAAAGGATGACAGGATGAACGACTATACGAATTGACATCGCACAATCGAATGAACAACATGATGAGTGACTACACGAATGACGCACGCTAATCTACCAACCAATGACCAAACTAACTACTCACCGCAAGAAAGAAGAAGGGAGTCGATAAGCACTGAGAGAGTCGAGATAGAAAGAGGGAGAAAACGGTCGATGGCTAACTAGATGACGGTGGCATGCAACAACACAAATAACTACGACAACAACTACACGACCTAACTATCGACCGACCATCGAGATAGAAGAAAAGAGGGAGTCAAGAAGCAAGGAGGGGTTGAGACAGCAAGAGAGAAGGGAACAGTTGCCGACTAGCTAATTTGTGCTTGTTGGACCGAAATGGCGACAGAGAGGGGGGTGAATGTCGACTTTAAAAACAATTCCCTAAAAACTCCACTTAAAAAACCGCCTCTCCAATATCTACGAAAAGCTATGAAGTGGACAAGCTAGACTCTCTAGAAACTCAAGCACTTAGAGGAAAAGATACTGCAAATCGGGAAACCAACAAGGAGTCGAAACTCATCAACAAAAACATGTATCACAGGCTGGCTAAAGGAGGGCCGGTCAGACCTCAAATGGCCGGGCGGTCAGACCGGAGAAGACAGACCGGTCTGACCGGTTGCACAGGGGCGGTCTGACCGCCATTTCCACACCGGTCAAACCGGTGGCAAGGGTCCGGTCTGACCGCTTAGCCTGACCAAGGCTGCGCAGACAAGCAGAAAATTCAGATTGAAAAACCTAGAAACTTGAAACTGAAGATTCCAATGAAATTTGAGACTAGGAAATGAAATCCTCATACTACAGGCTCTGGAATAGAAACTAAATAGCAAATAAAACTCAGGAAACAAACTAAATCATTCTAAAGGCAGGAGATTTGGATTTGAGCCAAAAATCTGAAAATGAAGTAGATGAGAGTGGTAATTTTCAGATTGCCCATTGTTCATCCATCCTTTCTCCAAGTAATTTTGCACTTGAGTTAGCAACTATCTCAGGAGATTATGCACCAAGTTTCATGACCTCTTATGAAGAGAAAAGAAAGATTCAAGAAACTTCTGTATCCAAACCTTAGAAAATTCAACAACCTAAAAAACTACAGAGAGGAGTACCAAAACCCAAATTTCTCTTCAATCCTTGAACCTTGACTCATGAAACTTTGAGAATGACTAATAGATAGCCTCAGGACTCTAGATACCAAGTTTCATGCCATCACACGAAGGGAATCAAGAATAGCACCAAAACCCTAGAAGTGACAGAAAGAGAACAGAGGAAGCCCAAAACCCAAATATGAAATTAAATGAAGTTTGCTCTTGGGAAAATCGATCAAATGATCTTGAGGCATCATTCCAACATAGAGCAACCCATTTTGGGCCATCCCAGTAAGAAACAACTCAAAATCACGAAAAGACGAAAACCACACAAATGAAGAACGAAGAACAGAGAGGAGCTCGTGAAATAAACTTCTGGGATTTCATTCCTGGAAACAAGAGATACAAAGAACTACGTCCCCATACGCATGCACATTAGAACAAGGAAGATTACAAGCTCCTCAAACCATCCTCTCCCTCTCCCAAACACAAGAACACACGCACACTCTACATGCCTTGGAGAGGAGATGAACACACACACAGAGCTACGAAGGAGACATATCCTGCTCTCTTCTACCAACTCCCAACAACTAAAGCCTAAAGCCAAAACAAATTCACAAAGGTTCTTTTGACTCTAGCAAACCCTAACTCTCTCCCAAAGCCCATAGGAATACATGCAGCCACCAACACCTATTTATAGCCCTTAGCTAACGGGTTTCCAACCCGTTACGCCCGCTAAACCCGAACGGAACCGTCTCCCGCTTGTGCAGCCTTGCGAAATTACCAATTCGCCCCTCCTGCACCTTCCGGGAAGCTTTCGCGCTCCTTGTCATCCACGACTCGCAACCACCTCGAGTTCACGCCATCTTCGACACATCCGACCGTTCTGACGTCAACGCCACCTGCGTCTAGTCCGGTCACCTCGTGTCTCGCCACGAGTCTGCCTCGACGTCCTGCAGCCATCACAGACAAGAAACACATCAAATAGCACCACTCGATACATGTAAGCATAAATGCATTAATGAAACCACATTAAGCATGAAATAGCCCAAACCTGACAAGTCAACATAATATGCATCCTAACCACTTTGACCAGGTTTGACCAAGTCCGACCGAGCCCGATTGCACCATGCAACGTCAAGGTCCGAACCAATCAAATCAAACTCGACTTTCCTAAACCGATGTCAATTACTCATCACACACATGGGATGACCTCCACATGGTCTCTCAATCTCCCCCTTGATGAGTATATTGACAAACCTAGAAAAAGCGCAAAGTTGAGTTTGAAATGCAAGAAAGAAGTCAAACATGGTCCAAAGGAAGGAAATGAAGCTAATGACCATGTCGATAGAAGGAAACACTAGAGCAACAACTGAAAGAGCAAACTGTTCTCCAAAGCTCTAAAATGTTCCCAAATGGCTTTTTGTCCTCTATTCTCCCCCTTTTGGCAATAAACACATCAAGGATGCAAAAGAGAGAGTATAACATGGTTTTGGATGAAATGGCTGAAGTTTGTTTATTTTAAGCATGTAGAGCCATGAAGATTATCCAAAAATGACTATTAAGTATTACATCAAGCCATAACTCAATAAAAGGCTATCTAGATCATGACAAGATTTGTATAAACCAGCTACAACAAATAGATGACGATCTGAAATGTAGTGCATTTTGTGAGCATGCCAAGTCATCAATAAGCAAAGTCTGGCTAGAGATATCCAAGGATGATGCAAGCCATGTCAATAAGCTAAGCGGAACCAAAACGCTAGTGTTGAGTCAATATAGAGTGCTACAAGTTCTAAAATGAGACATTTGTTCAAGTACTTGTATTCTTTGTAATTTTAGCAAATTGAACACATTTGATAAGTTTTTCTTAAGAAATCTCATGATTGTTGCCAACCAGATTTTTGTTTTATCATGTGCTAGATCTCAAGCCTTATGCGACCACTCCAAGCAAGAAGCTTAAGAAGATGATCTTGGTCATCCAAAACTCCCCCTGAGTTCATGCCTTGTGCAATGGCAAGCCGTCTCATGAGAAAGAATTGGTGAAATCAGTTTTTTCGCACAAAAGAGATCTTTTGCATTCATAAATGGTAGTACAAACTCATGTGTCATCAAGAAACTAGAATAGCTCAATCTAAAACTCAACAAAGATTCAAGACTCAACTCAGCCTATTTGACATGGCATGAATCATAAAAGGATAACTAAAGAAAGACTAGTCTCGAGAACTAATATGACAAGTTTTAATTCAAGTTGAGCAAAAGCTAGTCTGCGCATATGAAGTCATGATCAATCTAGCAAATAAGCACAAGTCATGGCAAGGTGTAATGCATTGTAAACATGCCATAAGTGGATAATAATCAAGGCTCCATGTAATTATATTACAATGCGATATGCTGAAATGCAAGAAAATCCAGCTCCCCCTCAACATGAGATGCCACTTTTAGTTCAAGTTGAGTTAAGTCAATATTAAGCTCCAGAAGCTCCCAAATGAACCCCCCTGAACCAAAGCAATAAATACGAGAAGCTGGCAATAAAAACAGAAAGGGCAGTCCTTAAAGCATAGATAAGATAAAGAGGAAACTATGGCTCAAACTGACTCTCATCTACCCCATGAGACTCTAGGACTATCAACGGGTCCTCTAACAGACTAAGGAGCAAACACGTACCCTGTCTACCCGAGGGTGGCCCGACCCTCGCTAGAACCTATAAGCAGTGAGTGAGCTCGACCTAGTGAGAAGAGAAACAGCTAATAAGCAGCATCCTAGAATCACAAGATAAGAGCAAGAAGTCTGAACGCTAGATGGGAAGACCACTCTAACCTATGCTAGAAGGACTAACCCCAATGCACCCCGAATGCAATGCAACAGATAGGAGCAAGAGCATAATCAATAAAATAAAACAGTAAAGCACAAAGCTTCCCCTCACAACAGTCCATAAGAACAATCCACCCCAAGCTCTCCCCGCAGGGCTGAAAACCTAGAGCTATCCAATGGCTTGGTAAAGATGTCAGCCAACTAGTGGTCACTCTCCACAAACTAGAGCACTATGTCACCCTTCTCCACATGGTCTCGAAGGAAGTGATATCGGATATCAATGTGCTTGGTCCGAGAATGCTGCACTGGGTTCTTAGCAAAGTTAATCGCAGAAGTGTTATCACAAAAGAGTAGAACACTGTCGATAACTAACCCAAAGTCCCGCAGGGTCGAGACCATCCAGAGCACCTGGCTACAGCAACTGGCTGCAGCAACGTACTCGGCCTCTGCGGTGGACTGTGCAACACCGGACTGCTTCCTACAAGACCAGGAAACGAGAGAAGTGCCAATGAATTGGCAAGTGCCAGAATTGTTCTTCCTATCTATCCTACAGCCAGCAAAGTCTTGAGGCGGTGAGGTACAAGAGGGAGCCTATCAGCTACGATACTCCTTCTGATCAACTGGCTCGCCGACCTCATCTGGGTCAAGTGTGGCGGAAGATGCCATGGGAGTTGACACGGGCTTACCATCACTCATGTCAAAGCGTCTCAGGAGGTCACGAGTGTACTTGCCTTGATGCAAGAAGGTACCCCCCAAGCCTGCTTGATCTGGAAGCCAAAGAAGAAGGTCAACTCACCCATCATGCTCATCTCAAACTCAGTGCTCATGACATCTGAGAACTGTGAAACGAGAGCATGAGAAGAGCCGCCAAAGATAATATCATCCACATAGATCTGGACGAGCAGAAGATCAGTGCCATGCCGGCGGATGAACAAGGTCTTGTCTACTTTACCCATCACAAAACCATGACTCAACAAATAGGACTTAAGCCTCTCATACCAAGCTCTAGGGGCCTGCTTGAGTCCATACAACGCTTTGGAAAGCTTGAAGACATGGTGTGGGTATTTGGGGTTCTCGAAACCTGGAGGCTGTCTGACATAGACTTCTTCCTCAATAAAGCCATTGAGAAAGGCACTCTTGACATCCATCTGGTAAAGCTTGAAACCCTTAGAAGCTGCGAAGGCAAGCAGGATTCTAATGGCCTCAAGTCTAGCTACAGGGGCAAAGGTCTCCTCGAAATCTAGACCCTCAACCTGAGAAAAGTCTTGAGCTACCAGTCTAGCCTTGTTTCGAACAACCACCCCATCCTCACTCTGCTTGTTCTTGAACACCCACTTGGTCCCAATGACATTGTGACCTCGAGGGGGTTCAACAAGCGACCAGACCTTGTTTCTCTCGAAATTCTCTAGCTTCTCATGCATGGCATTAACCCAAGACTCATCTGAAAGGGCATGACAAACGTCCTTGGGCTCAAAGGAGGCAACAAAGGTAGAATAGAGACAGAAAAGTGACGTGCCAGACTTTGAGCATGTGACTCGCTCAAAAAGGTCTCCAATAATCTGCTCGGAAGGATGGTATTTCTGGATATGTCGAGGAGGTCCAGGATGAGATGAAGAAGTGGCCTCTACCTCATGAGCTGATGAGGTAAGAACAGAGCCACTAGCTCCAGAGGAAGCCGAAGGTATGGGCTGATCGCCTCGAGGTGCGGTGGAAGACGGCACCTCGGGTGGAGGATGAGGAACTGGATCGGGTAAACAACCCTCATCTCCATCGTCCTCATCATCCACAAAGATGGGCTCGGACTTCTCTAAAGAACCTGAGATATCGGGCCTAGTCCCCGGACTGGCCTCGTCGAAGGTCACCTCACAGGTCTCTACCAACTTGCTAGACTCGCAGTTCCAGACCCTATACGGCCGCGAAGAAGCCGAGTAACCTAGAAAGATACCATCACAAGAACGTGACTCGAACTTGTCTAGGTTCCCGGACTTCAGAATGAAACACTTGCAACCAAACACATGAAAATGCGAGACACTGGGCTTTCACCATATCTCAACTCATAAGAAGTGCGATGCAAGTGTGCCCAAAGAAAAACTCTGTTCGAAACATGGCACGCGGTCGCAATAGACTCAGCCCAAAACTTCCGCGGTGTAGAGTACTCATCGAGCATCGTCCTGGCCATCTCGACCAAGGTGCGGTTCTTCCTCTCCACGACGCCATTCTATTGTGGGACGTGCGGAGAAGAGAACTGGTGTTCTACACCTGTCTCATCACAAAACCTCTCAAAGTAGAAATTCTTGAACTCCGTGCCATTGTCACTGCAGATCGCTCGTAAGGCACCCAGGAGCTCAACAGAAAGCCTACTGAAAAGACCTCGGAAATGTGTAAACATCTCATCCTTCGAGGGTAAGAAAAACACCCAAGAGTACCTCGAGAAGTCATCGACCACGACAAGCACATATCATTTCCCTCCTGCTGACTGCACTCGAGCTGGTCCAACTGTATCCATATGGAGCAGCTGTCCTGGTGCATCGGTCATAGTAACTATGACTGGAGGATGGGAAGCGGCAACCATCTTGCCGTGCCGGCAAGGAGCACAAACTAGATCTTTGACCATCTTGAGTTTCGGCAGACCACGAATGAGATCATGGCTGCTAACTCGAGTCAAATGGTCAAATCCAATATGACCAAGTCTCCTATGCCAGAAAGAAAGGTCGCGGGACTCAGAAGCTACCAAACACCGGAGAGGATCACCAGAAGACTCAGAAAAATCAGCACAAAAGATCCTCCCAAAACGAGAAATCCCACAAACCAGACTACCTGAAGAATCAAGGATTTTGCAATTGTTTTTCTTAAAGCTCATCTCGAAACTGTCATCGGTAAGCTGAGAAACTGAAAGCAAATTATACTGCAGCTTACTAACCAAAGCAACATCTTTCAAAATGAAAGAATCATTAACGCGCACTGTACCTTTAGCGATGACGCACCCAGATGAAGCGTCTCCGAAGGTGATCGTCTCATCACCTGGAGCACGGGCAAGGGAAGAAAACCAACGGGAGTCTCCGGTCATGTGTCATGAACACCCGGAGTCTACGAGCCAAACCTTTCCCTTCCCTGCCCGGCGAACCTGAGTCAAACAGAGAGTAAAGTCTCAGTACTGGGGTAAATCAAGAGTGATTTTGGCACCCAATACTGAGTAACACGCCGAGCAGATGAAGTAGTCAAACACGACTGACCTCTATCTACCCTACACTCTCTGTCACTCAAAGAAGCAGATGGTCTCTGTATAGACTTGAAGCTGTTGTTGGGCTTGATTGCTACAGAGGAGCGAGTCAAGACACCAGCAACATGCTGATCACGCCGCGGGTAGCTATCTCGACGGAGGAAATGAGATCTACCCTCAGGACGGTGGAAGTCACGACCAGGAGCATATCGAGGACGAAAGCCAGAAAACTCAGAAAATCCAAGTCCTCGATGATGCCCAAACCTATCCAGCTGAACAGTCCTAGACCTCGTGTGGGTCTTAGGTGCACTCAAGGTCTGGGGCTGACCCTGAATACGCCTAAGAGACTCAACACGGTCTCTCTGCGCGATCTTGGCGTGCCTAAAGCACCGATCGATCAAATGCCCATCCTTCTGATAGAAGGTGCAGGGATACTTCACCTTCTGAGAGGTAGAAGTAGCACGATCAGGCTTCGCCTTCTGAGAGGTCGAAGCAGCAGGTGGAATCACCTTACTGTCAGAGATCCCTTGGACAAAGCCCGCAGACTTAAATTGGATTTTCTCGGTCCTGGGCTCAGTCTCGATCACACCTGGTGCTATGGATTGGAGCACGGCAGGTGGATGCTTCCTCATGTCCTCATAGAAATCGTATCCTAGACCTTGATTAAATCTGTAAATCTTGGATTGGTCTAGAATAAGATTAAGCTTCTTCTTGCCGCCTACAAATCTCTCGAGAGTGTTCATAAGATACTGACACTCCCGAAAAAGAGAGGTGCAAGAAGAGCAGGGGAAGGAGAGACAGCAGAAGGTAAAAGAGCAGAAGAAGAACCAACAGCAGAGGAAAGAATGGCTTGTGTACGCACAGCCGACTATGAAGGGACAGTCCTACTACTAGCCGGTTGGTTCACGTCGCTAGGCGTCTCCATCTTACCCTTGGGCTCCTTCCCAACCTCAGCACATACATTACAAGCAGAAGATGGCTTCTCTAGAAGGTCCTTAGTTAGCTTCACATATTTTTCATCCAAAGCAATCAAATCAGATTTTAGTTTGTTACAATTAATGCATGGTGAGCTAACAGGGTCCTTAGAAGCATATTGAGCCAATTTGTTATTATTGTCAATCATCTCTTGAAACTGTTTGGAAACAGATTCAAGCTCAGCAGTCAATTTGGGACAATTAACACACGAAGCAATAGGTTCAAGAAGAAAAGCTTGTAGTTCAGCAATTTTATGATCTGCCCATTTTAGATTCATCTTCAGATTATTACAATTTTCACAAGACTCGGGCAGATCCAGAAGCATGGTATAAAGACCTCTAACTGCGTTGTCCTTATTCTCACATGAGGTGCATGCAATAGTCTCAACAGTAGTAGATGAAATAGAAGCAACCCTACTCATCTCTAGTTCAGCCAATAGACTAATGTTCTCCACCTTAACAATATCAAGTTCAGAGGACAGACTATCATGCGAGGTCCTTAATTTCTCCATGTCACCCAACAGAGCACAGCATGTATCACAATCATCACGGGAGGGAGCAGATGTAAGTGAAGTAAGCTCCCGTGATAGTCTATCTACTTTCTTCTCTAACTCGGTACACCTAGCCCTAGCTCTACCTTGAAATCCACCTAGCTTAAGAAAAACATGATTGAGCTGGTCGTAGGTGGGGGATATCTCGTCGGAGTCGGAGTACAGCTCGCTGTCGCTCACTTCGCCCTCAAGGGTCATGAAGCACATGCCGGAGAAGTCATCGCTGTCCTTGGGATCTTGGTCACCCGTCTTGTCGTCGTCACTCCATCCCTCCACCTCGCTGAGGTCGAGGTCGTCGAAGGCGGTGAGGACGCGGTGGAAGAGCTTTTTGGCCTTCCGAAAGTCGCGGAACTTCTTCTTGCCTTGAGGATGCGCTAGAGGCTTCTTGTTGCGGTTTTTGTCGGTGTAGTCATTCTTGCCTGAACCGCCGTAGTCACCTTTGCTCTTCCCCAACTTGGGGCAGTTTGCCCGAATGTGGTTGGGGCCACCACACTCGAAGCAAATCACGGGTCCTCCTCTCTTTCCGTCCCTCCTCCTCTTGTAAGCATGAGAAAATCTCCGAGCTAGGAGGGCTAACTGCTCATCCGCAAGCTGCTCTAACTGATCATCAGTTATGTCACAGAGAGCAGCAAGGGAGAATCCACACAGCGAATCAGAAGAAAGACCAGAAGTCGAACTAGGATCGGTGACTAGGGCCATCGACTGTGACTTCGACTTGCGAGAGACAATGTCAATCTCGTGAGTCTTGAGGCGCGAGTACAGCGCATCAAGAGTCAAAGTCGAGAGGTCCGTGGTGTCTTTGATGGTAGTCACCTTCGTCTCCCAAACACGAAGGTCGAGTGCAGCGAGCATCTGTCGAGCATTATCCAAGTCGGGGTATGTGAGACCGACCGCTCGGAGGTTGCTCAGAATCTTGTGAAAATACGCAAAGCACTCATCGAGGGACTCACCAGCGAGCATTTCAAACTTGTTGTAATCTTGCTTGAACTGGTCCTGTCGCACCGTCTTTATTTGGGTGGTGCCCTCATGGTAAGCATCGAGGGTCTCTCAAATATCGAAGGCGGACGAAAGATGAGAAATGCGGTCAAACTCGCTACGACTCAGGCCCTGGATTATGATGTTCCTTGCCTTAGCGTTTGCCTCAACATCATGCATATTTCCAGCATTGATGTTCTCATCGGCATTGATGTACGTCTCCATTCGGCTCTTCCAGAAGGGATAATCAATCCCATCAAAAACTGGGGGCTTAGTCGAGTACTTGTCCATCGCCATGGCTCTAGAGACCGGTTAAGATCTATTGAGAAGAGCTAACCGGCTCTGATACCAATTGTTGGACCGAAATGGCGACAAAGGGGGGTGAATGTCGACTTTAAAAACAATTCCCTAAAAACTCCACTTAAAGAACCGCCTCTCCAATAGCTACGAAAAGCTATGAAGTGGAGAAGCTAGACTCTCTGGAAACTCAAGCACTTAGAGGAAAAGATACTGCAAATCGGGAAACCAACAAGGAGTCGAAACTCAACAACAAAAGCATGTATCACAGGCTGGCTAAAGGAGGGCCGATTAGACCTCAAAGGGCTGGGCGGTCAGACCGGAGAAGACAGACCGGTCTGACCGGTTGCACAGGGGCGGTCTGACCGCCATTTCCACACCGGTCAGACCGGTGGCAAGGGTCTGGTCTGACAGCTTAGCCTGACTGAGGCTGCGCAGACAAGCAGAAAATTCAGATTGAAAAACCTAGAAACTTGAAACTGAAGATTCCAATGAAATTTGAGACTAGGAAATGAAATCCTCAGACTACAGGCTCTGGAATAGAAACTAAATAGCAAATCAAACTCAGGAAATAAACTAAATCATTCTAAAGGCAGGAGATTTGGATTTGAGCCAAAAATCTGAAAATGAAGTAGATGAGAGTTGTAATTTTCAGATTGCCCATTGTTCATCCATCCTTTCTCCAAGAAATTTTGCACTTGAGTTAGCAAAAATCTCAGGAGATTATGCACCAAATTTCATGACCTCTTATGAAGAGAAAAGAAAGATTCAAGAAACTTCTGTATCCAAACCCTAGAAAATTCAACAACCTGAAAAACTACAGAGAGGAGTACCAAAACCCAAATTTCTCTTCAATCCTTGAACCTTGACTCATGAAACTTTGAGAATAACTAATAGATAGCCTCAGGACTCTAGATACCAAGTTTCATGCCATCACACGAAGGGAATCAAGAATAGCACCAAAACCCTAGAAGTGACAGAAACAGAACAGAGGAAGCCCAAAACCCAAATCTAAAATTAAACGAAGTTTGCTCTTGGAAAAATTGATCAAATGATCTTGAGGCATCATTCCAAGATAGAGCAACCCATTTTGGGCCATCCCAGCAAGAAACAACTCAAAATCACGAAAAGACGAAAATCACACAAATGAAGAACGAAGAACAGAGAGGAGCTCGTGAAATAAACTTTTGGGATTTCATTCCTGGAAACAAGAGATACAAAGAACTACGTCCCCATACGCATGGACATTAGAACAAGGAAGATTACAAGCTCCTCAAACCATCCTCTCCCTCTCCCAAACACAAGAACATACGCACACTCTACATGCCTTGGAGAGGAGATGAACACACACAGATAGCTACGAAGGAGACATATCCTGCTCTCTTCTACCAACTCCCAACAACTAAAGCCTAAAGCCAAAACAAACTCACAAAGGTTCTTTTGACTCTAGCAAACCCTAACTCTCTCCCAAAGCCCACAAGAATACATGCAGCCACCAACACCTATTTATAGCCCTTGGCTAACGGGTTTCCAACCCGTTACGCCCGCTAAACCCGAACGGAACCGTCTCCCGCTTGTGCAGCCTTGCGAAATTACCAATTCGCCCCTCCTGCACCTTCCGGGAAGCTTCCGCGCTCCTTGTCATCCACGACTCGCAACCACCTCGAGTTCACGCCGTCTTCGACACATCCGACCGTTCTGACCTCAACGCCACCTGCGTCTCGCCATGACTCCGCCTCGATGTCCTGCAGCCATCACAGACAAGAAATACATCAAATAGCACTGCTCGATACATGTAAGCATAAATACATTAATGAAACCACATTAAGCATGAAATAGCTCAAGCCTGACAAGTCAACATAATATGCATCCTAACCACTTTGAACAGGTTTGACCAAGTTCGACCGAGCCCGATTGCGCCGCGCAACATCAAGGTCCGAACCAACCAAATCAAGCTCGACTTTTCTAAACCGATGTCAATTACTCATCACACACATGGGATGACCTCCACATGGTCTCTCAATGCTACTCAACAAACAAATACTTAACACTACCAAAATTGATCACTACTTTACCTCGAACCAAGAATTTCTACTATCAAATTGAGACAATGATCTAACAAGAGTGCTTCTAACACAAATTAACCACAAAATCTAACAACAAGAACAAGGTATCAAGCATGAATAGAGAACAACAACACAAGCATAACCTTTGATCCACCAAACACTGCAGCTCAATCACACATGGATAGATCACATGTATACATCATAGATCACCACTGAACACAAATAGCATTCCAAAGATTGGATTAACAGTACATAATTATCAATTAATGTTAGAAGTAATCAAGAAAAGTAGAATGAGAGAGAGAGGAATCAGAGGTAAACCGAGATGAAGCTGTAGCAGAGGTGGCCATCGGCAAAAGAAGTCGTTAAGCAGTCGGGGTTAGAGGAAGAAGAGGTCATAGTGGAGATCGGCAGTAGTAGCTAACCTGAGGTAGTAGAGCTTGTTGATGACCAGAGGGAGTTGGGGTAGCCGGATGTGGTGCTCGGTGGTGGAAGCTCAGGGTGGAGAGGAGGAGCACAAGGGGGCGAACGAGAGAGATTGTGGTAGAGGGAGAGCCAAGATGGGAGGTGGCTGGTGGAACGTTGGTTCTTGGTGGAGAAGATGGAGTGAGTGCCGGCTGGAGTATAGGGGAAGAAGAGAGCATGGTGGATGCCAGAAAGAGAAAGCACAGGGGTGCGGTGGAGGAGATAGGCCAGTGGCGGCTTACCAGATATGGAGCAGGAAGAAGGTGGTGGGTTGCGGGTGGAGAAGCAGAGGTGTGTGAGGGAATAAGAACAAACATGGAGCGCGTACGTGCGTTGTTTGTTATAGCGATATGGTTGCCTTCTTAGAAGAAAAAAAATAGATTTCCTCAATCTAAGTTGATTTTACTAACCTCTGGATTGATGTGGAGATTTGCACGTGGAAATGTTGTCATCTTCTTCACCGGTCGGTTGGTTGCTTCACCAGGCAATGGCAGAGCTAGGGTTTGGGTTCACCGAGACTAGAGTTAGATGGAGGGAGGGGTGGTGGAGGCATGGTGGTGGGTGCCGGTGGTGATGCCAATACTGGTTGTGGGATCGAAGGAGGGGTGGGTGGCTGGTCGGCAAGACGATGATGGCTCCGACTTGATGGCATTGGATCCGGCGGCGATGAACCACCCATGCTAGAGAAGGGGGAAAAGGTAGTGCGGTTGTGGGGAGATGACAGAAGGGTAGCGAAAGAGGTGAAGGTTTGCACCAGCAACCACTGTGAGACGGTGGGAGGCAGTGCAGCGGAGGGGTAGGGGCTGTGACGGGGACCTGTAGGGTTAGGGTTAGAGGTGAGTGTGTTTATATATGAGATCATGAGAAGATGATGAGGACCACAAGAAGTTAATCAAAGGCGAAAAACCATGATAAATAAAAAACTGTTACCTACGCATTAGAACGTATAAAAAAGAAAAACCATTATTCAATAGGAAGCTACTATCCACTACTATACCATTAGAAGTGCTCCCCAACAGTATAGCAAAGTTTCAGCAAGCTTCATGTTTTGTCAAAGTTTCTACAAATTTCTTGTTTCGTCAAAAGTTTTAGGTTAATGTTTCAACCAAGCTTCAGAAGGCTTCAGCAATGTTTTTAAAAGAGTTTCAAGCAAGTTTCATAGACTTTTAGCATGTTTCATGAAAAGTTTCAGAAGGTTTCAACAAGTTTCAAGAGGTTTCCATGAAGTTTCAAAGAGTTTTAACGAAGTTTCATCTAGTTTTAGCCAAAGTTTCACAAGTTTCAAAGTTTAGTATGTTTTAAGGATTTTCTTCATAACCTAAAGAATCGAAGCAAGTTTCAAACAAAAACATCAAAACTCAATGCGAGTTTCAATAAAGTTTCATGTAGATTTCACAAAAAAGAGAGAAGTTTGAAAAAAAAACATTTACAACCCAGATAGCAAAAGTGTTAAAAAGATGCACATGCATGCTTGTCATCATCATCACTGCTGGACACCGCACCGCAATGTTGTGCACCAACCTTGCATTGCCATGCTATTCACCCTGCCGCCACGCCGTTCCACGTGGCTGCGATCACCTCCTGTAGGATCATATGGCAAATCAGAGGGGGAATGAAAGAGTGCATTAATACTTGACTTGATGAGAAGTCGTATATGATGGTTTCACAACACTCACTTTGGTAGAGGGATCCTTTGCTATACCAGTAGATTTTAACACAATTGGTTTTGGTTCGGATTTTGTTTCAAATTTTCCAGGTTCCAAAAGCATAACGATATTAGAAGGATTATTCTTGGCATCCTCAACAAAATTAAATCCTAGACTATGTTTTTTCACGCTTGTTTTTGATTGATATAGAATCATATTTAAATTCTTCTTGCCAAAAGAGAACCTCTCTAACATGTTCTTAAGGTACTCGATTTCTTTGGACAGAGGGCAACACAAAGAGCACCTAACAGATTCAAGAGCTAGATCATTAGAAGCACTAGACTGAGCTAATTTTCTTTTTCATAAACTCCTTAACTTGTCTAGATAAAGCTTCTATTTCAGTGTGAAGTTTAGGACAATTAGATCAAGAAAGAGTCTCATTATAAAACATTTGTTGAATAGACTCCTAAGAAGAATTACGTCTATCTTGGAGCAAATCACATTTAGAGTATGCTTTAGATGAGTTAGACTTAAGCTTCTCAATTTCATTATTAGCAGATTAAGTTTTCATCATAGGAGTCATCTATCATTCTTAGTTGCTCAAATTTATCAGTTGCACTTCTAAGTCGAACTAGGCTTGTTGCACTAATAGATCTAGTAGTTTCCAACTCAAAATGCAAGACTTGACAGGACTCATAGGAATCGTTATTAGGAATAGAGGCTCTCAATCTATTGATGAGAGACCATGTGGTTATGACCCCATGTTTGTGATGACTAATTGACGAGGGTTCTGAAAAGATTGAGTTTAGTTTGTGCGTTTCGCGTCATGATGGCATTTGGCTCAGTCGAGTTTGGTTAGTCGGACTTGAGGCGTATTCTTCTTCCCGATCGGTCATTTGGGCCATTTTATGCTTGAGTACGATTCATTGATGCTAAACGTGATTACATGTTTCGAGCGGTGCTATGTGATGTGTTTCTTGTCTGTGATGGCTGCAGGACGTCGAGGTGGAGTCGTGACAAGGCACGGGATGACTGGATTAGGCGCGGGCGGTGCCGAGGTCAATGCGGTCGAGGTGTGCCGAAGACGACAAGGACTCGAGGTGGCTGCGAGGCTTGGAGGGCAAGGAATGAGGAAGCTTCCCGGAAGGTGCAGGAGGGGCGTTTTGGTGAATACGCAAAGCTGCACAAAAGGAAGTGGATTTGGTTAGAGTTAGTGGGTAAAGAGTAAAGCTTATTGGGCAAAGCAAAGGTGAACCCATTAAGCAAGGCTATAAATAGGTGCATGCCTCCTGGTTGTGTGGATGCCCTGATAGAGAGTGATGGCTTGGAGAGAGGGTTAGAGTTTGTTTTGCTTTTGCTTTCTTTTTAGTTGTTGAGAATTGTTGGAGCGAGCAGGGTTCTGTTGCTCTGTCTCCTCTTCGTTGGTCTGTGTAACAGAGAGATGAGATGAGTTCTTGAGATGTTTGTGTGAGGAGATAGTTGTAATCCCTATACAATCATTCATCTCTCTTCCTCTCTATCAATACAAGAATGATTTTGTTGGCTGTTTTCATCTTTTGGTTTCATTTGTGATGAATTTCAGTTTCTGCCTCCTTCTCTATTTCTTCTCTCGTGACATGAGGGTGAGGTGATTTAGAAGATTTGTGCAATCAGTTCTTAAAAGCTCTATGATAGAAAAGATTCATGGTCTTATGACCATTCCATTTTCTAAAGCTTTTTGAAGATTTAGCTTCTCATGTGAAATCAGATTTCTTCGTCACTTCTTCCCCTGCTCTTACAAAGTCTAGGGTTTCTTGTCAGGGGATAGTGGGTTTTCTTGTTTCCCTTCATAGGTTGCCATGAGATTTGCATGGGAAAACCCTGAGTTAATTGCTAAGTTGATTGTAAAGTTTCATAAGCAATAGATCAAGAATTGGCAAGCAATCTGAAATTCAGTCACTTCCCATGACTATTTTCAGACTTTTGGGTAAAATCTCAAATTCTTGATTTCCTGGTGATTTCTCTTGAACCTTGGTGTCCCTCTGCTATTTTGTTTCCAGTCTTGTCCCTTAGGCCTGAAAATATTTGCAGCTTCTTACCAAATTTGAAGATTTCACCAAGTTTCAGGATTTTCAACATTGTCGGGCTAACTGCAGCCATCAGTTTCAGGGTGGCCGATCGGACCGGACTTGACATGGCAGTTGGACCGGGTGGGAGCCGGCGGTCTGACCGGCAGCAAATGACCGGTCAGACCGGCCTGGCTATTGCGGTCTGATCGCCCGGCACATTGAGGTCAGACCGGCCCCTCTGCATTTTGTGCTGATTTTCAGTTTTTCCCTTGGGTGTCTTTCTCATTCCTCTTTTATGCCCTCTTTGAGGTTCCAGAGAGTCTAAGTCTTCCTCTCCATAGCTTTTTGTAGCCATAGGAGAGGAGACTCGCTCTTAAGTACTTTTCAGGGGGTGTTATTTTTAAATAAGCAACATTCACCCCCCTCTGTTGCCGATTTCGATCCAACAATTGATTTCAGAGCCGGTTAGCTCTTTCTCATAGATTTTAACCGGTCTCTAGAGCCATGGCGATAGATAAGTACTCGACTAAGCCCCCGGTTATCGATGGGATCGACTATCCCTTCTGGAAGAGCCGAATGGAGACCTATATCCAGGCTCAGGGCTACGCCATCTGGCACAAGGTCAAGGTCCGGTATGCTGCTCCTGCCGATGAGAACATCAATGCCGGAAACATGGCTGATGTTGAGGCGAATGCTAAGGCAAGGAACTTCATAATTCAGGGTTTGAGCATAAGCGAGTTCGATCGCATCTCTCATCTAACGTCGGCCTTCGACATCTGGGTGACCCTCGATGCATACCATGAGGGCACCACCCAGATCAAGACGGTTCGACAGGACCAGTTCAAGTGAGATTACAACAAGTTTGAAATGCTCGCTGGTGAGTCCCTCGATGAGTGCTTTGCGCGTTTCCACAATATTTTGAGCAACCTCCGAGCGGTCGGTCTCACATACCCCGACTCGAACAATGCTCGACAAATGCTCGCAGCTCTTGATTTACGTGTTTGGGAGATGAAGGTGACTACCATCAAGGACACCACCGATCTCTCGACCTTGACTCTTGACGCGTCGTACTCATGCCTCAAGACTCACGAGATTGACAAAGTCTCTCGTAGGTCGAAGTCGCAGTCGATGGCATTAGTCACCGATCCCAGTCTGGTTTCTGGACCTTCTTCTGAGTCGATCTATGGATTCTCTCTAGCTGCTCTCTGTGATGTAACTGATGATCAGTTAGAGCAGCTACCAGAGGACCAGTTAGCCCTTCTAGCCAGAAAGTTTTCTCATGCGTACAAGAGGGTGAGGGATCGAAAGAGGAGTGGCCCGATCATTTGCTTCGAGTGTGGTGGCCCCAACCACATTCGGGCGAATTGCCCTAAGCTGGGGAAGGGCAAGAACGACTACAGCGGCGTGAGCAAGAACGACTACATCAACAAGAACCGCAACAAGAAGCCCCCAGCTCATACCCAAGGCAAGAAGAAGTTCCGCGACCTTGGCAAACCAAGAAGCTCTTCCACCACGTCCTCACCGCCTTCGACGACCTCGACCTCAGCGAGGTGGAGGGGTGGAGCGACGACAATGGGACGGACGAGCAAGAACCCAAGGGCGGCGACGACGTCTCCGGCATGTGCTTCATGGCCCTTGAGGGCGAGATCAGCGACAGCGAGCTTTACTCCGACTCGGACGAGGTATACCCCTCCTATGACCAGCTTAATGATGCTTTTCTTAAGCTAGGAAAATTCCATGCTAGATCTAGAGCTAGGTGTAGCGAGTTGGAGAAGGAAGTAGATAGATTGTCACTGGAGCTTACTTCACTTATATCTGCTCCCTCTCGTGACGAATGCGATATATGCTCTGTCTTGCTTGATGACATGGAGAAATTAAGGATCTCTCATGATAGTCTGTCTTCTGAGCTTGACATGCTTAAGGTAGAGAATGTTAGTCTTTTGGCTGAACTCCTTCATCTACTGTTGTTGAGACTACATCTTGCACCTCATGTGAGGATAAGGGCAATGTGTTTAGAGATCTTTATACCATGCTCCTTGATCTGCCCGAGTCTTGTGAAAATTGCAATAATTTGAAATTGAACTTAAAAAGGGCAGATCATAAAATTGCTGAGTTGCATGATTCTTTACTTGAACCTATTGTTTCCTGCACCAATTGTCCAAAATTAACCCTTGAGCTTGAGTCTGTTTCTAAGCAATTCCAAGAAATGGTTGATCATAACAACAAATTGGCTCAGTATGCGACTAAGGACCCTGTTAGCTCACCTTGCATTAGTTGTGAAAAACTAAAACTTGAACTCGTTGTTTTGAATGAAAAATATGTGAAGCTAACTAAGGATCTTCTAGAGAAGTCATTAACTGATTGTGATGTGATTGCCTCAGTGGGGGAGAAGCCCAAAGGAGTATAGATGCTTAGGCACGATGACCAAACAGCTAGAGGTAGGGTTGTCCCTTCTAGTCCTTGCGAAGACCTCAATGTTGAGGCGGTTGTGCGTGCACATGCCATTCCTTCTTCTAATGTTGGTTCTTCCTCTTCTCCTGCTGCTGTCTCTTCTTCCCCCTGCTCTTCTTGCACCTCTCTCTTTTGGGAGTGTCGGTACTTTATGAACACTCTCGAGAGGTTTGTAGGAGGCAAGAAGAAGCTAAATCTTATTCTAGACCAGTCCAAGACTTGCAAATTCAATCAAGGTCTAGGATATGATTTTCTTGAGGATATTAGGAAGCATCCACCTGCCGTGCTCAGACCCATAGCCGCAGGTGTGATCAGGGTCAAGCCCAGAACTAAGAAAGTTCAATTCAAGTCAGCGGGATTTGTCCAAGGGATTTCTGACAGCAAGGTGATTCCACCTGTTGCTTCGGCCTCTCAGAAGGCGAAGCCTCATTGTGCTGCTTCTACCCCTCAGAAGGTGAAGTATCATTGCACCTTCTGTCAGAAGGATGGACACCTGGTCGAGCGATGCTTCAGGCGCGCCAAGATCGCGCGGAGAGACCGTGTTGAGTCTCTTAGGTGTATTCAGGGTCAGCCCCAGACCTTGAGTGCACCTAAGACCAACACGAGGTCTAGGACTGTTCAGATTGATGGGTTTGGGTATCATCGAGGACTTGATTTTTCTGAGTTTTCTGGGTTTCATCCTCGATATGCCTCTGGTCGTGACTTTCGCCGTTCTGAGGGTAGATCTCATTTTCTTCGTCGAAATGGCTACCCGCGGCGTGATCAGCGTGTTGTTGGTACTCCGACTCGCTCTCCCATAGCAGTCGAACCCAACAACAGCTTCAGGTCTGCTCATGGACCTTCAGACTTGTTGAGCGACAGAGAGCGTAGGGTAGCTAGAGGTCAGTCGTGTGTGGCTACTTCTTCTACTCGACGTGTTACTCAGTATTGGTTGCCAAAATCACTCTTGATTTACCCCAGTATTGAGACTTTACTCTCTCGTTGACTCAGGTTCGCCGGGCAGGGAAGAGAGAGGTTTGGCTCGTTGACTCCAGGTGTTCTCGACACATGACTGGAGACTCTCGTTGGTTCTCTTCCCTAGCTCGTGCTCCAGGTGATGAGACGATCACCTTCGGAGACGCTTCGTCTGGGCGCGTCATCGCCAAAGGTACAGTACGCGTTAATGAGTCTTTTATTTCGAAAGATGTTGCCTTGGTTAGTAACCTCCAGTATAATTTGCTTTCTATTTCTCAGCTTACCAATGATGGCTTTGAGGTGAGCTTTAAGAAAAATGCTTGCAAAATTCTTGATTCTTCGGATAGTCTAGTTTGCGTGATGAGGACATCACTTCTTCGGATACATACAACACTCCTCCACTTGACATTCAAGGACCAATCACTAGAGCCCGCGCCCGACAATTGAATTTACAGGTGAGCTCGTTCCTAAGTACTTCCTTTTGTTCATTTGAGAATAGATTGCTACCTAATGATTTAATTATGATTAGGAACCATGGAGAGGACTTGGAAGTACATGGAGAAGGGCTACAAGGCGCACAAGTCCAGCAAGGGTGGTCGAATCATGTTGGAGGTCCAACTCAAACCGACTTCGAATCGAACTCGGAGTCCAGGACCAGGCCGCACTAAAACGGACGCCCAGATCGCATCCGGACTCCGTTTTGGACGTTCTACATATGTATGGAAAGCTGAGAAGACTACCTTTCCAATGGCTCTGGTCCCATGTCAAAATTCCTTCTGAGTCAACGGGAATCGTCGAAACAAGTGGACGTTCAGAATCTGTCAGGGTGCTGCGCCACCGTCTTTTGGGCCTTTCGGCTTTGTATCGTGTTGGAGCCCATTAGGGGCGCGTACAGGGGTTTTGCACGTCCCTCAATCCTTTATATCCAGCCGCCACCCCCACCATTAGGGTTTGGGTTTTGCTTAGATTAATCTGTCTTTGAACAGTTTCGCCGTTCATCGGTTTGTGAGACCCCAACTTGTGAACTTAATATTTATTCGCAATTTCAGATTGCATCTTGTACTCTCTTGCTTGTGTTCTCGATTCGCTTGCATGAGATAGCCTTCTTGGCGAGGTCAATCGTGTTCGGCACGGTTGATAACCAACGGAGCAGTGGTGTAGTGATTGCGAGGGGTTCGATCTGTTTTGGTCGGAGCCTTTGGATCATCAACGTCGAGATCTCCACAATCGACTTATCAGTACCTCTCGGAAGATCGGGCCATCGTCACATCAGTTGGTATCAGAGCAACGGTTGCCCGTGAGGTAATTCTTGTATCCCTAGTTAGTAGATTGGTTTTTATTTCCTATAGCCCAGAAAAAAAAATTGCCCCACAAAAAGAGTTAATTCCGCTGTCCAAACCCCGTTGTGCCTCTCAATCTGTGAGTTTTGGTTTGCTAAATTGAATTTTTGTCCGTCATAGCATTGTCTAGTTGCTGGTCATATCCTTGTTCCAATAAAAATCCAAACAAAAGAAAAATCCCCCACCCCAAACCCTAATTTCCAATTTCGGCTGTTTTTTCCTTTCTCTGCAGCCGCCACCAAAAACGCCATAACTTTTGATTCCGAGATTATTTTTGAGTGGGACCACCGCCATTAGATTCAAAAATCCCTTATCCATCTATCTGTAAAATTTCACGTCATTCCAGCAAGTCAGTTAAGAGATATATGCGGTGGACGTTGATCTAAAATTCCAGATTGAATCTGCAACAGTCGGCACTTGTGAATTTTGTGCGACTTTTTCAGTCGGTTTCCAGAACTTGGCCCCAAAACAAAAGTTGTAGAAAAAGCCGTCAGAAAACGGAGAAAAAAAGAATCATTGAAAAAAAGGCAACTGACAAAAAGTTACGGCCAAAATACCGACGTTCTGTCTAGTGGACAGGAATCTTCAGTTTTCAGTTTTGGGTTAATCCTTGTGTTCTTCAATTCCAGATTGCATTGGATTGAATTATCTTCTATTTACCACTCCTACACATTGCCATACACTTGTTTTTAGCCTTCTTCCATCCTTGGTTGATCAGCAACATAGGCTAAGTGCTAGATACGAACTATAATTCAATTCTATGCAATTCTGAAATTAACTGATTGTTCTCCATTGCTACCATATTGTGCCTTCCAAGCTACACCTACTCTTGATCAGAACAGGTTCCCTCTTGCAATCGTACCCACGCTCAACATGGTGTCACGAACCAGCCACCGGTTGTACCACCTGCTGCATTGGTAAGAACACTTGTAAGAGTGTGGTAAGACGCTTGAGAATGTGTGATTCCACCTTCCACCACCTAGTAGTTGATAGGGATAATACCTTTGTGTTGTCTTTTGTTTTCTACTAACCATGACAGGTGGGTCGTCTGATGATCAAGTGTGTGTTTTAAAGGGAGAGTTCATGACACTCTGGGATGGACAACGCATCAATAGGAAGCTTCAAGATTCGACGGACACATGGCAGCGCTCCATCAGTTCCATTAATGAGAGACAAAACCGCGACGCTAGTGCTTCATTTGCTGCCCAAGATGCACGCCCACGACACCGCCTACATCAAAACCGTCACGGTATGGGAGGTAATAATTTTCAGCACCACAATGATCGTTCTAATCATGACCCATTTGGTAAAGTCAAGTTTACCATTCCATCTTTTTCTAGTCTTTATGATGCTGAAATATATCTTGATTGGGAGATGACGGTAGAGCAGAAGTTTAATGCTCACTTGGTTCCTGAGCAACATAGAGTTAGACAAGCTACTAGTGAGTTTAAGGACTTTGCTATTATCTGGTGGAATGACCTGGGTACCATGCGCTTACAACCTGATACATGGGAGCGGTTAAAAGAGGATATGCGTGCTAGATTTGTTCCTCCTGCTTTTAAACATGAAATGCATAAGAAATTGCAGTGCTTAGACCAAGGTAATAAATCTGTCGAGGAATATTATCAAGAACTACAAATAGGCTTGTTGCATTGTAATGTTGTAGAAGATGAGGAGGATAAGATTTGTCGTTTTTACGGGGGTTTACGGCGTGAAATTCAGGACATTGTTTATTATAAAGATTTTACTACTATCAACCAGTTGTTCCAGCTTGCTATGCTTGCAGAAAAAGAATTGCAGGGTAGGCAACAAAGGACAAGGAGCAACTTTGGAGGTACGTCTACATCGAGATCAACGCCTGGGCAAGCCAAGATAGCCCCACCTCCTATTTGTCGAGCTGCTGCCCCCTCTGTGAGTAGGGCGCGTTCAGCAGCACCGTCGCCACCATCACGCACACCTGAGATGAGCAAATCTACTAGTGTGCAAGCACCAGCACAGAGCTCTTCATCGGTTGCTTCCACGGGCCGTACGACGGGCATTGTGTGCCACCGTTGTAAAGGGATGGGTCACGTCATGAGCGATTGCACAAGTCAGCGGGCGTACATTGCGACAGAAGATGGTGGTTATGTAAGTGCTAGTGATGTTGAGGACGAATATGCTCTTGCAGCTAACCTTGCAGTTGAGAACCATGTCGAAGAGGAGCATAAACTGATTGAATCACTAACCCCATTGGTTGAGAATGAAGATAAAGAGATGGATGCACTTACATCATCTGAGGAGAGCCAAAAAGATAAAGAACATGGTGCTATCATCGCTCACGGTACTGATTTGGTGCTACAACAAGACATAGAGCAACCTTGTGAGTATATACCTGCTATAGTGCAATCTTTTGATATTCCTTGTGTTGACTTAAATGAACCATGTGCTAATCTAAATTCTCATAATTTTGCACATATCGAATTAATAACACATAAAGAAGTTTTGACTAGAATTTCTCCTGCTAATTCATTATATTACATCATGTTGGATCTTCCTATGAAATTGTCACATGCTATGGAGAAAGTTTCTGAACTTGCATGTTCAAAATTCTTGTTTAATGCCTACACCTCTGGATATAAGTTTAATTTGATTGGTGATTATGGTGTGGAAAATCAATTTCTTGTATATCGAATATGTATAACTTGCAATCACATGGATAAATTGAAACTTGCTGTTTGGGACAACAATTCTTGTATGCTAAATCATGTTCAATGTGAAAGGGAAGTAAAATTTAGTACTCATCCAATGCCTATGTGTTCATCGCTTTTTGCACTATCTAGTATGGACAATCTGAATAAAGATGATGAATTATGGCAGAACATACAAGTCTCTTCACCCTTGTTAGATGAATTTGCTATGGTTCAATTGAGATATGATTATGTGGATGAACTTTTCTTGATTCCAAAAGTTGTAATTTTTCCCATATGTGCCACCACTACATGTTTACAACGTCAAAGATTTGAATTGCATAAATGCTTCACTTACATTTGCAAAACAAGTTGCAACAATTACTGTGTGACAAATTTTGAATTGCTTATTAACTTATATGATTACTCTTGGGTTAATAATACAATTAGCTTTTATGATCGTTGCTGTTTTATAGCATTAATTGTGCAACAACGAAGAACTGTTAAAACGGATGACATATACATATACCATGCATACACCTTGGCTTCTTTGTTACCATATTTTCAGCTTATCAAAAGCCGAGGACGGCTTTGTTTGCAAGAAGGGGAGGATGATAAGAACATGAACCCTATGGATACAACCATATTTGCTCTACTTGTTGTTACAATTACAAGAGCTCCTACGCATCACTTAAATTATGAGGTGAGCTCGTTTCAAAGAGATTTTACTTTATTTGATAAAGAACTTATGATATTACATAATGAGAGTTTGTTGCGTTTGTTATCATATACCAAGATTTATGATCAAGATCATGCAATACGTGATGCTACACCTATGTTAAAACCGAGGACGGTTTTCTATCAAGAAGGGGAGGATGATGAGGACATCACTTCTTCGGATACATACAACACTCCTCCACTTGACATTCAAGGACCAATCACTAGAGCCCGCGCCCGACAATTGAATTTACAGGTGAGCTCGTTCCTAAGTACTTCCTTTTGTTCATTTGAGAATAGATTGCTACCTAATGATTTAATTATGATTAGGAACCATGGAGAGGACTTGGAAGTACATGGAGAAGGGCTACAAGGCGCACAAGTCCAGCAAGGGTGGTCGAATCATGTTGGAGGTCCAACTCAAACCGACTTCGAATCGAACTCGGAGTCCAGGACCAGGCCGCACTAAAACGGACGCCCAGATCGCATCCGGACTCCGTTTTGGACGTTCTACATATGTATGGAAAGCTGAGAAGACTACCTTTCCAATGGCTCTGGTCCCATGTCAAAATTCCTTCTGAGTCAACGGGAATCGTCGAAACAAGTGGACGTTCAGAATCTGTCAGGGTGCTGCGCCACCGTCTTTTGGGCCTTTCGGCTTTGTATCGTGTTGGAGCCCATTAGGGGCGCGTACAGGGGTTTTGCACGTCCCTCAATCCTTTATATCCAGCCGCCACCCCCACCATTAGGGTTTGGGTTTTGCTTAGATTAATCTGTCTTTGAACAGTTTCGCCGTTCATCGGTTTGTGAGACCCCAACTTGTGAACTTAATATTTATTCGCAATTTCAGATTGCATCTTGTACTCTCTTGCTTGTGTTCTCGATTCGCTTGCATGAGATAGCCTTCTTGGCGAGGTCAATCGTGTTCGGCACGGTTGATAACCAACGGAGCAGTGGTGTAGTGATTGCGAGGGGTTCGATCTGTTTTGGTCGGAGCCTTTGGATCATCAACGTCGAGATCTCCACAATCGACTTATCAGTACCTCTCGGAAGATCGGGCCATCGTCACATCATTGCGGGATTTCTCGTTTTGGGAGAATCTTTCATGCTGATTTTTCTGAGTCTTCTGGTGATCCTCTCCGGTGTTTAGTTGCTTCTGAGTCCCGTGACCTTACCTTCTGGTATAGAAGACTTGGTCATATTGGATTTGACCATTTAACTCGAGTTAGCGGCCACGATCTCATTCGTGGTCTACCGAAACTCAAGATGGTCAAAGATATTGTTTGCACTCCTTGCCGGCACGGCAAGATGGTTGCCGCTTCTCACCCTCCGGTCACAGTGACTATGACTGATGCACCAGGACAACTGCTCCACATGGACACAGTTGGACCAGCGCGAGTGCAGTCAGCAGGAGGGAAGTGGTATGTTCTTGTCGTGGTCGATGACTTCTCGAGGTTCTCATGGGTGTTTTTCTTAGCCTCGAAGGTTGAGACGTTTACACATTTTCGAGGTCTTTTCAGTAGGCTTTCTATTGAGCTTCCGGGTGCCTTACGAGCGATCCGCAGTGACAATGGCACGGAGTTCAAGAATTCCTACTTTGAGAGGTTCTGCGATGAGACAGGTGTAGAGCACCAGTTCTCTTCTCCGCACGTCCCACAGCAGAATGGCGTCGTGGAGAGGAAGAACCGTACCTTGGTCGAAATGGCCAGGACGATGCCTGATGAGTATTCTACACCTAGGAAGTTTTGGGCCGAGGCTATAGCGACCGCGTGCCATGTTTCAAACAGAGTTTTTCTTCGGGCACACTTGCATCGCACTTCCAGTATCTCTCATTTTCGTGTGTTTGGTTGCAAGTGTTTCATTTTGAAGTCTGGGGACCTAGATAAGTTCGAGTCATGCTCTTGTGAAGGCATCTTTCTAGGCTACTCGACTTCTTTGCGGGCGTATAGGGTTTGGAACTGCGAGTCTAGTAAGTTGGTAGAGACCTGTGAGGTGACCTTCGACGAGGCCAGTCCGGGGACTAGGCCCGATATCTCAGGTTCTTTAGAGCAGTCCGAGCCCATCTTTGTGGACGATGAGGAGGATGAAGATGAGAGTTGTCTACTCGATCCAGTTTCTCATCCTCTACTTGAGGTGCCTTCGTCCACGGCACCTCCAGGTGATCAGCCTATGCCTTCTGCTTCCTCTGGAGCTAGTGGCTCTGTTCCTACCTCATCAGCTCATGAGGTAGAGGCCACTTCTTCGTCTCATCCAGGACCTCCCCGACATATCCAGAAAGACCATCCTTCCGAGCAGATGATTGGAGACCTCTTTGAGCGAGTCACATGCTCAAAGTCTGGCATGTCACATTTCTGTCTCCATTCTGCCTTTGTTGCCTCATTCGAGCCCAAGGACGTTTGTCATGCTCTTTTTGATGAGTCTTGGGTCAATGTCATGCATGAGGTGTTAGAAAATTTCGAGAGAAACAAGGTCTGGTCGCTTGTTGAGCCCCCTCGAGGTCACTATATCATTGGGACTAAGTGGGTGTTCAAAAACAAGCAGAGTGAGGATGGGGTTGTCATTCGGAACAAGGCTAGACTGGTAGCTCAGGGCTTCTCCCAGGTTGAGGGTCTAGATTTTGAGGAGACTTTTGCCCCTGTAGCTAGACTTGAGGCCATTAAAATCCTGCTTGCTTTCGCAGCTTCTAAGGGTTTCAAGCTTTACCAGATGGATGTCAAGAGTGCCTTTCTCAATGGGTTTATTGAGGAAGAGGTCTATGTGAGACAGCCTCTAGGTTTCGAGAACCCCAAATACCCAAACCATGTCTACAAGCTTTCCAAAGCCTTGTATGGACTTAAGTAGGCCCCTAGAGCTTGGTATGAGAGGCTTAAGTCTTATCTGTTGAGTCATGGTTTTGAGATGGGTAAGGTAGATAAGACTATGTTCATTCGTAGGCATAGCACTGATCTTCTACTCGTCCAGTTTTATGTGGATGACATCATCTTTGGCGGCTCTTCTCATAATCTTGTTTCACAGTTCTCGGATGTCATGAGCACCGAGTTTGAGATGAGTATGATGGGTGAGTTGTCCTTGGCTTCCAGATCAAGCAGACTCGGGAGGGTACCTTCTTGCATCAGGGCAAATACACTCGTGACCTCCTGAGACGGTTTGACATGAGTGATGGCAAGCCAGTGTCAACTCCTATGGTATCCACAGCTTCTCTTGACCTAGATGAGGACGGCGAGCCAGTCGATCAGAAGGAGTATCGCAGCATGATTGCCTCCCTCTTGTACCTCACTGCCTCGAGGCCGGACATACACTTCTCCATATGTCTGTGTGCTCGCTTTCAGGTTTCTCCTCGCGTATCTCACCGCTAGGCGGTGAAATGCATCCTTCGGTACCTTCGAGCTACCATTGACTATGGTATCTGGTACTCTTCCTCGCCTATCTTTCCTTGAGAGACTACTCGGATGCAGACTTTGTTGGCTATAGGATAGATAGGAAGAGCACTTCTGGCACCTGCCAATTCATTGGCACTTGTCTTGTTTCTTGGTCTTCTAGGAAGCAATCTGGTGTTGCACAGTCCACCGCAGAGGCCGAGTACGTTGCTGCCGCCAGTTGCTGCAGCCAGGTGCTTTGGATGCTTTCGACCCTACGGGATTTTGGGTTAGTCATAGACAGTGTTCCACTCTTTTGTGATAACACTTCTGCGATCAACATTGCCAAGAACCCAGTGCAACATTCTCGGACCAAGCACATTGATATCAGATATCACTTCCTTCAAGACCATATGGAGAAGGGTGACATAGTGCTCCAGTTTGTGGAAAGTGACCACCAGTTGGCTGACATCTTTACCAAGCCTTTGGATAGTTCTAGGTTTTTAGCTCTACGGGGAGAGCTTGGGGTGGTCTGTTCTTATGGACTGTTGTGAGGGGGAGTTTTGCGCTTCATGCTTTATCTTGTTTATTATGCTCTTGCTTCTTTCTGTTGCATTGCATATGGGTGCATTGGGCTTAGTCCTTCTAGCATAGATTAGAGTGTTTCTCTCATCTAATTGCTTAGACTTCTTTATCTCATCGTATGATTCTAGGATGCTGCTTATTAGCTGTTTCACTTCTCACTAGGTTGAGCTCACTCACTTCTTATAGGTATTAGCGAGGGTTGGGTCACCCTCGGGTACAAAGGGTACGTGTTTGCTCCTTAGTGTGTTAGATGATCAGCTGATAGTTCTAGAGTCATATGGGGTAGATGAGAGTCAGTCTGAGCCATAGTTTCCCCTATATCTTGTCTATGCTTTGAGGACTGCCTTTTCTGATTTTCTTGCCAGCTTCTCGTTTTTATTGCTTTGGTTCAAGGGGAGTTCATTTGGGAGCTTCTAGATCTTAATGATGACATAACTCAACTTGAACTAAAAGCTGCATCACATGTTGAGGGGGAGCTGGATTTTCTTGCATTTTAGCTTTTTACATTGTAATATAACTACATGGAGCCTTGATTATTATCCTGTTATGACATGTTTACAATGAATTACATCTTGCCATGATCTGAGCTTACTTGCTAGATATATCATGATTTTATATGTGTAGTCTAGTCTTTGCCATGATAGGTTGATCTCTTTTGTACAACCTTTTAAGAAAGCAAAAGGATCTTCTTAAAAAAAGATCTCTTTTGTGCGAAAAAACTGATCTCACCAATTCTTTTTCATGAGACGGCTTGCAATTGCACTAGGCATGAACTCAGGAGGAGTTTTGGATGACTGAGACTATCTTCTTAAGCTTCTAGCTTGGAGTGGTCGCATAAGGCTTGAGATCTAGCACATACCTACACAAAAAACTGGTTCGAAACAATCATGAGATTTATAAAGAAAAGCATGTCAATTGTGCTCAATTTGCTTAATTCCACAAAGGACAAGTACTTAAACAAATGTCTCAGTCTTGAACTTGTAGCACTCTAAATCGACTCAATACTAGCTTTTTGGTTCCACTTAGACTATTGACATGGCCTACATCATCTTTGGATACCTTTAGCTATACTGCACTACAAGAAATTTGAGTATCAGTGACAAATATAGTTATGATGAGAAACGAAAATGTCATAGATTAGCTATCATTCCATGATGATTCAAGTGATTTCGTCATTAATATGCGGGACGATACCTTCGACGCCTAGTTTTGTGACGAAAACAAATATTTGTCACAGAATATACAGAAAACCATGATGATTGTTTATATTCGTCATAAAAGAAATTATTATTCGTGACGATTTATTGGATGATGAAAAAAATATTGTCAAAAAAAAGTTAGGGCGAATGGGGCCATTGTGAAGTAGTCAAAATTCTGCCAATTCCCCAATCAACACAAAACCCTAGCCGCCGCAATTTCTGGGGTAAGCCCGGTTTTCTTTCTCCCATCGCCTCCCCTTGCTTTCCTCCCCTCTTCTCCAGCCACGGCGCCGGCGAGGCCGGGCCATCTCGCCGGCGGCCGCCACCGTCTCTCCTCCACTTCTCCACCTTCTCCATCAACTCCCGCCGCTCCTCTACCACTTCTCCACCCGCGCCTCCTACTCCCATGCGCCCCCGCTGCTCCTCACCCGCGCCGCCTTCTCGCCATTTCCGGCCGTCGCCTCTTCCATTAGCACCGCCCCCTTCTTCTTCGGCATCGCCCCCTTCTCCGCCCGCCGCACGCCACCGTCCACCTCTCCCCGCTGCTCCTCACAGCGCCGCCCCTCTGCTCTTCTTCAACCGCGCTCCTCCCTTCTCCGCCTTCTCCGCCCGCCTCTCTTCCTCACCGGCAGCCGCCTTGCTCTCCGGTCTCCGGCTTCCTCTCCTCTACCTCAACTCCCTCCGGCAACTCTCCCCTCTGCGCCACTACTCCTTTCACCGGCCGCCGGCTTCACAGCGCCGCCATCCCGACGCCATCCTCTTGCGACCGCGAACACCTCGACTTCCTCTTCACCGAGCGCCGCCCCAGCCGATCTTCATCGCCGGATCTTCTTCAACCCCGGTCGGCCGCCGCCTGTCTCCGACCACCTCTGCAGAGTATGACTATTGTATTCTTTAGAACCCTAAGAATTTTTACTGATTTATTCCTTGAATCAAACTAATAATTAACAAATCAAATATGATTTGTTTCTTAATTTCACTGAGTTGCTAAGACTTAAGACATGCATATGATTGCTAAGATCGGGACACGCTTGTGCAATCTGATTTGATTCCCAATTAAAATGCCTATCTTGCAAGTGGTGATTGGCGCTGTGGTGAAGCTACAAATGAGAGGAACTATTCAGATGTTCCCATCTTTTGCTTTTTTCCTGTGATGGCTAACATGTTCAGCCCATACTTATGTTGGTTCTTCTGGATTAGAGAATGGAAAATTAGATTTGTGGTGCGATTTTATATAGTGCTTTCTGTTTTTTCTTCGCATGCTAGATTTGGGAGGATTAATCTCAATCGCAAGCCCTGTAGAATGGATTTGAATACCTTCGGTTTCTTCCAAGGAGATGACATAAAAAAAAGTCTATTGTAAGCTACCAATTAATTTGTAGGACTCTTAGATGGTTTTGTCTTGTTTTCAGTCAAATCTATGACATGTTAGATTTATCAGATGGTTTAGTCTTGTTTTCAGTCAAATCATAGAGGGGGTATAATCTTCCCTTCATTATTAATGACGGTAACAGATGTTCATATAGTACGCACAGTTCACATGTCTAGATGCAAAATCTCATCTATGCAGCTTATAAGACATTTATGAAACATCCATAGCATAATGTAACACTTTGATACTTAAAGCCAGCCATTGTTTCTAATTATTAAAATCATTATCATATCTGTATGCACTGGGTTATGACTCAAATTTTGAACATGTTATCAAATAGAAATATGTCTGATGATTTAATTTTAGTATTTTATCTTTGCATACATGAATATGAGCTGGCTGTTTTTTTTTTTTGAAAGGGGAGCTAGCTGGAATATTAAGTTTCATTGCTAGAAAATTGTAGGTTGCAAAAAAAAGTGGATCATATTAAAGCCAAGGGAGGTACAGTAACTAGAGAACCAGGTCCAGTAAAAGGTGGGAAATCAGTAATCGCCTTTTATTGAAGAGCCTGATGGTTACAAATTTGAACTTATAGAAAGAGGTCCTACACCTGAGCCTTAATGCCAGGTAATGCTTCGAGTGGGAGATTTTGATAGTGCTATAAATTTCTATGAGAAGCAACTTTTGTTTGGACTGGGATTGGTATTAAAGTTTTCTCCTTACCTAATTTTGGAATGAGTTCTAATTTTTGACATAATTGTTATGATAAGGCATTTGGCATGGAACTTCTCCGCAAAAGAGACAATCCTCAGTACAAGGTTGATACTTTTCAAAACCATTCCATCGATGCACCTCATAACTTACGTTTGCTAAGGTTTTTATCTGATGCTTGCTAACATGAGATTGGAATATACAACATGCACTACTACTTCAAAAGTAACAGAAAACATCTTAATGTAGATACTAATTTGGCTTTGTCCCATATTTGGTACACTGGCTATATAATTTAGAACACTTCAAAAGCTTTAGAGTACTAATGTTATTTGTAGCCAAACCTAATGGCTCTAGCTTTTTCCTCTTAAAGATCTATCAACTGATATTCTTAGGCTTTGCCATTCTTCAGGACTTTGACTGGCTGTAGAGTTCTAATTCTTCTTCAAAAATGCCCCTAGCAAGCCTCAAGTGCTGGTGAAGATGATAGCCCAGATGCAGCCTTCGTCGATGCTGAATACTGGGAGGCCTTCTGCTAATCAAACCTGTCCCCGTTGCAAGCCCAAGCAATTCTCTATATCACCTCCACTGCAAAAGAGGCTATGGTTGTGGCCTATTAGCACCTGGAGGTATATGCAGCAATGTTACAATTTTTGTCTTGAATCAAATTTTAGTTCTATTCAACCTAATGTTTTCTTCCAATCATCATTCTATCATTGTACAATATTGGCTTAGGCTTATGAGTTATGATTCACTTATGTCAGCCAAGAGAGTTGATTTCTACATAAAAGCATTATGCACGCTATATAATTTGGTAGCAACCAGGATTTAGGTTGCATCCATTTCAGCCAACACTGAATATTTTGGTCTACTTTATTTATTAGAGGATTGGCACCAGTGATCAACATTTGTATGCAAAACATTGTGAAATAAAACCATTGCATGATTTTAAGAACACTAAAAATCTTAGTGCTTAAGAATTAAATTTGTCCAGTGAAGCATTCAAAACAAATATTGGCATGTTCCATAGATCTATTGAAACAAATGGCATTCACTTCAGATCACTCCAAGGAATTTTTTTAGCATGACATAGTATTGTGGTGTATACAAAAAATTTTCTTTGCTGTGGCTTCAACATTCAAGCATTATGCAATCTGTTTGTTACAAATGGAGCATAGAATTATCTTGCATGTTTATATTGTCTCTATTCAATGCTAGGATGCCATGGAAACCGCAATGGAAGAAACTCCACAGGAAGGTGAAGAACCGCAATATGCCTTCTGACAAGACATACTTGTTACTGCTAGTGACATTTGGCTAATATGGTTTTGTGATGGAACTGTGTCTATGGTGATCACTTTTGTGTTGAACCAATGGTTGTAATAGCATGTATTGGATAAATGTCAATTAATTCTATATGCTTTGATGGAACAATTCTATGGTGATTATCTGGAGAATTATGCTGCCGTTCATGACGTTTTTTTTTGTCATTCATGTATGTCTGGATTAAATTTTGTGACGTTGCAAATATATTCATGATGAATAATTTCGTCATAAATTACACGTCCTGGACGATAACGGTATCGTCACAGAAAATATTTTATGACACAAAGTAAATCGTCATAAATATTATTGTATGACGATCTGTTATTCGTCATAAATGTGTACTATTTTATGACGATTTTCCAATGATCGTCACTAAGAACATTCTATGACGCAGAATCTGTGATGATCCGCGTGACGCAAGAAAATCGCCACTATTATGCTTTTATGATAAAAATCCATGATTTTGTGACAAATACGTATCATCACCGATGCTCAAATTTCTTGTAGTGCTGTAATCATGGTTGACTTGACATGCTAAGTAATTCGACTAATTTTCAGATTGTGACTTATTTGGCCTAGCTTGATTATACATGTATTGTCATGATGTTGATAGCACTCTTATGCATTATGGCTTGGTGTAATACTTCACGGTCATTTTGGATAATCTTCATGGCTCTAAATGCTTAAGATGAATAATTTTCAGGCATTTCATTCATTCTCATGATTGGTTCTCTTCCTTGCATCTTGATGACTCTATTGCCAAAAGGGGGAGAATAGCGGAGAAAAAGCCATTTGGGAACATTTGAGAATCTTTTGGAGCTTTGGAGAACAATTTGCTCTTTCTTTTGTAGCTCTAGTGTTCCTTTGTCGACATGGTCATAAGCTTCTTTGATTTCTTTTGGGAACATTTGAGAATCTTCTGTAGCTTTGGAGAACAATTTGCTCTTTCTTTTGTAGCTCTAGTGTTCCTTTATCGACATGGTCATAAGCTTCTTTGATTTCTTTTGGACCATGTTTGACTTTCTTTCATTTCCAAACTCAACTTTACGCTTTTTCTGGGTTTGTCAATATACTCATCAAGGGGGAGATTGAGAGACCATGTGGTTATGACCCCATGTTTGTGATGAGTAATTGACGAGGGTTCTGAAAAGATTGAGTTTGGTTTGTGCGTTTCGCGTCATGATGGCATTTGGCTCAGTCGGGTTTGGTTAGTCGTACTTGAGGCGTATTCTTCTTCCCGATCGGTCATTTGGACCATTTTATGCTTGAGTACGATTCATTGATGCTAATCGTGATTACATGTTTTGAGCGGTGCTATGTGATGTGTTTCTTGTCTTTGATGGCTGCAGGACGTCGAGGTGGAGTCGTGGCGAGGCACGGGATGACCGGACTAGGCGCGGGCAGTGCCGAGGTCAAAGCGGTCGAGGTGTGCCGAAGACGGCAAGGACTCGAGGTGTTTGTGAGGCTTGGAGTGCAAGGAATGAGGAAGCTTCCCGGAAGGTGCAGGAGGGGCGTTTTGGTGAATACGCAAAGCTGCACAAAAGGAAGTGGATTTGGTTAGAGTTAGTGGGTAAAGAGTAAAGCTTATTGAGCAAAGCAAAGGTGAACCCATTAAGCAAGGCTATAAATAGGTGCATGCCTCCTGGTTGTGTGGATGCCCTGATAGAGAGTGATGGCTTGGAGAGAGGGTTAGAGTTTGTTTTGCTTTTGCTTTCTTTTTAGTTGTTGAGAATTGTTGGAGAGAGCAGGGTTCTGTTGCTCTATCTCCTCTTCGTTGGTCTGTGTAACAGAGAGATGAGATGAGTACTTGAGATGTTTGTGTGAGGAGATAGTTGTAATCCCTGTACAATCATTCATCTCTCTTCCTCTCTATCAATACAAGAATGATTTTGTTGGCTGTTTTCATCTTTTGGTTTCGTTTGTGATGAATTTCAGTTTCTGCCTCCTTCTCTATTTCTTCTCTCGTGACATGAGGGTGAGGTGATTTAGAAGATTTGTGCAATCAATTCTTGAAAGCTCTATGATAGAAAAGATTCATGGTCTTATGACCATTCCATTTTCTAGAGCTTTTTGAAGATTTAGCTTCTCATGTGAAATCAGATTTCTTCGTCACTTCTTCCCCTGCTCTTACAAAGTCTAGGGTTTCTTGTCAGGGGATAGTGGGTTTTCTTGTTTCCCTTCATAGGTTGCCACGAGATTTGGATGGGAAAACCCTGAGTTAATTGCTAAGTTGATTGTAAAGTTTCATAAGAAATAGATCAAGAATTGGCAAGCAATCTGAAATTCAATCACTTCCCATGACTATTTTCAGACTTTTGGGTAAAATCTCAAATTCTTGATTTCCTGGTGATTTCTCTTGAACCTTGGTGTCCCTCTGCTATTTTGTTTCCAGTCCTGTGCCTTAGGTCTGAAAATATTTGCAGCTTCCTACCAAATTTGAAGATTTCACCAAGTTTCAGGATTTTCAGCATTTTCGGGCTCACTGCAGCCATCAGTTTCAGGGTGGCCGGTCTGACCGGACTTGCATGGCGGATGGACCGGGTGGGAGCCGGCGGTCTGACCAGCGGCAAATGACCGGTCAGACCGGCCTGGCTATTGCGGTCTGACCGCCCAGCACATTGAGGTCAGACCGGCCCCTCTGTATTTTGTGCTGAGTTTCGGTTTTTCCCTGGGTGTCTTTCTCAATTCTCTTTTTTGCCCTCTTTGAGGTTCCAGAGAGTCTAAGTCTTCCTCTCCATAGCTTTTTGTAGCCATAGGAGAGGAGACTCGCTCTTAAGTACTTTTCGGGGGTGTTATTTTTAAATAAGCAACATTCACCCCCCCCCCCTCTGTTGCCGATTTCGATCCAACAATTGATTTCAGAATTTAAGCTATCGACTACAAGATTGTTTTCTTTTAGTTTCCTTTTAGTCTTTTTTAATTCAGTAGCAAGTCTAACTATACCTTCTTCAAGTTGATCATATGACGGTCTTACCTCATTGGGATCATTGTAGCTGTTGTCACTGTGGTTGCTGTTTGCCATGAAGCACATGCCCGTGAAGTCGTCAGTGTTCGTCTTCTTGCCTTTGACATCATTATTGTTATGGTCATCATCATCGCAACTTTCTAAATCTACATCACTCCAATCAAGATGTTCGATAGCTGCTAGAACCTAGTGACTGTATGATCCACCCTTGGATGGTCGATGATGATAAGTCCTGTCTTCCTTGACTGCTTTTCTCTTGAGCTTGGGACAATCTACTTTAATGTGGTCTGGCTCACCACATTCGAAGCACCTGATCAATACTAAAGCTCCACCTTGCTTTCTCATCCTCAGATTATTGAGAGCCTTGTTTGATCGTGAGGAGATCAGCACTAGTTCTTCTTCGGGTAGTTGTTCGAATTGTTCCTCTGAAAAAAGTAAATGCAGACAAGGAAACACAAGACAATGTACTCGAAGTAGACTGCATAGAGTTAGTCGCAAGAGCTAAGGATGAAGATTTATTAGTCTTAGATGGCAAGACGTCCATCTCATAGGTTTTCAATTTAGAGTACAGATCATCCATGGTTAGGTATCAGAATTTTGGTTGCATTATCTCCATCAGTAGGAATAACACTAACTCCACGCAAATTACTCAAAATCTTTTCAAAAAGGGCAAAAAAGATCAACTATAGATTCTCCAGGGTTCATAGCAAAATCCAAGTACTCTTTTCGATAAAGATTCTTATGCATTTTCCTAAGTTTAGTCATTCCCTTATGATAATCACAAAGAGTTTTCTAGATTAAGTGAGTAGAAGCAATATGAGCTACTCGATTGAATTCCTTGTGAGAAATCCCTTGAAAAAGTAAATTACGAGCACGAGCGTTCAAATCTACATCAGCTTTATTTTTAGTCGTAACATCAGCAGGAACAATATAAGGTTGAGAAACCTTTTTCCAGACATCATTATCTTGAGCCTCTATGTAAGCTTGCATACGACACTTCCAAAAAGTGAAATCAGTACCATCTAGCATGTGGGGACGATTTACGTACCTCTCTGATTCCATCACAACCTACTCTGATACCACTTGTAGGATAATAAGGCATAATCAGAGGGGGGTGAATGATTGCCTCCACTTTTTGAACCAAAAACCAAAAACTCAAACAATAAGAAAAACATCTAACTTCCAAACGTGAAATCCAACCGCAGAACACTTGATCGTGTGCATAAGCTTGATGAAGATTTCATCCGCTGGGCGTTCGACCACTCGCTCGACTACTTGCTACAATCACGTAGTCGAGATCTCCTGTCGCTCAAAAAACTTCAACCTCTCGAATAGATCAATCACTCGATCGAGAAAAAATAAAAGATAGCACCTTGCCTGTAGCACGTTGGCAACAACTCGAAAAAGTAACGCTCAGAAAAAACACGTCACCAGTGAAATTTTCTTAGAATAGATATAATCTATTATTTTTGTAACAAGTTTTGGCTGCACCCCTAAAAACTTCCTTAATGAAAGCTCTAAAAACTTATTACATTAGCCCAAGCCTCTCCCTGCTTTTATAGACTAACATCCCAATCATGTCCGATTCAAATACGAACATAACACTTAATCTCTTCCTCAAATCAAGGGACCTGAAACCCTTCCTAACACTGGTTTTATCAAACACCAAATCTTCCACATTACGGACTCCATCCATAACATTTTCAATCTCACCACATGAGGTCAGCACCTCTTGTATCTTCATCACGCACCATCACCACATATCAAAGCCTCCAGGAACGTACCTCCTGTAGCTTCTCCACGAATCACCACCTTTGATCTCCATGTGCTCCAGCATGAGCCCGACCACCTCGTGTGACATGCTCGATCATCCAGACCTCAGACTTCCCCATCCTAGTCCCGATCCTTCTCATCACTGACCATGATCATCACCATGCCCACCTTGCACAATTTCTTTCCAACTTGAGCAACATCAGCACACACACTCAAAACATCCTTGTCTATCCAACTAGACCATCCACGACCATCAACCAGGTCATCCACAACCACTCACCTCATCGCAATCCATAAAACACTCTTAGACTATCGATTACCAACCATCGAGTAGCCAGTACTTCCAACCACTGAGTACCATGACCACTTGATCACCATACACCCGCCAATCAACCCGCTGGCCTAACATGAGTACTCAAAGTACTCAAAGATCACAAGAAGTAAAGTACTCGTACTGACAATGAAGTCTCCAAGTACCGACCGTGAAGCCTATGGCAACCGATCACAAAGCCTTCGACTACCAACAGTGTGGTCTATGACAACTGACCAGAAAACCGAAGACAATGATACAGACCATGAAGTCTACGAGTATGTCAGTAGTCTACAAAGTCTACGAGTATAACAGTAGTCTAAATAGACTAGGAATATTATTAGTAAAAGTTACGACTACAGACCAAAAATTTTTATGACTAAAGACCAGTAAAAGTTACGACTACCAACCAGTAAGATTTAAGACCATGAAAAGAAATATTGTAGCTACGACCATGAGCAAGTACCTATAGCAGATGATCTTACAACATTCGACTGGTTCCCTATAGCTTACGATCATCTATCAAGTAAGGTCATTTTGTGGTGGTCGAATTACCGTGGTCGAAGTCATATGTACTCAGTGCTAGACGTGGCCGTAGTCGAACGTGGTCATCATCGAATGTGGTCGAAGTTGGTCATAGTCATAGTCGAACATGATCGAAGCCAGGCGTGGTCGTAGAGCCATTCAGCAGTGGTCGTAGCTCTGTGGTTGAGGCATGCCGCGGTCAAAACTTAGTGTGGTCGTAAAGCTGTTCAGTTGTGGTCATAGTATGTCGAAGTCGTAGTCAGTCGTGATTGAGATCTACGTGGTCAAACTCGGGCATGGTCGACATCAGTCAAGGTTTAAGTCCATCATGGTCGAAGGCTAGCATGGTCAAACTTGGGCATGGTCGTAAAGCTGTGCGATCTTCTGAAGCCACTTGAATGCCATTCGATGCTCCAACGGCACTCAAAAGTTGTCTGATACTCCACTGTTTGCTCGAAAGCCGTTTGATTCCACTTGGATCCAATCAGACTGGTCGAACACCACTCAGAGGCTGATCCAAGTCACTCAGACTGGTCTGAAAGCACTCAAAGCCGATTACACCACTCGAAAGTGACAGAAACCACTCGAAAGAATCAAAACCACTCTGAAGCCTCAAAACCACTCAGAGTGAAATTCTGTAACCACAACCGATCGAAACTTTCACAAATACAAATGCCAAAGCAAACCAAATATCAATTATCCATAATTTCTTTATTCACAACCATCACATGGTCTAACACCTCCGTGGGGCCTCACCAACCCAACATGTCTGCCTTACCGCCTCCACGCGACCTAACTACCTAGCTATGTCACGCCTATGTAGCTGCTCTAGGGCTCACCTCATCCGCTCGCCTGACACCGTCGCACCGACTCGCCAACACTGCCTCACCCTATCACCATATTTGTTGCTCACATCCACCACTCTAGGGGTCAAATTGGAAGATGAAAGAAAGGGGAATTAAACCAAGGTAAGCTCACGGTTCAATTTTTGGTTGCCTATGGTGAGATCGGTCGTTGTCAGTGGTGAAATGACCGATGAATCGCCAGTGTAGGAGAAGAGAGACAAGGAAAGTTTGTGTTGAGTGGGACGAGGTGCATGAAGGACAAGGGTCGTACGGAGTCATGAGGGAAGGAGTCACACAAGATGTTGAATGTGTGGGATCAAACGACTGTTTGTTGTACCATTGGAAATAGATCTGGTGCTATAGCATTTTGTAGTATTTCTCTGTAGGATTGTATAGCACAATCAGAGGGGGTGAATAATTGCCTTCCACCTTTTGATATCTAAAAACAAATATCAAACCAAAAGAAAAACAATTTAAATTACTAGATGTAGATTTTGATCGCAAGTCGTTTTGATAAGAACATGTACCCTATGGATACAACCATATTTGCTATACTTATTGTTCCAATTACAAGAGCTCCTACGCATCACTTAAATTATGAGGTGAGCTCGTTTCAAAGAGATTTTACTTTATTTGATAAAGAACTTATGATATTACATAATGAGAGTTTGTTGCGTTTGTTATCATGTACCAAGATTTATGATCAAGATCATGCAATACGTGACACTACACATATGTTAAAATTGAGGACGGTTTTCTATCAAGAAGGGGAGGATGATGTGACCACGCCACCAACACATATGACCATAGCGGCCAATATCAAGATTGAACTAAAGGTGAATTCGTTTCTTCAACTTCAACACATTTTAAATGAGAATATGATGCTACCTAATGATGAAAATATATATATTTGTAGCACCACATCACTTTGGAACCAATTGAAGTAAGGGTTCCAATTGGAAAGGTTTTGGAATCGAATTCGGCCTCCAGATCAATTCGGATTCAGCATGACAGGCCAACTTCAAACGGCCATAACTTTTGATCCAGAAGGCTTCTCAGGGCCCGTGAGTACTTGTTGGAAAGCTCTTGGAGTCTAGTCTCACCTCCAAACTCCATCTGAGCAGATCAAAAACTGCGAAACAAGTCATGTCACTTTTCTAGTCCGAGTCAAAGTGGGCCGAGGGCCTTGTATCTTAGGCTATTGGGCTGGTACTATTCACCTGAACAATACCACGTCCACGTGAACAGTAACTATGAATAGTACCACACCCCTTTTCATTAGATAAGTGCGGCTTCCCCCTCCCCTATTTAAGGAGGTCGCGCCTCTTTAGTTTTCCTTGAGTTTTTCTTAAGAGATTATTCTGCTTAGCAGTTTCGCCGCATGTTCGGTTGAGGAACCCCAACTTGTGAACTTAATCTTTATTCGCAATACAATTTCAGATTGCATCTTGAACTCTCTTGCTTGTGTTCTCGATTCGCTTGCAGGAGATAGCCTTCTTGGAGAGCTCAACCGTGTTCGGCACGGTTGATAACCAATGGAGCAGTGGTGTAGTGATTGCGAGGGATTCGATCTGTTTTGGTCGGAGCCTTTGGACCATCAACGTCGAGTTCTCTGCAATTGACTTATCAGTACCTCTTGGAAGATCGGGTCATCGTCACATTACGTTTGACCGCTCGCTCGACTGCTCGCTTGACCTCCTTTGCACGTAGTCAAAATCGTCTTCCACTCAAAAGCCTCGATCACTTTGAACGCTTCGTCCACTCGATCACTTTGACTGTTGAACACTTCGTCCTCTCAATCACTTCGATCGCTCGAACAAGAACAAGCCGAAGACAACACCACACTCGTAGATCGAAGATTGTGATGTGATAGAACACAATGAGAAGACAACAAAGAGATACTCAGAAAAACTCGTCGTGCTTCGATTGAGACAATGTGACAACATCGGTGGTGATTTCTTTCTTCGAGAACTGATCTGATATTTTACTTCTATATCATGTTTATGGCTACAAAGCACCCTCACTGCACCCCAAAAACCCTAGCACAAAAAGCCTCCTCAAAGCCACAGCTAAAACCCTTAGCCTCTACCTACTTTTGTATGCTAGAGCCCTAAACCTTGTTCACCTTAAACACGAATTCAAAACCTTATCTCTACCGAAACACAAGGGACACAAAACCCTTTAGAACACAAGTTTTATTCAAACACTCAATCTTCCTAGTTATGGACACCTGCATAACTCCTAACTCTCCACGTGACGAAGCTTCCAGGATAGCACCTCCTGTATCTTCATCACACACCATCACCTCTCGTGTCGAAGTCTCTAGGACTGCACCTCCTATATCTTCTCCACACGTCATCCTCATGTGTTAAAGCCTCTGGGACCACACCTCTCGTATCTTCTCCATGCATTATTACCTTTGATCTCCATATGCTCCAACGAGCACAACCACCTCGCATGTTATCCTCGACCGCTTGGACCTTAGATTCCCCCATCCTAGTCCTGGTCCTTCTCGTCAATGACCATGCTTGTCTCGAAGCCAATCTGCATATCAAAGACCAAAGAATGTTTTCTCGGCATAAGTTCTCCACAACTTGACCGGTATTAGCACACACGTATAACACACCCTCGTCTATCCATATCCAAGAACCAAACCAGCCATGAATACCAACCAGGTCGTCCATGACCATAATTTCCGCACTCTTCAGAAATCACAACTTCAAATCACTCATTACAACCAGTTACAACTGCTATGCAAGACCAGTCGTTAGCTCATCGAGGACTCAAACACAAGTACTCAAGAAATATCATCGCTCAAAACACTCAAGAATAACATGCATCGCTACCAACCATAGAACCATCGAGTACCGACTACTGACTACCGATCACTACAACTAAAACACCAGATTGCTATGTCTACAACTACAATCTCCAACCATTCGCTGCACCATTGATCACTGAGTACCGCACAGACTACCATCCACGAGTATCGATCACATACCACAAGTCTCCAACAACCGATCACTGACCATGATCACAAAAACCATGACTATCGAGTACCGAGTCCTTCCGACTATCGAGTACCGAGTCCTTTCGACTACCAAGTACTAGCTCCTTCCGACTACCGCGTACCACGACCATCTGGCCACCCAATACTTCCATCTTCCATGTATTGAATCCTTCGAGTACTGTTCCTCTGAGCACTATTCACCAATCACCCACCACCATGCACCAGCTAGTCATACTGCTGGCCTAACACGAGTACTTGAAGTACTCAAAGATAGTAAGAATTGAAGCACTCAAACTGACCATGAAGTCTACGAGTACCGATCATGAAGTCTACAGCAACCAACCGTAAAGCCTTCGACTACCGATCTCAAGGTCTACAACAACTGATCGAAAAGCCTAAGACAACGACAGCAGACCGCAAAGTCTACAATTACCGATCACAAAGTCTTCGACTATTGAATACTGGACAGTAAAGTCTACAACTATCGAGTACCGACCAGTAAAGTCTACGACTATCGAGTACCGGCCAGTAAAGTCTATGGCCCTGTTCTTTGCGTCTTTTAAAAGCGGCTTTTGGCTTTTGCTACAGTACCTAGCTTTCAAACTGAGTATTTTTTTCAAGACGGGATCTACAAGTTAATTGTAGTACACATTAAAAGCTCAATATCTGTATCAACCAAAATTGCAAGCGAGTATCTTTCTCTCTGTAATCTCTGTCGCAAACAGCTAAAATTCAAAATTGTAGGATCGAAAATGGCAACAGAAGGGGGTGAATGGTGCCTTCAAAAATTGCCCCCAAGTATCCACATGCTTCTCCTCTCCAATAGCTATAGAAGCTATGAAGAAGGCATGTTCATGCTCACTGGCAACTTAAACAAAACAAAGACAAAAGCAATACAAAAACAACAAAAGACACATCTGAAAGCAGTCACACAAGGAGAGACCAGTCAGATCGCAGTGCAACGGCCATTCAGACCGCATAGCCTTGGCCGGTCAGACAGCCATGCCCAGGTCGGTTTGACCGACAGGCTGCCGCCGGTCAGACCGCCAACTAATACCAGATCTGACCGCCATGTACAGACCGGTCTGACCACGCCAAACCCTAGCGGTCTGACCGGCCCTCTGAAAACAGAGCAAAGTGGCCAGCTGCAATGTGACTGCACACTAAATTACTGAAATCTGCTGAATTCAGGGAAACTTGTGAGATTTTTGCTGCTCTACTCAAGCCTCCTTCACAAGGACTTTAATCTAAATATCAAATTGATTTCAGAGAGAAGAGGAAGCAGACAAAAACCCAAACACAATTGAAAATTCTGATTTTGCTGAAAACAGACAGCAAGTGAGATAAAATGCAAATGGCTCAGGATTCTTTAGTCTTCTGCTCATGAATCTCTGAAATACACCAAAGAAGCATCCTCAGACAAGAAAGAATAGAGCTAGAACCTCTCTTCCTTAGACATCAAGAGGAGCCAAGGTTCCACTGCCTTCAAACGCTAGACTATTGCAAATAGAGGTAATGCAGTAGACCAAATCTTGGAAAGAAAATGGCAAATGAAATGATTGCTCATGGGTATAATCTAACCAAGGAGCCTTGGGCACAAACCCATCTTAGAGCACATGATTTTGCAGCTATTCAAATCAAAACACTTCATTAACCAAACGGGAAAAGGAAGAAAGAAAGCAGAAAGGAACTGAAAATCTGAGCAACTCATGACAACTCAAATGGATTCATTTCAGAGAGATGAATGATTACACAAGGGTTACAACCATCTCACTACAGACCCATACGCAATTGGAAATGAAGAAGTGTTTCTACAACACACTACATGCTTCCAACTGGGAAGAACACACACGTAGGAGCCACCACACCACTGAACTCACTCAGCCAAACAACTCCTCTCTTGTGTGTTATCTCCACTGCCAATTCCCACTCCATATAAAGAATGAGCTCACCCTCTCAATTAGCAAATCAAGAAGAGTCAGCCCTCTTCCACTCCATGCCTCACACCCAAATGAGGCAAGAGTCAAACCCTCTTCAGGAAAATGGAGGGAAACCAAAACACTCCACTCCAAACCCTCACTCTCTACTGCCATATACTAATGGGTCTCCAACCCGTTATCTCCAACCGAATCCGCTTCCATTTTGCAGCTTTGCGCATTTTACCGAAATGCCCCTGCTGCACCTTCCCGGAAGCTTCCTATCCTCGCACGACCGCACCCGGCATCCTGACCATCTGGACCTTAGCTCCTCCCTGAGCCTAGTCCCGGTCCACCTCGCCGTTGCCCGTCGTGTCCACCTCCAGTAGCTCCAGCTCTAATTCCTCGTCTCCCGACTTGCAACCACCTTAGCAACCTTGATCATCTTCGACGTCTTCGATAATCTGGACCTCAACACCTCCTGTGCCTAGTCCCGGTCCTCCCATGCCTCACCATGACCTAGCTTCGAAGTCCTGTAGTCGCACAGACAAGCAAACCGTCACATAGCACCGCTCGAAACAGCATAACCATCATTAGCATCAATGAAACATACTCAAGCACAAAATACCCAAATGACCGATCGAGAAAAGAACAAACATCCTAAGCATGTCCGACCACGTTCGACCAAGTACAACCGTACTAGACTGCGCCATGCACCGACTTGGTGCGAACCAACCAAATCAAATTCAAACTTTCCAGAACACGAGTCAATTACTCATCACAAACATGAGGACACCTCCACGTGGTCTCCCAAAAAATTTTAGCCAAAAGCCATAAGCCACAGCCATATCAAACAAGCCTTATAACTATCGAGTATCGACCAGTAAAGTTTACGACTGGTTCACTGTAGCTTACCATCTTCGACCAGGTATGGTCATTTTGCCATAGTTAATGTTCCATGGTCAAAATATCGTGATCGAAGAATGACGAGGTCGAAATACCATGGTTGAAATGCCGTGGTCGGAGTCTGACATGGTCGACATCGAACGTGGTCAAAGTTGAACATGGTCAAAACCAGATGTGGTCGTTCTTTCGTAGTTGTGGTGCTCATACTGTCGTGGTCATAATCTGCTGATTCTAGTTTTGTAAAAGAGCACCGACCGAAACTTTTTCAAACACAAATTTCAATGTAACTCAAAAGTCAATTATTCATCATCAATAAATCGACGACCATCACACGGTCTAACATTCTCTATTCAATATAGCATTTCTGTGTGATCATCTTATTTATGTCTCTGTCAAACAATTTAGTTTTTGTTCAACAAAAAAATTAGAACCAGGCTATTTTACAGAAGGCATTGAAGCTAGTTAATAGCATGTTTTGCACACAAATTTATACTTTCATTGACATGTCAGTCTTCTGCTGCCGTCGTGCAACTATAGATCAACTGTATACAAAAAAAACAACTATAGATCAACGAAAGTATGCAAGCATTGATAGGAGCCGGCCCTCGCCGGTGTTTTATAAATTCTACATAAGTAGCCATAACCACAGAGGCACCGAGCTAGTATTACGTAACAGAGATCGGTTGCCAGTTTTGTATTAATTTCGACATGTTTTTGCCCATACATTATTTTGACATGTTTGGTAGAACTTCGATATGTATACTCTTGGATATAGGTTAATATTGAAGTCTGTCTTGTTAAATCCATTGCCAGCTATCAAGAGCCAGACATCAATTGGACATGTTTTATGGTGGTTTTAATTTGTCTAGAGATCTGAGCACAGCTAGTTATAATTATTCCACTGATCAAGATCTAGTTAGTTGCTGCCTTGCCGCATTCGTTTGCCTTCTCCCAAATATGATAACCTAGAGCAGTACGTGCGTTTCTTATAAGATAGTTTTGTCATTGTTTTGTTGCCCTTTTTGTAAGGGTTGCAACTTGCAAGGCTTGCTAGCTGTCACTGGTACGCATGTACCTCTCTAGGGCTACAAAGATAGCTGTGATGTTCAGAAAATCGAGAGAGAAATCATGAGAAAAATTGATCATGTCCCTGAGACAAGAATCACGAGGACTACGCAGTAGTAGTATTTTTGTATTGGCCGGGACACGTTACTGTTATTTATTCCATTTAATTTTCCCTAGAAACTGTTGCACAAGATCTTGTTAGTGATTAATTCATTTTCAAAAAGTGCACTCAAATTTTAGTCCGTTAACTTTTGAAGTTGATTCTTTTTTAGGAACACTTCAAATGTACCGTTTTGGTCTTGATTGCCTAATTAGAAGCTGTGCATATATGTAACACCCTACTACCCTAGCCCAATAAAAAAACCCCAAAATGTCACCACTGCATGTTTTACAGCAACATATCCCTAAATAAAACTCTACAACAAGTTACCACAAGCATGTCATGATAATACAAATTAGGATAAACATTCACATATAACTTAGAAACTCGCGTCCAAAAACGCTTAGGACAACATGACCAAGAGTGCCTGAAACTATGCGTCTGGAAGCATTGACTAGCAACAATACTTTAAATAAACCATTACCATAAATACATACATAACTCATCATTGCCACACGCACTAGTATTACTCATGGTTCATGCAACAACCATAAAGTAATAAATGTCCACTAACCAAGTTCCAAGTAGACGAGCTAATTCTCTCAGATATAAATAAGGTAACTAAAGGTAATATATTAATTGTTGCTCACATGTTATGTGTCTGTGCCATTCCCATCTAATGCATATTGCCTTCAATGATCACGTAAAAACAACAATGAAGTAAGAGTGAGTCCAAAATTCAGCAAGTACATAATAAACCAGTAAACATACATATAAAAAGATCTTCATTCATGTATTCCATCATCATCTTTTGTTTTTATTAGTGCAAAGCAATTATACACTATATGCTTATTTGTTTATCACATATCTTATACCGGTATAGCTAAGTGAACACCCACCAGTGTTCACCCTCTCAAAATCCCATCCTCATCGACCTGGGGAACTTTCCACTCCGGTGGAGGCCTACCAAAGTAGGTCTTACACGCCCACCCAAGATGGGTCTTTCTCTTTCATGACATGAAAGTGCACATGATGCGAATACAAATTGTTCTATTATCTGTTAACATATTCCATCATCGTCATTCCATCTTCATCATATTATCATTATCATATAGACATTGTATGATCATGGATAAAACATAGAGATGGCATGGTAAATCAATTATTAAAAACAAGTAATGCACAAACCAATGTCTACCGCTTTATCACTTACAGAAAACAGAACCATGCAAAGATGGCACCAAACTTGAAGCAACACCTCCTAGACAAAGCCAATATCCACATCAAAACATGTGATGATAGTACATGAGCATAAAATAGATTGACATTAATTGCTCCTACACGCAACCTGACCTAATTAACCCTCCTTCATCGGACAATCCACCCGCTGTCCCAGTGATCAAATAGGCTTAACTTTTAGTCTACAAATCGAAACATAGAAAACCATATGAGTTTTATAATCTGCACAAAATTTTACACATTTACCTGGTTATAAAAATTTCATGATTATGTCGTCTAAGCCCTCATATTTAATACCAAAGGTCAACTTGTTGTATTACTGGACAGCAAGATTAAAAATTTGGAACTATTTTTCTACAACACAAAAAGTGGCAACCCATACCACTTCTGAAAACTAAGAAAATTATCTAATTTTCCTAGTTATGACTAAAATTTAATTCGACCAACTACTAGGTGTAACAAGGCCATAAACGCAACTACTACTAGTGACGATCACTACTACAGAAATGGTCGTCATAGATGGTTTAAAACCGTCATCACAGATGGTTTTTAAACCATTTGAATTTATTGTCTGTGATAACAGGTGATTATCATAGACAGTTTTCAAACCGTCTATGATAAGTTACAACATAGATGGTTTTTTAACTGTCTATGATAAGTTACAACACAGATGGTTTTTCAATAAAACCTTCTGTGATATATCATATATCAGATACGGTTCTTAAACATAGCCGTCTGTGATATGTCAGATATCACAGATGGCTAATACTAAAAATCATCTGTGATACTATAGATATCACAAACAGTTCTTAAATATAACAGTCTATGATATTTCATATATCACAAACGGCTAATACTAAAAACCATCTGTGATATATTAGATATCAGAGACGGTTCTTCAACATAGCCGTCTGTGATATCTAAAATATCACATACGGCTAATACCAAAAACTATCTATGATATATCATATATCATAGACGGTTTGTAACACAAATCGTCTGTGATAGCTATTTTAATAGCTAAATTATTTCTTGTTTTTGGCTAGCCTCAGGAAATGCTAGCCATACTCTCTGAAAACAAGCAAACAGATCAACATATAGCACACGATAATCATTACATAAATCTCACAAATGAATTAAACAATTGAATGAGTTCAATAAAACCTTCTGTGATATATCATATATCAGATACGGTTCTTAAACATAGCCGTCTGTGATATGTCAGATATCACAGATGGCTAATACTAAAAATCATCTGTGATACTATAGATATCACAAACAGTTCTTAAATATAACAGTCTATGATATTTCATATATCACAAACGGCTAATACTAAAAACCATCTGTGATATATTAGATATCAGAGACGGTTCTTCAACATAGCCGTCTGTGATATCTAAAATATCACATACGGCTAATACCAAAAACTATCTATGATATATCATATATCATAGACGGTTTGTAACACAAATCGTCTGTGATAGCTATTTTAATAGCTAAATTATTTCTTGTTTTTGGCTAGCCTCAGGAAATGCTAGCCATACTCTCTGAAAACAAGCAAACAGATCAACATATAGCACACGATAATCATTACATAAATCTCACAAATGAATTAAACAATTGAATGAATTGTTTGATTAAGCACAATCGAGTGATTACAATTGTATCAAATGTTTGAACATCTAATCATCATCGCTGGCATAGAACTCTCCATTCTTGTATGTAACCTCCCCTATCAAGAATTCGAAGAGCTATTCTTGAACTTCAACAAGTTTGTCAAGATCGAATGTACTTCTGTCGAATTCCACACGTTGTTGCTAGCAGTTTTAAAGTCATTAGCATACACACACATATACATACATACATATATATACATATATATATATATATATATATATATATATATATTGATAATCATGAAATATTTATTGGCAGGTTAACAAACATCTAGATCATTCGTCTTAGCGTCCATGATTTCCTGTATATGGCGGCAAACATAGAATCCACATACATTGCCTTGTGGCTGCTGGTGGCACTTCAAAAATAGAATTATATATATATATATATATATATATATATATATATATATATATATATATATATATATATATATATATATATATATATATATATATATATATATATATATATATATATATAGGTATTATCAGTTCCAGAGGTATTATTGCGAAGTGTGATATAGCAAGATTGTTGAGTTGTAGCAGGTACCACAAAATCGTGTCCTATGTCACAGTGTGGCACTGGATTTCTTGTGTCTCCCTTCCTGGGCAACGTAAGCGCTGAACGACCTACATAATTTCAAAAAGTTAGTCTCAGCCATTGCAAATAAAGGAAAGGCTACAATAGAGTTATGTATTGAGAAAATGAGTTATTTGTCAATTGTTTGTTGCATATTGGTGAAGTCGTGGTTGCTCGTAAGTAGAGAATCAATATATATTACTTTGCTCTACTTTGGTACAATCACAATCAGAATCCAGTGAGACCTAGTCATGTGTGTCGCCATAGTGATTAATCATAAGTTCATGTTGCATATAAAGTACAAATAAAACTTGTATGGCAACTATTGAAGCACATACTCCTCATTGAAGGGTACCAGGATGTACCTCTTGTCAGTGTGAGCAAGCTATCCCGTCGTTATGTATGCTTCGACGAAGTATGTGTTTCCATTGATGGATTGCTCAGAGACCAAGTGTGGGTTGAGGAAACCCTCTGGTTGTCGCTATCATCGGACTCGTTGCATCATGGATCTATATATAAACAATGTGTTATGACATTTATCAGTATTATGTGAATATAAAACTTCATTATATAGTACACTTACAGTGTGCAGGCATCGAGTTCGTCGAGGTTGAATAGTGAAAATAAGTCTTCGAAGGTCATGACGATGTAGCCCAGGTCATGGAGGAAATGCACCTCCGTGTGTCACACGGTGAATCCACTTTGCCGATTTGGCTTCCTGTTGGACATCTACATGTACCAAGTATGAAAAGACCTACAAACCAGTCCAAGGCTAGTTAATTGTGACTCGGGGACCAACAACAGTCTGAGCTGGTACTTCTAGGATTCGAGAGGTGGCTTAGTCTTCTTTGGTTGAGCCTTAGCACCTCGCTGCGATACATCTTTGGCATCGTCTCCATAGGAGCCGATGTGATGGACATGTAAAGCAGAGCTTGAGGTGGAGTCATAGAGGGTTCTGTTTGATAAGCATGGTCGTGTGGAGATCGTGGCACGGAAGAGTCGAAGTTGATATCCCTCCTAGGCTGTTGGATGAATGTGTGGATAGTATCCCCTAGTGTCATGATTTCTCTGTTGGGGCCTGTCCAGCGGGATGGTCCTAAAAAAGTCATTAATCTTGTCCCCCTAGACCTTCACAAAATCGGTCCCTAGCTGGGCACCATGCACCAACATCCCCAGCAGACATGGATACGCCAACCCCTGCACAGCATCAACAGGAATGGAGCCAATAACTCTGATTCTGAGGATGCACGGTGTGACCTCCTACATAACGATACACCATGAGCTAAGGCGTTCATCAGGTCTACCTATGTAGCATTTTAGAGATATACATTACTTGGATATCATCAATAGGCAAGTGGGCATCGTTATGTTCAGAAAGTGGTGTGGACGCACAGCTACTCCGGCGTTAAGGGGGACTGGGTATTGCAATAACAAGGGTGTCTTGCAACTGGTTGCGGACTTCTCTCGGTTCTTCTCTCAAGGCATCTATCTCTCTATGAGGTGAGGCAGTTATGTTCTCAAGTTTTGCATCAAAATCCCATTTCATACATTCCTTATGCTCGGCATTGGATCTCTTCCTACTCCTATATGCCTCGGAGTCATTTGGGAATCCGTGCCTCCAAGATATGTAAACCCCTAGGCCTTGCGTGCGACCTGGGTGCTCCTTGTTTCCAGGGCTGTGGGCAGTATTCCCTCTCTCTAACCGCTTGGAAGGAGCCTTTGAAATATTCAGTAATCAATGTTTACTGCATGTGGCAATCATGTTATTTTAGACCCCCATGAAGTTATGGACCTATTCACAACTAGGTAATTTAACATATCTTACTAGGCATTGAGACACTTCCTCGTCTATGGGGTTTCTGAAAGAGGTGACGTGCAAAGACGTGGTTGATGATCTCACTCTTAACTAGCTTCGAGCGTGCTCGTTTGTGATCCCGGCAAATGGTGGGGAGGCCTCCGATCGGATTGTGACCATGTCCTCCATCCTCCATTGTGGGATTTTATCCACGTACCCAGTGGTGCTAAGTCTATGCACCGTAATTTCCTATTAAAATTCGGTCATCGTCTTCATCTGTACAAAGGCCACTCATGTTTCTAGTGACACGAAAGGATACCTCGTGAAAGGTATGTGATCCTTGGTCACATACTTCGTGACAAGCGTGCTCTTGAAGGTCTTCCATGCTTTTCCCATCGTGAGGAGCGCCTGCTGTTGTACAAGTCCTTGGACTTCCACTAGGATCTAGAACATGTTTGAAATTTCCATCCATAGCGCATTTTTATTGTCTCTTGTAAAACCTTTCTAGTTTGTTATGGTGATGCGGACCTGTTGTCTTCTAGTTATCTCGCAGGTAGTCCGAAATGCTATCACAACTTTCTTCAGTTGTAGAGGAACGCCATCCAGAGAGACCATGAGACCACCGTGATGGTCATTCGATCCTCTAGCCTTTTCGATACTCCTCTACTATGCCTAGTTACCCTGGTCTTCGGAATGTTATGCCCATTTTACTACTCTGGCCTTTTCAATACTCCTCTGCTATGAAGACGATGATGCAACACGGTACTGCTATGTGTATTTGCTAAAAACTAAGGATGAAGCTTTAAACTACTTTAAGACTTATAAGGCCGAGGTGAGAAGAAAATAAAAATATTGAGGTATGATCATGGAGGAGAGTACGTCTCTCATGAATTCTCTCAATTCTGTTCTGAGCATGGAATAGTCTATGAATTTACACCACCATATTCGCCCCAATCAAATGGGGTAGCTGAGAGGAAAAATGGGACACTAATAGATTTGGTTAATGCCATGTTAAAGAGTGCCGGTATGCCTAAGGCATGGTGGGGGAAGCTATACTGACAGCAACTTTCATCCTAAATAGAGTAATCACTAACAAGAGTGAGATTACTCCATATGAGGGATGAAAGGGGATAAAACCTAATGTTAATTTTTTGAGAACTTAGGGGTGTTCGGCAAAAGTCAATATACCATTGCAGGAAAAGAGAAAGCTTGGACCAAAAATAGTCGATGGTATTTTCTAGGATATGCTCAAAATAGCACGGCCTGTAGATTTTTAGTAGTTAAATCAGAAACTCCTGAGATTATTGCTAATACAATAATGGAGTGTAGAGATGCTTCATTTTTTGATAATATCTTTCCTATGAGAACATGTAGGATCGGAAATGGCAACAGAGGGGGGGTGTGAATGGTGCCTTCAAAAATCGCCCCGAAGTATCCACACAAATTTCTTCTCCGATAGCTATAGAAGCTATGAAGAAAGAGGAGAAATGATCACTGAAAACCAAAAACCATTTTGCGGAAAAGTAAACAGCAGAGAAGCTGAAACTGCAGACCAAAAAGAAAAGAATTCAACTGACAAAAGAAATCATCGGCTAACTGAAATCTGCTGCACAGTAACTATTTTGCTGTCTGAAATAGAGTATATTCAGAAGCAAAAATAGCAGTCAAACTGAGAGACACAAGCACTGAAGAGAGCAGAAATTTCTACCTGAGAACTGAGATACACAAGCACTGAAAACGGACAGCACCAGCACTATTTTGCTGTTTGAAACAGAGTATATTCAACAGCAAAAACAGCAGCCGAACTGAGAGACACAAGCACTGAAGAGAGCAGAAATTTATGCCTGAGAATTGAGATACACAAGCATTGAAAATGGACAGCACCAGCACTATTTTGCTGTTTGAAACAGAGTATATTCAGCAGCAAAAATAGCAGCCGAAAGCAGGAAAGACAAATAGCTTCATACCAAAAACTGCAGACAAAAACAGCAAATGCAAACAGGGAAATGAAATGCAGATTAGAAACCGAACTAAAGGAGAATGGAACTGCAGCCGAAAACACACTAAAGCTACAGCCGAAAATACTGCAAACTGAACATTTAGGCTGACTGCCGAGCAGTCCAACTGCAGTTGTAATTTCGGTTTGACCGGCAAAAAATAGACTGCAGTAATTACTGTACACCACTGAAAAACAGAGAGATTTGATGAGTAAATTCTGCTCTTCTCAGGTTAGAAGGTCAAGACTTCATTCTAAACAACTGACTGACCACAGAAGCAAGAAAATGCATACAGTAACCAATTCGGCTGAAGAAATGAGTGCACTCTGACAGAATTAGAACAGACCGACAAAAACCAAGTTGCCAAACAGAAAATAGACCAGATTCCACATATCTTGTGAATCACAGATCTTTTGACCATGAAGTTTTTTATTTCTACAAGGACATGATCTCAGGTCAAGAAGAGACACAAATCTGAAACACACCTTCTCCCAAACCAATGAGAACAAGGCTCCCCTGACATCAAACCCTAGAAAATGCAAAACAGGGGAAATGTGGCGCATAGCTGAGAGAGAAATCTACCCATTAAATCTGATTTTCACTCATGGGAATGAAATGGCCAAATGGCCTTGAGGCAAATTCCTGGTACTGAGCAGTAATCAGAGGGTACACTTTTCAAGAGCTCATCACAAAACCAGGAAAATCAACAACCAACAAAGAAGGGGCTTGAGCAAACAGAAAGAAACACACCAAGAAGGAACAGACATCAAAGCAACTCAAATCGATTCATTACCATGAATGATTGCATACAAAGGAATGGTTACAAAGGGTTTCATTACAGCCATTCCACTACGGCCCCATACGCAATTGAAAACAAGGAGAACAACACACACTGGGCAAACACACACAGGAGGAAGAACACAACTCTACTGCTTGCTTGAGCTCACCTACTACCTTGCTTGCCTTCTGCACACTGCCTTCCCTCTCCATATAAAGAGTAAGCTCACACCCCATATGGAAAATCAAGAAAGGTCAGCCAACATCCACTCCAATCTCACACACACATGAGGCAAAAGTCAAACCAACCAGGGTTGGAGGGAACCAGCCACTCCACTTATGCTTGAGTCAATTCTCCAAATTGCCCCTCAAGCACCTTCCCAGAAGCTTCCCGCAACCGGCACCTTGACCGTCTGGACCTCGACTCCTCCCTGAGTCTAGTCCTGGTCCGCTCCACTGCACACGACCGCACCCCGCATCCTGACCGTCTGGACCTCAGCTCCTCCCTGAGCCTAGTCCCGGTCCAGCTCGCCGCTTGTCGGAACCCGGAGCAACGACTCCTGGATCCTCTGTGTAAATCGCACTAGTCCAGGATCAGCTAGTGCACACAGCGTACAACAAAGATAAATATCAACCATAATGACATTTATTAACTGAATATGGGCATGAATGCCAAAGTTTACATCAACGGCACATAAGCCAAAATTAAGTAATAAGCAGCGGAAGAAAAACCGAAGCGGAAGAAGCCCACTGAGCCTGCCCACAGGCAAACGACAGTAAGACGCGGCCTATTCGTCCAGACCTTCACCGTAGTTGACGTCTTCCTTCTCTGTGTGGAAAAAGCAACGTGAGTACAAACTTGTACTCCGCAAATCACCCGGGAAAATGCAACATAATGATAAAGGCTTCAAAGGAAGGCTTATAGGGTTAGTTTGCATAAAACAGCATTTAAGAAATACAATAAGTAGATTGAAATTGCTGAATTTAATACGATAAGTAAAAACAATACTTGTAGTTGAAAATAATACCGTCAGTGCAGGCTCCGACCATACACCAACCTATCCACGGGCATCCCACCCGGACCATCTTCTCCAAAAGCTCACGTATGGATTCCATCCATCCACACGCTTTCAAACACTCGCGGATTCCATCCATCCACAAGTTACCAATCTCTCTCATGGGTTCCATCTACCCACAAGGTTTTCGAAAACATTTTGAAAAACAAAATCTAATCCATGAAAAACTTTTACTCAGCATGCCCATGACCGTGGGCACGGCTATCCAGGATAGATTATACACTCTGCAGACGTTGTACAGCTTTACCCACAAGACACGATCATCCCATATTGCCACGCGATTACACACTTCCTTAGGTGTGCGGCGAGGAGTCGTGACAAGGCCTTTACAATGCAAAGCCTTCAACCTGGCCGAGCCAACTCTAAGGTTTCACCCCAGTAAGGAATCCACCAGACCGGGACCCCCTCTTGAGCCTAGACGAGACTTCTCATGGCTTAACCACGCTCGCCCAAGTGAGACTTCACATGGCACCAACCACGCTCACTTTCAACCTACGACTCGACTCAGATTGGGACTTCACAAATTATTCAGCCAGGGCTGTCCCATACCAGCATGTGGTAGTACGATTAGGGCTTTGCAACAGTAGCTCACAGACCGGTCCTTAATTGACTCAGGCCCAACCACATACCCCCGTGCACGACAATCAACCACTGCGGCTCCAACCAACAGGGCATGCCTGCACCCACCACTCTAACCAATTGCCTAAGTCCAAACCAGTTTTATATTTGTTTTCAAAATATTTCATAATCCTCCTTGACTCACCAAAGTCAAGAGTTCATATCATTTTATGTAAACAGGGTTATCATTTTATGTGAAAGATTTCCCAAAACAAATATTATATCTAAGCAGTCTAAGCATTTGATATAAATTCCTCTAGCCAACACTAAAGTATTAACTAGAGTTTGAATCTAGGGTGACAAGGTGTAAGTATTTGCAATGTCAAAGGAGGAATTAACAAGTAGGCATAACTAAATTTAAAACTGAATTGAAATACGCTGAATAAAAATATGCATGCAGAATAATTTAAATCAAAATAATTTTATTTTGAAAACTGGGATCAACATGATCAAGGAGGGTGACTTGCCTTGCTCTTCAAATTGGCTTGAATCTTCGTCGAGGAAATTTCCCGAATCGTCGAAGTCTACACGTCAAAATAACCCACCAAATTCAAATAAATTCAAATAAATTCAAATTGAACTCAAATATTTGAATTGAGGCTAGAAATGGATAGAGGGGAATTTTTGATGAATTTAGAAATTTGAATGGGCCAAATCGGAGTTAAAACGAGGGAGAACGGGCTCCGGGAAGTTTGAAAAGAGAGAAAATGGAAAATCTGGATTTTTGGAATTATTTTTCTAAAGGAAAAGGGATTATGACGTCAGCATGCGTCAGCGAGGAATTTCTTTTTCGGCCGGAATTATTTTTCAACGGAAAAAGGACTTTATTGCGTCAGCATGACCTCAGCCCGAGGTGGACCGACACCGACATGCGGGCCCCTGGTCTATGGACCAGGTCCACGGAAGGAGGAGGAGGCCGAGGTGGCACGGGAGGCGGGGTGTGCCTGCGTGGCGCTGACGGGGGCGGGGGCTGCCGAGGTGGCCGAGACGTGGCGCCACCTCACCTGCCACGCAAGCACGGGGACGCCGACGTGGCTGACCGGCAGGGCGGCGCTCGGGCCCGGGGAGTTCGCCGGCGCACGGCGGCACGGCGGCCGGCGACGAGGAGCGGGGAAGGGAGAGGGAGCTGCGGGGAACTTGGCACTACCTGGCGCGGGGTCCGGCGGTGGGCGGAGGGGGCTGGCGACGAGGAGGAGCGGCGGCGGCTCGGGTCTCACGCGGCGGCGGCGCTCCGGCGGTGGAGAGGCGCGGTCGAGGGGTGGAGGAGGTCGGGGGCGACACGGGGAAGCTCGGGGTCGAGCCGGCCGGGCTCGAGGGGGAGCGGGGAGGCGGAGATTGCTCGCCGTTGTTGGCGGCGGCGGCCGAGGCGGGTGAGCACGACGCGGCGGCGGTGGAGCGGCCGGGAGGGGATGGGGAGTAGAGGAGGGGGAAGTGCGGGTTGTGGCGGAGCCGAAGGGGGCCTTTTATAGGGCAGTGGGGGAGCGGGCGGCCGCGGATTTCTCGCCGGAGGTGGGTGGTGGGCGGCGGCCGTTGCGGACGGGTGAGGCCGAGCGGGCGCGGGTCGTGGGGAGGAAGGTGGGCGCGACTTGCGGAAGGGGGCGGCGCACAAGCGGGAGTGGGGACGTGGCCGAGGAAGAGGGGAGGTGGCCGGGAGAAGCGAGCGGCGGGCGCAACGGCCAGCGGCGCGGGGAGGAAGAAGGGCGGGGAGGGAGACGGTCCTGACGCGCGGGGTCCACACGCAGAGAGAGAAGGGGCCAGGGAGGCTGACGGGTGGGACCGGGGAGGAGGTGAGAGGGGGAGCCGGCGTGCCGACAGGTGGGGCCGGAGGCGCAGAGAGAGGGAAGGCAAGCGGGTGAGATGGCCCGAGGCGGATGGGCGCGGGCTGATCGGGCCGGACGCGTGGCGAGAGCGGAAGGGGTGGAGGCGGGATGCGCGGGAGGAATCCGGCCGTCCACGTGGCGGCCGGGGGGGGAAGGAGAGGGTTTTTATTTTTATTTTCCTGATTTTGGATTTTCAAAAAAGGCTAGGAATTTCATTAAGCCTCAGAAAAATACCAAATAAACTCCAAAAATTCCAGAACAATTCATAGAATCTCCTGGAGACTTTTTGGACTAAATAAAATTATTTCCAACTAATGTTGGTTTTTAATTTTCATACTTTAAAATACTTTTTAATTTCAAAAATACATTTTTAAACTCCAGAAAATCCAGGAAACCAAATAAACTCCAAAAAACTCCAAATTTTTAATTTGACATAGAATTTTTATATAAAATCAAAATATCATTTTATTTAATAATATTTTTAGGTTTTCCTGAAAATGCTTTTCAAAACCAGCTTTTTCAAAAACAGAAATTCAGGGCAAATCCAAATTTAAACTTTAGGCACAACAATACTTAAATTTAATTCAGATTTTATTTTAATATTATTTATTTATTCATTACTTCATTTTAATTTTATTAAAAAATCTGGGCTGTTACAATCTACCCCCCTTAAACAGAATCTCGTCCCCGAGATTCGCACGGGCTAGCAGAGAAATAGGTTTGGATCTTACCCGGTGTGGCTTGAGCTGAGGTTTGGTTTAAACATCCCTTCACGAAGGTCGTTGGCAGTTGGTGCTCCAGCTTGATGCTTCCAAAGACTAGGAAAGAGGAGACTCAAGGCAAAGGAAGGAATAGGGGATATTTTGCACAGCCGAAAACTGAATTTTAACTTTATTAAGACCCTTATTAACCTCATAATAAGTAATAGTTATGGCTGTCGACAAAAGAGAAAACTTGACAGCTCATAACCTCGTCTACTATCTAGCTTAACAACTTAAACTAAAGAGGTAAGAGTTGTCTTGGTGTCATCCTTCGCAGCTCTCGAGGTACAAAGCGTGATCCTTCCATGAAAAGATTGAAGTGGCGACAGAGTCGAAGAATTCCAACTGTTTCCTTCTATAGTCGTTTTGGAACAAGGGAAGACGAAGAAATAGCTTTTTTCAAAAATGACATATAGACGAGAAAGAATTGAGATAAGGATAAGCAAAGATTAAGAGGTAAGATTAAGCAAAACTTTTGAAATTACTAGTTTAGTAAAATAAGCCTTAGGGTCAAACCATTCTATTCTACCTACGGTCGCGTCTTAGTATCGTCATGGCTCTGATACCACCTTTGTCGGAACCCGGAGCAACGACTCCTGGATCCTCTGTGTAAATCGCACTAGTCCAGGATCAGCTAGTGCACACAGCGTACAACAAAGATAAATATCAACCATAATGACATTTATTAACTGAATATGGGCATGAATGCCAAAGTTTACATCAACGGCACATAAGCCAAAATTAAGTAATAAGCAGCGGAAGAAAAACCGAAGCGGAAGAAGCCCACTGAGCCTGCCCACAGGCAAACGACAGTAAGACGCGGCCTATTCGTCCAGACCTTCACCGTAGTTGACGTCTTCCTTCTCTGTGTGGAAAAAGCAACGTGAGTACAAACTTGTACTCCGCAAATCACCCGGGAAAATGCAACATAATGATAAAGGCTTCAAAGGAAGGCTTATAGGGTTAGTTTGCATAAAACAGCATTTAAGAAATACAATAAGTAGATTGAAATTGCTGAATTTAATACGATAAGTAAAAACAATACTTGTAGTTGAAAATAATACCGTCAGTGCAGGCTCCGACCATACACCAACCTATCCACGGGCATCCCACCCGGACCATCTTCTCCAAAAGCTCACGTATGGATTCCATCCATCCACACGCTTTCAAACACTCGCGGATTCCATCCATCCACAAGTTACCAATCTCTCTCATGGGTTCCATCTACCCACAAGGTTTTCGAAAACATTTTGAAAAACAAAATCTAATCCATGAAAAACTTTTACTCAGCATGCCCATGACCGTGGGCACGGCTATCCAGGATAGATTATACACTCTGCAGACGTTGTACAGCTTTACCCACAAGACACGATCATCCCATATTGCCACGCGATTACACACTTCCTTAGGTGTGCGGCGAGGAGTCGTGACAAGGCCTTTACAATGCAAAGCCTTCAACCTGGCCGAGCCAACTCTAAGGTTTCACCCCAGTAAGGAATCCACCAGACCGGGACCCCCTCTTGAGCCTAGACGAGACTTCTCATGGCTTAACCACGCTCGCCCAAGTGAGACTTCACATGGCACCAACCACGCTCACTTTCAACCTACGACTCGACTCAGATTGGGACTTCACAAATTATTCAGCCAGGGCTGTCCCATACCAGCATGTGGTAGTACGATTAGGGCTTTGCAACAGTAGCTCACAGACCGGTCCTTAATTGACTCAGGCCCAACCACATACCCCCGTGCACGACAATCAACCACTGCGGCTCCAACCAACAGGGCATGCCTGCACCCACCACTCTAACCAATTGCCTAAGTCCAAACCAGTTTTATATTTGTTTTCAAAATATTTCATAATCCTCCTTGACTCACCAAAGTCAAGAGTTCATATCATTTTATGTAAACAGGGTTATCATTTTATGTGAAAGATTTCCCAAAACAAATATTATATCTAAGCAGTCTAAGCATTTGATATAAATTCCTCTAGCCAACACTAAAGTATTAACTAGAGTTTGAATCTAGGGTGACAAGGTGTAAGTATTTGCAATGTCAAAGGAGGAATTAACAAGTAGGCATAACTAAATTTAAAACTGAATTGAAATACGCTGAATAAAAATATGCATGCAGAATAATTTAAATCAAAATAATTTTATTTTGAAAACTGGGATCAACATGATCAAGGAGGGTGACTTGCCTTGCTCTTCAAATTGGCTTGAATCTTCGTCGAGGAAATTTCCCGAATCGTCGAAGTCTACACGTCAAAATAACCCACCAAATTCAAATAAATTCAAATAAATTCAAATTGAACTCAAATATTTGAATTGAGGCTAGAAATGGATAGAGGGGAATTTTTGATGAATTTAGAAATTTGAATGGGCCAAATCGGAGTTAAAACGAGGGAGAACGGGCTCCGGGAAGTTTGAAAAGAGAGAAAATGGAAAATCTGGATTTTTGGAATTATTTTTCTAAAGGAAAAGGGATTATGACGTCAGCATGCGTCAGCGAGGAATTTCTTTTTCGGCCGGAATTATTTTTCAACGGAAAAAGGACTTTATTGCGTCAGCATGACCTCAGCCCGAGGTGGACCGACACCGACATGCGGGCCCCTGGTCTATGGACCAGGTCCACGGAAGGAGGAGGAGGCCGAGGTGGCACGGGAGGCGGGGTGTGCCTGCGTGGCGCTGACGGGGGCGGGGGCTGCCGAGGTGGCCGAGACGTGGCGCCACCTCACCTGCCACGCAAGCACGGGGACGCCGACGTGGCTGACCGGCAGGGCGGCGCTCGGGCCCGGGGAGTTCGCCGGCGCACGGCGGCACGGCGGCCGGCGACGAGGAGCGGGGAAGGGAGAGGGAGCTGCGGGGAACTTGGCACTACCTGGCGCGGGGTCCGGCGGTGGGCGGAGGGGGCTGGCGACGAGGAGGAGCGGCGGCGGCTCGGGTCTCACGCGGCGGCGGCGCTCCGGCGGTGGAGAGGCGCGGTCGAGGGGTGGAGGAGGTCGGGGGCGACACGGGGAAGCTCGGGGTCGAGCCGGCCGGGCTCGAGGGGGAGCGGGGAGGCGGAGATTGCTCGCCGTTGTTGGCGGCGGCGGCCGAGGCGGGTGAGCACGACGCGGCGGCGGTGGAGCGGCCGGGAGGGGATGGGGAGCAGAGGAGGGGGAAGTGCGGGTTGTGGCGGAGCCGAAGGGGGCCTTTTATAGGGCAGTGGGGGAGCGGGTGGCCGCGGATTTCTCGCCGGAGGTGGGTGGTGGGCGGCGGCCGTTGCGGACGGGTGAGGCCGAGCGGGCGCGGGTCGTGGGGAGGAAGGTGGGTGCGACTTGCGGAAGGGGGCGGCGCACAAGCGGGAGTGGGGACGTGGCCGAGGAAGAGGGGAGGTGGCCGGGAGAAGCGGGCGGCGGGCGCAACGGCCAGCGGCGCGGGGAGGAAGAAGGGCGGGGAGGGAGACGGTCCTGACGCGCGGGGTCCACACGCAGAGAGAGAAGGGGCCAGGGAGGCTGACGGGTGGGACCGGGGAGGAGGTGAGAGGGGGAGCCGGCGTGCCGACAGGTGGGGCCGGAGGCGCAGAGAGAGGGAAGGCGAGCGGGTGAGATGGCCCGAGGCGGATGGGCGCGGGCTGATCGGGCCGGACGCGTGGCGAGAGCGGAAGGGGTGGAGGCGGGATGCGCGGGAGGAATCCGGCCGTCCACGTGGCGGCCGGGGGGGGAAGGAGAGGGTTTTTATTTTTATTTTCCTGATTTTGGATTTTCAAAAAAGGTTAGGAATTTCATTAAGCCTCAGAAAAATACCAAATAAACTCCAAAAATTCCAGAACAATTCATAGAATCTCCTGGAGACTTTTTGGACTAAATAAAATTATTTCCAACTAATGTTGGTTTTTAATTTTCATACTTTAAAATACTTTTTAATTTCAAAAATACATTTTTAAACTCCAGAAAATCCAGGAAACCAAATAAACTCCAAAAAACTCCAAATTTTTAATTTGACATAGAATTTTTATATAAAATCAAAATATCATTTTATTTAATAATATTTTTAGGTTTTCCTGAAAATGCTTTTCAAAACCAGCTTTTTCAAAAAACAGAAATTCAGGGCAAATCCAAATTTAAACTTTAGGCACAACAATACTTAAATTTAATTCAGATTTTATTTTAATATTATTTATTTATTCATTACTTCATTTTAATTTTATTAAAAAATCTGGGCTGTTACAATCTACCCCCCTTAAACAGAATCTCGTCCCCGAGATTCGCACGGGCTAGCAGAGAAATAGGTTTGGATCTTACCCGGTGTGGCTTGAGCTGAGGTTTGGTTTAAACATCCCTTCACGAAGGTCGTTGGCAGTTGGTGCTCCAGCTTGATGCTTCCAAAGACTAGGAAAGAGGAGACTCAAGGCAAAGGAAGGAATAGGGGATATTTTGCACAGCCGAAAACTGAATTTTAACTTTATTAAGACCCTTATTAACCTCATAATAAGTAATAGTTATGGCTGTCGACAAAAGAGAAAACTTGACAGCTCATAACCTCGTCTACTATCTAGCTTAACAACTTAAACTAAAGAGGTAAGAGTTGTCTTGGTGTCATCCTTCGCAGCTCTCGAGGTACAAAGCGTGATCCTTCCATGAAAAGATTGAAGTGGCGACAGAGTCGAAGAATTCCAACTGTTTCCTTCTATAGTCGTTTTGGAACAAGGGAAGACGAAGAAATAGCTTTTTTCAAAAATGACATATAGACGAGAAAGAATTGAGATAAGGATAAGCAAAGATTAAGAGGTAAGATTAAGCAAAACTTTTGAAATTACTAGTTTAGTAAAATAAGCCTTAGGGTCAAACCATTCTATTCTACCTACGGTCGCGTCTTAGTATCGTCATGGCTCTGATACCACCTTTGTCGGAACCCGGAGCAACGACTCCTGGATCCTCTGTGTAAATCGCACTAGTCCAGGATCAGCTAGTGCACACAGCGTACAACAAAGATAAATATCAACCATAATGACATTTATTAACTGAATATGGGCATGAATGCCAAAGTTTACATCAACGGCACATAAGCCAAAATTAAGTAATAAGCAGCGGAAGAAAAACCGAAGCGGAAGAAGCCCACTGAGCCTGCCCACAGGCAAACGACAGTAAGACGCGGCCTATTCGTCCAGACCTTCACCGTAGTTGACGTCTTCCTTCTCTGTGTGGAAAAAGCAACGTGAGTACAAACTTGTACTCCGCAAATCACCCGGGAAAATGCAACATAATGATAAAGGCTTCAAAGGAAGGCTTATAGGGTTAGTTTGCATAAAACAGCATTTAAGAAATACAATAAGTAGATTGAAATTGCTGAATTTAATACGATAAGTAAAAACAATACTTGTAGTTGAAAATAATACCGTCAGTGCAGGCTCCGACCATACACCAACCTATCCACGGGCATCCCACCCGGACCATCTTCTCCAAAAGCTCACGTATGGATTCCATCCATCCACACGCTTTCAAACACTCGCGGATTCCATCCATCCACAAGTTACCAATCTCTCTCATGGGTTCCATCTACCCACAAGGTTTTCGAAAACATTTTGAAAAACAAAATCTAATCCATGAAAAACTTTTACTCAGCATGCCCATGACCGTGGGCACGGCTATCCAGGATAGATTATACACTCTGCAGACGTTGTACAGCTTTACCCACAAGACACGATCATCCCATATTGCCACGCGATTACACACTTCCTTAGGTGTGCGGCGAGGAGTCGTGACAAGGCCTTTACAATGCAAAGCCTTCAACCTGGCCGAGCCAACTCTAAGGTTTCACCCCAGTAAGGAATCCACCAGACCGGGACCCCCTCTTGAGCCTAGACGAGACTTCTCATGGCTTAACCACGCTCGCCCAAGTGAGACTTCACATGGCACCAACCACGCTCACTTTCAACCTACGACTCGACTCAAATTGGGACTTCACAAATTATTCAGCCAGGGCTGTCCCATACCAGCATGTGGTAGTACGATTAGGGCTTTGCAACAGTAGCTCACAGACCGGTCCTTAATTGACTCAGGCCCAACCACATACCCCCGTGCACGACAATCAACCACTGCGGCTCCAACCAACAGGGCATGCCTGCACCCACCACTCTAACCAATTGCCTAAGTCCAAACCAGTTTTATATTTGTTTTCAAAATATTTCATAATCCTCCTTGACTCACCAAAGTCAAGAGTTCATATCATTTTATGTAAACAGGGTTATCATTTTATGTGAAAGATTTCCCAAAACAAATATTATATCTAAGCAGTCTAAGCATTTGATATAAATTCCTCTAGCCAACACTAAAGTATTAACTAGAGTTTGAATCTAGGGTGACAAGGTGTAAGTATTTGCAATGTCAAAGGAGGAATTAACAAGTAGGCATAACTAAATTTAAAACTGAATTGAAATACGCTGAATAAAAATATGCATGCAGAATAATTTAAATCAAAATAATTTTATTTTGAAAACTGGGATCAACATGATCAAGGAGGGTGACTTGCCTTGCTCTTCAAATTGGCTTGAATCTTCGTCGAGGAAATTTCCCGAATCGTCGAAGTCTACACGTCAAAATAACCCACCAAATTCAAATAAATTCAAATAAATTCAAATTGAACTCAAATATTTGAATTGAGGCTAGAAATGGATAGAGGGGAATTTTTGATGAATTTAGAAATTTGAATGGGCCAAATCGGAGTTAAAACGAGGGAGAACGGGCTCCGGGAAGTTTGAAAAGAGAGAAAATGGAAAATCTGGATTTTTGGAATTATTTTTCTAAAGGAAAAGGGATTATGACGTCAGCATGCGTCAGCGAGGAATTTCTTTTTCGGCCGGAATTATTTTTCAACGGAAAAAGGACTTTATTGCGTCAGCATGACCTCAGCCCGAGGTGGACCGACACCGACATGCGGGCCCCTGGTCTATGGACCAGGTCCACGGAAGGAGGAGGAGGCCGAGGTGGCACGGGAGGCGGGGTGTGCCTGCGTGGCGCTGACGGGGGCGGGGGCTGCCGAGGTGGCCGAGACGTGGCGCCACCTCACCTGCCACGCAAGCACGGGGACGCCGACGTGGCTGACCGGCAGGGCGGCGCTCGGGCCCGGGGAGTTCGCCGGCGCACGGCGGCACGGCGGCCGGCGACGAGGAGCGGGGAAGGGAGAGGGAGCTGCGGGGAACTTGGCACTACCTGGCGCGGGGTCCGGCGGTGGGCGGAGGGGGCTGGCGACGAGGAGGAGCGGCGGCGGCTCGGGTCTCACGCGGCGGCGGCGCTCCGGCGGTGGAGAGGCGCGGTCGAGGGGTGGAGGAGGTCGGGGGCGACACGGGGAAGCTCGGGGTCGAGCCGGCCGGGCTCGAGGGGGAGCGGGGAGGCGGAGATTGCTCGCCGTTGTTGGCGGCGGCGGCCGAGGCGGGTGAGCACGACGCGGCGGCGGTGGAGCGGCCGGGAGGGGATGGGGAGTAGAGGAGGGGGAAGTGCGGGTTGTGGCGGAGCCGAAGGGGGCCTTTTATAGGGCAGTGGGGGAGCGGGCGGCCGCGGATTTCTCGCCGGAGGTGGGTGGTGGGCGGCGGCCGTTGCGGACGGGTGAGGCCGAGCGGGCGCGGGTCGTGGGGAGGAAGGTGGGCGCGACTTGCGGAAGGGGGCGGCGCACAAGCGGGAGTGGGGACGTGGCCGAGGAAGAGGGGAGGTGGCCGGGAGAAGCGAGCGGCGGGCGCAACGGCCAGCGGCGCGGGGAGGAAGAAGGGCGGGGAGGGAGACGGTCCTGACGCGCGGGGTCCACACGCAGAGAGAGAAGGGGCCAGGGAGGCTGACGGGTGGGACCGGGGAGGAGGTGAGAGGGGGAGCCGGCGTGCCGACAGGTGGGGCCGGAGGCGCAGAGAGAGGGAAGGCGAGCGGGTGAGATGGCCCGAGGCGGATGGGCGCGGGCTGATCGGGCCGGACGCGTGGCGAGAGCGGAAGGGGTGGAGGCGGGATGCGCGGGAGGAATCCGGCCGTCCACGTGGCGGCCGGGGGGGGAAGGAGAGGGTTTTTATTTTTATTTTCCTGATTTTGGATTTTCAAAAAAGGCTAGGAATTTCATTAAGCCTCAGAAAAATACCAAATAAACTCCAAAAATTCCAGAACAATTCATAGAATCTCCTGGAGACTTTTTGGACTAAATAAAATTATTTCCAACTAATGTTGGTTTTTAATTTTCATACTTTAAAATACTTTTTAATTTCAAAAATACATTTTTAAACTCCAGAAAATCCAGGAAACCAAATAAACTCCAAAAAACTCCAAATTTTTAATTTGACATAGAATTTTTATATAAAATCAAAATATCATTTTATTTAATAATATTTTTAGGTTTTCCTGAAAATGCTTTTCAAAACCAGCTTTTTCAAAAACAGAAATTCAGGGCAAATCCAAATTTAAACTTTAGGCACAACAATACTTAAATTTAATTCAGATTTTATTTTAATATTATTTATTTATTCATTACTTCATTTTAATTTTATTAAAAAATCTGGGCTGTTACAATCTACCCCCCTTAAACAGAATCTCGTCCCCGAGATTCGCACGGGCTAGCAGAGAAATAGGTTTGGATCTTACCCGGTGTGGCTTGAGCTGAGGTTTGGTTTAAACATCCCTTCACGAAGGTCGTTGGCAGTTGGTGCTCCAGCTTGATGCTTCCAAAGACTAGGAAAGAGGAGACTCAAGGCAAAGGAAGGAATAGGGGATATTTTGCACAGCCGAAAACTGAATTTTAACTTTATTAAGACCCTTATTAACCTCATAATAAGTAATAGTTATGGCTGTCGACAAAAGAGAAAACTTGACAGCTCATAACCTCGTCTACTATCTAGCTTAACAACTTAAACTAAAGAGGTAAGAGTTGTCTTGGTGTCATCCTTCGCAGCTCTCGAGGTACAAAGCGTGATCCTTCCATGAAAAGATTGAAGTGGCGACAGAGTCGAAGAATTCCAACTGTTTCCTTCTATAGTCGTTTTGGAACAAGGGAAGACGAAGAAATAGCTTTTTTCAAAAATGACATATAGACGAGAAAGAATTGAGATAAGGATAAGCAAAGATTAAGAGGTAAGATTAAGCAAAACTTTTGAAATTACTAGTTTAGTAAAATAAGCCTTAGGGTCAAACCATTCTATTCTACCTACGGTCGCGTCTTAGTATCGTCATGGCTCTGATACCACCTTTGTCGGAACCCGGAGCAACGACTCCTGGATCCTCTGTGTAAATCGCACTAGTCCAGGATCAGCTAGTGCACACAGCGTACAACAAAGATAAATATCAACCATAATGACATTTATTAACTGAATATGGGCATGAATGCCAAAGTTTACATCAACGGCACATAAGCCAAAATTAAGTAATAAGCAGCGGAAGAAAAACCGAAGCGGAAGAAGCCCACTGAGCCTGCCCACAGGCAAACGACAGTAAGACGCGGCCTATTCGTCCAGACCTTCACCGTAGTTGACGTCTTCCTTCTCTGTGTGGAAAAAGCAACGTGAGTACAAACTTGTACTCCGCAAATCACCCGGGAAAATGCAACATAATGATAAAGGCTTCAAAGGAAGGCTTATAGGGTTAGTTTGCATAAAACAGCATTTAAGAAATACAATAAGTAGATTGAAATTGCTGAATTTAATACGATAAGTAAAAACAATACTTGTAGTTGAAAATAATACCGTCAGTGCAGGCTCCGACCATACACCAACCTATCCACGGGCATCCCACCCGGACCATCTTCTCCAAAAGCTCACGTATGGATTCCATCCATCCACACGCTTTCAAACACTCGCGGATTCCATCCATCCACAAGTTACCAATCTCTCTCATGGGTTCCATCTACCCACAAGGTTTTCGAAAACATTTTGAAAAACAAAATCTAATCCATGAAAAACTTTTACTCAGCATGCCCATGACCGTGGGCACGGCTATCCAGGATAGATTATACACTCTGCAGACGTTGTACAGCTTTACCCACAAGACACGATCATCCCATATTGCCACGCGATTACACACTTCCTTAGGTGTGCGGCGAGGAGTCGTGACAAGGCCTTTACAATGCAAAGCCTTCAACCTGGCCGAGCCAACTCTAAGGTTTCACCCCAGTAAGGAATCCACCAGACCGGGACCCCCTCTTGAGCCTAGACGAGACTTCTCATGGCTTAACCACGCTCGCCCAAGTGAGACTTCACATGGCACCAACCACGCTCACTTTCAACCTACGACTCGACTCAGATTGGGACTTCACAAATTATTCAGCCAGGGCTGTCCCATACCAGCATGTGGTAGTACGATTAGGGCTTTGCAACAGTAGCTCACAGACCGGTCCTTAATTGACTCAGGCCCAACCACATACCCCCGTGCACGACAATCAACCACTGCGGCTCCAACCAACAGGGCATGCCTGCACCCACCACTCTAACCAATTGCCTAAGTCCAAACCAGTTTTATATTTGTTTTCAAAATATTTCATAATCCTCCTTGACTCACCAAAGTCAAGAGTTCATATCATTTTATGTAAACAGGGTTATCATTTTATGTGAAAGATTTCCCAAAACAAATATTATATCTAAGCAGTCTAAGCATTTGATATAAATTCCTCTAGCCAACACTAAAGTATTAACTAGAGTTTGAATCTAGGGTGACAAGGTGTAAGTATTTGCAATGTCAAAGGAGGAATTAACAAGTAGGCATAACTAAATTTAAAACTGAATTGAAATACGCTGAATAAAAATATGCATGCAGAATAATTTAAATCAAAATAATTTTATTTTGAAAACTGGGATCAACATGATCAAGGAGGGTGACTTGCCTTGCTCTTCAAATTGGCTTGAATCTTCGTCGAGGAAATTTCCCGAATCGTCGAAGTCTACACGTCAAAATAACCCACCAAATTCAAATAAATTCAAATAAATTCAAATTGAACTCAAATATTTGAATTGAGGCTAGAAATGGATAGAGGGGAATTTTTGATGAATTTAGAAATTTGAATGGGCCAAATCGGAGTTAAAACGAGGGAGAACGGGCTCCGGGAAGTTTGAAAAGAGAGAAAATGGAAAATCTGGATTTTTGGAATTATTTTTCTAAAGGAAAAGGGATTATGACGTCAGCATGCGTCAGCGAGGAATTTCTTTTTCGGCCGGAATTATTTTTCAACGGAAAAAGGACTTTATTGCGTCAGCATGACCTCAGCCCGAGGTGGACCGACACCGACATGCGGGCCCCTGGTCTATGGACCAGGTCCACGGAAGGAGGAGGAGGCCGAGGTGGCACGGGAGGCGGGGTGTGCCTGCGTGGCGCTGACGGGGGCGGGGGCTGCCGAGGTGGCCGAGACGTGGCGCCACCTCACCTGCCACGCAAGCACGGGGACGCCGACGTGGCTGACCGGCAGGGCGGCGCTCGGGCCCGGGGAGTTCGCCGGCGCACGGCGGCACGGCGGCCGGCGACGAGGAGCGGGGAAGGGAGAGGGAGCTGCGGGGAACTTGGCACTACCTGGCGCGGGGTCCGGCGGTGGGCGGAGGGGGCTGGCGACGAGGAGGAGCGGCGGCGGCTCGGGTCTCACGCGGCGGCGGCGCTCCGGCGGTGGAGAGGCGCGGTCGAGGGGTGGAGGAGGTCGGGGGCGACACGGGGAAGCTCGGGGTCGAGCCGGCCGGGCTCGAGGGGGAGCGGGGAGGCGGAGATTGCTCGCCGTTGTTGGCGGCGGCGGCCGAGGCGGGTGAGCACGACGCGGCGGCGGTGGAGCGGCCGGGAGGGGATGGGGAGTAGAGGAGGGGGAAGTGCGGGTTGTGGCGGAGCCGAAGGGGGCCTTTTATAGGGCAGTGGGGGAGCGGGTGGCCGCGGATTTCTCGCCGGAGGTGGGTGGTGGGCGGCGGCCGTTGCGGACGGGTGAGGCCGAGCGGGCGCGGGTCGTGGGGAGGAAGGTGGGCGCGACTTGCGGAAGGGGGCGGCGCACAAGCGGGAGTGGGGACGTGGCCGAGGAAGAGGGGAGGTGGCCGGGAGAAGCGGGCGGCGGGCGCAACGGCCAGCGGCGCGGGGAGGAAGAAGGGCGGGGAGGGAGACGGTCCTGACGCGCGGGGTCCACACGCAGAGAGAGAAGGGGCCAGGGAGGCTGACGGGTGGGACCGGGGAGGAGGTGAGAGGGGGAGCCGGCGTGCCGACAGGTGGGGCCGGAGGCGCAGAGAGAGGGAAGGCGAGCGGGTGAGATGGCCCGAGGCGGATGGGCGCGGGCTGATCGGGCCGGACGCGTGGCGAGAGCGGAAGGGGTGGAGGCGGGATGCGCGGGAGGAATCCGGCCGTCCACGTGGCGGCCGGGGGGGGAAGGAGAGGGTTTTTATTTTTATTTTCCTGATTTTGGATTTTCAAAAAAGGCTAGGAATTTCATTAAGCCTCAAAAAAATACCAAATAAACTCCAAAAATTCCAGAACAATTCATAGAATCTCCTGGAGACTTTTTGGACTAAATAAAATTATTTCCAACTAATGTTGGTTTTTAATTTTCATACTTTAAAATACTTTTTAATTTCAAAAATACATTTTTAAACTCCAGAAAATCCAGGAAACCAAATAAACTCCAAAAAACTCCAAATTTTTAATTTGACATAGAATTTTTATATAAAATCAAAATATCATTTTATTTAATAATATTTTTTGGTTTTCCTGAAAATGCTTTTCAAAACCAGCTTTTTCAAAAACAGAAATTCAGGGCAAATCCAAATTTAAACTTTAGGCACAACAATACTTAAATTTAATTCAGATTTTATTTTAATATTATTTATTTATTCATTACTTCATTTTAATTTTATTAAAAAAATCTGGGCTGTTACACCGCTGCCCGTCATGTCCACCTCCGGCAGCTCCAGCTCCGGTTCCTCATCTCTCGGCTTGCAACCACCTCAGCAGCCTCGATCATCTTCGACATCTCCGACCGTCTGGACCTCAACACCTCCTGTGCCTAGTCCCAGTCCTCCCACACCTCACCATGACCTAGCTCTGAAGTCCTGCAGTCACACAGACAAGCAAACCGTCACATAGCACAGCTCGAAATAGCATAATCAACATTAGCATTAATGAAACATACTCAAACACAAAATAGCCCGAATAACCGATCGAGAAACGAACAAGCGTCCTAAACACATCCGACCGCGTTCTACCAAGTCCAACCGAACCAAACTGCGCCATGCACCGACTTGGCGTGAATCAACCAAATCAAACTCAAACTTTCCAGAACACGAGTCAATTACTCATCACAAACATGGGGACACCTCCACATGGTCTCTCAGAACAACAGGCAATTCTTCACGAACAAAGAATGTTCAAACTGATAATAGTGAAAGTGAAAATAATCAAACTTCTGAACTTCCAACCATTTCTGAACCAATATGTGATATCCCTAAGGAGGATAATAATCTAGTCGCAGAAACTCCTCGCAGGAGCAAGAGACAAAGGGTTGAGAAAACATTTGGTGACGACTTTATTGTATACCTTGTGGTTGATGTGCCAAAGACTCTTTCGGAGGCTTATGCATCTTCTGATGCTGAGTATTGGAAAGAGGTAGTCCATAGTGAGATGGACTCTATCATGGCTAATGGAACTTGGGGGATCACTGATCATCCTATCGGGTGCAAACCTGTAGGATGTAGGTGGGTCTTCAAAAAGAAACTAAGATCTGATGGTACTATTGAGAAATACAAGACAAGACTTGTGGCCAAGGGTTACACCCAGAGAGAGGGAGAAAATTTCTTTGATACCGATTCTCCTATCACCAGACTAACCACCATCAGAGTACTCCTTGTGTTAGTATCTTCCTATGGTCTACATGTTCATCAAATGGACGTGAAGACAGCTTTTCTTAATGGAGAGTTGGAGGAAGAAATTGTGGAAGTAGAACTTGTAGCACTTGACACAGCTACTATTGAGACTGAATGGCTGAGAGAGCTTCTATTGGACTTGCCATTAGTTGAGAAACCAATACCTGCAATCCTAATGTATTGTGATAAACAAACAGTGTTGGCCAAAGTCACAAGTACAAAGGATAATATAAAGTCCTCTAGACATGTGACGCATAGGCTTAAATCTGTCAAAAAACTGAGAAACTCTAGAGTGATTGTTGTGAACTATATTCACACTAAGAAAAATCTGGCAGACCCTTTTACAAAGGGGTTAGCATGAAAAGCGATTTCCGTTGCATCTATGGACATGGAAATGAGGCCTATTTTAGTTACATCACAATGGTAATCCATACCTTTTTTTATCAAAGATCTATGACTTAGGCAATGGGAAAAACAAGTTGATGTGGTAATAAGAGAATATATATTTAGTATACCCATGTCCTAATAAACAAAGTACTCTCGACTGTATGGAAGGTTGGCATAAAGCCTTAATGTATTCTGTTGTCCAAATATGGAAAAGATATTAGTCTGCAGGATATCTAGAAAGAATACACCTACTTGAGCTTAACTGTGTAGTCGCAGTTCACGAGAACAGGGCATTCTCAGAAAACTCATGAGCAGATAAGGGAGCATGACCATATAACGCTCAGTTTAGATGTGGTTCATTGACAGCCTAGTACTAGTTGAGATTTCAAATGAAATCTGATCACGAAAAGCTGTGAATTCAACACATAGTCCATTCATCAGCTGTGAGAAGATGAATCATGTTATTCTAGGTGCAAGTTCAATCCGTATGGGACTTACACTAAAAGACCAGTATATTAACAGTACTTCAGCACAATTTCTTTGACATCTTTTTATTTCTTGCTTTGGAATTGGTGGGGGATTGTTAGAAATTGGCTAATATGAGCATGGCACATTTCCTTAATTCTAAAGTATGCATGGTTTAGTACCATATTGCTAAAGTAAGATGGAGGAGACCAATTTATAAGGTGGAGTTCTCACCACTCCTTGAATATGAATAGAGATGGCATGAGAAGGGCTTTGGCTAATCACGCACGCGCATGTGTGCGCGTATTCACGTATTTTCGTGTGAAAATCACGTCACTTGTGACTTGCGACGCGCGACCACGTCGTGGCGTGGCGTGCCACTTGGCAGACCAAGTCCACCTTATTTTTGCAAAACTATACATCATCTCTCACATTTTTAACTGGTCATAATACTGCTTAAATATCATAATATGATTTGATGAGGTAGTTACTAGTCAATTGATGCGGAAGAAAAAGCAAGAGCAAAAGATGCACCTACCACCTTGTCGAGACCCGAATCTGCTGATCTAGACTCTCCTGTGTATTCTGCACCAATCTGGGATCACGCTAGTGCACATAGTATAAACAAAGATGGAATATCAACCATATCACGATTTACTAAGAAAAGACTCAAATATTATTAATAATCAAAGTTGTGACCGTATGGCCAATCTTACAAATAATAACCTAAAAGGCTTAAGAAACTTGCGGTGAAAAACAAAAATAAGCATAGTAGCCACTCGACATGCCCACAGGCAATCGACTGGGGAGCGAAGCCCTAATCCATGAAAGTCATCGAAGTATCCTCCTTCTAATACCTCCTGCTAATCTGGTCATTCTTCCTCAACTGAGCAAATGTGGATAAAACCGTGAGTATATAGAGTACTCAGCAAGTCATTTTATAACAAAAAGTGCAATATAAAATACAAGGCTTGCCAAAGGATGGCTGAAATGCTAATTTGCATAAAGCAATAGTTTAAAGTAAATACGATAAATAGATTGAAAAGCAAACTTTGAAAAGGATAATAAATAAGTAACCAAAGGAATTGAGACAACCATAAGTGAATTGACCATTCACTCCAATGAATTACCCGTGAACTAAAATTCACATAATGAACCACTAGTGAACTAACCATTCACTTCCCGTCTTAACCTATCTAGATTTTTATGAAAACTCTACCCCTCATGTGAAATCATTGAGCATTGTCCATAACCGAGGACACAGCTATTCGAATAGTTTTACACTCTGCAGAGGTTATACAATTTTACCCACAAGAGATAAGTCATCTTAATAGCCAACATGCTTCCTTAGGCATGAGACCCAGATAAATTATTACAAAGCTTTTACCTCACTCCAATCTAGTTAAACATCATCCGCTAAGGTTTCACCACTGAAGGGTTAACCACCACAATCAGAAGTCCCCTCTTGCGCTGTATAAGTATAGTAACCATGTTCCTCACTGTGAGTAAACCAGTACCCCTAGTACTCACTTAACATTGGTGATATTTGAACTAAACCTTTACAAGTTAATCAGCTAGGTCTATCCCATATTAGACATATGGTTGTGCGGTAAGGCTCAGATCAATGGCGTACAAAGCTAAGTCCTTAGACATTACCTAGGCGAAACTTCCACATCCCTGAAGTGCTAACCACACTTCTCCCCTTTACTACATGATCATTCGTCGAAGTGAAAACCATTTTGTATAACCAACACCAATGACACTATCCATGTCATGGTACTCAAATTTTATAACTATGGCTGACCACCACGTTCCAATATATCGTTAAGTCAAAATTCATTAATTGATCACATGTGATGATAAACCCAACGCTACTATTAACATGGCAAAGCAATTTAAGCGTACAACCCATGTGACAACTAATATTGCATCACTAGATAATTACACATCCTAGGGTGACAATGGAATCATGGCAATCAATTTATCAAGAAGGAATTAATCAATTTGGACAGTAACTACCAATACAAGGGTTTGTAATAAAATAGCGATGCATGATAATTTAAAACAAAATAATACATAATAGATTTGAAAACTAGGTTCAACATGATCAAAGGACATGACTTGCCTTGGCCTTGCTCAGTTAATGGCTCTTGATCTTCAAATCTTGCTTCAGCTCCTTCGAAGCGTGATCTAACGAGAGAGAAAACGAAATGAAACACAAAACAAATTCAAATAAAATTCAAAAAAACTCCAAAAAACTACAAAACCAGAACCAAAGATAGAACTCAATTTTAGATGAATTTAGGAAAAAGAATCGAGTCAATCGGAGCTAGGATGAAGAAGAACGGGCTCTTGGAAAATCTAATATGGAGAAAAAGGCTAAAAATTGGAAAAACTACTGTGCTGTGAACCCGGTGCACGGAAAAGGCTAGTCTACGGTGAACCCGGCTCATGGAACAATGCGAGTGTGACTGGGCTTGCTGACGTGGCGGCTAGGGCTGACATGGCAGGTGAGGTGGCGGATGATTCGGCTCGCTGGCTCACGGGTCTACAGCATAGTGGATCTGACATGTGGGACCAATCTGTCAGTGGCTTGGTCCACAGAGAACTTGGCGCACAGAGCAGGTGAACCGTCGGTCGGGTGCGAGTGCGTGCTGGCGTGGACGGGTGCATGAACCGAGGCAGGTGACACGTGAACCGAGGCGAGGCGAGCGGCGAACGACGAACAGAGACGACGGCAGTGACTAGACTCACCAGCGCCGAGAGCGGTGAGGCAGCAAACGGTGACGGCTGTGCACGGGCGAAGACGGCGATAAGGGTCAGAGACGAAGACAATGTCCTCATCGGCGATGAAGATGAAGGCAGCGGTGACTCGGCGAGACTAGAGATGGCAATGGGTACCCGATACCCGAATACCCGACGGGTTTTACCCGATAAAGAGACGGGTATGGAAAATTTTATGTACCCATGGGTACGTTATTGGGCGAAATCCTCTACCCGCCGGGTAGGCGGGTGCGGGTGTGGGTATATACTACCCATACCCGCCTACCCGCGGGTAATAAATACCCGCATTAGACAACTAGACATCCCACTCAAATGTTAATTTTAGAGTAAAGTCCATTACCGGTCCTTAAACTTTTTATGCTGTGTCATCCCGGTCCATAAACTTTTAAAGTATGTCATCTCGGTCCTTAAACTTTCAAAGTGTGGCAATTTCTTTTGAAAGTCTATGGACCGGGATGACACAGCATAAAAAGTTCACTGCTACAACTACATAGGATATTGCCACACTTTGAAAGTTTAAGGACCGGGATGATATACTTTAAAAGTTTATGGACCGGGATGACACAGCATAAAAAGTTTAAGGACCGGTAATGGACTTTACTCTTAATTTTATTATCTACTTGTTGTTGATTGTTTATTTGTTTGTCATATGTTGATGTGGTCATGTCAGGTATGTTTATGTGATGTACTAATTTTGATCATTAGACGCTTTTGTGCTTGGCACGTATGATTAATGAATGTTTAAATTGATGATATTCTTATGTGTTGAACCGGGTATGCTTACGGGTACGGGTTACCCGTCGGGTAGTAATACCCGTGCGGGTACGGGTATGGGTAAATTTTCCTACCCGCGTGCGGATACGGGTAACCCGACGAGTAAATTTACACCTAGCGGGTACGGGTATGGAATGGCAATATCCGATGGGTATTTACCTGTTGCCATCTCTAGGCGAGACCAGCAACAGCGCACGGGGTAGCACGACGAGCTCAGCTTGGGATGCGGAACATGAGAGAAGGGCGCGGCTTAAATACCCGAACCTCAAGGAGGCGGGGGAGAGCACGACTCTGAGGTAGAGTCGGAGACGGCCGAGAGGCCTGGTAGGGCACGAACACCGAGGAAGTCCCGGTCGGAGACGATGGAGGCAGAAACTAGGAGGAAGGGGAAGCATAGTGCACGAGGCCCCGAATGTGTGACACGTGGTGGATCAGGAGATTGGACGGCGACACGGGTGAGCGAAGCGGGCGGCTTGGATGCGGGCGGCAGGTTGCAGATGGCTGACGCATGGCCACCATCCGGTGGGCGGGTACGGACATGGATGCACGCCGCGTGGCAAGGCAGAAGCGGGCTAAGCGGCTGGCTTGTCTGGAAAATTCAAATAAATCCTTTTGAGCTCTAAAAAATAGTAAATAAATCCAAATAAATCATAGAAAATTTCAGAAAAATCCTTGAGACTCAAGGAACTCAAATAAAATATTTTTTTTGACAAATGTTGAAGTTTAACTTAATCACATTAAATCCTTTTATTTAATAAAAATTCATTTTAAGCTTTAATTAATTCCAGAAAAATCCAAATGGTGAATTTTATTTTAAAAGCTTCAAAAAGGCTCTGATAATCAGGATGTTACACACCTCTGGCCAGAACAATGCAAATGTCATAGAGAAAAGATTGTTACATAGCTATGAGTAACGCTATTTGACTATTGTGGTGTGCTTTTGAATAAGACCTATAAAGTCAGGCACCTCCACAAGATGGAGAAAAGATCTACTTCGGTAGGTATCTCCACGGGATGGAGGGAAAAGTCTACTTGGTACGCATTTCCACAAGGTGGAGGAAAATATCACTTCAGTAGTCACCTAATTGCCCTTAGACTATCTAAAATTGCAGCTACTGCCCATATTGATAGATCAATTTCATGGATTCACCCTTTCAAAGGTAAAGCTTACAGGATGCTATCTATAGTAGTCATAGTTTCAAATCTTTAGTATGTCTGGTAGAGTGAATCCAAGCTTCGGTCCTGTGCAGTATCTCATCAAGGTCTAACCTTTTCTTGTTTTCTACTCCTCTATTCTTTTGCGTGCATTATTTGTTGGAGAAAAATGAAGCATTCAGTCTAAAGTCTGAAACTATGTTGTCATCACTCCAATTTTTAGGCTTCGGAACAAGAATGTGCAAAGGAAAAGCAGAAAATGAGACAGCAGCTCCAAACTCTATTTCTGATTTCATTTGGGCCAGGGTGCCTCGAGCAAGGTGGTTCAGGGGGTTAGGGGGTGAATTGGTTTTGCTTTGCTGCCTTTTGCTGATCTCTTTGGTTAAATTGGAACAAAATAGCTATCGAAAATAAATTATTATCATATCCAACTGAAGCTTGGTAAGATAACTTCCTTTCAGCAGCAATGGAAATTCTTCAGAAGGACGAGGAGCCACTGTGAGAGGATCAAGCAATGACCATGCTCAAGCAGTAAATTGATCTGGTGAAACTAATAGAGCTGCAAGTAAACATTTGAAGATATCATTTTCTTTTTTTTTGGTTGGATTATGGGTTTCTTAGTTGTTTAGTTCTATCAACGTTCAATAAAGGGAGTTCATGTTTATCTATTAGTGGCTTGGTATATTTTGTAAGTTGAAATCCTCAGCAGTACTCCTCTATCTACCTCTCTCTTGTATTCTAAACATGAGCTTTCTTAAAGCTAGGAATAAAATCCTTTTATTTGTTCTTTTCCTTGATTCAATATTGGAAGGAAGGACAAAAGGGTAATAGTAATCCGTGGGTACTTGATAGGTGAGCACAAACAGAATCTGACGGATGACGATGTTCTAAATGCAACTAAGTTAAGTCTGTCGACGTAATTAGCCATTTTAATTGTCAAATTCATATTTGCTTTTTAAGGAAGGAGAATTAAGTCCATGAATTTGTTGTTCTCTAAAATACTCTCAATGTTTTCTGGTTATGTATGTTAAAATTAGGTGTTCCTCCTCACATATTATTTGTCGATTGCAATGAATAGGCACTCAATTGATCTTTTTGACATGTAACTTTACTGCAACCATCTCACAAAAATAAAGACTTCGCCGCAACTAAATACGCTATGTCATTGTAATGCAAGGGCACTCAGCTAGTATCATAAAAAAATTCATTTGAGAGATTTCTAGCAGTTCCGTCTATGAAAAACCACTCCACCTGTTTTTCACAAAAGTAAAAAAATATATAGCAGAATAACTAAAAGCTAGCTTTAGCCAAAACGACGTTTCCACGAAATGTTATGCTAACTTTAAAAACAACTAAAAATTCGTACTACTAAAATATAAAAAAATCAATTTAGAGGATCTGAGATCCAGACAACTACTTTAGCAAAACCAATTACAGAAATACAATTTAGCGTAACATATGGACAAAAGAGAGAAGAAGAATAAAAATGCCCATCTATTCCGGCCCGGCCCAGCCCAGCCTACGGAGAGCAGAACGACGCCCCGCCTCAGCCCACGCCCAAGGCACACGGAAATTCACGCCATGGCATCTTCCCGTCCGTCGAGTCCAAATTTCCCAACTTTTTTAACCTTCCCCCTCCCTCGCCTCCTGCACTGTCCTGCTCGCTCCGCCCGTTGCGGATTCAAATTTCGAATCCCTCACCGCCCCTTCCTCCTCCCCCCGCCCTCCTCCTCTCACACCAAAAACCCTAACCCATTTCCTCCCCACATCCCACCATGAGCTCCGCTGCCGCCGCACCAGCCGCCGGCACCGCCGTGGGCAGCGGCAAGGAGCTCGCCCACCCGCCGTCCGACGGAATCTCCAACCTCCGCTTCTCCAACCACAGCGACCACCTCCTCGTCTCCTCCTGGGACAAGGTCAGCGACGATGCGCTTCTCTTCTCTCCGTTTCCCCTCCGTTTAGTGAGCAGTAATAAACCCTTGATCTGGCCGATCTGACCTGGCTTGGGTGCTTGAGCTCTGTTCCAGACGGTGCGGCTCTACGCCGCCGACGCGAACGTGCTCAAGGGGGAGTTCGTGCACCCCGGGGCCGTACTCGACTGCTGCTTCCACGACGATTCCTCGGGGTTTAGTGCCGGCGCCGACCACACCGTGCGGAGGTGAGGAATTTTTGTTGTGTGTTCTCCTTTCCTGCCTTATTCCACACCTGGTTTGCATTGGATTTGTCGAATCGGTAGGAGGTGTATGTATAATCGATTCCGTTGCAATAGTTGCGTGTGGCGTAGGCTGTGAGGCCATATGAGCTTTCTGTTTTACATTTGGTGAACGTTCTGTACAAGGTTTGTGGTGTTACTTGTTAGAACTGGTTAGAAAAGAGAATTAGTTGCTTAGTTCCCTGCGCCATAAGAAGCTAGAGATTTAGAGCCTCAGTTGCCTAGTTCCCTGCGCCATAAGGTGGCAGTTTATGTAAAGAAAGAATTTCTGTAACAGGCATGTAGTAGTCGTACAACAAATTGTTTATTTGAAAATTTGGATCCCTTTGTGCTAGTTAGCACTTAGCAATCATACTGCAATTGCAAAATTGGACAGTAGATAAGTCCTATTTGTGGAGACATATAATTTATGAATGTAGAAAAATGAAAAAATATTTTGTTACTAGTTGTAGGGTTGAAGAGTTAAGAGCAACTCCAGCAGTAACCCTCAAATCAGGGCCTCTACTTTTGATTTGAGGGCTCCTTCTATTTTTGAGGGCCCGGTTTTTTTGCATCTACTCCAACAGCACCCCTCAAATCTAAGCCCTCAAATCCATTCCACTACACACTGACACATGGGACCTACTCCTCAAATCCGGTTGGAGGCGAGCGGGGGATTTTGGCGGCGACGGGCGGAGGCGTCGGGCGAGGTAACGGGCGTGGCGGCGGGCGAGCGGAGGAGCAGGGCGAGGTGGCGGGCGAACGGAGGACACGGGCGGGGGATTTTGGCGGCGCAAGGGGGACACGGGCGGCGGCGGAGGAGTCGGGTGGGCGAGGCGGGGGGCGAGCGGAAGCGGAGGAGTCGGGCAAGACGGGGGGCGAGCAGAAGCGGCGGATTTTGGGGGGGCGCAGGGGAAGTTTCACCGAGCGGGAAAAAAATCGAAGGATGAGAGCCAAGAGAGGGCCCTAGGAATGAGGGCTTGGAGACCTCATTTGAGAGGCCTCCTATTTTTGAGAGCCAAGTAGGGTCCCTGTTGGAGCTGAGTTTTTTGCTCTGGCTCTCAAATTTGAGTTTGAGAGGCTAAGTAGGGGCCCTGCTGGAGTTGCTCTAACTTTGGATAGGAGTGCATGGAGGTTAGCGATCTACGTACCGGAACTATAAGAAAGTTAGGAACAGTGTTTTAGGCTCTCGGCTCAGATAGCAGGATGTACAACTTAAGGTTTTAGCATTTTAGGTTTTTATTTCAAGGTTCTCATCTCTTTGATCTTGAGAATGTTTCATTCCCAGTCTATCCCAGCATGTTTGGGACAAAATGTTTTGTTGTTGTTGTTATTGCAGGGTTGTTGATTCAGGATCCTAGGTAGAGTTGATTTTATGCTTACTTGACCCTATTATAGTATGATAAATATATGATGTTTTAAACATAAAAAAATCAATTCGGAAAATTGTCTGGTTCTTCTGAAGATTGTTAATGGTTCATGAAACTAAATTTGAATACTTCAGGTAAGACTGGCAGGTAATATGCCCATATTTGAATTTACATTTTGTTGTAAATTGAATGTTGCAGTCTGCAGGTAAGACTGTCAAACAATATGCCCACATTAGTACATTGAATATTATATTGTAAGTTGAATTCTGTAAATTTGATATTTTATTGCATGTTGTCCTTTTGATATCATCATTTGTTTATCTTTTTGTTATTATCATTTATGTGGATATTTAGTATGACTAATGAGAATATGCCCAAATGACTATATCAGGCTAGTATTTAGTTCAGCAAAAGTGGATGTTCTGGGGCAGCATGATGCTCCAGTTCGCTGTGTGGAGTACTCTTATGCTGCAGGTACTTGTACTTACATTCTTATTGAATTGCTTTTGGATTTATGTTTTTGCTTTACGTTTTCATGGCATACATTGCTGCAGTCAAACCATAGGTAATTTACTGGTGCAATCATTATTATGGGTGCAAGTGAGTTTTTTAGATGCCACTTGTCAGTACATAAAACACATTGCTAACTGAATTGATGTGTGAATTATTAATGATACAGTGCATAATTCAATGCTTTACAACCTTGTAAGGCTTATCTTGAATAGAAGTGATCTTAGTTTATCATTTCCATTTTGATTGTACTGATACAAGAGTTCCTTTTTACAATGATCCAATGCAATAGACCTGTTGGCTGGCTTATTAACATTGCTTTATCCATTTGGGTAGAGAATTGGGCGCATGTCCATGCCATAGTCTTGTTTATGATACCTAACAATTTGTTTCTGTTAGATGTGTTTCTATTCTACCTAGCTTAGTACTGAATTTATTTGTCCTGTCGTGTGTTGGAATATTTATAGGTATTTGTTCATTTTACATTACCATCCATATCTATTAGTTAGTATAACATCCATTGCCCTTAATTTAAGGACAATGCAAATCAAACTTTGATGTACCATTATTCTGTCAGGATGACTCACATCAGAGTTTTTATTATCTATACGCGTTCATAATTGATAAAGAAATCTGTTCATAAGGACTTTTATTAAATTAAATAAGGATCCTAAACTGAGGAGATGCTGCCTTATTAAAAAAGCAAAGAGTAATTTTCATAAAAGTACATTTTTTTGACAAAACTATCAAAGAACTTCAGTTTTAAAAAGCAGTTTCACAAAACTACAAGTACTTTTGCAATTTGTATCGGTAAGCTACAAACTGTTACATTGCATGGCGCCTTATAGCTCGAGTCCACTGGCCAACGACATGCACTTGCTTGAACCGTTCCATGGTTATGTGTGGCTGCTTGGTGGGCCTGAGGTGTCACGCACTGTCCAAAGCATTGGGGGTGTAGATCAGCGATAAAATTTGCCAAAGTATATGTAGTTCTATGATTTTGATTCTTAAACCTGCAGTTCCTTGTTAGTTTTGACAAATAACCTGTATTTGCAAACACATAAAACTTGCGGGTGTGAGACCGACAAAATCTGTGATGCTGGTGGGCTTTTGACAAACTCCCTAAATTGTGGCTGGGTATTTGCATAACCCCTAAAAAGTAAAAACATTTGGTTCCTCTAGTCATATTGTACAAGTCACTTATCCTAACTTCAATACTGACTGGACTTTATTGACTTCTAATTGCTAAATCGTGTTTAAAATGCCTAAATATCTGAATGTTGTGCCTAACTTATTGCTGGTATTGTTTACAAGGATTTTCAAAAATATACTATCTGAGTAGTGTTAGATAATTTGTTACATTCACAGAATAAGATGGAACTTGACTGTTCATTTGTGTATATTTATCTATTTAGGTCAAGTCATCACTGGCAGCTGGGATAAGACTATTAAATGTTGGGATCCAAGAGGCGTGAGTGGACCAGAGCGTACACTTGTTGGGACATATACTCAACCCGAGCGTGTATATTCTCTGTCATTAGTAGGAAATAGGTTGGTTGTTGCAACAGCCGGAAGGCATGTCAATATTTATGATTTGCGCAATATGTCTCAACCTGAGCAAAAAAGGGACTCGTCTTTGAAATATCAAACACGTTGTGTTCGATGTTTCCCCAACGGAACAGGTAACTTGCTCTTATTGTTGATTAGGTATGCTGCATGACAGTACATTTCCTGTTGTCACCCCCCTGTTTCAACTATAAAGGAACATTGTGTAGATTGTTGTAACATGTGGACATGGATTGGCTTCTACCTCTTGGTAATCCGTATGTAGGTAATCGGTAATCGAGAGGCACCTCACCCTGTAAGCACTGATGTGGTGTGCGACCTTATGTGCGGTTTAACTATTATAAAAAACATTTATTTATATAATGGTGTATGATTAATTCTAGATATAGTTGATACATGAATTAAAAAAAGAAAAAGAAGGTTCTAAGTTAATTAAAATCTAGCTATACATTCAGCAGATAACAGAATGAACTATGCAGCATGCGATTAGTGTCATTCAGGAAAATGTAACTACTATATTTTGAACGTTACAAACACATAAGTGGCTGTGGACATAAGCAGCTGAGTTGCATAGCGGAGTAGTGGTCCAATTGCTAACGATTATGTGCCTCAAGCAGCCTTGATTTAGACCAATGCTCACCCTATATTTTTTGGTTTTTGCCTTTTACTATTATATACATTTTGTTTGTCAATCTTAGTTAGTTAATCTTCTGTGTTCCTACTTGCTTCAGGATATGCTCTGAGTTCTGTCGAAGGACGAGTTTCTATGGAATTCTTCGATCTATCTGAGTCTGCTCAATCTAAAAAGTATGTTTTTTGCATCTTAGGTTCGAGGGATCTGCTCATGTATTTGTAGTGATTTTATATATGATACTTGCTTGAAAGTTTTCAAATAGTTGTTTCCCTTAGCATATTGTAGATCAAATAATGGATGAAAAATCTTTGTATCTAAACATGTTTCCACTATTTTTATACATTATGTTTCATTGCTTGCTAATGCATAGGATTTTATACCTTAATATTTGACATACTAGGAGGACACATCTAGTTAAAACTTAAAACTATAGTTAAGTGTACCCGTGTTATTCTTGCTAATAGTTTCAAAGAACCATACTTCCGTCAACTACAATCATTTTGACAGAGTGGCCCCTCATGTCATTGAGACTCCAGCACATAACCTCGTTATGTTGATGCGGAGGGCGCTACTGTGTAGCCAACCGACGTGGATGGTGTTGTTTGCTCTGAAGAATCTAATGGTGTAAAAGAAGAACACCCTGTTGTAGGAGAAGGAAGTTGAGTTACAGTGAAGTTGGCAACGTACCACGTCGGTTGGCTACGCACTAGTGCTCTCTATGTCAGTATAACGGGGTTAAGTGCTAGAGTCTCAATGACATGTGGACCCACCCTATCAAAACGGTTGCATGTGATGGAAGTGTAGTTCTTTAAAATGATTGGTACGAATAAGTGTTGTTTTGTGAAACTACTTCTTAAAGTGTAGTTTTCTAATAGTTTTGTAATAATATGTGTGGTTTTGTGAAATTTACTCAATTTGAAATAACCATTTTATAGAGGTATAATAAATTGAGAAGTACATTAATTTTCCATAATCTTTTGTGTTGATTACATCCTGATCTCCTGAAACAAAGTATGCTTGAGCGGACCTACATACTACAATTGTTATCACTTGTTATATACCAAGCTTATCAAGGCGTCGCTTAGGCGACGCTTAAGCGTCGCATAAGCGGTAAGGCGCTCCCAGGAGGCAAGGCGTCGCCCCCGCCTTGCCGTATCCGCCGTCGCCGTTGTCGGATCCACTGCTTCTGTCGTCGCCGCAGCCAGATCTGCCGTCGCCGCCGTCGAATCCACTGCCTCTGCCGTCGCCGCAGCCGGATCCGCCGTCGCTGCCGCCAGATCCAGTGCCTCCGCTGCTCCGCCGGCTTCGGTCTCCGCCGTGGCGCCGCCTCCTGCTTCTCCGGGCGACGAGTCTAGTGGCGGCAGGAAGAGGGAGCGGAGCCATCGAGGGGAGAAGGCGGAGGCGCGGAGCCACCGAGGGGAGGCGGGAGAAGGGAGGGACCGAGGGGGAGGCGGAATCGCCGAGGAGAGGGAGTGAGTGAGGCGGCAGAGAGCAGCGCGAGAGAGAGGAGTGAGCGAGAGATGAGGGAGCTCGTCGCTCTGCTCTGATGAGATGAGTGTAGCGACAGCGAGTGAGCGAGAGATGAGATGTAGCGACGGCGGACGAGTGTGCGATGCTAGGGTTAAAAGGGATGATATGTTTGGTATTTTTGCAATTTACTCTCTAGGGTTCTACAAAATTGCAATTAGGTCCTTTTAGATCCTTCTCTCTTTGGATTTCTTCCAATTTACTTCTTCCGAACTCTGTTTTCTTCGCCTTACGATGAGTGTAAGGCGTTGCCTCGCCTCACGCCTTACCGCTTAAAAGGTGTGAGGGGGTGGATCGCCTTACCGCCTTAATAACCTTGTTATATACATGGTTTGATGTCCAAAACTGGACTAATTACCACTGTGGCTATTGACTTGACTGATGTAGCCATGTACGTCCCGAATGTTGTGCTTAGCCATATAAAGCTTATGTCAAGGGTTGGTGACACTGTTGTTGCCATATGATCTTAGTCACTATAGATTGTAGCCATGAATGTTCAAAACTGATGTATAGTTCAAATTTTACACAAGTGCATCATACTTCAGAAAAATATTTGGTGCAAACCACCAATTAGGCAAATGTTCTAACTCATCCAGTTTGGTAACAAATTTCAAAATTATAAAAACATTCCCAACAAATTGAGGTAATAATACATGGAGTGATCTACCGAGCCTGTAAATCTTTTTTGCTGTGTAGAACACTTTCTATCTCTACCTAGAGTATCTCTATGTAAAGTAGCATTTTGGGAGTATTTAGGTTGCTTTAAGACTGAGAGTGACCAAAAGTAGGGTGACAACTAGAGATATCTCCCCTTTTATACGCAAATTAAATGTTGAACACTGAAAAGTCAAAACTTTGAAATGTTTGCTTGAGAGTTTTTTTAAATCCAGCTTTGTTCTGGTACTGGTGGTATAGTAAAGTTGGCTTTCTTTATTCTACACAGCATTATACGAGTGAGAAACTCATGTCTTACCTTACTAAGGCACTACTGGAAACACCATAGCCTGACTGGTAGTCGTGCATTGTCAAATCACTCTAGGTTGTGCATGACCCTTCCCTGAAAAGCTGCTACACTCGACGATATACCATATGCTTATCTTCCCATGTAATCTACACTGAACCATGGTGCCGGTGACAGTCCAGACTAAAATACTTGTTTACTCATTGGTCAATTTCCCATTCAGGTATGCTTTCAAGTGTCATCGGAAATTTGAGGCTGGCAGAGACACCGTTTATCCTGTCAATGCAATTGCATTCCATCCAATGTAAAGTCTTGGTGTTTAAATTTCTTGGCTGTTCTATTTCTCACAGGATTATTAGTTCTCATTTTTGTTATCTATCTTCTGCAGATATGGCACATTTGCCACTGGAGGCTGTGATGGATTTGTCAATGTATGGGATGGCATTAACAAGAAAAGACTATATCAGGTAACCAGGTGATAGTTTTGCTTCATAGGAATGCGAATATCTGAAATGGTTCTATTGTTCATGATTTTCTACTTTGATTGCAGTACTCAAAGTACGCATCAAGCATCGCTGCTCTGTCATTCAGTAAGGATGGGCATCTGCTTGCTGTGGCATCAAGCTACACTTACGAAGAGGGAGACAAACCGTAAGACTGAACTTTACCTAGAACATATTTTTGTCATCACAAGAACAAGAACAAAATGTTGACGTACCTGTTCTTTTGCACTTTCAGCCGTGAGCCTGACGCAATATTTATCCGGGCGGTGAATGAAGTAGAGGTAAAACCGAAGCCTAAGGCATTGGCCGCTCCCCAGTAGTGCTGTAATCATTTCTCTACAGGATAGTCATGTGGTTAGATGTGTTTTCCTGGAGAAAGTACTATGAAGAAAGACTTTTCGTTCTCTAGTTCTCTTGAGTTAATGTCAATTACAGTAGTTGACGGAATCCCTTGTTTATGTTGAAGTGAAATGTCAGTATCCATATCTGACCTCTTTTCTATGGTGTTTTTCTCTTGTAATCTCTAGAAAAATCTGCCAGTTGATTGTATATGTCGATAACAATGATGTTAAGCCCATTTGTTTTCTATTTTCAAATTGGGAGCTTACTTGAGCATTATCTGGAGAAAAGGGTAATCCTGTCGCACTTGTTTGTCACTTAGTGCTAATTCGACCGAAAGTCGTTTTTTTAGACCTACCAAAATTTGTTACAGACCCGAGTACTGGGTAACTGTTGATTGTCTGAATTTGATTAGTTTTTGTCAATCAGAAGCGACATGTTTTTTTACTTGTCATCTTTTTTTAGACCTATTTACTTTGTCATCTGAGGTGGCTATTTCATAATTGAGCGAAACTCAAATAATTTTGTACAAGTTAAGATCCAATTGGCTAACCTTAAAATACTGTTAAGATTATTATGTTTTTATGTGTCATTGGTTGGTCTTAAGTAATGATGATATATAATCTTTGAACTTGAGATCAACATAGCTTGCTATATGTGTAATAGTGCATTTAAAGGTTGCTAAATGTTACTCTGTAATTGGATAGTTATAAAGTGTGAAATCCAATGTAATTACCCAGGGGTAATAACACTTAAGTATTCGGATTATTATTCATTTGCTCGGTAAAACACCATTCCAACAAATAATAAGTTTTATTAGAGTTACGTAGTAGATCAATAATTAGATATTGTGCTTCATACAATAGTTAGCCACGCAGGGCTATGTTCTTAATTACAAATTATTTAGATATAAAGGAGATATGGATAGTTATACCCTATCTCTCAACGATTTGGCCTTTCTAGGCATTTGAGTGCAAACTTACACTACCTTGGATCGCACGCATCCAGGAACACCCAAGATCCGACTTGAGTCTGCCCAAACTACGTGTTTAGGAAGCGCTTAGGGTTCACTCCTAAGTACGTGCCTAGGAGTGCCACGAATCACTCGTTCGGGAAATCTGATATGTAGAAAGTGGGGTAAGTTGCTTTTAGGTCGTCAGCCTTTATTAATTTTACTTTCCTTAATTATTTTTGTTCTCTTTTAAAGGCTGACAAATCATTTAGTGATATAGATGAAAAGGTGAGAAGCCTATGGACATGGTCCACACCTATCTCAGAGCGGAAAAGAGGTCCATATCAGAATTCTAGTCTAAACACCACAGCCAACTAACTACAACAATACCTCTGCCCCTAGATTCTCAAGCAACCTATCCTAGGTTGAGTTGCATGCATCATAGGTTAATTAAATGACGTAGCTATGATTAATTTAGAAGCTACATTCTAACGATGTTTGCAGTAATGAACTAAATGACAAATAAATAGCAGGTACAATAATTTAAATTACTTACATGTTCCATGCATACTACAATGGTCCCCTCATGGTAGGAGGAACTCATACAAAAATCGAAATGCAATAAAGAAGTGCAAATAACATACATCAATGGGACTCTGCCTACCCTAAGAGGATCACACTGGGCTATGGGCTCACGGCCTCGCTCTCCTGTGGATCACTCTTGTCACCATCTCCACCATCCTCTCTCCCATCCTCACCATCACCATCTCCTCCCTCAAGCCCTCAGCTACTACTAGCTCCAACCCAACTACCTGGCTGCTACAAGGGTCCCCAAAACAGGCTCGGTAGAGCTCACCTATTGTGACCGAGCCTCTAACTAGGTCTGGGTGGACAGTCATGCGAGGCCAACGGAATGTTGGTCTCAGGTGGTAGGAAAGTGGATGGGATGTCTCCTAGGTCTTCCTGTGATAGTGGAGTAGAAATGGTAGGATAAGGGTCATACAGTGGAGCAAGGATGGCATGATAGTAATCATAAAGTGGAGTAGGACTGTAGGAGCATAGTCTAGCAGTGGTACTGGGATGTAGTCGGCACTCTAAACGAGGCATAGGCAAAGGGTGGTGGTGGGTAAGTCTAGTAAAGTGGTGGAACTGGAGGTGGTGCTCTAGGAAAGCTAGTCCCTAGGGTGGCTACATGGTGTAAAGGGTGGTTCAAAGTGCCTTCTGAAGCTACTGAGTGACGGGACTCATAGGGTCTCTACCTCACCATCTAAGGTCCTACACTGGCTAAGCTCCCCTTGGCTCTCACTAAGGCTCCTTGAGTGCTGTTGTATAGCAAGGTGTTGGCTAACAACATCATGCCATTGGTGTCCCTCTAAAGAGCTTAAGTGGAAGGTGAGGGTGGCTCATAGGAATGGCTGGGAGAAAGGCTAGCGCCAAACTGCATTCCTACAAAAGGGATGGTTCTATGTTAGTCTCATATTGTGCATTTAAAAGCTACATGGCCGATTTTTCCACACAATTGGCATATGAAGCTGATTGTCAGACCCCATTTTGCTGCCATGATGATTGTTGTCGTCATGATGGTTATTGTAATTGGTACCCTAGTACTGGTACTGTCCGCGGCCACCACCTTAGCCGCGTACACATCGATCACCATCGCCTCGCCCATGCCTTTCTCGATTACCCTGAGACACCATGTTCGCGAAGGGCTAAAACATGATATTCTTTGCTTGTGACACATCTCATAGTCTAGCATATGTGAGTAGAGATCGGAGAGGTCGATCGGTTCCATCCGGGTAGTGACGGATGTCACTAGCTCATCGTAGGAGTTGTCAAGGCCTGTGAGAAGATAAATGATGAAGTCCTCCTCTTCGAGTGGTTTGCTAGGGGCAACGAGCCCATCGGTAGGTGATACGGGGTGCCCGATTTTCAAGACGTAGAATCAAGGATGACTTTGGATCCATACAACCTAATGAATTGATGGCACCAACCACTGTCTCAATATAGCAACCTACGACAAAAGAATTTGTTCAACTACACGTTTTGATCCTCATCTACTCGACTATGCAAAAGTAGACGTAACGTTCTTCCTGCAAAACACAAGGAATCACAAGAACAACAGGTTAAGAACGCCAATTCTATTCTAAATTGCATCTATACATAATCTCTGGAAAAGACAAACATATAACTCTTTTTAAAAATAACAGATTTATTTATGATTACTCTCGATTATAGAAAGAGATACGACTATTTATCACGCACTACACAAGCAATAGCTAGGCCTAAGGCCCAACAAAACTTGTTCGACCGAGAAAAGGGGAAAAAAACAACCGACTCATAACCGGGCTCAAAATAACACACGGCTCTAAACTCGTTCGCATTAATGGCATTTATTTCTTTGACTTGGACTCGGCCAATGCTGCATGCAAATTCTTGAGCTGGCTGCACCTTGCACGTGCGGGACAAGTTGGGACCCTCCAAGTGTTGCTCACGCATGCAGTCCATCCGAAGCAATTTTCTTGACTGAACCAGTTAAATGCTAGCGCCTGCAAAGTGACTGCCGCATGCACTTGTCCTCTCCCGTTTGGCTGTGCATTTATCACCAAGCTCTGGATGTACACGGCCAGAAGCTCTCACCGCCACAGGGCTCTAGTCTTTTCTTCTCGTCCGTAAGTACGTATAAAATACTAAAATATAAAAATAGTAGCAAATTCTTATATAAATTAAAATATAACTTAATAAAAAATGAATTTATCTATTAATTAATTTTTAGCTCATGTTCATATAATAGGTCTAATTGGGATGTCTTTATTGTTTTGTACACTAGAAAAGATGAACGATGCACTAGTGTTGACGTGACATTCTAAACGCACCTTTACATTAGGCTTGTATAAATTGAACAGGGGTCTTTATATAATAATTAAAGACCCAATTAAATTAAAACTCACTTGATAATATTTAATGCGTCTTAATAATTTCTTCAGTTAAATAATGTACTAAAATGAGAAGTGCATGACATAAGCGTATCTGCATCATCCCCTTCTTAAAAAAAAAGCCATCCTCGGTATTTGATAGCCTGAAATTATACTAAACAAAGAACACAATGTATATGCATGGTATATGTATCTATCATTCACACTTTTTCTGTTTAGCATATCATGTATATCTGAGGGTGTAGTAAAAAAAAGAACAATATATATGCATGAAAACCGAAAGGCTGAATTTGACAATAATGCCATGCTTTTTCATTGTAAAAAAATTGTAAAGGATACTTTCCGTGATAGAGAAAAAGATGTCCAAATCAGTATTCTACCAGATTAGTTTGACCCAACGATTAAACATTATCCACCGTGGTTTACACCCCTGTAACCTGGATACAGGGGCGGAGCTGGGCCTCGGGCTGGGTGGGCTATAGCCCGAGGCCCAGCAAACTCCCGAGTACTACTAGTCTACAACACGTATGATGTCCTGGCCCCTGAAACCCTAATCCCCACAAGCCAAAATCCTCAATCGGCAGCCGCACTCGCGCTCGCGCCTCGCCTGCGTGCGCTCGGCGCTCACCCGCCCTCCACCGGTCCACCTTCGCCTGCGCAGCTGCGCCGGCCGCCGCCCTTGCCTCGCGCAGTCGCGCCCTAGCTCCGGCTCCGCCTCCTCCTCCGGCCTCCCGCCTCCGGCTCCGCGCCTCCACCCTCGCCTCCGGCTCCGGCGCTCCGCCCTCGCCTCGCGCGGTCGCGCCCCAGCTCCGGCTCTGCCTCCTCCTCCGCCCTCCGGCTCTCCGCCTTCTCGTCCGGCGTTCTGCCTCCTCCTCGCGGGTCGCGACCTCCGGCTCCGCGAGGGGCGGGCTGTCCGGCTCTGCCTCGTGCGGTCGCGCCCCAGCTCCGCCTCCTCCTCCTCCGGCCTCCGACTCCGCGCCTCCACCCTTGCCTCGCGCGGTCGCACCCCAGCTCCGTCTCCGCCTCCTCGCGGGTCGCAGCCTCCGGCTCCGCGAGGGGCGGGCTGTCCGGCTCCGGCGCGGTGGGGTCTGCCGTCTGCCTGCTTGTCTCGGCTCTCGCCGGTCGCCGCTCTGAGCAGGCCAGCAGGGGGCAGGGGCGGGTGGAGATGCGGAGTGAGCAGGGGAGCTGGGGAGGGCTGCTGACTGCCGAATAGTTTGAGACTAGTCTTTGAGACATGTAGTAACTACCAGGTTTGAGAGTTGAGACTGAGACTTTGCAGGGGAGGGCTGCTGAGCAGGGTAGTGAGCTGAGTGAGGCAGTAAGCTAGTGACCGCGTGAGTAACTACCATGTCTGTTTTAAACTTTTAATCAGCCAGTTACTGCAAGCTTCTGGAGCTATATACTTCTAGAACTCATCAAAAATACTGAACAACTTCTATGTATTTACAGAAAGAAAAGGCTGAACCAGTGAGGCTTTTGTCCAGGCTTTTGCCCAACTCCGGCTAAAAGAAGGTTATCTTTTAATCAAACATTAATTTCCAGTAGTTAGGAACTATGTTTAATGTTTGCTATTGAGTAATATTTAATGTTTGTTATTTAACAAATGATCGGATGAAATGACATATGTTTAATATTTTAATGTTTTACATTTGCTATTTAGGAACTAACTGTTAAGGTTTAAGGATACAAATTATAGTTCTAAACTTATGATATGCTAGATTGTTACTTGGTTAAAATTTAGCCCGGGACGTACTCCAATCCTGAATCCGCCACTGCCTGGATACATTCATGTTTGCTTTAACAGCGACACGTATATGAACATCGATGACTGGAGGATGAGTAAAAACACCGGAGAGACGAGAGAGGCGAACGAGACAAGCAGCGACGATTTTTTTTTTCCTTTTGATATTCGTAAAGCGTGATTGCTCTTGGGCCCGAGACAAAACATGATGATGTCGATGTATATTACGAGCAGGCTTGCTTGGATTCAAATGATAGGTATGTAGTCGTAGCGATGGAGCATCATCTGCTATGGACAGAATGTAGCCAATTCCTGGATGCTCGCATAAATCCACTTTGGATATTCTCTCCATGATTGAAACGTCAAGCCACTAACTTTATTCCCAAACAGACCCAAGTTTTCTTTTAAAAAAAGCACTCTGACAAGTGGGGGCCTGTGTTTGGGCAGGGTGAAAAAAAAACTCTACTTTTAGACCGACCTTAGAGCAAGTTTAATAGTACAGATAGCTGCTACCTCCAATACATTTCCATGTCATCAAAAGATAATGATGCAGTCAACTCATACAATAAGCTGGCTATAAGTTGTCTCCACAAGAGCTTTCAATCATTTAATACATACATGGGTATTGATAATTTAATACATGCATGGGTATAGCAATTAGTTCTATTGATACATGCATGGATAACGCCTCTTTTCCTGTGCTATAGCCTGACTCTTGCATGGGAGTCGGCTTGACTCTCTCTCTCCTTTTCTCTCCCCTCCACATAGGACTATGCTGACATGGATTCCCTTGTAGCTAGCACAGTCAGTCTTATTAAACTTGCTCTTAGTCCAAGACAAACTAGCCAACCCTTTGCAAATCTATCACTATAGCTATTTTTTTTAATCTAGTATTAGATATCCATTTTTACAAATTTTGCTCTTCTTTGAGCTTAATAGCCATGACATATAATATATGTCGATTGCCGCACTACCTGAGCTTGGCAAGAGAGCACCACCCAAGCTCGGCAGGAAAACACCACCATGGTTGCAACTGCTAAGCTAGGCAAAAAGATGTACCAAGCCACTAATTAATCTGCTTTACACTAATTAAATATGCTTTACGTTAATTAAGCCTTCTGTTGTGGCCAACTTGCTCGGCATGTCCTCTGCTGAGCCTTCCTAACTCGGTAAATGATATGTGTCGCCTGTCGTTGCTTTTATGGTTATGAACAGAGCTAAAATTAAAAATTTATGCGTTGGTTGGCTAAGATTTTTTTAAAAAAGTTACTGCAGTGGCGTATACGCGATCGACTCCAAACTAGCTACCAACATTAATTGTACCAAAAGACAAGGACTCTAGACGTTCCAGGTCAAATTGTTTCTAGCTACCAGAGCTACAGTTGTGTGCGTTACAGCCGTCTTTTTCACCCTCTGCAAAAAAAATTAGATGCTCTGGTTCAACCGGTACAATTCTAACACTAGGAAATTGCTCTACTACTTGCGACGAAGTCAACATAATAATAATAATGTCAGGAAGCTCGCTCGGCGGACTAACAGCAAACTCAGCAGTCTCTCAGCCGGCCGGCTGGCCAGCCATTGTAGGATGGAAGCCTGCACTGCGATGCTGCGCATTTCATCGAACACGAACACGATCGACACATAGGTCAAAGATATCCGAGAGGCAGCGGTACAACTGCGAGCTGCGCCCTTCAGAGTTCAGATTTTTCATTCTTTTGCAGCTCGCGCGGCCGGCTGGGCGGCCGGCAGCGCGCCAGCCGCTAACAGCGTACTACTAGACAAAGGCAGGCAGCGCCTTAGCTTTCGGGCGCGCGGGTGGGCTTCCAAAAGGAGCGACGCGAGGCGAGCGGGAAAAAAAAAAGAAGATTTAGCAGCGACGTCTCGGGTTTTGGTTGCAGCTGCTGAGCTGCACGAAGCGACGACGATCGGTGGTGATGTGATCACGCCACAATCACATACGATTATAGTGTTCAATATCAAAATTGAACTAAAGGTGAATTCGTTTCTTCAGTTTTAACATATTTTAAATGAGAATACGATGCTACCTAATGATGAAAATATATTTTTTTGTAGCACCACATCACTTTTACACAAATTCAAGCAAGAGTTCAACTTGAACACGTTTTGTAATCCAATTCGGCCTCCAGATCAGTTCGGATTCAGCCTGACGGCCCAACTTCAAATGTGCATAACTTTCACATACGGAGTCCGTTTGAGATCCACGAGTACTCGATGGAAAACTTTTCTCGTCCTCTTTCCAATGGATCTAGCATCATCTCCAAATTCGTCCTGTGCTTGCCGCAATCACTCAAAGAAGGTATTACGTCACCTGTTTTGGTCAAATTGGGCCTTGTAATGTTTGTGCCCAAAAGGGAGGTGCCTCCCCTCCTAGGCCCGTACTGTTCACGCATTATTATTCACGTGAACAGTGCCATAAATAGTACCATCCATTTTTCCTTAGTTTTGTGTGGCTTTTCCCACCCCTATTTAAGGAGGCTGCACCCTTCTAGTTTTCTTGGATTTCGTTGAGTTTAGGTTTAGCTATTATGCAAACTTCTGTTCTTCAGTTGTGTCAGACGACCACCTGTCAAGACAGCCTTCGGAATCCCACCTTTTGAACTCAATATCAATATTTGCAATTTCAGATTGCTTGTTATCTTGTTCTTGCTTGTTCTTCGGTTGCATGCAGGAATAGACCTTCGTGGTCCGGTCAACCGCGTTCTTGGCACGGTTGATAACAACTTGGAGTGTAGTTCAGCGATTGCTAAGGCGCAAGCGACGTCGTTCGGTTGTAGTCGGATCGCAAGGGTCACCTCCACCAAAATCAATAGTTATCATCCTATTGGAAGATCGGGACTCCATCGCCTCATCAGTTGGTATCAGAGCTTCAATTGACCAGTATGAATTCTTTGTATCCCTAGTTAGTAGATTGATTTTTATTTCCCATAGTCCAAAAAAATTGCCCCACAAAAAGAGTTAATTTCCGCTGTCCAAACCCCGTTGTGCTTTTCAATATGTTAGTTTTGGTTTGCTAAATTGAATTTGTGTCCGTTTTAGCTTTGTCTAGTTGCTGGTCATATTCTTGATTCCATACAAAAAATCCAAACAAAAAAAATCCACACCCCAAACCCTAATTCCAATTCGGCTGATTTTTCCTTCCTCTGCAGCCGCCACCAAAAATGACATAACTTTTGATTCCAATCTTATTTTTGAGTGAAACTACTGCCATTAGATTCAAAACTTCATTGTACATCTATCTGTAAAATTTCACGTCATTCCAGCAAGGCAGTTTAGAGATATATGCGGTGAAAGTTGACCCAAATTTCTGAATTGAATCTGCAACAGTCGGCACTTGTGAATTTTGTGCGACTTTTTCGGTCGGTTTCCAGAACTTGACCCCAAAACAAAAGTTGTAGAAAGAGCCGTCAGGAAACTGAGAAAAAAAGAATCATTGAAAAAAAAGGCAACGGACAAAAAGTTACGGCTGAAATACCGACATGCTGTCCAGTGGACAGAAATCTTCAGTTTCCAAGTTTTGGGTCAATCCTTGTGCTCTTTAATTTCAGATTGCATTCAATTGAATTATCTTGTATTTACCACTCCTATACATTTCCATACACATATTTTATCCTTCTTCCATCCTTGGTTGATCAGCAACATAGGCTAAGTGCTAGATACGAACTATAATTCAATTCTGTGCAATTTCTGAAATTAATTGATTGTTTTCCTTTGCTGCAAAATACATAGCCTATCCAAACTCCACTTTTCTACTAACCGAACAGGTCTCACTGTACCTTGCAATCGCTTTACTCATCAATTGAGTTAGATTTATCACGATCCAGCGACCGGTTGCACCACCTGTTTGCTTTGGTAAGAACTTGTAAGAATTTGGTAAGAGCTTGAGAGATGCATTACTTGAATTGAGTCTCCATATCCTAGTAGTTGATATGAACATATACTTGTGATTTGTTTTCTTGTTTGCTACTAACCATGGCAGGTTCACGGGATGATTATGAGATAGATCCATATCTTCTTCGAGCCATTGACCGGGAGCGCAAAGAAATTCGCGAGGAAGATGCACGCTTAAGACAAGTTTCTTCACCATGGGAGGTATATGATCGTGATAGTGCGTTCGGTAAAACTAAAATCACTTTGCCATCCTTTGCTGGTAAATTTGATCCTGATGCCTATATTGACTGGGAGATAGCGCTAGATAAAGAATTTGAATATCATGATTGGTCTGATAAGCAAAAGATTAGAGCTGCCACTAGTGTTTTTATTGATGATGCAATGCTTTGGTGGAAATACTTAAGTAGACTTGGAAGAGTGCCTCAAACGTGGCATGCATTAAAGAAACTTTTGAGAGATCACCATGTTCCTAAATATCATGCTGATTATTTGCTAGCTAGATTGCAACGTTTAAAACAACGAAGTAGAACTGTAATAGAATATTATCATAATTTAAAAACTTGTTTATTGCGTTGTGGCTTAGAGGAACATGCTGAAGCTACAGAGAATAGATTCTTACGTGGGCTTAATAAAGAAATTCATAACCTTCTCATTCACAAAGAATATAATTCTCTCCCTCATTTGTTTATACTTGCTTGTAATGTTGAACGTCAGATTGAGAAGAAATTGAGAGTGCTTGATGATAAGAAACATGAGAACAAACCCTTGTTTGTGCCTTTTTCTGTGACTAACAACTTGCAGGTAGTTGAGAACCATGTCGAAGAGGAGCATGAACTGATTCAATCATCGACTCCATTAGTTGAGACCGAAGATGAGGAGATGGATGCACCTATATCATCTGAGGGGAGCCAAAAAGGTAAAAAATCATAGTGCTATCATCACTCACGGTGAGTATGCTTGTGAAGAACTACAATTATGCACTGTTCATGCTATTTTAGAGCAAAATTTAGTGGAAAACAATTCTGACATGCCCATATTTCAACTAGAGAATTCACACCACATTGATTTGAGTGTTGAGAATGAGTTGAGTGCACCTTGTCAAAAAATAATTGAATTGCCTGCTGTTTTGAGTGATTCATGTGATGAATTAATCACATACAATGATCATGTGGCTTTGGTTAAATATAAAGAAGTTTTGACCAGAATTTCTCCTGCTAATTCATTATGTTACATCATGTTGGATCTACCTATGAAATTGTTACATGCTATGGAGAAAGTTTCTGAACTTGCATGTTCGAAATTCTTGTTTAGTGCCTACACCCCTAGGTATAAGTTTAATTTTATTGGAGATTATGATGTGGAAAATCAATTTCTTGTATATCGAATATGTATAACTTGTGATCACATGGATGAATTGCAGCTTGTTGTTTTGAACAACAACTCTTGTATGCTCAATCTTGTTCATTATGAAAGAAAAATAAAATTTAGTGATCATTCAATGCCTATGTGTTCTTCTCTTGTTGACTCATCTAACATTGACAATCTGAATAATGAAATTGATGTATGGAAGAACTTGCAAATCTTTTCACCCTTACTAGATTAATTTGCTATTGCTCAATTGAAATCTGATTATACGGATAAACTTTGTTTGATTTCAAAAGTTGTAGCTTTGCCCATATGTGCCACCACTACAAGTTTACAACTTCAGATATTTCAATTGCATAAATGCTTCACTTACATTTGCAAAACTAGTTGCAATAATTGCTGTGTGAGAAATTTTAACTTGGTCATTGGGATATATGACTACTATTGGGTTAATGATACAATGAGCTTCTATGATTGCTGCTATTTTATAATATTAACTGTGCAACAACGAAGAATTGTTAAAACGGATGACATATAAATATACCATGCATACACCTTGATTTCTTTGTTACCATACTTTCAATTTATCAAAAGCCGAGGACGGTTTTGTTTTCAAGAAGGGAAGGATGATGAGGACACGACCCCTATGGATACAACCATATTTGCTATGCTTGTTGTTCCAATTACAAGAGCTCCTGCGCATCACTTAAATTATAAGGTGAGCTCGTTTCAAAAAGGTTTTGCTTTGTTTGATAAAGAACTTATGATATTACATAATGAGAGTTTGTTGCGTTTGTTATTATGTACCGAGATTTATGATGAAGATCATGCAATACGTGAGGCTACACATATGCTAAAACCGATGACGGTTTTCTATCAAGAAGGGGAGGATAATGTGACCACGCCATCATCACATACGACCATAGCGCCCAATACCAAGATTGAACTAAAGGTGAATTCGTTTCTTCAGTTTCAACATATTTTAAATGAGAATATGATGCTACCTAATGATGAAAAAAATATATTTTTGTAGCACCACATCACTTTTGCACCAATTCAAGCAAGAGTTCAATTTGGACACGTTTTGGAATCCAATTCGGCCTCTAGATCAGTTCGGATTCAGCTTGACGGCCCAACTTCAAATGTGCATAACTTTCACATACGGAGTCCGTTTGAGGTCCACGAGTACTCGATGGAAAAATTTTCTCGTCCTCTTTTCAATAGATCTAGCCTCATCTCCAAATTCGTCCTGTGCTTGCCGCAATCACTCAAAGAAGGTGCTGTGTCACCTGTTTTGGTCAAATTGGGCCTGTAATGTTTGGGCCCAAAGGGGAGGTGCCTCCCCTCCTAGGCCCGTACTGTTCACATGTTACTATTCACGTAAACAGTGCTGTGAATAGTACCACCCCTTTTTTCTTAGTTTTGTGTGGCTTTTTCACCCATATTTAAGGAGGCTGCACCCTTCTAGTTTTCTTGGGTTTCGTTGAGTTTAGGTTTAGCTATTATGCAAACTTCTGTTCTTCAGTTGTGTCAGACGACCACCTGTCAAGATAGCTTTCGGAATCCCACCTTTTGAACTCAATATCAATATTTGCAATTTCAGATTGCTTGTTATCTTGTTCTTGCTTGTTCTTCGGTTGCATGCAGGAATAGACCTTCGTGGTCAGGTCAACCGCGTTCTTGGCACGGTTGATAACAACTTGGAGTGTAGTTCAGCGATTGTTAAGGCGCAAGCGACGTCATTCGGTTGTAGTCGAATCGCAAGGGTCACCTCCACCAAAATCGATAGTTATCATCCTATCGGAAGATCGGGACTCCATCGCCTCATCAGGTGGTGTGATGATGACAGCTTGGACCGGCTTGTCCACCGCGTGCGCGCTCTGCCCCCAGCTTCTGTCCCTCTTTTCCTTCATTCTCATGTCGTAGCGTCGGATCTTGCCTTGCTTTTCCTCATGAATCTCGTGCGTGCGTGCAAGCTGGTGTAATTCTTGGTTCACCTCCACAGCCACAAGGGAGGGAAGGTGAGCCAAGGCAGGGGAATATTTTTGACTTTTCCCACCTCAGCATCTGCGTGCCGGCCCCCTAGCTGCCATGTATCCGAGGTTGCCTTCATAGTCCCAAACTGTCAAATTCAGGTGGTGATCGGTTCGGCTGAAAAGCTCGTGGCTTATGGCTGAAAACACTGTAGCTAGCTGAAAAAAGCACTGTAGCTGACAGAGGCTTATTTAGCATAATTACATTTAAAAAAATTTAAAAATAAAAAAATATGTTAGCCCATTACGTATAATACAAACAAATACGGGGAAAAAAGAACCGGCAAAAAAGCTCAACAAAAAGCCAAAAGTTCAGAAAAAGACGAAACTTATGAATAGTGAAAAATAAGCCAGAAGCCAGAAGCCGAAGCGGAGTTGATCAGTCAAATCGCGTGCACCAAGGTCGATGCCTGCCTTGGCTCCCCAGTGCAAAGCCATGTACACATTTCGAGGGTAATTATGTAAATTAAATTCCATGTCAATTAATAGCGACGGTAGCATGAAGCCTAGATTACTTCCCAGCTAGGGGACGAAATGCTTTCATCCCTCAAATAAAATCAGCTCCTCGCGATGAACTAGCTGACAGCGAAAAGTAGAATTTGTGTGATTACACTTCAACATGAGTCTTCGCGAATTAGAAAGGGTTAAGGTATTATTGGGATTTTACGTGGTTTTCAATATTTATTGTGTTTATTATCAGTTTAACTTAATGTGGGATTATTCATATTATTGATACAAGTGATAGGGAATGATTTGTGCGGAATTTAACTCGATAAATTAATATTGGAGGTGTCGAGAACGGCTGTACTAAAATTTAGTAGACATTTATTGAGATCAAGTCTACTAGAATTTAACATGTTTAACTCAGATATAACATAGAGCGAAATAGCTGGATTTGTCTTGCAGAATCGACTCTGAAGGCTATTGACCCACATGATTAGATTAAAATTGATCTCTTAAACAATCTTATTATGACGCATGTCTCACACATATGTGTTAGGAACTAAAATATTTTATACTCATAAAACTAGTATGTTTTATCTTAGTTGATGACATGATTGAGGAGTCTCACGGTGTATCGAAAACACGTAGTTCGTTTTGTAACACCTGGAAGATAGAGTCTATAAATATGTTTTTATCCTGTAGTCTTGAATGCAATTATAAGTGGCATCACAAAAAAAAAAAGAAAACTAGAGAATAGATTGAATAGTCTTTATAAAATTAATCTAAGATTTGAACAAAACCAACATTCGTATTACAGCCGGCACGCACGACGCATCTCGCTTTGTCCTCGTCTCGCGCGGCGTGCACTCGGTCCGTCCGCGCTGGAAAAGCAGTTTCGTGAAGTATAGCTCGGACGCCCGCGCGGGGTCTATGCTTCCGCTTCAGATTGGTCACCGCCCGCACGCACGTAGAAGAAAAGTCCAAGGCGCTGCATCATCGTTCCGCGCGCGTGAAGAAAAATCTTTCTGTGTTGTGAATCAATAGCCCAGTGTCACTTTTTGGCAGTGAATCGATCTCCAAGGCCAGCAGTTGCGTGATCTGACGCCCACGCAGAAGTAATCTCCCATCACACGCTTGCAAAAAGAACCCGAGTAACACTTATTCTCACAAGCGTTTTTTTATGAGCTATTTGGATTTTATAAATTGAATGGCTTAAATTTTACAGTTTAAAAAAGATTATGTTTTTGCTGCAAACATAGTTTATGTAGTAGACAAAAATGAGCCAGAAGAGCCAAAAAAATGCCACTGCTAAGGAAAAAGAAAATTATGCAGAATAATATAAAAATTGAACTAGGGATTATAAAAAGGCTGGTTTTTTTATATTGGGATCAATGGCTGATTCTTTAGTTGCTATGTATGCAAGTGAACGAAATGCGCCAAAAATAATGTATAGTCTGGAATAAGATTTTGGTGAAGTTTCTCTTATTAAAATGCTTAATCATTTTAATTGCTCTCTCTACTAAGATGTTTCATAGCACTTCAATTACTAAGCATCTCAATAAACTATGTGTTTTAGCAGAGTAATTAAGAAAAATGTTGGCTATCTTTTTCCTTAAAGAAATGCAAGTCATGGTTGTTTTAAATTATTTGCCAAATTCATAGCAAAATTTTAAAGTATTTTTCTATCATTCCGATAGGATACTCAATATGTGCACTCTGAGGTATCATTTGCTTGTAGAAAAAGATAGAAAACTCTCTCAGGGAAAGGAAAGAAATACTCACAATTTTGAGTTACACCTTAGAGAGAAAAAAGGTAATAATAAAATGAATTGGCAGAAGAGAAAGCCTAATGGTGATTTAAGAGAAAAACTTAATAAGAAATGCAATCAATATGATCGTGGAAATTATAACTCAACTCAGAGGAATGATAAGTACAAGAATTTCAAGTGTTATAACTATGGTGAATATGGTCATTTCAAAGCTGATTGCAGGAAAAAAAGAAACAAAATGAGCAAAAGAATCAAAATAATCAACCAGTTGAGCGTAAAGGCAATTCTTTGCCTGATAGTACGTTTGTTATTTTTGTATGCACTGAATCTTTATTTACTACTACTTTTTAAATAGTTATGTTGTCAATTCTAGTGATACATTTCTTACTGTTAGAGGTCATAGAGGTTTTACTTTTATACAAACAATTCAAAGGGAAAATAAATATGCCTTTTTGGGCACTATTGTTAAAGCTAATGTACTTATAATTAGAAATTATATCCTAAAACTCCCGAATAGAGGAAAATTATTATTACAGGACACTTTATAGTCACCTAACATGAGAAGGAATTTAATCTCTGCTGCTAAGTTAGAATCTATTGATTATGATATACTATTTTAAAAAAGGAAGAGTTAAAATATTGCTCAACGGAAAATTAGTGCATACTGGAATTCATCATGAAGAACTTTATTTTTTCTTGATGAACTATCAAATGATGGCAATATTGATTGCTTAGTTGGTGAAAATAACTCCATGGTGAGGAATACTAATGATAGGAACATATGCTCAGAATTTTATTTATAGCATTTACGACCTGATCACATATCTAAAAACATAATTATGAGGCTTATTAATTCCAGAATTCTGCACTTTAAGTGGAAGGATTTTGGTATTTGTGAGGTATGTATGATGGGTGAAATGACCTGTTTGCCTTTTCTAAAGGCCGAAAGATCTAATAAGTCTGTTGCCATTATTCATTCTGATATTAGTGGTGATATGTCTACTCTTATTAGAAGTCAAAAGATTTATTTTATCACATTCATCGATGATTATTCCACATATGGTTATGTGTATCTTTTAAACATATATCGGAAGAATTTGTTGTGTTCAAGACATTTAAAACTGAAGTGCAAAATCAATTTAATAGAAAGACCAAAGTTTTGAGAACTGATCATAGAGGCGAATGCACTTTAGAAATATGAAATGAATTTTGTAAAGAGCATGAAACTATTCATCATTATACCATACCTTACACTCCGCAAAAAAATGGTGTTGCTGAACGAAGGAATAGAACACTTATGAATATAGTTAGGTCTATGATGGCTTATTCAGAACTTGTCATAGCTATTGGAGTGAAAGAACATTGCGATACGAACAACTTTTGGCTCTCATTCACCCCCTCTATTAGCCATACATGATCCTACAATATAGATGATCCTCCTTGTTATAAAGCATTCTATTGAGCAAGTTCTTTATGTTTAGTCTGTCCATAAGTAGTAGCACAAGAAGTCAGAGGAAGAGACAAAAATGATAGGAGATGAGAAATAGACTTGGCTAAATGGGCCGAGCCAACCGTGCTGGCTCGAGGCACAATATTGTTGGACTGGCCCATGCACGGCATGGCATGAGCAATAAATGGGTCATGCCAGCCTGGTCCAACCAGGAGTGCCATGCTTAGACCGGCACCTCAGCACAGCAAGTCAGGCCAGCATGGCATGCACAGTACCGTGCCAAGGCACGGCCTGGCCCGGCTTGGCAAGCCATTTACCCCCAACCCTCCTAGGAGGCTAGGTTTGCTCAGAAGAGTGCAGTAACTCGCCTATGGTAGTGTAGTAAAATTGCTTGTAGATGACAATAAAATTATTTGTGTTAGGATTACTGCACTCTTTTGAGTGCGGACAGATGACTTGGTAGTAAATTTACTTGCAATTGTTAGTAAAATTACTTGTGATTGGCAATAAAAATAGTTGCAACTGGGGAAACTGAAAAAGCAAGGAAACTGAAAGGCGAGTAACTTGTAGAGGGTATACGGATTTTGCCGAAACTTTATATGGTTAAAGCAAAACCTAGGATTTTCTATGACTCGTGTTAATTTTGTGTGACATCTTTAATCGGCACATCTACTTGGTACACACTGTGGCAGTGCACAGAGCTGTAAATAATGGTGTAGGAAGAAGATGCGACACTGGGGAAGAATTTTGAAATGCTTCTAGTTGTCCTTGGACGCAGTAGCTGTCTGTCATGCACAATCCTACCGTCATAGCTTTTACCCTTTACCAAAGTTGAAGACCCAAATGAAAGCCAGGATAAGATGAGATAAGAAAAGTTTCCAACAGTTTCTGAATTTTGACTTTTAGAAGCTGATTTTTGAACAGAGTGGCATCTCAAGATGGTTTCTATAAGTCATTTGTAGGAGTCACTGCATGAGTCACTTTGAACAGAGTGACTTCTCAACACGAGTGTCATTTACTCACTCAATCTCTCCTATAGACCTATTTATTTGGTATTTTCGGTAAATATGGTTCGATACATATAGTATATATGGTATTTTAAAAATACGATTCGGTATCAGTAAATTCCAATTTATTTTGGTATGGTATCAGTAAATATCATATTTACCAAAGTTGGCACGAATTGCGAACAACATAGCTAGTCTGCAACTTAAAGCCACAAATTGCTATGCTTGATAGCACTAGGCTAAAAGCTAGTAACCCAAATTAACTCTGGACACACTAATATAATTCAAAACATGTACAGACATGAGAAAGTATAGGTGGACTTCATATTGGTTGTGTTGTCTTCAGAGAAAACTTATCCAATTTGACCATTAGCCCACTGTCTTGTAATTTATAGGTAAAGAGGCTGATTCATTATGCACATCTCTATCTTTGCATTCTTCATGTGTTAGCAAATAATTAAAAATATTTGCCCTTGGAGCATCCAACTGTTGAGTTCTAATGAAGGCAACACAAGGTGGTTTGGAAAATGGTCACAACTGAACTTGAGATCTTTAAAGGGTGGGTTTGTTTCGGCTGTGGCTTATGGCTTATGACTACAGCTTACGATTTTTGGCCCTTGTACAAGTGCTTATGTCAATGGATCGCATGCTGATAATCCACTTCAAAAGGACTATCCCAATAAGCCGCTTCGAAATGATGATGGAGAAGCCGTCCTACTTATTTGTTCAAAAGAAAACATAAGCTAAAAAGAACTAGGCCAAAGAAGAGCAGCCTTAGTTGCTATCTAGAAGTCGATACAGAGCACTATGTCGCTAGCCACCAACAGCCATAGGCAACAGAGCGCTTATAACTATAGAAGGCTTGAAGCAAGGTGGCAATCAACAAGATTCAACAATTCAAAATGCATCAAATGAAGGCAATAATCCAACATAGTCCATACTTCTTACTCCATACCATAGTTCTAGTTGAAATGTTCAAGGTCCAACAGTCCAAATAGCAAATAAGCAGTAACGAAAAGATTACTTGATGCCTACCTATTTGGCAACAATCCAATTTCCAAACAATAACCAAAGACACACCTTCATTCTTCAAGCATCAAGCTCAATCTGAGGAGAAGACACTTGCTATTGGAATAGCATTATCAACTTGGCCTTCCATTTCAATACCTACATGACACAAAAAAATATAATAAGTTGAAGCAATTTGCATCACTCATAAATAGAAATATTATGTCTAGATTATAGTACCTTCTTCAAATTTAGCCAAATCCTTTAGATTGGCTTCAATGTTGATGCGCTTAGAACGATGCAACTAATCTTGTGCACATATCAAGCATTGGAGTGTTAACAGAGTTAAGGACCTTCTAAAATCATCGAGAACACAACCACTAGTACTAAAAGTTGATTCAAAAGTAATTGCTGATATGGGGATTGCTAATATATCATGAGCCATCCATGAAAGGATATTCATAGAACCCGCCATTAAGAAAAATTCAACAACCTCGTACCGTGATTAACCACGCTCTGATACCACGATGATGCGGACCAACTAAGAATTAGTTGATGCGTAGGGATGACCCGATCTTTCCCGGTACGATCAGCGAGGTTCCTTCTCCTTGGATAGAGTCTTCTCCTTGTCTTGATGCAGCAAACAATATTGATAAGGGTAATTTGCACTAGTATGCAAGGCGCACACTAGAAGCAATCCGCCGAACTTCCCAAACCGTGAATTCAGCAAGAAGACACGAATTAGAAGAGATGAACCTTGTAGATTCGATGGGCAATCTCAAGAATCTCCTATTCTTGCCTTGCACCAACTTCGCAAACTCCAAACGAGAAAACCTTGCAATCACGCAATTTGGCCGCCACCAACTATCATGGCGATTTTCTCCTTTATTTCACGAGTCTAAAAACTTATCATATCATAGCCTCAGTTACAATGGTGCTAAGACCCTGGCCTTATATTGGTGCACAATGCACGACCTTGATTACAAACAGGCACTACTTGGCCTAAGGCCGAAACAAACTCCAATACGAACTAAAAAGGAAATACCTAAACTGCTACTTCTGATTTCTCCCTCAATTTGTGACTTAACCATGAGGATTCTGTGGCTGGCACCTCATCCATTGTGTGGGGCTTCCAAATAGCTTTCCAACGAGTCTAAGAACGCCCAAATCGGACTCCGTTTGTGAAAGTTATGGACGTTTTAGTATCGATCTTGCCAGCTGTCCCAATCCGAGTCCGAATCGGTTTCAAATCTTTATATGTTTTGTTTTCTTGTTCAAGGGGCTTACAAATCCGTTTGGAACCTGAAAATAAATCCTTCTCAACCTTTAGAAAGCCATGGTGTGGTCGGATTTTATCCTTACTTGCATTGCAATACTCGGACTCCTTATGTTTGGCAAGTCTCGCGCGTCTCTCCGGACAACTTGTGCAACTTCCAATGAAATTGCCATAACTTTGTGTAGGAAGCTCCAAATCAAGCGCCGTTTGATTTGTTGGAAATTAGACTTCATTAGCTTTCCACATATATATTTTGTTTGTCTTAAAAACCTCAGAATTGATGTTGAGAACTTCATGAACTTTATGGACAGAACTGCAATCACGAGAACTTGATTGATCTTGTGTCTTCCTCTTGGCCACATCACTTAAGCTCTTCGGCATTGTATTACTAAGGAACTACACAACTACTTCGGCCATCTGCACTAGGTTGGAAGCTTAATTGAGTTTGATTATTGCTCCTATCAGGATGTGTCTTACAAGATTTTGCATAAGAGACTACAGAGGAGGTACTGTCAGACCCCAGATTTTACTATCCGGAATCCTCTGTGATTCCACCGCACTATTCCCTGAATCAGTAGATAGTGCTCACAGATTACAGTTCTGAATATCAAAGTTCATATCATGCGGAAGCGTAAATGTAATAGTAGACTTACACATGGGCCGATTAGGCCGAAATCATTAAATTGCAGCAGCAGAAGAACGAAGCACACAGGTGGGACCTTCAGGACATGCCCACAGGCAGCCAACTGGAGGTTCGCGACCTAGCCCTTGACATCTTCATCTTATCTGCCAGCTTGTCCAATCTTGTTGCTGAGGCGAGGTGATTTGATTTCTGATTCTGAATTTTGTCGCAAAAGCGAGTGTGAGCACTCCAACCCCGTGCTCCGCGAGCCAATACACAGAATGCAAATAAATAGTATGCATGGCTTAACAAAGGAGAGACTCGGGTTATTTTATTTGCCAAAAATCGCTTTTGGTAGCATGATTATTAAATCATAGTGTTATTAATTCTACCCAAACTTCACACGGCGATTGCCATAATTGACTAATCCACCAAAGACACACTTCCCTTACTGATTGCTGTCTAAGACTCCAAACAGCGAGTGTCATCATTTAACTAATATCACTTATTTAATCCACCAATATCTTTTGTATTCTAAATTCCTAGCAATCCAATCCTTTTATTATTGATCCACAACCATAATTTGCTTTTCCAATATTCAACCTCATCTTTCATTATCTATCTCTACTAATTCACTAGTATACATCCACCAAGATTTTCATGGATCGAGTCTACGATTCACTAGTATATATCCACCAAGTATATCATTGATCAGGATCACGGTTCACTAGTATCCGTCCACCAAGAATATCATTGACCAAGTTTATACTCCAAGCATTATTACCTTACCTCCAAATTCTTAAAAATCCGATTCATGCATCCAGTATCTGATCAAAGCCTATTAATCCCATTATCGCCAACCACTCCCAGGAATGAATCTAGCAACTACCTTTTCACTCCCTAATTCTCCAACAATCATTTAAATCATCTATATGACCTATATATATATATATATATATATATTCATTTTTGACTCCACCAATTTATTTCTCCCACAATTCTCACTATCATTTCCTATTTATGATTGACATGATTCCACCAATATCTTAACTATATACATCCATCTCCTTTACTCACGACTCTATTTACCCTTTCCATATTTAATTTTGTAAGAATAGAAATGCCACTAATTGAAATACGATACATAAAATTCCTGAGACCTAGCAGCTTTGGAACAAATCATAATGTTCAAGGAATATTAACATGATTTTCCATACATATGGCATCACACCATATGACATCTTTCCGCGTTATAGCCGTTTAACTTACCACTGGGACGACACCTAGGACAATTCAAATCAGGACTTTCCACTGCCCTCCACTTTTTCCATTGCCACCCACAAAGTTTTTGAAATAGAACTAACTCGAGTAAGTTCCCATGTCCGCCCATGACCGTGGGCACAGCTATTCAAATAGTTTTGACTCTGTAGAATTTGTACACTTTCACCACAAGAGATGAATTATCTTCATAACCAACATGTTCCTTAGGCATGAGACCCAGATAATTTATCACAAAGCCTTTACCTTACTCCGATCTAGCTAGACACCACCCGCTGAGGTTTCACCGCTGAAGGGTTACACCACCACAGTCAGAAGCCCCCTCTTGCGCCGTGCGAGTACAGTAAAACCCTGTGCCTCACTGTGAGTAAACCAGTACACCCTGGCACCCACTTTCCACTGGTGATATCTGAACTAAACCTTTGCAAGTTATTCAGCTAGGTCGTACCCATTATAGACTTGTGGTTGTACTGTTTTACATCAGGAGGTCATCACAAGATTCAGTCCTTAGTATTATCTGAGCGGTTCTACCACACTCCATAATTTGTGCTCCCACCGCACCACATACCAGCCCCCAAACCATCCGCTCAGATATTTAAGCAAGTTAGGATTTTTGGGAGTATAAAATAATCATGTCAAAATATACCAGTCATTCCCACCATGACTGCCCAAACCAGTTTCTCATGATTTAAAATGACAATGATGTTTGGGACATTTCAGCGCCCCCAAGTATCTATGCAGTACTAAGCATGGCGTATAATTACGGACTTATTTCCAAAAGTTACTACTATAATTTTACTAGGGTGACAAGGTTCACGTAATCAAATATTTCAAAGGAGGTGTAATATTATTCAAGGTAAACAATAGGCATGTAACTAGAATATTAAATTAACATGTATTTGCATATAACATAACAGCATGCAATTTGATAATTTAAATCAAAATAATTTGCAGAAAATGTAGGTTCAACATGATCAAAGTATTGACTCGCCTGGCGCGGTTTACCGCGGTCTTGAGCTCACACGAAGTTGTCTCATACGATGATCTTTAATTCCTGGTCTTCAGCAATCTCGGTCTCGCTTGATCCATAGAATCTTCCAGACTTCAATTTCTAATTACGAATAAACGACTGAATCCAAATAAAAGCAAATAACTCAAAAGATCCAAATAAATCCGAATAAACTTAATGTAGTTTCATCATACGTTAATGGGTGATTTGGGTGATTTGAGATAAAGCTGGTGGTAGAACATGATGACTTGATCCCTTTTTATTAATAATCTCTTTTATTACATTTGTATTTATCAAGGAAGTTCCATGAGTTAGGGTATTATTATGAATTGGTGCAGGAGTTTAGTGTACAAATTTTATCTTTAGGGTATGCATTCCTTGCAACTCAAGTTATGGTAAAGGCAAACTGGACTGATGGATGAGATCTATACTTATTCTATAAATCTTTTAGTCGAAGGTATTATAACACTTGGATATCTTTATTAAGTTTTAGAATAATCTCTGATATAGGCTCTTACTTATTAATTAGACTAAGATAAATAGCAAGGGCTCAATATTTATTCTTATTTGGTAATTAATTAAAATTTAAATCTCTAATAATCCCATTGTCATATTTTATGTATCTTCATTCATAGCTAGGCTAAATTTAAGTTGAATTAGGATCCACTCATATGGGTCCTAACTTGTTATATATACAATTATGCTTAATACTATTATGTACTAAAGCTAGTGTTAAGATTTAATTAATGTCACTATTATTAGCTTGCTCATACTTTAGCTGCTATTAGGCTTAGCTTTACTTCTAAAACTCGGCTATCGGGGCAGAGCTTGGGATGCAGCAATTTATGCGACCCTAATTACCCGTGTTATTGTTTAAATGTTTATTTTAGAGTATTTACATGCCTGTGAGATTATTTTTGATACTTGATGACTTAGGGCTATTATGTTTTTAGCATATGTATATTATTATGCCCTTTATAACTCGAACCTGCCATGCATGATGGTATTTGTCATCGTTATTAAATTAAAGCCACTATTTAAGATTGCATGGGCGGCAATATGCTAATGATAGGGTTTATATTTTAATACTTGTTATTTTCTTTAATTAAAATTTGCTTACCTAGCAAGGTTATATTTCTACCCTTGCTAATTAGCAAAACCTACCATTAGGATTTATTTAATGGTTGCATTTTAAATATTGGGCATATATGTATATATATTATAATTAAGGGTATCTTTACTAATTTGGGCAATTAACCAAAAGCCACTCTTTCTTTATTAATACCTTTAATTAATAATTAGATTTATTACAAATAATAAAGGTTCATTACCTTTTCTTATGTGGTATTTAACTAAATGTTAAATCCTAAATAACTCTATTCACATTCTAGTAAAATTCATTGGCTTTCATGGATTAATTCCAAATTTAAAATCTTAAATAATCTTGTTTGCCTTCTAATTAAATTTTATCAGCTTCTCTACATTATTCCCAAATTTTCATTGATTGTTATTAATTAAAATGAGTTACAAAATTTGAAACAAAAATGGGGAAAAGAGGTGTGACCGGCTGGAATCGAGCTCGGGTGACTACACTGCGCGTGCGCTTTGGTAACCAGCCGAGCACGCGTTGTTTCTCGGCTTACCAGGGAGAAGAATGTGGGTGAGCCATTGTTTCAGCGTCCAAAAACAGAGGAGACTCGGGGCAGCGGATGGCCGGTGGCGTTGCCGGCGAGGTGCGGCCGGGGAGGCGCCAGCGGACGCTAAAATGGGACCTCCCCGAGGTGGGGATGCCACCGGGGGCGATGGCTCCGGCTAGGAGGCTCGGTGGCGGGCCTGCGGCGGTGTAGAGTGGACGACGGGGAGGGTGAAAAGGGGCGCCGGCGACTGAGAAGAAGAGGAAGAAATTACGCGGGCGCGGAAGCACAAGGGAGGTAAGGGGATGCTCACCGAATGCTTGGCTGAGCCGGAGGGAAGCCACGGCGAGCTGGCGGCGATGGCCTACGGCGGCGCGGGCGAGTGCACGGCGCCGACGAGCGGGGGTGGGAGAGAGGCTCCGGCGACGGTCGGCGGGGGTTCAGGGCGGTGAGAGGGTGCTCCATCGGCGTGGAATCGACGGGAGGTCGACCGAGGAGGCGGCGGTAGTGGGATTGGCGGCGGCGGCTGGTTTCGGGGAAGAGAGCCGCTCCGGCGAGCACGGGGGTTCTGGGAGAAATTAGCCGCGGTGGAAGGATTAGGGGAGCGTGAAGAAGATGTTGGTGAGCTCCAATGGCTTTTATAGGCGGTGAAGGAGGCGGGCAACGGGCGGGGCGTTTTGTCACGTCGGGGCGGCAGGGCAGCGCTGCAGTAGGATCCCGGGAGGATTTGATGGTGACTCCACAGAGCATGCGCGCGGCGTGAGGCGATGGAGCGAGCGACAGAGACTGCATGGAGGCCACGGGGCGTAGAGTTGCTGCGCGCAACAGAGCACACAAGCTCACGGAGGAGGAAGGAGAATGGAGAAGGGGGAAAGAGGCGCAGGGCGCCTGGGCCCGCGAGCAGAGGGAGGAGGCGAGGGTGGAGACGGGACCCGCGACGCAGCGACCGCGGCGAGGGGAGGCGCAGTGGAGGCGGGTCGGGGGAGTTGGGCCGGGCCGGCTGCATTCCTTTCTCTTTTTTTATGTTTTGTTAATTTTGTTGCTCCCTTTAATATTTCATATATTACTATTTTGCTGGCTTATTTAAATTTTGCATATTTTTATTTCTCATTGCTAAACTCTTTCTGGCACAGTTTGTATATGCCCACCTATATATATATATATATATATATATATATATATATATATATATATATATATATATATATATATATATATATATATATATATATATATATATATATGTGTGTGTGTGTGTGTGTGTGTGTGTGTGTGTGTGTGTGTGTGTGTGCGCGCGCGCGCTTGTATTTTATTCATTCACTTTTTATTGCTATTTATGCCATTATTTTCAAAATGACATTTTATGTTTTAATTCAAGTGTCCCCCTTTCTTTTTATGGACCATCTTTTCAGATTCGAATTTATAATCTTGAGTTTTCATTATTTGCACATTTCCTTTTATGGCATTACTAATATCCGCCTTTGTCTTTTATGGATTTCTCCAGTTTTTTTTAGAACCTCAATCAAATTCAGGAAATCTCCATGAAATCCAAATTCCAATAGAATATATTGCAAAAATAATTCAAGAAATTCAGATTTTCAAATTTTAAATTTTTGGGATGTTACAGGTACCATTCTTTTGTGAATCACAGGTAAGGATTCGAGAGCAATAATTGCATGTAGCCTTATTCTAGCCATCTGGTAGTCATGTGTAATGGTTCCATATCTCTGATATGGAGTTCATTTATTTTTCCATCTTGACTTTGACTAGATCCAAGAGCTTCATCACTGCTCACACCCAGTAAAGTAGCAATAGGGATGAAGCTATGATACCATCCAAGGGCTTCGTATACCATCAGACTCAGACACCTATAATACCAAAAAAAGAGAACAAGCAATGAAGCATTCACAACAAATTAGCAATTAGCATTTGGAAATGAAACATAGAGAAGGAAATTACATTGCACAATCCTATTGACTTTGTTATTGGTAGAAATCACAATTCTCACTTGGCCACTTACCAGGGTAACCCCAAATCCTATAGATTTGCTTAAAACAAACAAGTGCAACAATATAATGCACCATTAATTTGGCTATACCGCTGCTATCTACCTACTAGAACTAGAGGTGAAGGACTAAAGCTGGACGTTACCTTGGATCTAGATGGGGATCGATGGAGGGATTGGAGGCATCCTATGCTACTGCGGCCTGTGAGAGTGCGGGCTGCGGCTGAGCGGCAAGGGCGCCAACCGGGCGGTGTGGGTGAACGGTGAAGGCAACACATGGACACAGGCTTGTAGTGGAGCATAGTGCATTGGTCGGCGTTGTCTTTCTCAGCTCCTCAGACTCGGATGCTCTCCTAGGGATAGCGCAAGACTCCAAATATAGAGGGGCCGGGGGGTAGTGGTCTAGTCTCTATCTCTCTAACTCTAGTGGGTTGTATCATATCTCTACCCCTAAAATCCACCAGTTCAGTTCTTTCCTACGACCACCTCAAATTGTGCCCCCAACGGTCATGAGTTTTCCTGCATCCACACCAATTCGTGTCCCCAGGAAAACCAACCAGTGAAATCAACGATCAAGGATCAATTCCCACCTTTCTCTCTCCTTACCCACTCATATCCAACGATCCAAATCCAAAGCGGACTCGCGATCCCCACCTGACTAAAAAAAAAACCACCTCGCCTAATTCTCTCCACGTCCCTGCGCGGCTGCGCCGAATCTTCTCCCCCACGTCCCCTGTCTCCCCCGTCTCCGCGACTCCCCGCCGCCTCCTCCCCCCGCTCCGCCGTTCTCCGCCGCTCCGCCTCGCCTCCTCCTCCCCACCCGCGCCGCCGCCGTCGCCGCCTCCTCCTCCCCACATCGCGCCGCCGCCTCCTCCCCTCCCTCCCACCCCGCGGCGCCGCCGCCGCCTCCTCCTCCCCACCCCGCGCCGCCGCCTCCTCCCCTCCCTCCCACCCCGCACCGCCGCCGCCGCCGCCTCCTTCTCCCCCCACTCCTCCGCTCCGCCCTCGCCTCCGCCGCCTCCTCCTCCCCCCGCTCCTCCGCTCCGCCCTCTCCTCCTCCGCAGAACTGCCGCATCATCCTCCCCCTCACCTCCTCCGCAGAAACCGCTCCGCCCTCGCTCCTCCTCAGAACTGCCACCGCTCCTCCCCCGCTCCTCCGCTCCGCTCCGCCCCTCGCCTCCTCCTCCCCACCCCGCGCTGCCGCCGCCGCCACCTCCCCCGCTCCTTCGCTCCGCCCTCGCCTCCTCCTCCCCCTACCCCGCGCTACCGCCGCCTCCTCCTCCCCCGCTCCTCCGCTTCGCACCCGGACGCTGCTGCCACCGCCCCGGGCCGTCGCCTCCTCCCGCACGCCGCTGCTCGCCTCCCAACCTCCGCCGCCAGCACTGCGCCCGCCGTCGCGGCGTACACCAAGGTCGACCCCTCCGGCCGCTTCTGTAGCCCCCGTGCCGCCTGTTGGATCTAGGCCACCCAGACCACCACCATCCCAAGTAGCGCGCCCCCTGGGGCACCTCCCTCCGCAATGTCTACTCCTTCGACACTGTCGAGGAGTTCTGGTGGTACGAAACTTCAAATCACCCCACCTCATAATACCCTTACACATATCTGGTATAATCTGCTATTCTTGTTTTGATCCAATCGTTGTTACAGTGCAGTGTTGGTTTCGTGTGGCGAGGTAAATAGGTTGCGATCTCAGATAGTTGTGGCTTTGCTTGCATAGATTCCTGCGATTATCTGCTTATAGAACTTTTGGTCCAATTTGTATCCTGCCTGCATTGATTTCATTGTAAGTTTGAGATCGTGAGGGTTTGGTTCAGGATATGGTTCGACGTTGCAAGTATTTGGTCTGGAATGTGATTTTAGTGTGATGATTCGGTTCTGAATAAGATGTCGTGCTAGGTTTTATAATTTAGAGGTATGATTTTTGCAGAGGTTGCCCGATCATGTGATGTGCTTGTGGGTATGATTCGAACCATAAGAACTTGAAGTAGGATTTAGTAGGTTTATTATGATATTTATGGTGGCCACATCTGGTATTGTAATATGTATACAATTCTCATGCGTAGTCTGCATTGGACGAGTAGCCCTAAGATGAAGGATAGGCAAGTGGATGCATTCTTTTGCCATCTGCCTCAGTAGTCAGTTGTGCACCGAGGCTAGAATTTGGGGTTATTGGATATCTGTTGTAGGAGTTAGGAGGCATATTGATAATCTTTTGAAGTGTCTGTTAGCAACATCTATTTCATGTTTGTAATCATTTTTTGTCCTTATCCCCTGATAACTTGGGTAGGTAGCAATATCCTTTTTGTTCTGTAAATTATTTTTCTCATATCAAAATCATGTAATTTAGACTTATGCAGATGGTTTGGGGTGGTCAGTGAAAATCAATGTTATTCGATGGGGTTAGATTTGTTATGTAGTACCTACTGACTACTGTCAAATTGTTGTATACATATATAAGCTTGTAAGTTGAACCCTGTGGCTGATGTTTCCTTTTTCTTGCTTTAGCTTGCATGATCAGGTTTTCCGTCCAAGCAAATTGATAGCCAATGCTGATTTTTATTTGTTCAAACTCGGGATATAACCTAAGTGGGAATGCCATTAATTAGGATCTTATTCTTGAAAATACTTGGGCACCACACATTAGCTGCTTGTCAGATGATTGTGAACATGAGAAATATTTGGGAGAGATCAAACTTCTGTAACTTGAAGCGGCCAATTTTTTTCCAGATCATCATCTACTTGATATAGTTTCCAAGTTTATTTGAGAACATTGTATCAAGTTAGACATAGAGGCAATCTTGGACGTAAATGTAGCCAAGGCAAATTCACATCTAACTTGATACTCTATATGTTAGCAATGCAAAGAAATAGCAAATTACATGTCAGTAGCTGCCAATGTTTGGTGTTATCATGTACTTAAGTTATTTGGTGCTGCTATATATCTCCTCTTGTAACATTTACTAAGGTCTGAACTGAATTTGTATTGGTTAATACTTGATTCACAGATATGGACAGCAAAATCAAACTGATGATCAAGATCATCGATGAGGACGCTGACTCATTTGCGAGAAGAGCAGAAATGTACTACAGAAGGTGTCTAGAGCTGATGTCTTTGCTTGAGGAGTTATACCGTGCTTACAGAGCTTTAGCTGAAAGATATGATCATGTTGCTGGGGAACTCCGACAGGCCCATCAGAAAATGGCAGAAGCATTTCCTGATGAGTTTCAGTTAGACTTGGATGATGACCTGCCAGCTGAAACTGCATCTACAGAAACTGACACTGACAATCGTGATATGACACCATTTTTCCTCTCATTCATTAACGTCGGTGATTAGAAAAAACGTGTTAAAGGTATGTTGTACAAATTCACTTCCTCAATAAATACATAATCCTAAATCCTAATAGAAGTCAGATTAAATTAATGTACTGGTATTGCAGATGACCAGGACCATGAGAAGCTGCTGAAAGAAATACCAAGCTTGTCACAGGAAAATCAAGACCTCCAATGATAGGTCTGCTTGCTGGCGCTCCTCTGATTATTACTCTATTTACGTATAGTTGTCGATTTTTGAACAAATTTCTTGAGAGGTTGAAACCCCTGCCAGTTCACTTATGGTGATTTGATGCTTTCTGTTCTTACTGGCAACTACTTTCCGTAGAGTTATCCATCGATTTCTTTCTTAGCACAAGAAAAGATTTTAGGTTGTTACAAGTAACGCTTTGTTACTCTTTTAATGTATGCTGATCCTTTTGATGTTGAAGCTCAGAAGAAAATTGAAGCTGCAATTCGGCAGGTATGCATCAATTTTGTCAGGATAACACCTGTTGACCGTTTATGACAATGTTTCTTTTCATATATCACTAGCTAATGTGAAATATCAAATATCATAAACATCATTGCATGACCAACTATTGATTAAGGAGACCTAAAGAATGTGTATTACAAAAATAGGAATAAACAAGTGAGCTAAAACAATGGAGAAGCAGGATGGTGAGCCCAAAAGAGGAATTTCTATGTTTGGGCATATTACTTCTGCTAGCTGTCACGGTTGGATAATATTGAATTGTTACCATGACATTTTTTTAATATAATGTTATGAGCATGTCAAAAGCTTTGTTCTGTCTTCACTGTGATTTATACATTTTTCATGTTCACCTCTTTAGAATTTATTCAGTTAGACAGCTGATATTCTGATTACTTGTCAATTGTGATATCCAGAAAAGCATTGATGAAAACTGGGAGGCTGCCTTAGAGCATAATCCTGAAGCATTTGCTCGAGTGGTATGTTGTGCACTGAGTATGCTCCTATTCATGTGCTATGTTTTGTAGTCCTTGTTAATCAATCAGCATTCTGATTTCAGGTTATGCTGTATTCAGAAAAGCATTGATGAAAACTGGGAGGCTGCCTTAGAGCATAATCCTGAAGCATTTGCTCGAGTGGTATGTTGTGCACTGAGTATGCTCCTATTCATGTGCTATGTTTTGTAGTCCTTGTTAATCAATCAGCATTCTGATTTCAGGTTATGCTGTATGTGGATATGGAAGTCAATGGAATACCATTGAAGGTATTAAATTAGTTCATGTATCTATTCCTATATAATCAACGTGGTGAACAACTGAGCATTGTCTGTACTTAAAACAACATTTTCTTATTTCCTAATCATAGGAGAACTTGTATATACTTTGTTGGAAACTCCTATCGAGTATCAATGTCTATTGCATAATTCCTGGCAAAATAATAATAACCGAATCTAAATTTTGTTCTTGGGAACGGTACTATCTACCCCAATGATGTTTTGCACAAAGTTTTTTCCCCTTGCTATGTGTTCTCTTTCTAGGATAATTTGCAATAAATGGGTTTTATGCAATGTTTGATTGCTTCCCGCTGATTGTTTTGGTTTTGGATATATATGGTCTTAACTTTCCTTTCATCTCCAGGCCTTTGTGGACAGTGGAGCACAGTCAACTATCATATCAAAAAGCTGTGCTGAACGTTGCGGGTATGATTATAAAATAAGATGTTGGTAGATTGGAACTGTTTAGCCTTTCATATCTGTAATACTGCAGTTTATTTGATAATTCTGCATGAAAAGGAAGAAATATTAAATAGCTTAGTTTAAGTAAAGCAGAATTTTATGATTTTATCAAATAGGAGAAAATAAATCATTATCTCTTGACACTCGACTGAAATGTACACCGTGCCATATTTTGCAAATTATAAATACATCCAATCTTATATAGGACTATCATATGTCAGGTTGTTGAGGCTACTTGATCAGCGTTACAAAGGGGTTGCTATTGGAGTTGGTCAATCAGAGATAATTGGAAGAATACATGTAGCCCCAATAAAGGTACATTTAATGGCTAATTGGTATACCAATGTCACTGATTTTACGGTCCTTTTATGAATGGTACTTTTTCTTCACCATGACTTTGGACATGCTGCAATGTTATTTGAGTCATTTGTCACATTCACAATCTGAATTAGTATTATATAGTTCAGAAAAACAGACACTATCCATATGTTACGAAATTTAGCATCTGCTAAAAAAAGCATGAAATTAGTTGTTCTAGAACATTTTGTCCGTGTTTCATTGAAACCATGTGGAGGTTGCTAATTAGAACCAGAGCCTTTAGTGTATTCCTAAAACTGAATGCCAAAATTTCAGTTCTTCTTGTGTCCAATGATGTTGTCGTCTCCTCAAAGGATCAGTCGTTATGTGACACTCATTATGTGACAAAAATATTTGGTTATACAATATATGAGACGTGAATCTTAATGAATCTGATTGTTCGTTTTATTTTTTACAAATTTTATCTTGTTTTGTATTTTACCGTAGCGTTAGCACGGGCACACTACTAGTTAGACTATAGAGGACAAGAGGAGGATGGTCGGTGCTTGTACTAGTATGTTTGGTTTTTCGGTTTTTTCAACGTTCAGCCAGATTTTGCCCAAAACACTACAACAAAACATCCGTGAGGAGACATCATATTTGTAGGTTAGAGACGTTTTGTTTCGTCTCCCACAGACAACTGAGGCGCTTTTATAAAGCGTCATAGAAACGTCTCTACATGAAGCGTCTCAAAAATATAGAGACGCTCTCTAAGGCGTGCCTATATTATTTGAGACGTTCATTAGAGACATCTGCACTGTATCTTTATAAAGTTAGAGACGCTTTTATAAAAACGGTTACACCACATCTCAATTAATATAGGCACGTGCGTTGAGACGTTATGTGTCGTCTCAAGATGTCCTATGTAGTATGTATTTTTATTTTGATTGGTATATATTTTCTTCTATACACACAAATACGTATCCGTATGAGAATATAGTATTCCATATATTTATTATATATACATGTATATATAATAATTTTATAGGCAGCACCATAATATTGAGTACATATTTTATAAAATATAAGGAATGGGCGTAGCACAACAGATATACTGTTATAAGAAAAGCAAACCAACTACAACAGGAACCAAGCCACACCCCGGGCAAACCATTGGCAATTGACAAATTCGTCACCATTGCACCCTCCAAACCCCAAAGAAGTTTACATAAGAGAGGTTTACAAATAATTATAGCATCCATTTAAATCAACAGAGTTCACAACTAAATAAAAATCTAATATGCGATAAATACATGTCGGTAAAACATCCTCCAATTTGACACACATCTTTTTTTAAACTGCTATAATAAATCATCAAGTCTATTTCTTCAATCAGAAAATTGTGCATCAGGTCTTCCACTCTGCATTTCTTTTCATAGTCCTCCATATCCTGCAAACATAGCAATATTAACAACAAAATATCAGATATGAGCAATCATGAAAAATCTTACGGTACAAGTTCAGTTAATTAAACTAGAAGTGGCATACCTAGCGAGTAGAATGTTTAGGCTTTTTTACCTAAAGCAATAGATATAAGGAATACATGCTTCATAGCAATACATGTCACAATATCACTCTGTATAACAGAAGTCCAAACTATCTATAATATTCATGATGTACTTTGATGAAACAATTTATTCTATAACAATTCTAAAAGTCAGATAACAAGTGGCCTCCATTCTCAGAAACTTATAATGCAGAAGCCTGATTCATGTTGACCAATGACCACAAAAATGTATTAGGATTACACAGCATGAGGTAACAAGAAAACTTACGGGGCTATGTAGTTGTTTACTAGCAAGAAATAAATCCGCCAGAATTTACGTTCTTTCATGTATCGTGGGCACAGCTCATATCTGAACTTTGAAATTTCCTGGAAATAAGATAATACTATTCAATAAAATCTTAACAAAATACAAAATTAGGCACTTAGAGAATAACTTGAGAGATCTTTTTGATGGTTAACAATGAGCCAGTGACCAATAATGTTTAACACCAAAAACTAGTATGAAGGTTAAGAGAGTAATGAATTACTGGCCCAATAGAAGCTCAGTGAACTGGAGTGGCGCTTAACTCATAAAAGCAAGATCAGAACATAAATCAAACTATCATCCTAACGAAGACAAGGGTGACTAACAAACCATTTAGCTTTCTGACAGGATAGCCTGATTCAAGTAACTCGATAGAAGGCAGATCACTGATTATATAGGTAGGTCAGTATCTCCTTAATTCAGCCTTTATAGCAAACAGTCTGCAGTGCTTAACAGCACTTTGCTAACTAGAAGCACCTCACTAGAAAATGACACACTGGAAAACATCAGCTCACAGCAATATGGTTACCAATACAATTTGAACCAACATAGTTTTACAACATATTGGTGTAGAATTATGCCTCTCTATATGCTCCAATTCCCAACTTCTAATCATTTCCAAAACTGGTGCATCAATGTCGGGACTCATATTTAGGTTTGACATTTAAGTTACACTCATCATAAAGATGTTAAAGTATAGCCTATGTAGATGTGCCAATTTTACAACTTATCAATTTGGCAACTTTGGGCTGTTAATATATACAGCTATTTGTCATCAACATCATATAGCAAAATACCTACCAAACTTATCCTGATTACATCTTCATTCATGCAAAATATGAAATCTAAATACCATAGTTTGACATTTCCTAGGTGTCAATAAAAGCCAGCATTCACTTAACTCTAACCACCATAATAATATTAAAATCAATATACTGTTCAGAATGACATTTACTCTAGATTTTCCAAAACTACAAGCTTATCTTCTAAATCTTTTGTTAATTCAATATACACATCTAATCAAAATATCAGATTTGCAAACCAAACAGACCTATGCTTACAGTGTGGCTGTTCATATGCGAATTCATCAACATTCTATTAATCGTGCCACAGAATCCTAATCCCCCACGGACACAAATGCAACAAACAATCATCGACAAAATGGTTAATGGAGACTAAACCTTGGCGGCCGAGAGGACGAGTGTGGCGTGCCTGACCTGCCATTCGTTCAGATCCTGACGCACGTTCGACACCGTGGGCACATCCGACATCTCCGGCTCATCTGCGCCGGCCAACAATCCGATCAGAGAATCCAGCCTCTCTAATTCCCTAAACCCAACCATGACCAAACCGCACCTTGCAAGGGGAAGTCGCGGAAGGTGCTAATGGTCATGCCCTTGACGAACTCCGGGAGGTCCTCGGTGATTCCGTATCGCTCGAGCTCAGCGGCGTCGGGCTCCGGCACGACGGCGGAGGGGATGGGCGGGATCGCGGGGATGGGTGGGATGGAGGGGACGGGGAGGTCGGAGGCGAGGTGTTTGATCTGGCCGGCGAGGAGGTCCGCCTGCTTGGTGGCCTCGGCGGCGATCTCGCGAGATTTGGTGGCGGTCTCCGAAAAGATCTCCTTAGACTTCTTCGCGGTCTCCGACACCAGAGCCGACGAACGCTTGGCTGCCTCCATCGGCAGCTCCTGCGACCGCTTCGTCGCCTCATCTTTGTCATCTTCGTCCATGAGGATGGCGAGCGGGACGATGTGCAGGATCTCCCTCATCTTCGTCCTCGCGAGCAAGTGGGATTGGGGGCGGAGCCACGGAGCCGGATCTGGCCGGTGGGGGCTGGGGGCAGAGGCAGCGGATGAAGCGAGAGGGGGGCAGAGCCGGATCTGGCTGGGTGGGGGGCTGGGGGTGGAGGCGGCGCATGAAGCGAGAGGGGGGCGGAGGCGGCGGATGAAGCGAGAGGGGGGCGGAGCCGGATCTGGCCAGGTGGGGGGCTCGGGCCGGAGGCGGTGGAGGATGAAGCGAGTGCGCGAGTTGGGGGCGGAGGAGGAGGCGGCGGATCTGGGGGGCGGAGGCGTCGGCGGCCGGCTGGGGGCGGAGGCGCCGGCGGAATCGACGGATGGAGGAGGAAAGTGCGAGAGGAGGGCGGAGATGAGAGGGGGACCGAGGGGGGGGGGGGCGGCGGGCGAAGAGTATCTGGGCGGGCAGGGGAGTTAGGTTTATTATTTTAGGATGGCCCATTTTGTTTTTTTAATATTCTTATATGGAGATAATAGATAAGACGTCTCAAATGATAAATAAGACATCTAAAATTTCGTCTTTATACATGAGACATACTCCAAAACGTCTCAGCAGCCGTTTTAATAGAATTTAATAGCGTGCAACCCTTTAGAGCGTCTCAAACTGCGTCTCTATTTCAATTGTGGTTCTAAAAAGAGAGACATGATTCAAAGCGTCTTAAATAAAACGTCTTAATATGTTCATTTTGTTGTAGTGAAAAAGAACCCCAAAGAAACTTGATTTTTGCATCCCATACCGAATTTTTGGTACGGTTTTTTGGTTCGGTGGTAAAATAGTGGTGCACAACCCTAGTCTCCTGCAACTAGCACTACCAATTACATGCACCAATGGTAGTATATTCTTTGTTGTTTCCTTTTGCATGTCATAACCGAATTTTTGGCATATATAGCATATTTTGCACCCGTATGTACATAAATAGCCGTATGCTCATGGGAATGACAAAAAGCACTTCTTCCACTGGTCATCGAGTGGTAGGTGGCCTACCACCCCACCATAATACGGCAGGTAATTAAGCCAGCTTAATTACTTGCCTAATACTATTTTATGTGTCATAGTTTTCAAAAATTTAAATATAGTAAATTAGCTCAAAAAATTACAAAATTTATGTGCAACTTTCTAACACAATGCTATTCATTTTGTAATTTTTTGATAATTTTATCCACTATGAATATTGCTCAAAAATTATACTATTGAGATATTTATAGGAGTTGTTACATATAGCAAATGAGCTCCAAAAATTATGAAATTTTATATGAACCCTCCTGACATAGTCCACCTAATTGTATAATTTTATGGGAATTTTATGTTCTCAAAATTTACCATGTTAATTTATGATAATTTAGTTGTAATAAGCGATACGCGATGCATCTTTTGCAGTGTATGACCACTGTCCTTCGCACATATGTCAGCTTGTTGCTGCTATGTTTCCTTTCCTGCTACATCCTTTGTATAATTGTCACTCTGTCCATGTTGTCCCCCCTCACGCGCTCCCTCGTCCGCATTGATGTCTTTATGTCTGTGCCATCCTCTCTCACTCGCTCCCTTATCTCCATATTTGTTAGTGTTACCATGTCATTCCCTTCGCCTAAGGTGCTACGTGTCGACAAGGAGTCCTTAAATTGTAGGGTGAGTGCACCGGGTTTTCTTTTCACTCGACCATAAATACGAACCTCTTGTAGTTGGTCATCAGTCATCTCAGTCACTTGTCGCAGAAGCTCATGCTCGCGGTCATTGCTCAAAATTAAGAGTGCATAGCTTATTAATTTGAGAAGCCAATGCATAGCTCGTTAAGGACACGGTAGGAGGATGCAACAGTGCTGATTGCTTCTTCCGAAAGACATGTAAATTTTTGTCGTATGCTTCCAACATTATTCCCTAGTCCTAGTTAATTAGTGTTATTTAGTTAGTCATAATTAATGTAGTTTGTATTATGAAGTAAGTAGGTCATAGCAATTTAGACGTAGTTTTTACCACTTTTGTGTACATATGGTACCCATAATTTGTTATTGTATGGTAGTGTGTAATTAAGTAGTCATAATTACTATAGTAGCAATTAGTTATGGTTATGTAATAAGTTAGTGCTACGGATGATGGTAATGAATCACTTGTAATTTTTTTGGACGAGTAATTAAATTGTTGGTAATTAATGAATTACTTGTATGTAGTTACACTCATGTAATCACTAACTTGTATGCTGCTTGTGATGATTTTTAGTTGTAATGCTTACTGTAGATCTGGTTGTTGTGGCTTCAGGTAGTCACAGACATGGAACACTTGATGGTCTTGTACAGGTTGGACCCGATGGGTTGGACCTATTGACATACCAATACAAAGTGCTCCAGACCGAGGGGCTCAGCATCATGAATATTCATGAGCTACGAAGCTACATCTGGAGAGAGTTTGCCATGGAGGGGATCACCTGCACAAATGGCGTATGGGAGCTCGTGAAGGTGAATGGCACCATAGCATAGTGGGGATCACCTGCACAAATGGCGATGAAACTTGCGATCGAGGGGATCACCTGCACAAATGGTGTGTGGGAGCTTGTGAAGGTGAATGGCACCACAGCATAGAGGTAGTACATGCAAATTGCCTCCCAGCCCGAGGTGGCCATTTATGGGAGGCCGATGGTGTACCTTAGTTTTATGTGTTGAGCGTCAGAAAACAGTGATGAGCCTAGCCCCTTGACACTCGGGGAACTACAGGTGGAGCTTCAAGATAATACCACTGAATGTGTTGTATCAAACGGAAGACTCGCCCCTGATTTCGTGTGGAATGATGGGGCGGGCATGTGGTGGTCAGCTCGCATTGGCTGCCATGAGTATCTACCGGTCCAGGTGCTTGGGTTGGAGTCCGACAAGGACACTGACTTAGGCTTCGATAATACCGACGATGACTCACAACAGACGACTAGTTCACTCAGGGGAATTGTGTCATCGGAGGTGCCCTATGTGTCCTCCAAACTCGACGATATTATGGTGCGTTCCTTCGTAGTACCATAGTAAGAATAGTCCTAGTGGGGGTTTCAAGTTGACACCCTTCTAATTGGGCAGCGCTTCCGTAGTAAGGCGGCAGTGCAACAAGCTATTGCACGGTACGCCTTGTCTATCAGCTGTGTGTACCAAGTGCACCGGTCCAGTCTAGCCAATTACATAGTGATGTGCATAGTCGAAGGCTGCCCCTACAAAGGTCAGCACTCAATGAGCCTAGATTTTTGGCTCAGTCTTCTCGATCAAGGTGATGATCGACCACACTTGCATGGTCAGCGAGCCTTTGCGCCATCATCAGAACATGACTTCCGCATATGTGGCAAGCATCATTAGCCACGTAGTTGCGGCAGATGTGTCCATCTCCCTGAAGATGCTCATGTTGGAAGTCGCCAATGTGGTTGGCTATCTAGTCAGCTATAGTAAGGTCCAAGGTAAGTAGAAGATCATTGAGTCCATATACAGGATGTACGAAGAGGCATGCAACCTTGTGCCAAGATTTCTTCACCAGATAGCCGAATCAAACCCCGACACGTACATAAACAAACTTGAGTGTACATATGCTAACAGAGAGCCCAAATGCTTCATACTGGACTGATTATACTGGGTTTTCGCCCAAGCCATTGAGGGCTTCAAGTTTTGTTATCCTATGCTCACGATGGGTGGCACTTTCCTCACAGGGAGGTACAAGGGAACCATTATCACCACGGTGGCGGCCAACACGAATGACCAGCTTCTCCCAGTGTCATTTGCCATTGTGGAGAGTGAGAACACATCTAGTTGGCTCTGGTTCCTAGTGAACGTGAAGCAAGCAGTGGTTGGCAACCGACCCAACATTTATGTCATCACAGATCACAATGTTGGGTTGATGTAACATCCTGAAAAATCAGAAATCTAAAATATGAATTTTTTGAATGGTTTCGCAATATATTCTATTTGAGTGAGGATTTTTATGGCATTTTTCTGGAATTTTGTTGAGGTTCCAAAAATTTAAGAAGCTCAAAAAGAAACAACATTAGAAATAACCTAAAAGCAAATGTGCAAATAATAGGAAGAAAAAATTTCAAATATGAATCTGAAAAGATGATCCAGTGTAAGGAGGGAGAAACCCGAGTTAAAATATGAAAACTTATTTTGGATGTAATGATATGAATAGCAATAAAAATGAAGGGATAAATTACAAACACATATATATACATATACCTATGTGTATATACAAATTGCGCAAGAAATAGTTTAGCAAGACAAGAAATAAGTATATATATACATATATGCAAAATTAAAGGAAGCCAGCAAAAATAATATATAAGAATGCATATATATATATATATATATATATATATATATATATATATATATATATATATATATATATATATGCATATACATATACACACAAAATGTAAATAATAATAGTAATAGAAACTTTCATTTAATAGTTTAAAAAGAAACTGCTAAAGCTACTCATTCTCCCCTTCTCTATTCTTCTCTCATTTACAGGTGGGCCCGGCCCCTTTTTCCCTGCCGACCGCACGGTCACAGACCCCCTCATTCTTCCCTGTGGCTGGGTTGGCTCCTCCTTCCTCTTTTTCTCCCCTGCGCCTCTCCCTTTTCTTTTCTCCGCTTCATGGCCAACCTTGAGCCACGTCGCCTCCTTTCTTCTCACCCGTCTGCCCTCTGCTCTGCACCTTGCACGCCTCCGCCCATTGGTCCGCCGCGCCATGACCCTGCCCCGCTCTCTTTTTCTCCCCCGCACTGCTACCACTCTCTTTTTCCTCCCCGCGTTGCCCGAGCCGTCCCTCCATGCGCGTGGCTCGAGCTCCCTGCCACCCAGCAGGCGCAGCACAGTGGCATGATGCCAAATCTTCTATGAGATTGCTGTGCCCTGCCCACCACCTGCTCCGTCGCTCTCGGATGTGATCGCAAGGGCATGATTTCGATGCTGGCCCTCCTCGCACGATTATAACAGCCACTGAGGGCTACCATGGACTTCCCACCTCACCTACTCCCTCCCGAAGAGAGGAATTGAGGTTGCGCCTCTCAAATCGTCGCCGCACCCCCTTTCTTTCCGAACTCCGGCGACCGGGCGCGCCGCCGCATCCAGCCAACCTCCATTCAATTCCTCGTGCTGGAAGCGTCCACTCGGTGCCCCGAACCCCCTCCAACCGCCAGCTGAGCTTCCCATCGCCGGAGCTTCTCCCTCCACGGCGACTTGCTCCCGCCACCGCCCGTGCTCGCCGCCGGTCCGCTCTAGTGCCTCGTGGCCGGAGCCGCCACCACCGGGAGCATCCCCTCAACGCCCTGGAGCTTCCCCGACCGCCGGCCACGGCTCCCCGCCACCCCACCTCGCCGGCGCCGAGCCTCTGTCCACGCCGCCGCCGTCACACGTCGCCGGCCTAACTCCGGCATTTCCTGATGCTCACCGACACCCCCAGCGGCTTCCACACAATGCCACAGGCCCATTTTACCCACCGCCGGCACCTCCCCGACTCTCCCTCACCGGCGACGCCACCGGCTGTACCCGCCCCCGAGCTTCCTCTGTTCCAGACACTGCACTCTTGGCTCATCTACATTCCCTGCCTCCATTCGTCAGGTAATACCCGTGCCCGAATGGTTAGCCGAGTGAGCGCTCAGCGCCCCGACCCGGCTTCGATCCCCCGTCCCGCAGCGCCTAGTAGTGAGATTTTAAACAAATTTTTGGTAGTCGTTCCAGTGCAGAGAAATTTAGGGAAAGCTCAGAAATAAATATATATAAGATGTTAAAATTTATTTAGAGTATAAATGAGCTTAATAAATATTTAATCATGGATTAAACATTATATGTTAGTAACTAATGTGTTTCGAACACCTATTTTAAAGCTTAACTATAAAGGGCATATTAAGAAATTAAGTAAAATCTTGTTTAGGTTAAGCTCTCATAGAATAATGATTTAGCAAATGAAAACTTTCTAAAAGAGCAAATCATACACCCATGTATTTTAGTAAAAGAGATAGAACTAGCCATCACATAGTTAAAACATAAATGTTAGCACTATGCCCTAGCAACGATGAGAATTCTTTTGTAGACTATAATACTCAAATTAAATTAGAGAATAATTTAGAAAATCTAATAAAAACTAACTAGGATGAAATGAGACTATTTAATATTTATATTTGCACTAGTTCATGTATGCATAACCAATATGGTTTGAGCAATCACCTAGGAGGCTAAATATTAATTCAAAGCATTAGTAAAGAAATATGACCCTGGTAAAATATTCAACCTTAATAAAGATTACACTTAGTTGTAATGTATGCCCTAACATTTAACATATCATCGTTAAACAAATCTCCATGGTAGAGTTAAATAAGTAGCTATGTTAATATATGAACTCGTATGACAAGCCTTGATAAATAAACTTGACTAAAAATAACGCTAAGCTTAATAATAACAAAGGTGTAGACAAAATAATGCCCAGCTAAACTTGTACCCCGATTCAAAGGACCATTCTAACTCATGGAATTTCCTTGATAAATACCAAAATAATAAAAAGAGATAAAAAGATCAAGTTATTGTATTCTACCACCGGCCTTGCCTCAAATCACTCGAATCATCCATTAACTCAAAGTAACACTAAATTGAGTCTATTTGGATTTATTTGGATCTTTTGAGTTACTTGCTTTTATTTGGATTCAGTCGTTTGACGCGTAATTAGAAACTGGAGTCCTGAAGATTATATGGATCAAGCGAGACCGAGATCGATGAAGACCAGGAATTAAAGAATCATCGCATGAGCCAACTTTGTGTGAGCTCAAGACCACGGTAAACCGCGCCAGGCGAGTCAATACTTTGATCATGTTGAACCTACATTTTCTGCAAATTACTTTTGTTTAAATTATCAAATTGCATGCTGTTATTTTATATGCAAATACATGATAATTTAAGATTCTAGTTATATGCCTATTGTTTACCTTGAATAATATTGCACCTCCTTTGGAATATTTGAATGTGTGAACTTTGTCACCCTAGCAAAAATTATAATAGTAACCTTTCGAAAATAAGTCCCTAAATATCTGCCATGCTTAGTATTGTTTAGATTCTCAGGGGCGCGAGAGCGCCCAAGCATCACTTTTAATCCTGAGAAAAATTGGTTGGGCAGTCATGGTGGTAATTACTGGTGTATGTTGGATATGGTTATTTTATATTCCCAAAAACCTCAAATTGCTTATTTATCTGGGCGGATGGTTTGGGGGTATGGTGCAGGTGTGCACGAGAGTGTGGTTTGTGGTAGAACCGCCCAGATAACCCTAAGAACCGAATCTTGTCATGACCTCCTGTGTAAAATAAGTACAACCACAAGTCTGTAAAGTACAACTTGGCCTAGTAGATTTACCGGACCCCGAAAGTCATCGTCATAGGTGGAGGAGGTGAGGTAGTGCAAGTGGCAGTCAGTGTGACGGCTTGAATGGGGCATCCGCAGAGGGTGAAGTTCTGCTGTGGCGTGCTAGCAGTGTGGGTAGCCAGCTGCTAGGCGTTCAGAAGGAGAACATCCCGCACAACTTATGAGACCTGTCGCAAGCGGGCCAAGCTCATAGGGGTGAGATGATGGAAGGGGCGAGGTACTTTGAACGGTTACTATGATGGTTTGCTCAACCGCACGGCTAAGGAATCGTGTGGGGGCAACGAGTGAACTGTCTCTTGTGGGTAAAGTGTGCAAACTCTGCAGAGTCAAAACTATTCGAATAGCCGTGCCCACGGTCAAGGGCGGACATGGGAACTTAACCAGATATAGTTCTATTTCAAAATGTTTTGAGGGTGGGATAGAAAAGTGGAGGGCAGTGGAAAGCCCTGATTTGAGTTGTCATGGGTGTTGTCCCAGTGGTAAGTTAAGCGACTATAACGCTGAAAGATATTATACGGTGTGATGCCATATGTATGGCAAAATTTTGGTGTTATTAGGCATATGGTGTGATGCCATATGTATGGAAAATCATGTTAATATTCCTTGAACATTATGTTTTGTGCCAAAGCTGCTAGGTCTTAGGAAATTTTATGTATTGTATTTCAAATAGTGGCATTTCTATTCTTACAAAATAAAATATGGGTGGGATAAACAGGGTCGTGAGTAAAGGAGATGGAAGTTTGTGGTAAAAACATAAAGATATTGGTGGACTCAGGTCGATTATAAAAAGGAAATGATAGTGTGGGATCTGGGAGAAGTAATTTGGTGGAGTCTAAATGAGTATATAGGTTAGATAGATGATTTAAATGATTTTTGGAGTATTAGGGATGCAAAGGTAATTGCGGGATTACAACACTGATAACTAATATAAATTCTTGGAAGATGATGGTAGTAAAGGGGATTAACAGGATTGGATCAAATATTAGATGGATGAATTGAATTTCTAGGAATATTGGAGGAATGATAACAATTATTGGATTATAGACTTAATCATTGATATTCTTGGTGGATGTATACTAGTGAGTCGTAGATTTGATCATTAATATTCTTGGGGGATGTATACTAGTGAATTAGTTAGAAATAGATAGTAGAAAATAAGATTAGTTATTGGGAGAACAAATTAGGGTTTTGGATCAATAACAAAAGGATTGAATTATTAGGAAGTCCCGATACGAAGGATTTCGGTGGATTTAAAAGCAATTATGTTGAATAGTCATTAGAATTTAGAAATGGAGAGTTGATGACTAGCAACCACAAGATTGGATTTTAGAATACAAAAGATATTGGTGGATCTAAATAAAGGATGACCCTCACTGTTTGGAGTCTTAGGCAGCAATGAGTGCATGATTGGTGGATTAAATAAATGATGATATTCGCTGTTTGGAGTTTTAGACAGCAACCAATACAGAAAGAATATGATCGGTGGATTGAATAGAGGATGACACATGTTGTTTGGAGTTTAGAGAACACTCAATAAAGGGAGTGTAATTTCGGTGGATTAAGTCAATTATGGCAATCACTGTTGGGAGTCTTAGACAACAGTTAACAAAGAGCGTGAATCTTTGGTGGATTAAGTCAATGATGTCATTTGCGGTGAGGAGTCTTTAGGTCACAAAAATGACAATACGATATAATAATAGAAATGCTACTAGACGCGTTTTATGGCAAATAAAACAACCCGAGCCTCTCCTTTGTTAAGCCATGCATACTATTTTATTTGCATTCTGTGTGTTGGCTCGCGGAGCACGGGGTTGGAGTGCTCACACTCGCTTTTGCGATAAAATACAGAATTAGGAATCAAATCACCTCGTCTCAGCAACAAGATTGGACAAGTTGGCCGAGAAGATGAAGATGTCAAGGGCTAAGTCGCGAACCTCCAGTTGGCTGCCTGTGGGCATGTCCTGAGGGTCCCACCTGTGTGCTTCATTCCGCTGCTGCCATTTATTGATTTTGGCCTAATCGGCCCATGAGTAAGTTTACTATTATATTTACGCTTCTGCATGATATGCACTTTGATAATCAGAACTGTAATCTGTGAGCACTATCTACTGATCCAGGGAATAGTGCGGTGGAATCACAGAGGAATTCGGATTGTAAAATCTGGGTGCCTGACAGTTGATGACCGTGCGGAACACCATGCAAAGTGGGATCGAACCCCCTCAGCAGTGGAGCGATGTGTGAACCCAGTGGTGCATGAGGCATCTTGCATCTAACTTGTTCACACGGTTTCGCAGCCAAGAAGTTCTGAAGATGTTCAAGGCATTGTATTTGCAAAACCAGAGGCGGAAGTTTGAGTCCATCTAGAAGAGCTAGAAAGGAGAATTACAGAGGGAGAGCAACCCCGTGGTGCCATATGTTTCTCCGAGTGTATTCGTCAACACGCTCCTGAATTAGATAAATAGTCCCTTCTCTATGACACGGACGGCGCAAGGTATGGGATTATGACGACCAACATATCTGAAGTGTACAATAGCATCCTGAAAGGCGTGCAGTGCCTCCCTATCACTGCGATCATGGAGGAGATATGGACTCACACTGTTGGTTATTTCGTAAATAGAGCCACCACAACCAAGCGACAAATAGACGAAGGCAAGAAATAGTCCGAGAACATGCAGAGACACATGGACCAGAAGATGGAGAATGCCTGAATGCACAACATTCGGGTAATCGATGGCCTTTGGAGGAAGTATGAGATCAGGCTTCAACAGAAATATGTGAACAGTCTGCCACCTAAGTGATGTCACAACATGCACCTGCAACAAGCCGAAGCTCCTACACAAGCCATGCTCGCATGTGTATAAGGCATGTGCACAAATGAGGCAGATGTCCAAGCCATACATCTCAGAGTACTATGACATGCAACACCTTTTTAGTACATGGAGTGTAGAGTTTCACTCCTACGGCTTGGACATGAACTACAGTGATCTTTGACTAGACATGCTGCAATGAGCCCCCAACAAGGAGTTGAAGATAACCGCGAAGGGACGTCGACAGACGTGGCACTTCCAGAATGACATGGATGTGAGCCAACATAGCAGCATTACCCACACAGTGAAATGCAGAATATGCAAGACCTCTGGGAACTCAATGAAGGATTTCCCCAACAGACTTAGCTCGTCTGGTCGCCACTCAGTGTCATAATTTCATGTATCTTTTATTGTATCGCATTAATTCATATTTGTACCAATTTGAGATGTAATTGGCAATTAATCAATTGATTACCTAAATGATTAATCTGGGAATTCAATGAAGGATTTCCCCAACAGACTTAGCTCGTCTAGTCGCCACTCAGTGTCATAATTTCATGTATCTTTTATTGTATCGTATTAATTCATATTTGTACCAATTTGAGATGTAATTGGCAATTAATCAATTGATTACCTAAATGATTAACTCCATAATCTATTATCGCACATGATGTATGTAATATTGTTGTGTTTTTATTTGTACTCATTTGTCTGATGTACTTTTGTTCAATGCATATCGACCCCTCTAGCTTAATGCATGTGACACAGCGTTTAAACAGTCCACTCAATAAATACCAACCACAATGATGCATACACCATTTAGTTACATGCTTTAGGAGATTAAACATAACAGCGAACTACAAGGGAGAGTACCGTGCTACAAGATTCTCTGTGCGTTTCTATTGGTAGAAGGTACCTCACGCTAGCCACATGGAGTGTTGCAGTGGGGGGCGTCTCGGATGTGGCTAGCCATCGTTGTAGTGGCATGCACATATGCAATTAGGGTTCGTGCAGCAGCATGTGGGATCATAGGAACTTCCTATTTTGACAACCTCCTCGTTGCCCCTCTTGCGCTGCATCTGTTGACAGAGGTTATCGTTCTCCTTATTGAGACTACAATCCACGCCTCCATCTTTAAGATTCGCTCTCACAGTGTATCCACGTACCTCACAACACAGCGTTCACGGGGAGGATCGATCTAGCAGATGAAGTCATATTTCACCATTTGTTGGAAAGGAGGGTTAACATGAAAGCTCTATCAGCAGTAAGAGAAAATAATCTATTGGTTAATTGTACCCCAAAGTGTGGGCATCGGAAGAAACGTCACCCTCCATCGAAATGGCCTTCGATGACTTGCATGACCGCGTCCTCCCTGTGTCTGCATATTGGCCATACCGATTGAGCCCACCTGTTTGGCATCAAGTGGTAGTTAGGGCCAAAGCCCTCTCTCATTTCCAGCGAAAGGTCTTCCTTTGGTAACCTCGCTCTGACTGGCCTCTCGGCGTTTGCCATGCTATGTTACTGTATGACGTAGAAGGTTCTTCTTCCTACAAGAAACAAAAAATAGTTTACATGATCGATGAGCGATTGCGAGAGCTCTGTATTTGAAGCCGAGCGAAAAAGGAATCCGGTGTGTCACCACTAGAAATTTCATGCGCATTGTTGGCACGCAGCACTGTGGGTGACGGGGGACAACATGGTAAAAGTGACATATGTGATCATGAGAGAGCGGGCGAGGCGGGACGACATGGATAGATTGACATTTTGTGGGCGAGGGGGACGGCATGGACATAACGATATCAATGCGGACGAGGGAGCGTGCGAGGGGGGCGGCATGGTATTGTGAAGGACACAGCAGGAAAGGAAACTTAGCAGCGATGGGCGACATGTTTGTGAAGGACAGAGGTCAGGCACTGCAAAAGATGCATCGCATATCGCTAATTGTGATTAAATTAATATGGTAAATTTGGATCACATAAAATTTCCATAAAATTACATAATTAGGTGGACTATGTCGGGAGGCTTCACATAAAATTTCATAATTTTTGGAGCTCGTTTGCTATATGTAACAACTCTTGCAAATATCTTAATATTATGAATTTTTTAGCAACATTCAGAGCGAATAAAATTATCAAAAATTACACAATGAAATACGTTGTGTTAAAAAGCTGCACGCAAAAGTTTGTAATTTATCGAGCTCATTTGCTATATTTAAAAATTTGAACAAATATGATACATAAAATAGTATTTAGGCAGGTAATTAAGCCGGCTAGGTCGTATTGTGATGGGGCAGCAGGCCACCTGCTGTCCGGTGGCTGGGCAGCAGGCACGCGGCTACATGGTGGCTAGGCGGCAAGTGCTCGGGATGCCACGTGTCATCGGCAGGCTGTTGCCGCCCAATGACCAGCAGAAGAAGTGCTATTTTTTTTATTTCCGTACATATACGATTATTTTTGTAAATATGGAGACAAATTGGCACCAAAAATTCTGTCTTAAGCCACCACACCAGCCTTATAATAGTAGTACTATGCACCAACTACTGTACTCACTCCCGTTGCAGTTGTGTAGTAGTTGCTGAGTTGCACCCCCGACAGACACCATATGTTGGCTCTTGGTGCAGGTGGTTTAGGCTTAGATGGACACACTATTCAGGTTTGTTAGCCTCCACCCCCAGCACCAGGCGCAAGCACAGGCAGCTTCTTCCTCGCCGGACCAGCACCAGTGCCAGCAGCAGCAACAGTCGCGCTACAACCCCCGCTCCCACTACTACTCTCAGGCCCAGCATTCCCACCACAACAGCAGCAACAGAGACGGTTACCACCACCACAACCACCACAGCGGCTGCGGCGGAGGCGGAGGCGGTGGCTACTACTTGGAGCACTAGGCGGGCGCCGCGCCGTACCTAGAATAATGCGGCAACGACCACCGCTTTTACATGGATGAAGGCTCCTCGTCCTCCTCCCGCGCCCCGCTGGCGCTGCCGCCCACGCAGCCGCCGCCTTCGTCCACTTCGGCGCCCGCGCCCACGCCGCCCCTGTCGACGTCGTCCACCGGCAGGCACGGGCTGTTCGAGGCGGCTGACTTCTCCTTCCCGCCGGTCGATCCTAACATCGACTTCGGCTCCCCGGCGTCGGGCCGTGGCGCTGGGAGGTGGGCGGCGCAGCTGCTGCTGGAGTGCGCTCGCGCGGTGGCCGCGCACGACAGCCAGCGGGTGCAGCAGCTCATGTGGATGCTGAACGAGTTGGCGTCACTGTACGGCGACGTCGACCAGAAGCTGGCATCCTACTTCCTGCAAGGGCTCTTCGCGCGGCTCACCACCTCCGGGCCGCGCACGCTGCGGACGCTCGCGGCGGCGTCCGACCGGAACACGTCGTTCGAGTCCACGCGCCGCACGGCGCTCAAGTTTCAGGAGCTCAGCCCGTGGACTGTTGGAAAATAATCTTGTCATTAGTATTTTTGTATTTTGATCTAGCATGGTTTAGTTTCATGTAGTAGTGCAGGTAGCTAGCTGTGCATGTGTTCGCCGGTTTGTACGTAACTTTGCATGGCACTGGCATCACTGGAGAATGGGTCATGCGTGTGTTGAGTAGCTGGCCGAGTCTTCAGTGGTGAGTGCTAGATGTGCACGTCGCATGCTCAGTCTACGCCGGAGCGAGTCGTGTGCGTGGACGCTGCTTGTGCCGCGCGTTCAGTGGTCATGAGATGCACGACTGGTTCGGATCTGCGCAGGAAGCGCTCTTTGCTGTTGTTACTCTTTAAATAAACAAAAGGAAGAGGCCAGAAATGAGCACGGCAGATTGAGCCCCAAAAAAAAAAACTGTGTTCTTCTGTTCGCTCCTGTCTTTTGTGCGTCTAGATGTATCTCTGTTTTTCTTCCATCCAATAGTTCTTGCGTGTTTATTTGAATGTTTTTATTTCTGGGCTAACAATTGGTATCAGAGCTTGTGTTCGTGTACACTTTCATCCATGTCGTCTTTGAGCCCGCCGAGAAACGTCACCGGCGATGGGGGCGTTCAGAAGACCGGCGATGGGAGCGTGCCGAAGGTGTCGGCGCGCGAGGGCAGTATCTCCCTCCCGTATCCCATGCTCACGAGGAGCAACTACACGACATGGGCCGTGAAGATGAAGGTGTTCATGCGCGCTCAGGGCGTGTGGAACGCAATCGTGGATGAAGAGGTGAACGAGCGGCAAGATCAAATGGCGCTCGCGGCAATCTTCCTCGCGGTGCCGGAAGACGTGCTGCTGCTCCTAGCTGAGAAGGAGACCGCAAAGGAGGCCTGGAACACCCTGAAGGTGATGCATCTCGGTGCCGATCGCGTCAAGGAGGCGCGTGTACAAAACCTCAAAAGCGAGTTTGAGAACTTGCGCATGAGGGACACCGAACAGATCGATGACTTCGCGATGAGGTTGACGACAATCGTCAGCAAGATACGAGGTCTAGGCGAAAAGATGGAAGAGGCCTACATCGTGCGAAAGTTTCTTCGTGCCGTCCCGAAGAAGTTCTCTCCCGTCGTCACCACGATTGAGCAATTCGGTGACATAAAAAATATGTCGATCGAAGAGCTAATCGGGCGCTTGAAGACGCAGGAAGAGGGAGAACGTCGCTACGGCAACAACGACGAAGACGAGGAGCACTTGCTCCTGACGCGCGCAGAATGGGAGGCCCGATCATCGAAGCGTGAAGGTGAAGGCTCCTCAGGTGGTTTTGGTGGCGGCGGTGGACGTCGATACCGACGAATCGACAAATCAAAAGTAAGGTGTTTTAATTGTAACGATTATGGGCACTTTGCTTCAGATTGCCAGAAGCCAAATAAGAGGGAGAAAGCGCAGGCGCATCTTATCGAGGCAGATGTCGACGAAGAACCAGCGTTACTCTAAGCAATAAGATTAAGGGGGTGCTCAAATAACACATGACAAGATTAGGGGGGTGATTGTTGGAAAATAATCTTGTCATTAGTATTTTTGTATTTTGATCTAGCATGGTTTAGTTTCATGTAGTAGTGCAGGTAGCTAGCTGTGCATGTGTTCGCCGGTTTGTACGTAACTTTGCATGGCACTGGCATCACTGGAGAATGGGTCATGCGTGTGTTGAGTAGCTGGCCGAGTCTTCAGTGGTGAGTGCTAGATGTGCACGTCGCATGCTCAGTCTACGCCGGAGCGAGTCGTGTGCGTGGACGCTGCTTGTGCCGCGCGTTCAGTGGTCATGAGATGCACGACTGGTTCGGATCTGCGCAGGAAGCGCTCTTTGCTGTTGTTACTCTTTAAATAAACAAAAGGAAGAGGCCAGAAATGAGCACGGCAGATTGAGCCCCAAAAAAAAAACTGTGTTCTTCTGTTCGCTCCTGTCTTTTGTGCGTCTAGATGTATCTCTGTTTTTCTTCCATCCAATAGTTCTTGCGTGTTTATTTGAATGTTTTTATTTCTGGGCTAACAAACGTCGTTCGGGCACGTCGCCACAAACGGAGCCATACTGGAGTCGTTCCTGGAGGTGGCGGCGGCCGGTGCCTCGTCGTCGCAGCCGCAGCGCCTGCACATCCTAGACCTGAGCAACACGTTCTGCACGCAGTGGCCGACGCTGCTCGAGGCGCTGGCCACGCGGTCGTCGGATGACACGCCGCACCTGTTCATCACCACCGTTGTGACCACCGCAGTGCCGTCCGCGGCCGCAGAACGCGTGATGCGGGAGATCGGGTAGCGCCTCGAGAAGTTCGCCCGGCTGATGGGCGTGCTGTTCCGCTTCCGCGCCGTGCACCACGCAGGGGACCTTGCCGAGCTGGACCTCTTCGGGCTCGACCTCCGTGATGGCGGAGCCACCACTGGGCTTGCCGTGAACTGCGTCAACGCCCTTCGTAGTGTCGCACCCGACGGCGCGCGGCGGCGTGACGCGTTCGTCGCGTCGCTCTGTCTGCTGGAGCCGCGCGTGGTCATGGTTGTCGAGAAGGAGGCCGACCTGGTGCCGTCCGAGTCGGACGCCTCGGCCGAGGAAGCCGACACGGAGGCGGCGTTCATGAAGATGTTCAGCGAGGGCCTCCGGTTCTTCTCGGCGTACATGGACTTGCTCGAAGAGAGCTTCCCGAAGACAAGCAACGAGAGGCTGGCATTGGAGAGGGCAGTCGGCCGTGCCATCGTAGACCTCGTGTCCTGCTCGGCATTGGAATCGACCGAGCGGCGGGAGACCGGGGCGTCGTGGGCTCGGCGCATGCGGTCAGCCGGGTTCTCTCCGGTGGCATTCAGCGAGGACGTCGCCGACGACGTGCGGTCATTACTGCGGCGATACTGGGATGGCTGGTTGATGCGGGAGGCCGGCACGGACGACGCCGCCACAACCGGAGTGTTCCTTGCATGGAAGGAACAGCCCGTCGTCTGGGCAAGCGCGTGGAGGCCATGACACCAAGTTCGAACTTTGATCGGCAAATGAACGCTGAAGCCATTGCTAGGTGTATGCATGTGTGCATTGTTTCGCACGTACAAATGGGAGGCAGGTGGTGTATATATTTTTATTAATTTTTCACTTGGATCGTTGCACGTGTGTACGTAGGATATTCCAACAGCGTTCGTACGTAGGGAGAAGCTAAAGATCGGATGGTTGGCTACTAGAAACCTGGGAGGAATTGACATTGTTGTGGTGCATGAGAGATCGATGTGTAGGTTATTTCATTGCTCCTTAGATTTTTGTGTCAATTGATCAACAAGTTGTTGGTATCATGATTTCTTCACTAGATCTTGTTTCGTTATTCCTGCAATATTCCAAAAGAAGAAAGTAGAGGATGTTTTGGGCCAAACCGGCCTAGCCTTGGCCTATCTGGGCCACATGTCTATAAGAAGGGGGGAGGCAGGCAGGAGGGTTGCTTTCCTAGCCAGCCTCCCAACACTGTCGCCGCTACCACCCCAAGTTGTTGCTACCACACTCGTCCTATGCCTGCGCCATTGCTCCAAGCCATTCTTGCTCGGCGCTGTGCCACTCCTGCAATATCACCGTTGGCCTCGCCTACGCGCCGCCATAGTGCAAGGACGTAGCTCGCACTGTGCCATCCTTTGCCATGCACAGTGTCCCGTGCCGCTCCTCTTGTACCAAGCTCGCCACCACTGCCCTACTGTGCATCACTATTGCCCTAGGCTGCCACCTCTCCCTCACACTACCGTTGCTGCCAGCCGACACGCTCCACCGAAATCACCGCTCTCTTTTTCTCCCTAGCCGTTGGCCGCTACACTGGCACTAGTGAAGGAGGGGGAAGGGGGAAGAAAAAAGAGAACGAAGAAAGGAAGGGGTCTGGTGAAGGAGAAGAAGTAAGAGAGAGAAGGGAGAAGGAGGACGGCCGAGAAGCAAGAAAAAGAAGGAAGAGGAAGGAAGCAGGAAGGGGAGGGGGAAAGAAGAGAAAGGAGCACCGGCCAAAGAAGAGAGAGAGAGAAGGAAGAGAAAGAGGGAGAGGACGAGAAGAGAAGGGGCCATGTTTGTGCCGACCCTACCAACCTTGCTTCTTACACTTTAAGTGGAGGGTTAGGATCGGTGCACCCATGCATTGTCCATGGGGTTAAACAGAAAGTGCATGGTAGAATAGTAGATAATGCTTGCGAGTACTTGATGTTTATTAAATGTTTACATTCCTATTATATTTACTTGTGATGAATTCGTGATGATGAATACGTGATGATGATGGATAAGTGATGAAGATGGAGAATGGTAAATAATAATGAGACTAATGTATTGCCCTAAGTGCATATTCATGACATGAAATAGACCCACTTCAGTAGACATGAAAACCTACTTTGGTATGCACCTCCACGAGATGAAGGGACCACCAAAGGATAGAGAGTGAGGGTGGTACATCGACAGGTGTCCACTCAGCTATATTAGTATAAGCTAAAGAAAAGAGTAGAGATGTGCATGTTCATTTGCATTGCTTAATGATAATGAGGAGTTAACACATAATAAAGAGTTAATGAATATTTGAGTTAATGAATATTAAAGAGTTAATGGATAATGAATGGTTAATGAAATGTGGTCTAAGATACGGTATATGTAACTTGATGTTTACTGTTTAACTATGTACTTATTGAGTCTTGAACTCACCCTTACTTTGTTGATGCTTTAGGTGAACCTGGTGACACATGCATGGATGGGAGTAGTACTTTTGCACCATTCATTGAATATAAACTTGGTTATCACCTTACTACTTGTAATTAGACTTTTGATGATTGAGCTCACTTAAGTTGGACATTAGTTAAGAGTTTGCTTTGCAGTTCTTAATGTTATGTGTGGGATAAGGTTGGTCCCTTTTGCTAAAAGTAGAGAATGAAGTATGGTTGTGAATATTGAGATCGTTGTTCATCCAGTAATGTTTATTGCATATGAATGCTTTATGTTGTTCATCGCTCATACAATATAGTTGCTCCCAGGTGCATAGTTCCAAACTTTTTGGGCACGAGGTCATGAACGTGGTCCCAAGCTGTAGTATGATATTTCTAATCTTATTCATAGAACTAGTTGTCTTTAATATAGATCATTAAATGTGTGTTGATTATTCTTTGTTGGTAATATAACTAGGGGAAGTGTTGCCAAAATTTTGTAGTGATGGCTATAAATTTAGAGTGACAATGAGTAGTGGTTGCATTCTGCACTCAGACGTTGGGCCGGGGTGTTACAATTTGTATCAGAGCAAGCGTTAGGTCTATGGTGGATAAATTAGTAACTTAGGATACCTTAATTAACTAAAATTTGACTTACGTTTGGTTATTAAACTAAAACTTGACTTAGGTTAATAACTACTAAAACTTTACCTATGATTAGCAACCGAAATAACTAATTAAAAAGCTTTGCACACTTTGGTCACAGTAGGATGGAGTTTGGGTTGAGCATTGCATTTACATTTCCGCTATTTATATTCTTATTTGGGCATGATGTGAGATTTGATGTTTGTGAGTTGATTGTGTGAATGTTTGTTTGATATGAAAAGATATGTTGAGAGGTAGAGGTCGTGATCGTGGTGTCGACCAAGGCCATGGTGGAGGCATGGCCATGGCTGTGGGTAGGGCTGGGTGGTGCCACCTTGGAAGTATGTGAGTCTATCGCTGAGGGTAGCGATTCATAGAGTGCACAGTACATGGAAGAGTTAGGCAAGGAGGTTGCTCCTATTAGGCAGTCAAGGGCCAAGGAATGAGTAGAAACCTCGACCATGTTAAGACAGCTTTTGGGAGAAGTTTGCTCACTTCGCTGATAAGAGCTGGAAGCTTTGATTGCTTCTGTTGGACCTACTGCTACCCGTATGGTGGCTGTTGCCATTTTGGTCGCACCTGAGGAGAGGATGGGCCTTTGTGAGTAGATGGTATTGGGATTGATACCTTTGATGGGTCAGGCACACCAATCCAAGCTGTGAATTAGTTGCGTTATGTAGAGAGGAAGCTTGAAGCCCTAGAGATGACCTCACATCTAAGAGCTCACTACGTGGTTTCCAGTTAAAGGTCAGGCGGACGTTTGGTGGGTGGGAGTCCTTTCTGCTAGGACCCCTGTCTATGGTCTAGCTACCTGGGAGATCTTCGTTGAGCAGTTTAAGATGATGTACCACCTTCAGTCTTTTGTTCAGAGGATGGAGGTCGCCTTATTGGCATTCCTACAAGCAAAGATGACCATAGCTGAGTATTAGGCCGGTTTCAACAACTTGATCCATTTTGTGCCATCGGTGGCAAGTAATGATCTTGAGAAGGCTAAGAGGTTCTGCTGAGGGATCAACCCTTAGTTCGACATGTTATGGGAGCTATAGCACCACGTGACTTCAACTCTATGGCCGAATGGGCCAAAAGGAATGGAGATGGAGATGCAATTCACTACGGGGCCACAACCCTCTGGTTGACCAAATGCTTCTGATGGTGACCGAAAGAAAAGCTTCAGTGAGGGGAGTGGGTCTGCTCAATGACCCATCTTTAAGAAGTTCAAAGGGAGTCAACATCCCCACAGTCATCCAAGTCTAAGGTTTTGAGGCCATCTTCTTCAGTGCCTTGTTCCTCTTTAGTGGCCCAAGTTTACCATCCTGTCCTAGGGCAAGGTATGATCTATTTCAAGTGTGGTGGAGGGCATTGTGCGACTGAGTGTTCTTGGTCTGGATCGTGCCACCACTATGGCTGGCTAGGTCATATGAAGTGAGTCTGTTAGGAGAATCTTGCCAGCATCATCAGATAGGAACCCATACCTGCGTCGTCATTAGCTATTTCTTCTCTATGGTCCATCCAGATGTAGGTGACTACCCCTACACCACAGCTTCCTCCAATCTGGGCACCGCTTATCGGGTGCTAGTAGCACGATGAACCAACTGTTCCACTTCAGTTCACCATACCTCCTCCAATTCTGATGCCACCACAGTAGTGTTAGGGCTCTCACTGCCCTGGCGCCATTTTGAGTTTACGTGGTTGCCTACTGCTAAGACCACATGTCAATTGGACATGGCGACAAGTACTGTACTAGTGTATTCACATGACACCCTTATTCTTTTTTATTCTAGAGATACCTATTCCTTTGTATCACACGAGTTCGCTAGAAAAACGAATTTGAGTATGCAACATATTTCTCAATCAGTTATAGTTAATTCTCTGGGGGTATCATTACTAGCTCCATGGTCTACCCTGGTTGTGTAATTTCATAGATGATGAGGATTTCATTGTTAACCTAATGGTCATTTAGCTGGAGCCTTTTTATGTTATCCATGGCATGCATTGGTTTCATCACTACTTTGCCGTGATTTCCTCCTTCTCAGTGATAGTCATCTTGTAAGCTTCTTCTGAGGAGGAGATAATCTTTCAAGGGAATGCACCACCGTATTCCTTCTTCATGTTGGCTAGCCTATTCCCTAACCGATGAGCGGTGTGTGTGGTTTACTCCTAGCATTTATGAAAAAGCCAAGTGTGCCTTTGCGCATTGAGAACATTCCAGTGGTGTGTGAGTACCCAGATGTATCTGTTGCAGAACTTCTGAGAATGCCTCCCAAAAGGGATGTGGAATTTCGGATTGATCTTCTTTCTAGCACTCGATCTATCTCTTTATCCACATACCGTTTGGCATGTCCTTTCCAGGAAGAATTGAAGAAGCAATTGGATGAGTTGTTATCCAAGGAGTTAATTCATTGTAGCATGCCACCTTAGGGATGCCTTATATTATTCATAGAGAAGACACATGGGAGTTGGCGTATGTGTATTGACTATCGTGCTCTCAATCAAGTGACCATGAAGTATAAATACCATTTACCTTGCATTGAAGACTTGTTCGACCAATTGAATGGAGCCAAGGTGTTCTCCAAAATTGATCTCTAGCCAGGGTATAATCAGATTTATGTGCAAGAAAAACATAATTAAAAGATGGCTTTCTCCACAAGGTGTGGCCATTATGAGTATAAAGTTATGTCCTTTGGACTAATGAATGCTCCCGCTATTTTCATGGAGACGATGAACAGTATGCCACAAAAGTATCTTGATGACTTTGTGGTGGTATTCATCAATGATATTCTGGTTTATTCTAAGACAGAGGTAGAATATGAGTGGCATTTGAGGCTTGTGCTTGAGATTCTGAGGGAGAATTAGTTCTATGCTAAATTAAAGAAGTGTGAGTTCTAGATTTCCAAAGTAGGCTTCCTAGGTCATGTGATTAACTAGGACAATATTTTGGTTGATCCACACAAGTATTCTATCGTAGTGGACTAGAAGAGACCATTTAATGTCAAGTAAGTGAGAAGTTTTCTATCTTAGCTAGTAATTACTAGTGTTTAGTGAAGGACTTCTCTATTATTGATAAGCCAATGCCTTGGCTAACATAGAAAGGCTTCTAGTGGACCTATGAATATGAGCATAGCTTCTGTACTCTAAAAGAAGTTAGTGACTACTCCTATTCTCACCCTCCCCCCTGAGCTAGGAAAGTGCCTTACAGTCTACTCTGACACATCTTGTGTGGGTCTAGGTTGTGTGCTCATGCAAGACAGTAAAGTTATTGCTTATGCATCACGATAGTTGAACAAAAATAAGTGGAATTATCTCTCGTGATTTAAACCTAGTCGTAATAATCTTTGTTATAAAGATTTGGATGCACTATTTGACCAAAGAGTCTTGAGATATTTTTACTAACCATAAGAGTCTTAAGTACAACTTCACTCAGAAGGATTTGAATTTGAGGCAAAGGAGTTTGCTGGAGCTGATCAAGAACTATGATCTCACTATCCAATACCATTTGGGAAAGGCGAATGTGGTTGCTGGTGCTCTTAGTCGCAAGGCGACACCCTCGAGTCTAGGTTGTCTTATTGCTAACTTTGATCAACGGGATTATGCTGGTATAGCACAGGCTGAGACACAGTTACTTCTAGAGTCGGTGATTCCATAGCGAGTAAGGGAAACATAACAGCATGATCAATTGCTTCAACAAGTGAGGAAGCATCTTGATGAATAAAAAATAGGGGAATTTCAACCTTGATGAGTCAGGCATATTACGGTTTAAGGGCTACCTTTGTGTGCCATGAAAGGCTCAAGTCAAGGATAATATCTTTAGAGAGGATCATTGTATCAGTATTTAAAGAATAGTTTTTGGTGGAAAAGAATGAAGGTGGATATCGCTCATTGTTGTCGATCCTTACACCATAATGATAATTTATCAAATATCCGCAGGCACACAGTATCGTCATAGCATTTCACTATGGAGTCTTCTAGGGTATCATATTTTTCTCGGGGAAGCACTATGAGTTATAGATATCAAATTAATAGGTATCTAAATATTAATTGACTTCCCAGAGTAGAGAGCCGAGAATTGGATATGGATGGGTTCCAACCATATAATGATCGAACCACATCCAAAGATAGGTGGCTAACCAAAGTCAAAGTAACTAGTAGGAGGCCTAGGAGTGGGTATTGCGGTCCTATGTAGTGATCTGGCATCAGCGCACTGGAAAACTTATTTTTGGACAACAAAAAGAAAATTGTCTAGCCTTCAAGGAAATTACTATTTTATACTACAAGGAAGACGCTAAGGTAAACCCTACTGGGAGACTGTGCGGCATGGCATTCATGCTGTCACCATCCATCCTCGGTACAGACTGCAAGTCCATCTTGTATTCCTAGGCAACTACTAAACAACACGTATTTTAGGTGGTTGCCACTCTAGCCCATAATTACTTATCCAGAGGAAGAGTGAACAAGCAAAAAGCTAGACAAGGAACATAGTAAAAATAAGAAGCACATCCTTAGCTGAACATAATCAGCTAATAAGACAATAGATAATCCTATAATGATCACTTTATATTGTAAACACAAAGTACTCATTCATAGGTAAGAAAGGTACATGGAGCTAGACACATACTGAAATACCATAGATGAATCTCTGGAACCTCAGCTTTGTAGAGCCGACCCAGCTCCTATCCTCACTATATGGCTAGTAGACCTCTAGCATCACCTATAGTATAAAATTTTGTGTGTGAAATGGATGGAGAAGTGGTGGAAAGATGTCTCTTTGAGAGGGAGGTGCTGCCCCCTATTTATAGTGTTGGCTGGCTAGGCTAGGTCAGCTAGCCGATCGGGCGATGTGGCACACATGCGCGGTGGAGTAGTCCTTAAGTTGGAGAGGTAGTGGACTTGGGCGACCGGTGTAGGTTGATTGGCTGGTCAGGCGATGTGGCATCGATGTATGATGGAGTAGTCCTCAAGTTGGGGTGGCAGTGGACTTGGCTGGCCGGTGTGGGTTCTTGGGCAGCCAGTGTAGGCCACATGTCCAGCTTGTGTGTGTTGGGTGGCTGGCCGGTGTGAATGGACAGCAAGGATCAGTCGAAGATGGCGTGAAGAAAATGTCTCTGTGAAGCACATTCACGTGTAGCCCAGACAGTGTGGATCGAGTTGGCTGGGTGGCTAAGTCTTCATTGTATTTGGTGTGTGGGCTACACACTAGGCATTGTAGGTGGGCCGGCTGATGTGATGATTTAGGCCATCTGCGAGGGCAGTGTGGGCTTGGCCTCCCAAGGCCGAGTGAGTAAAGATCCTTGCTCGGCTGGCCAATGAGCTCAGGTGGCTGGTGTACAACTCCTGGGCCAGGCTAGGCCAATTGGCTAGCTGTCCGTGCCATTTTCCCTTTTTCTTCATGTTTTTCCTATTTTTGGTGATTTTCCTACCAAACATGTTGACATGCAATATTTATGGAAATAATGCATAAATAAGCACGAACATGGATTAAATCATCATTTTACCATGCCTTTTACATGATTTTTGAGTGTAAAAATAGTAATTTGGCACACCAACACTCGTTATGTGGCATCTTGCGGGATTTTCCACCAAGTGAAGGCTGAGCATTAGTATCTCGCTGGATTATTGTAGCCTTTGGTTGTTTGTCAGTGGCCATAGGATGATATTACCATGGATTTTGTAGTCAGCTTATCTCATGCCCAGTGAGGAAAGGATGTAATTTGGGTAGTGATGGACCATTTCAACAAGTCCACACACTTCATTCCTATTCGTACAACAAATGTGGCAAGTGATTTGGCACACATTTATGTGAAGAAGATAGTGAGGTTGGATGGTGTGTCTAAGTCTATTATTTCAGATCGAGATGCTTATATAGTGCTTTGGGCATGTAACTTCATTTTAGTACCACTTTTCACCCACAAATGGATGGGCAGTCTAAGCGCACCATTTAAACACTAGAGGACATGCTTAGGCCTTGTGCTCTATCTTGGAAGGGTAATTGGGAGGATCAGTTGGCACTCGTAGAGTTTGCCTACGATAACAGCTACCACTCCAATGTTCGGGAAACATCATTCTAAATTCTGTATGGGCAGAAGTGTAAATCAACACTTTGCTGGGACGCCATTAGTGAGAAGGCAATGTTGGGTCTAAATTGGGTCCAACAAATAGTGGAATGAATGGTGGAGATTAGACAGAATCTGCTAGCATCTCATAGTAGGTAGAAAAGCTATGTGGATATTAGGAGTTGAAAATTAGAAATAATAAAGACATCATGCAATTTGGTACCAAAGGAAAGTTTAGCCCGAGTCCATGCATGGAGTGAACAACATGTTTCATGTTTCCATATTGAGAAAGTTCCTGAGGGATTCGAAGTATGAGATTTTGTTAGAATGTGGATGCAAGAGATTTCATTAGAACATGGACCATCAAGCTAGAGCTCACCTTCGAGTCTTGTCTGGTGTGAATTCTAGGGGAATTAGAACTCATGTTAAGGCATAGGACACTAAAGTATGTCAAGGTGCTTTGGTCACATCAAATCGAGCGTGAAGCAAATTGGGAATTGGAGTCTCGCATGCATGAGAAGTATCTAGTTATTCTCGTCGGGTATGGGTTAGAGATGTTTTTCTGTTCAGTTTTGATTTGATTTTTGTGTCGATCATTGAGAGTTAGAATTGAAAGTCAATTTCTGTTAAGAGGGTAGAATATAATATTCCAAAAGAAGAAAGGATGGGATGTTTTGGGCCGAACCGGCCCAGCCTTGGCTCCACTAGGCCACATGTCTATAAAAGGGGGAAGGGCAAGGGGGTTGCTACTGTGGGGACCCCATGCATGGCAGCACTCGTAGTCGCCGTATGTGTTATGTACTAGTCTCATGATTAGTAGCTAGTGCACACATTCATATCATTGAGATCACATCCATGCACATCACACACAATTAGCTTACAACAAAAAGGATGATATATAAGTGAGGCATAAAAGAGTATATACACATACGGCTGACCAGCCAAAATAAACATCAGAGTCTTGAACAAAATGCAGCGAAAGTCTAACAACAAAAGTATCTAGTGATTTGCCATCATAACCCGTAGGCTACCAACTGGAGTCAAATCCTAGCAAGATCCCTTGTCAAATTCCCCAGTGCCAGGGTGAAATATACTTCGTCGAGCACGTAATCTTCTGATCAACAATAATTTAAGCAAGGTTGAGTACTGTAGGATCGTATAGCACAATCAGAGGGGGTGAATGATTGTCTCCGCTTTATAAAACCTGAAACCAAAATTCAAAGCAGCAGAAAAATAATCTAAATGACCAGATGTAGATTTTGATCATAAGTCGCTCGACTACTCACTCGACTACTCACTACGACTGCTTTATCACATAGTCAAAATCTCACTTCACTTGAAAAGCTTCAATCACTTGAATTAATTCATCGCTTGAATGAGTACAAGTCGAAGACAACACTGTACTCACGGCACGCCGAATCACGATACGTTAGCACACTGCTGAGAACACAGAAAAGCAATGCTAAGGAAAACACGTCGCTGATGAACTTTTCTTGGAATAGATCTGATCTATTACTTCTGTGTTATGGATATGGCTACAAAGTGCCCTCACGGCACCCCTAAAAGGCTTCTCAATGGAAGCCCTCTAAAAACCCACTAAAAATCACACATTAACCCTTAGCCTCTCCCAGCTTTTATAGACTAACGTCCAGACCGTGTTCGACTCAAAAATGATCACAACACCTAATCTCTTCCGAAAGCCAAGGGATCTAAAACTCTTCCAAACATGGGTTTTACAATATCTCTACAACTTTTCAATATGAACTCCCTTCCATAACGTCTCCAATCACAACACGTGACAAAACTTCCAAGATGCACCTCCTATATATTCATCACACACAATTGCCACGTATCGAAGCCTCCGAGAATGCACCTCCCATATCTTCTCCACGCATCATCAACCTCTGCGTTGAAGCCTCTTGGCCCGCACCGCCCATAGCTTCTTTACAAATCACTACCTTTGATCTCCACGTGCTCTAGCATGAGCCCGACCACCTTGCTTGACATCCCGACCACCTAGACCTCGGATTTCTCCATCCTAGTCCTAGTCCTCCTTGTCACCTACCATGATCGCCTCCACGCTCACCTGCACATGCAAAGACTAAAGAAACATTCTCCTGGCACAATTTCTCCCAACTTGACCGTCATCAATACACACACATGCAAAACACACCCTTGTCCATCCACAGATAAGAACCAATCCATCCACGACCATCACCCAAGTTGTCCACGACCACACATACTATCACTTTCCAGAACTCATCCTCAGATCACCTATTATGACCGGTTACAACCACTATGCAAAACCGGTTGCTTGCTCATCGAGTACTTGAACACATGTACTTAGGAAATACCATCGCTCAGAACACTCAGAAATACCATCGCTACTGAATAACGAGTACTAATCATATACCACAACTCTCCAACAATCGATCGCTAACCACGATCATGAAAACCATGACTATCGAGTAATGAGTCCTTCGGGTGCTGTTTACTGATCGCTATGCACTAGCCACTACAACACCGAATACCATGCACTGTCCAGTCAACCACTGACCCAACATGAGTACTCGAGGTACTCGAAGATCACAAGAGTTTGAAGCACTCGTATCGACCATGAAGTCAACGAGTACTGATCATAAAGTCTATGACAACCTATCATAGAGCCCTCAACTATTGAAGACAATGATAGCAGACTGCAAAATCCATGACCATCGATCGCAACGCCTTCGACTATCAACCAGTAAAATCTTTGACTATCGAGTGCCAACCAGTAAAGCTTACGACTGTCGATCACAAAGTCTATGACTATGAAAGAGTACTATAGCTATGACCATGATAAAGTACTATAGCTACGATTATCTGCCATGGTCGTATGGTCATGGTTGTATTGAAGTGGTCGAAGTCAAAATACCATAGCTGTACTGAGTACCTTCAGACAACCAAGAACCTTTGGACTAAGCGGGACCCTTTGGACCACCAATCGAGCGTCGTTAGATCTTTTGGTGGTACTCGAACACTGTTTGATGCATCTGTACCACTCAAACACCGTCCGATTATTCGGTTCCACTTGGAAACCATCCGACGTGCCAAAGCTACTCGTACATCGTCCGATACTCTGCTGTTACTCGCAAACCGTCTGATGCCACTTGAATCCAATCGGACTAGTCCGAAACAACTTGGAGGCTGATCAAAATTTCTTAGAGCAAACCAAGCAGATGGAAACCACTCGGAGTAGACCAAAGCCACTCGAAGCCGACTCAAACCACTTGGAGCAAAAAAACACTCGAGGAAAACAAAACCCACTCAGAGAAGACAAAACAATTCAAACTTAACCTTCAATTGCAATCGACCGAAACTTTCACAAATGCAAAATCCAAAGAAATCCAAATGTCAATTACTCATCATCACTTTATTTATGACCATCCACATGGTCTAACAATCTCCCCCTTGATTAATATATTGACAACACTTTGAAAATCGCTCGAATGTAGAGAGATTTGAAAGTAGAACTACATTTTGCAACAAGAAAGTTTCAAAGCTGGAGAGACCACTCGAACTCGAAGAAAGCTTCACAAAGCTTCTCATAGACTCGAAAGCTCAGACAAACTCCCCCGCAACTCAAGAGAAACAATTTTTAGGAAATTTCTCCAAAATTTTGAAAATCTGTCCAAATTTCTCTCCCCTTTCTAATATCTCCCCCCTTTGGCAATGTAGTCATCAAAAACTTCAGAGAAAGAATAATTTTAAAAAGGAGCAAAGCGAGTAAACACCTAGAAGTTTTGAGGATTATCCAAGTCGCTTTGCATTGATTTAATAATTTAAGGAAGTCATCTTTTTGTGTAGAGCTCCCTAGATCATATAAACTCATATATCATATAGCACTATCATAATAACTCTTTCGCATGATTAAGCAAGTTAATGTAAATGGCATACTTTCACAAAATTGATTAGTTAAGCTAAAGATCTCACTCAAGGAGATAGCCATCTAAAAAAATAAATTTAAATATAGATGCTAGAATCAAGTGCTAAGTGAGCCACAAGTGCCAAATTTTTATCACAAAGCTAATCACAGTTTACATAGCTCAACACATAGCTTTCTATTCTTGACACTTCATTATGGCTTATCTCAGTAAAGCATGTCATAGACTAGAAGCCATCTACAACAACCTCCTGAGCTTTAGCACATTTAAAAAGATCTTTTTGAGACAACTTTATTCACATTTTTATTAGGTATAGCATCTCAAGCCTTATCTAATCGATCATGCCAAGCAAAAAGCTTAAGGTTTCATGATCTCTGTCATACGGAACTCCCCCCCAAGTTCGTGTCTAGTGCAATGGCAAGCCGTCTTGTGGGAAAGAATTGTTGAGATGCATACATAATTAGCAATTTCACCACAATTGACACATGTAAGTCTAGAAAAGCTAAAAGTGATACAAGAAGGAACTAGAATCGCTCAAACTTAGACTTGACCTAGAATCAAGATTTAACTAGGTATTTAGATATTGCACATCTCAAGAAGTAATCACTCTAATCAAAACATAGCCAAATAATTCAGCCTTATTATGCTTTAGTTTAAGTATAGTAAATTAATTACAATTTGTCATGATCAAAGCTGCATAGCATATGAGTGAATATGATACAGAGAGCTTCACTACTCATTTGATTTCAAAGACTTGGACTGAATGAATTATTTGACAAGTATAATAACCAAAGCCTCTTAAACATTTAACCAACAAGCTCCCCTGCAAAACAATCCCATCTCACTCAGCAAAAGAGCAAATTGAGAAAAACAAGAGGCTTTGAGAGAAATTGAGCAAAGTGAAAAAGGAGCTCAACCAAGAGTAAGACAACATCACCTTTTTCACATGGTCTAACTTAAAGGTGAAATCTCTTGGAAGCCCTCAAAGAAGGTGGAGAACCATCAAATGTTCCAATCAAGCAATTATGTAAAAGACTGGAACTTAATTAAACGCATATTCTCCACCCCGCGTTCACTGGTCTTAATCACAGAAGGCATCGGTCTCACAGTACTGGGGTTAGTGAAATAAGCTTTAGAAATCCAGTACTGTGACACATGACGAATAGGAGAAACAATAGGCAACGATAAAAATTTAAGTGAAGAATTCGCCTTTGTCAATTTTCGGTCAGACTGCCATTGAAAAGCTGGTCAAACCGCCGACCAGTTTGAGCAAGTAGAAACTACTGGTCGACATCAATCTAAGTGCCTCTGTACTGCAGGTCAAAACATTGATCCAACTATGCTGTTCCGACCATGGGAAAAGCTGGTCTGACTGGTCTAGTTGTCGACCGATCTAATCGAGTAGCAAGCACTGGTTGAAGCACTGGTTGTTAAAATGCTGGTCAAAACTTTGGTTTGATCATGGGGAGTCTGACTACAGGACATCCAAGCACGGGGTAGTCTGAATGCTTCGGCAAGGCAGGTTTGACTGCCGACCGAGCACTATGACTGGTCCTATTGCAAAAACTCCCGTACCTGCAGATGATTGATTAAAGGGACAACCTCCAGATGATTGATTAGGGCGTGCAAGGAGACAATAAGCTCTTGAATCTGTAGAAGATTATTTTGAGAGAGCAGAGTGATGATCTGTAGATGATCGATTAGAGGAAACAGAATGACGATTTGGAGCTTGCACAACTTCCATTACAGAACACTTTCTTAACATGTCTCTCTTTTCTTTCTTAGCATTTCAAAAGCAAAATTGGACCACATGATCATATCTACAACAATGAGCGCATTGATACTTGAGTTGATGAGAAGCCATATCTACTGATTTCATATTACTCTCTTCGATAGAGTAATTATTTACAATACCAGTAGATTTAAAGACAATATGTTTTGGTTCATATTTTATTTCAATTTTTTTAGGTTCAAGAAGCTTAACAACCTTAGGAGGATTATTGATAGCATGTCCAATAAAATTAAATCCTAAACCATATTTCTTCATGCTTGTTTTTGATTGATCTAGAATCATCTTCAAATTCTTTTTGCCAAAAGAAAATCTCTGTAAGGTGTCCTTTAGATACTCATTCTCTTTAGCCAATGCGGGACAGGTTGTGCATTTAATATAATCATTGGTGAGACTTTCAGAAGCACTAGACTGAGTCAATCCTTCTTTTTTAGCAAAATGTTTTAGTGGTCTAGTCAAGGCTTCTACTTGTGTGTGAAGCTTAGGATGGTTAGAGCACAAAAGAGTCTTGTGATAAAGCATTTGTTGAATAAACTTGTAAGAAGAGTTAAGCCTAGCTTAGAGCAAATTACATTTAAAGCATGCTTTAGATGAGTTATACTTAAGCTTTTCAATTTCATCATGTGCCAATTTTAACATTTCATCACAAGAGTCATGTGTCATTTTTAACTCATCAAATTAATCAATTGCACCCCTGAGTTGAACTAGGCTTGTTGCATTAACAGATCTCGCATTTTGTAACTTAGAGTGTAAGACATGAGAAGCTTCACAAGAATCATCTTTAGGAATAGATGCTCTAAGTCTAGTAACCACACATTCAAGCTTTCGACTGCAAAATTATTTTCTTTCAATTTCTTTTTAGTCTTTTTCAGTTCCATAGAAAGTCTAACTATACCTTCCTCAAGCTATCATATGATGGTCTTACATCATCGAGTTCGCTGTAGTTGTCGTTACTGTTGTTGCTGTTTGCCATGAAGCACATGCTTGTGAAGTCGTTGTTCTTCTTTGTCAGACCCTGGGTTTGAACTAACCCAGAACCCTCTGTGATAACTCTGCACTATTCCCTAGATCAGTAGATAGTGCTCACAGATACATTGCTGAATTATTTCATACACGGTACAGACCATATTATTACAATACTAGAGTACACATGTCCCATATAGGGACAAGTGTTACAAAAGGGGCCATCAGGCCAAATAAGTTCAGTACACAAATACATTAGTAGCAGAAGAAAAAGGAAGGGGCTCATCTCTCCACAGGCAAGCGACCGGGACAACCTGGGTGCAATTAATATTATCCAGAAGCCTGGCTAACGTTAAAAGCCCCACCAGTTAGCTTGGTTGACCAGACTGTAAGGAGACGCTAGATCCTAGTCTAACTGCCACCATCTTCATTTCCCTCGCCAGCTTGGTCCTGGTAGAACTCGTACTGATCTTGATTTGTGAACTCTGTAGAGAGGGGGGTAGAGAGCGAGGGTGACCACACACACAACCATGCTCCACGAGCCAACGCATAGAATGCAAATACTTGTATGCAAAGCTTGAACAAGGGTGGCTTATGTTCTTTTATTTGCGCAGAACAATAGTTGCAAATATCATTAGTACATTTCCTAGGACCTAGCATTTTAATAAAACATGCTTCAACGAGTTCAAGTGATGCAATATGTATATAATGGTGCTGGCTCCATCCACCAGTTACATGGCTCCATCCACCGATGCTAGATTTTTAGATTGGTTAACCCATATTAACACTGGAGTACTTCCCTCCAGGAAAAATTAAAAAATTGGAGTACTTCCCACCCGCAAAATTTTTGAAAATAGAACTAACTCGAGGAAGTTCCCATGTCCGCCCTTAACCTTGGGCACGGCTATTCGAATAGTTTATTCTCTACAGAGATCGTACACTTTACCCATAAGAGACAATCAGCTCGATGGGCCCACATGATTCCTTTGTCATGCAGATTGAGATATCGTCATGAGGCCTTTACATTACCTTGCCCTGTCACCCTCTCACCTTGTGGGCTTATCCCTTGCTGAAGGGTCCCATAAGTTGTGCGGGAAGTTCCACCACAACGTCTAGTGTAGCTGGCGAACATCATTAGTAAGCGGTGTCTCATTTAGGCCGGATTGGTATACCTCCTGCACAATCCCTTCTTTCCCCTACCTGTGAGATGGTTTCAAGGGTCTAGTAACTTTCAGCCAAGCCTACAGTTTGCCAGCTTGTGGTTATACTATTTTACACAAGGAGGTCATCACAAGATTCAGTCCTTAATTTGTCTAGGTGGTTCATACCACAAACCAAAATCTCTTGTGCGACATCGGCACCATCCATCCTTACCATCCGCCCAAATAGATTTAATAGTTTTTGAGGTTTGGAGAGACATATATTAATTTATTGTAAATACTCAGCCACTTACATCCCATGGCAATCCCAAATCCAATGTTCATGTTTTTGGAAGTTATGATCAGGGCTACTGATGCCCTAGACTTGACAGAACACGCATGGCATTTAATTAAGACATGTAACTAATCAGAGTAATAGTAGTAATACTTATGGCGACAAGGTACACGGGTTATCAAATTTCAAGGAAGGTTTAGGTACATAAGTTTCTAGATTTTCAAATGGGTGGTAACTACCTTATAGTTCACATACTTTGTACATGAAATAACGCATGCAGTTTAAATAATTTTAAACAAAGATAATTTGCATGAAACATAGGAGCAAACTGATCAAAATGTTGACTTGCCTGGGTCCAAGGTCAGAGGGTCTTGAGGTAGATCGTCTTGTGGCTCAGGTGCGACTTCAAAATCTACTCGGATGGAGAAAACAGAAACAGCAGAAAACAGACATGGAGAACAATAAGCATAAAATAATAAGCAAATGAGCTCAAAATTAAACCAAACTGAAGCGAACAGAAAGGGCTTGAATTTAGAAAATTTTAAAAACAAGTTTCACTCAAATCAAAGTTACGACGAGGAAGAACGAGCTTTCTGAAGTTTCATTTTCAGGAAAAATCCCAAAAATAAAAGAGGGGAGAGAGTTCTCTTTCTGACATGTGGGTCCCACCCGGGTTTATTTTATTTTCAGAAAAATTTTAAATCTCGGAAACGCAAAGTATGACATGTGGGGTCCACGATGTTTTTATTTAAGAAAATCATTTTCTTTTTCTGGAAAAGGCCAGAGGCTGACAGGTAGTGCTTTGGGGTCCACTTGTTAGTGACTTAGGCTTTTTAATTAGTTTTTAACAGTTTCTTTAATTGAAATGGGGCCCACGCGTCAGTCTAATTGAGAGGTTTAAACTTGTTGGGGCCACAGGTCAGTGATTCATTAACGTTGACTAATCCCGGTGGTTAACAGTTAACCAGAGATTACGCCCGGGAGCAAAGCTCCTCCCGGCCGAGCGGCGGCGAGGGACGCCACAGTCGTACGGGGAGATGCCCAAAACGGACTGCTCAGTCTCGCGCGTACTCGACGGCGGGCCGAATCGGCCTGAGGCGAGCCGGAAAGGTGCCAACGGCGAGCCAGGCGGCGGCGGAGATAGGGGTTGGGCACAGCGGCGATTCCTGCTACGAGAAGTCGATTAGACGATAGGAGAGCTTCTAGGGATTACCCAAAACTCACCAGGGCAAAGAACGGGGCTCGGGGAGGCTTGGAGAGGGCTGGCGTCAGCGAGCTCAAATGGCGGTGGGGGTCGGTCGGCACCGGGGAAGACGAGGTGGTGAAGCTGCAATTGGTTGGCACGGACGACTTCCTGAGGAGGTGAGGATGCTACGGCTACGGGGAATCGGCCGGAGACTCTCGGGATCGACGGAAGTGGAAGGTGGCCAGAGATGGGGAAGAAGCAGTCACCGGCGAGCTGCAAGGGGAGAGAGACCGATTAGACTGGCTGGGAGCTTCCTAAGAACATATCGAGCTCAGGGAAAGGGGCAATTCTGAGCGGAATTCACCAGGATGTGCTAGCGACGGTGGCGGCCCCAAGAGCTATCGACGGCAGTGATTTTTGTGCGAGCTTGAGTGGGGGAGGGGTGAGGCGAGTCTGGTGCTCAACTGGCTTTTATAGCTGTGAAAAGGGGTGAGAAGTGGGATGGGCAAGGTATGGCGCAGCGGTACGTCCTCCTGTGGTTGACTGCAGAGAGGCGGGCATGGCAGGGCGGACGGAGGGAATGGACGAAGAAAATAGCAATGCAAAAGAGATTTTTGAGCTGAACACTTAAACTCAAAACTTAAGTTTTTGGAATCAATTTTAGCAAATAACCTCATTTTACCAAGCAAAGTAACAAACCCGATAATGGGATGTTACATTCTTCTTCTTGCCTTTAGCATCATCATCGTTGTGGTCATCACCATTGTAGCTCTTAAATTCCACATCGCTCAGATCAAGGCGCTCGATAGTGGCTAAAACCTTGCAATGGTAGGATCTACCCTTGTGTTACTCTTGGAAGGTTGACGATGATAAGTCTTGTCTTTCTGGATCACCTTCCCTTTGAGCTCAGGGCAGTCCATCTTAATGTGTCCTAGTTTGCCACAACTGTAGCATCTGATAGAACCTAAAGCGCTTCCTCGCTTCCTCATCCTCACGCTGTTGAGAGAGCCTTGAATGACCATGAGGAGATTAGTACCAAGTCCTCTTCAAGGAGCTACTTGAATTGATCTTCCGTAAAAGAGGACAAAACAAACAAGGAAGTACAAGACATTGTACTCTACAAAGCAACCAGCATGGGGTTAGTGACAAGTGCTAAAGATGAAAATTTATCAGTCCTAGATGGCAAAGCTTCCATCTTATAGGTTTTCAATCTAGTGTACAGATCATCCATGGATAAAGTATCTAGATCAACCGTTTGATTAATAGTTGTGATGACCATCAACCACTCGGAACCTAAAGACCTCACAATTTTGGTTGCATTATCTCCATTAGTAGGAAGAATACCAACTCCTCGCAAACTACTCAAAAATCTTTTCAAAACGAGCAAAAAGATCATCTATAGATTCATCAAGTTTCATAGCAAAATCTGAGTACTCTTTTTAATAAAGATTCTTACACACATTCTTAATCTTAGTGGTTCCGTCTTAATAATAATGAAGAATTTTTTAGATTAAGTGAGCAGATGCAATTTGGGCTACTCGATCAAATTTTTTGTGAGAAATTCTCTGAAAGAGCAAGTTATGAGCACGTGCATTCACATCAACATCTGCTTTATTTTCGGCAGTAACATCAGCAGGAACAACATAAGTTTGAGAAACCTTTTTCCAGACATCATTACCTTGAGCATCAATTTAAGCTTGCATGCGACACTTCCAAAAAGCAGAATCAGTACTATCTAGCATAGGGGGACAATTCGCATACCACTCTAATTCCATCGCTACCTTGCTCTGATACTACTTGTAGGATCGTATGGCATAATCAGAGGAGGTGAATGATTGTCTCTGCTTTTTAAAACCTGAAACCAAAACTCAAAGTAGTAGAAAAATAATGTAAATTATTGGATGTAGATTTCAATCGCAAGCCATTCAACCACTCGCTCAATTACTTGCTACGACCACTTTAGCACGTAGTCGAATTCTCCCATCGCTTGAAAAGCTTCAACCACTTGAATCGCTTTGTCACTTGAAAGTTTTGACTGCTCGAATGAGTACAAGCCGAAGACAAAACTGTACTCATAGCACACCGAATCACGATGCGTTAGCATGCCGCCGAGAACACAAAGAAACAATGCTCAGGAAAACACATCGCCGATGAACTTTTCTTGGAATAGATCTAATCTATTACTTTTGTATCTTCATCATGCACCATCAGCACATATCAAAGCATCTAGAAATGCACCTCCCGTATCTTCTCCATGCATCATCAACCTCCATGTCAAAGCCTCCTAGCCCGCACCACTCATAGCTTCTTAACGAATGACCACCTTTGATCTCCACGTGCTCCAGCATGAGCCCGACCACCTCATGTGACATCCTGACCACCTAGACCTCAGATTTCCCCATCCTAGTCTCGGTCCTCCTCGTCACCGACCATGATCACCTTCACGCCCACTTGCACATGCAAAGTCCAAAGAAACATTCTCTCTCAGCACAAGTTCTCCCAACTTGACTGTTATCAACACACACACACACACGTAAAACACACCCTTGTCTATCCACAACAAGAACCAATCCATCCACGACCATCACCCATGTTGTCCATGGCCACACATACTATCGCTTTCCAAAACTCATCCTCAAACCACCCATTACGACCGATTACAACCGCTATGCAAGACTAGTCGCTTGCTTATCGAGTACTCGAACACAAGTACTTAGGAAATACCATCGCTCAGAACACTTGGGAATACCATCATCATCGACTACAGACCCATCGAGTACCTACTACCGAGTACCGATCGAATACCACAACTCTCTGACAACTGATCGCTAACCACGATCGTGAAAACCACGACTATCGAGTACCGAGCCCTTCGGTACTATTCACCAATCGCTATGCACTAGCCACTACAACACTGACTACCATGCACCGACCAGTCAACCACTGACCCAATATGAGTATTGGAGGTACTCGAAGATCACAAGAGTTTGAAGCATTCGTATCAACCATTAAATCTATGAGTACTGATCATGAAGTCAATGACAAACGATTGTAAAGCCCTCGATTATTGAAGACAACAATAGCAGACAGAAAATCTATGACCATCAACCGCAAAGCCTTCGACTATCGACCAGTAAAATCTTCGACTATCGAGTACTGACCAGTAAGGCCTACAACTATCGATCACAAAGTCTATGACTATGAAAAGGTATTGTAGCTACGACCATGATAAAGTACTATAGCTACGATTACCTGCCGTGGTTGTATGGTCATAGTCGTACTGCAGTGGTTGAAGTCAAAATACCATAGCCATACTAAGTACCTTCAGACAACCGTGAACCTTCAGACTGAGCGAGACCCTTTGGACCACCACTTGAGCACCATCTAATCCTCTGGTGGTACTCGAACGATGTCCGATGCACAAAAGCTACCCAGACACTGTCCGATACTCTGCTGTTACTTGAAAACTATCCGATGCCACTTGAATCCAATCGGACTAGTTCGAAACAACTCAGAGGCTGATCAAAACCGCTCGAAGTAGACCAAGCAGATAGAAACCACTCAAAGCAAACCAAAACAACTCGAAGCCAACTCAAACCACTCAGAGCAACAAAAACACTCGAGGAAGACAAAACCCACTCGAAAAGACAAAACAACTCAAACTTTCACAAATGCAAAATCCAAAGCAATCCAAATGTCAATTATTCATTATCACTTTATTTATGACTACCCACATGGTCTAACAAGTACATTGCTTACTCAGCAAGATTTGTGGTGTATCGCAAAATTTTACATATATGTAAGGTTGTCAAACAATGAGGCTCCATACTAAGTTATTTTTAGCATAAAGCAGATTTCATATTTGCAATATCGATAGGTAATAATTTGCAAATGGAATTGTATAGAGCATTTGACAAGTAATGAAATAACATTTGTATAACTTTTGATAACAATAGATCAAAACTATTCATAGCCTTCTTTAGTTGTGAACACATCCATTCACAACCTTCCTTGGCTGTGATAATCGCACAACTCCCACCTATGGGCATGGGATACGGAAGACACGTACATGCCATCCCATATGTTTAGTGAAACAATTTTGAAAAGGAAAACTATATTCTTTATAGCTACATCCAAGCTTGCTCATAACCGCGAGCACAGCTATTTAAATAGTTTTTAACACTCTGCAAAGATTATACAGTTTTACCCACACGAAATAATCAAATACACTATCGGCCATTACACGCTTCCTTGGGTGTGCGATGATAGTGATTATCATAAAGCCTTTAGGTCATCTAGTCCTAACCTTGCACCAGCCCAATGAATGGATAAGCCCTCACTTGGGTACGCCAAGTGAGCTGCATGACAGACCCTCACCTCAGCAGATTCCGTCCCTTTGATGAGGCATTCACCATTGTATTGGCAGGCCTTGGTCCTAGCACTTGGTGAAGGGAGCCCCTAAGAGCCAATCCATTCCACGGAGTGCCCTTACTACTTCTATGCCTACCACAATGCAAGGCTAGACCTAGGCAACTTAATTAGCTATATGCCAAAGCCCATATAGCATATGTGGTTGTACGATGTGACTTAGATGTGCGGCAATGATGTTCCGTTCTTAATTGACCCGAGCAAGAATCTCCCCTACCTACATGTGAGGTTCTGCCTCACATACAACAGTTTACCATATAACTCACCCGCATCCAATTACTATGTATTTCATTTTGTTTTATAGTAAACTAGCAGAGGTTCCTCCTTTGGACCAGCATTTTGAAACCATCTATATCCATGCACAAATTTTCCAAAAAGTAAAACTTAGTGAAATCTATTGTAGGGCTAAGCATCTAGACAATATATCAATGTAACATTCCCATTTTGATAGTAGGTATTGTCTAAGCCATGCCCTAGAGGTTACAACAGTAAGTATATCAAGTTTTTCAAGAAGGTTCAATGCATACAAGTGGTCGTAAATACTATTACCCATAGTATAGCAAGCTTACTAAAACATACATGTGTGCATAATAGATTTTGTAAACAATGTACAATAATTGAGATACTGGGATCAGCATGGTCAAAGGGGTTGCTTGCCTTGCTCTTGTTGGTCAAAGAATGTTTCTGAGGCGTTCTCAGTGTTGTTTGGCACGGAGTCGTCTATCCAACAAAATCTAGATAATAGCAAATAAGAGCCAAATAAATAGATACAAGACTGTAAAAGTTATATGTGTTTGAGTTTTGGCTTGGTTTGAATTATTCCTTCTCGGTGAGTATAGAACTCTTTATGACTACCAACGTTCTTCGGCCACTATGGTGCTCGGATGCTTCGAATACCAACGTTCTATAGTTTACGACTACCGATTTACTATACTTACATCCGATCTAATGTATCTTATGACCGATCTACTGCACTTACGACCGATCTACTAAACTTACAATTGATCTAATGTATCTCACGACCGATCTATTGCACTTACGACTAATCTACTATATTATAACTGATCTAATGTATCTTATGATCGATCTACTACAGTTGCGACTGATCTAATATATCTCACGACCGATCTACTGTACTTACGATCGATCTACTGCACTTACAACCAATCTAATGTATCTCACGACCGATCTACTACACTTACAACCGATCTATTGCACTTACAACCGATCTACTGTATCTAACGACTGATCTATTGCACTTGTGACCGATCTATTGCACTTATGACTAATCTAATGTATCTCACAACCGATCTACTACACTTACGACTGATCTACTATACTTACGACCACTCTACTGTAGGTTTCGACTACCAACTACCATCTATGACTACCCTATAGATTATGACTACTGTTAGAGGTCGAAGATTATGAGTACTATAGCGGTTGAAGGTTTTGATTATGGCAGCGGTCGAAGATTTTGACTATGGCTACGGTCAATGATTTTGACTGCGGCTATTGTCGAATATTTTGACTATGGCTACAGCCGAATATTTTGACTGTGGCTGTGGTCAAAGATTTCAACAGTGCTAGCGGTGGAAGGGTTCGACAGCGTAAGTGGTCGAAGACTTCAACACAGCTGTAATCGAAGATTTTGACAACGATGGTAGTTGAAGATTTCGACAACGTTAGCGGTCGAAGACTTCAAGATGGCAGTGGTCGAGAGTTCGACAATGTCAGTGGTCGAAGACTTCGACATGGCAGCGGTTGAAGTTCTTGACTCCAGCTGTGGTCGAAGATTTCGACAATAGCTGTGGTCGAAGAGGTCGACACGACAGTAGTCAATGATTTTGACAGCGTTAGTGATAGAGGACTTTGACATGGTAGCAGTCGAAGATCTCGACTCTAGCGCAGTCAAAAATTTTGACAACGGTAGCACTCGAAGATCTCGACAATTGCAGCGGTCAAAGATTCGACATGCTAGTGCTTGAAGATCGACTCTAACAGCAGTCAAAGGTTTCGACCTTGACTGCTACAGTTCCGTTTTGGTGTTTGACTACTACGGTTCCCTTTACGAGTTCAACTACTTTAGTTCTCTTTTTGATTTTGATTACTTTTAGTTCTCTTTCAACTTCAATTACTTTTGTTCACTTTTTGACTTCAATTACTTTAGTTCTCCTGTTCACTTCGATTTCTCTATGGGGGAAGGGGTGCTCACCGAAGGCAATGACGGTTCACAAGGAGAAGTAGAAGAAGCTAACGTCGGAGACCTCATCGGCAACGAAGGGGTCTGCGGTGACAACAATTTTTTTGGTAGCGCTGAAACTACAAAAAGGGTGCGCATGAGCTTGCTTGCATGTATGCGGAGGTATGAGTGGAAGGAGTCGAGGTAGGGCTCACTGAAGAGAAAAAGGTCTTACGATGGCATCCTGTCGGAGATGAAGAAGAAGGCTTAGTTCGAGTGATTCACCGAGTGATCCATTGCATGGAATGTTCATTAAATGAGTAGGGTGCTTGAAGAGGCAAGTTCATTGAGACAAAGTTTGGGAAGGAGAGAAGCTCACCAGAGAAGCTAGCACATGGTGGCATGCTCGTCGGCGTCATGTACAACTACAGTTTCTCGATGTTCCACAGAGCAGAGTGCTTAAGGACCATGCTCAAGAGACCGAGAGGGTGAGCTGAGGAGAAATTGGTACTGTCAGAGGGATTTCATACACACGGGAAGACAGAGGGCTGAGCATAGTCGAAGACTCGCTGTGGAGCACAAGGCACAAATGGGGACAAGGGGGAGGATATATGTTGTGTTTGAGGCGATGGGTAGGTGGAGTTGGTAGTAGCAGAGAAGAAACCGTGGGTGTGGTGTCCAAAACCTGCGGTAGCTCGAGCCATGACCATGGCAGAGTTGGCACATGCACGTGAGGTGGATGACGATCTCTGCGATTGGGCCCCACATGACAGGGAGAGGGAAAGAGAGGTGGGGTGAGCTGAATGGTTCAGGCATTTTAATTACTCATCAAATGTACTCAAAAGATTTAGGAAAATCTTTACAAATGCATATAGAGTTAGTAATGATTCCGTATACTTCTCAGAGTTTTATCCTCTCTTGATTTTTCTAGAAAAATCTAAGAAGACTTCTTGTTAAATCTAATTATGCTTATTTGATTTGGTTTCAATTTAATTTATATTTCATGCACTTTTATTTTTTGAAAATCCAATTATTCAAAGAAACTCCACTAAAAGCCAAGGGTATAAAATGCATTCAAAAAGTTTAAAATTTTCTCATTTTTGTATGCTCTAGAATTTAGGATGTTACAGCTACCCTAGCTAACTCCCCACCACTACCGCTGCCACCACCCCAGGTCATCGCTGCCCCTGCCCTATCCTTGAGCCGTCACCCCTAGTCACTTCGATGACATCACCGCCGTAGTGCATTGACGCTACCCCCAACTACATGTTCCTCTACCGTGCACGGCATGCCGCTCTACTCCTTCTGCGTCGAGCTTGCCGTCTGTGTCCTTCTGTGCGTAGCTGTTGCTGTCAGCTGGTAAGCTCTACCATCATCACCACTCTCTTTTTCTCTCCACTGTTGACCACCACATTGGCACTAATGGAGTAGAGGGAAGCGGGAGGAGAAGGAGGAAGAAAGAAGGGGGTCCAGCTAAGGAGAAGTAAGAAGAGAGACACAGGAGAAAGATGAGGTAGGAGGCATGGCCAAGAAGGAATAAAAGAAGGAAAAGGAAGGAAGCACGAAGGAAGCAGGAAGGGGAGGGGGAAAGAAGAGGAAGGAGCACCAGCCAAAGAAGAGAGAGGGAGAAAGAGAGAGATAGAGAAAAAAAAAGGAAGAGAAAGAGGCACTAGCCGACCTCGTCAACCTTGCCTCTCACACTTTCAGTGGAGGTTCAGGATCGGTACCACCTACGCATCGTCCACAAGGTTAAACAGATAAGAGCATAGTAGAATAGTAGGCAATGGTTGCCTTAAGTATTCGATGTTGAATGTTTACTTTCCAGTTATGTTTACTTGTGATGAATTCATGATGATGATGGCTAAGTGATGAAGATAGAAAATGGCAAATAATGATGAAACTCATACATTGCCCTAAGTGCGTATTCATGGCAAGAAATAGACCCACATCGGTGGACAAGGAAGATCTATTTTGGTAGGTACCTCCACAGGATGAAGGGACCACCATGGGAAAGAAAGAATGAGTGGGTGGTACATCGTCTGGTGTCCACTTAGCTATGCTGGTATAAGCTAAAAAAATAGTAGACATGTGCATGTCCATTTGCATTGCTTTAACGATAATGAAGAGTTAACACATAATAAAGAGTTAATGAATATGGAAGAGTTAATGGATAATGAACGGTTAATGAAATATGGTCTAAGATAACGATATGTGTAAGTTGTTGTTTATTATTTAACTATATGTTTGCTGAGTCTTGGATTTACCCTTGTTTTGTTGATGCTTTTAGCTGAATCTGGTGACGGCATGCATCTATTGGGAGTAGTACTCGTAACTAGACTTTTGATCCTTTGTTTTGTTGATACTTTTAGGTGAATCTGGTGGCGGCATGCATCTATTGGGAGTGACTTTTGATGATTTAGCTCGAATGCTTGCTTTGGAGTTGTTAATGTTATGTGTGGGATAAGGTTGATCTCTTTTGGTATGAGTAGAGAATGAAATATGGTCGTGAATATTGAAATCGTTGTTCGTTTGATAATGTTTATTGCTTACGCATGCTTTATGTTGTTCGTCACTCATACAATGTAGTTGCTCCTAAGCACATGGTTCTGGACGTTCTCGGACATGAGGTCCCAAGTATTCTTAAGCGCGTGCTCCTAAGGTTCAATGTGACATGTCTATTCTCATTCATAGAACAAGTTGTCTTTAATGCAAGTCGTTAAACGTCTGTTGATTATTCTTTCTTGGTAATATAACTAGGGCAAGTGCTGTCAAATTTTAGTAGTGAAGGCTGTAAATTTAGCGTGATAGTAAGTAGCGATAATATTCTGGGTTTAGACGTTGGGCCGAGCTGTTAGGATTCCTTCCTTCATTGGTTTGTATTTCTTTTTACCGGTGAACATCGATTCTTCTTACGTGCTTGCATGGTTCTTGTCATGTCGTTAATTTGGACCCATGCAATTTGGACCCATGCATGCATGCTACTCCTAGCAGCTAGCACGCTAGCTAGCTTATCGCTTGATCTGATATGTTTGGCTGGTAAGATGCTGCTTCGTGAGTCTTGACAACTTTCTGCAACGAAAGGACAAGCGTTCGCACGTCCTATTTCTAGTTTTCAAATTAAACATCTTATCATATACATCTCATATATATAATGTAGAAGTATTATTTTGCAATGCACGTTGTTGTCGTTTTTTTACAGTACTGTATGTTTTCATTCTCTGTACATGCAACACAAGCGATCTATATATATTTTTTTTAGAAAATGGAAAAATTCCGGCCTCTGCTTCGTCAAAACAAGACTAGGAGAACATCAATACAATGCATTTTTTTTTGGCGCGGACTACATGCAATGCACTTAGGTAAAACAAGATTATGTTTGCTTTATATCAACATCGATCAGTGATTCAATTAAGACCACGATTAGGTCGACAAAAGAATACAAAAATAAAGAAATATGTATATAAAGTGATTGGAGCCAGTAGACTGGTATAAAGTTGCGCATGACAAATGGCAGTATTGTTGCTTTGCCATAAACTGACAGGTCGATATATACTTCTACTTAAAAAAGCTAGTAGTCTGCCGCCTATTTTGTTCGAGGGGAAAATTGAATATATAGGACCAAGTTGAGAGTGCTTTGCTAAAATAGGATCAAGTTATTTGTCCTTGTAAATATAGGACTGAGTTGAGCCACTTCTTGCAAATATAGGATTTTTCCCATTTTAATTTCATTTTCATTTTCCCAGCCTTTTTCTCTACGCGAAATGACACTTTTACCCCTTCCTCCCTCGCCTGGCCCGCTGCAGGCCGCCGCGCCGCCGCTCCCTCGCCGCGCCGCGCCGCCCCGCCGCTCCCTCGCCTCTGCCCCGCGCCGCCCCGCTGCTCCCTCGCCTCCCGCGCGGCGCAGAGGCGAGGGAGCGGCGGGGCGGCGCGGCGCGGGGCAGAGGCGGCGGGGCGGCACGGCGCGAGGCAGAGGCGAGGGAGCTGCGGGGCGGCGAGGGAGCGGCGGCGCGGCGGCCTGCAGCGGGCCAGGCGAGGGAGGAAGGGGTAAAAGTGTCATTTCGCGTAGAGAAAAAGGGCTGGAAAATGAAAATGAAATTAAAATGGAAAAAATCCTATATTTGCAAGAAGTGGCTCAACTCGGTCCTATATTTACAAGGACAAATAACTTGATCCTATTTTAGCAAAGCACTCTCAACTTGGTCCTATATATTCAATTTTCCCTTTGTTCGAGCCATTGGATCTTGTGTATTTGTTCTGTATATACTGAGGATCTTTGAATAAATTGGAACTACTGGTAGCCTTGCTTAAAGGATATATTGCTAAGTAGTCTTAGTTATTTAGGATATTTCACTACTACAGAAAGCCTAATACTAGACGTCAAATCACAGACGGTTTTGTGAAACCGTCTGTGATATACACTATTACAGACGGTTTTAATTTAAAGGCCGTCTGTGGTATTTGTGGCTGGAAAAAGGAGTATTACAGACGGTTCTTACCGCTGAACCGTCTGTGATACTGGAATATCACATACGGTTTTATAATAAAAACCGTTTGTGATATTCCAGACTATCACAGACGGTTTTTATTATAAAACCTTCTGTGATATTCCAGTATCACAGACGGTTTTATAATAAAAACCGTCTGTGATACGTTTCCCGCCTTGCAATCCCTCAAAATTTCATATTTTTCCGCTTAAGTCCGAGGATGATTCAGTTTTGAGACACATTCAGTAAAACGGGCATAACTTTTGTATACGGTGTCCGTTTGCAAAGTTCTTGTACTCGTTGAAAAGCTAACGACGAGCCCGATCCAAAAAAATGACCTGCTTGCGCTTGTCACCCTCCAAGACCCCCAAAATTGGCCATCTTTGCACCTAAACCTGCGTCGCAAGTTTTTGGTTTCTATTTTTGCCCTTTTTCATTGTCTTCCTTTTGGAATTTGCATTTTTCTTCAACTGAAAAGTTGTAGATCTCGTTGAAACCTTTCAAATGAGTATATATAAGCCATATAAAACTTTGTTATTCTATCTTTTTAGACTAGTTGTTTATATTGCATCGGTATGTAAAATTTTGTACTCTAATTCACAGACGGTTCTATATATAGAACCATATGTGATATTTATTCATCACAGACGGTTCTATATATAGAACCGTCTGTGATAATCTGACCGCTGGGCCCGTCGATCCTCCTCAACCCAATCATAGCCAATAGAAATCCACCAATCCTCACCCCACGGATCGTAGCTCCGCCTCTCCGTTCCCGCGCCAAAAATTTTGAACTCCCGCCTCTCCCTCCCTCTCCCTCCCCTATAAATATAACCAAAACCCAGCCTCCTTGCTGGTCTCCTCCTCCTTGCTGTCCTCCTCCTTGCTGTTCTCCTCCTCCTCCTTGCTGTCCTCCTCCTTGCAGATGACGCACAAGTCTACAGGAGGCAAGACACCGCAGAAGCAACTAGCTCGTGCCAACCGTGCAAATGCTCAATCAACACCGACGATGGTGGGCGTCAAAGACATCCAGCTCATGCGTTGCATCAGGGGCGAGAAGGCGGAGAGTGACCACCAGTTGGCTGATATCTTTACCAAGCCTTTGGATAGCTCTAGATTTTCAGCTCTACGGGGAGAGCTTGGGGTGGTTTGTCCTTATGGACTATTGTGAGGGGGAGCTTTGTGCTTTACTGCTTTATCATATTTATTATGCTCTTACTCCTTTCTGTTGCATTGCATATGGGTGCATTGGGATTATTCCTTCTAGCATAGATTAGAGTGCTTCTCTTGTCTAGTTGTTTAGACTTCTTACTCTTATCTTGTGATTCTAGGGCGCTGCTTATTAGCTGTTTCTCTTCTCACTAGGTTGAGCTCACTCACTTCTTATAGGATCTAGCGAGGGTTGGGCCACTCTCGGGTAGACAGGGTACGTGTTTGCTCCTTAGTCTGTTAGATGACCAGTTGATAGTTCTAGAGAGTCATATGGGGTAGATGAGAGTCAGTCTGTGCCATAGTACCCTCTATATCTTGTCTATGCTTTAAGGACTGTCTTTTCTGATTTCTTTTCCAGCTTTTCAATTTTATTGCTTTGATTCAGGGGGAGTTCATTTGAGAGCTTCTAGATCTTAATGTTGACATAACTCTACTTGAACTAAAAGTTGCATCACATGTTGAGGGGGAGCTGGATTTTCTGCATTTCATTTTGCATTGTGATATAACTACATGGAGCCTTGATTATTATCCTTTCATGACATGTTTACATTGCTTTACATCCTGCCATGATTTGTGCTTCATTGCTAGATTGATCATGACTTTATATGTGTAGTCAAGTCTTTGCCATGATAGGTTGATTAAAATGCACAACTTGAATTAATTCATGTCATGTTAATTTTTTAGACTAGTCTGCCTTTAGTTATCCACTTATGATTCATGCCATGTCAAATAGGCTGAGTTGAGTCTTGAATCTTTATTGAGCTTTAAATTGAGCTATTCTAGTTTCTTGATGACACATAAGTTAGTACAAGTCTTATGTTCATGAAAATGCAAAAAAAAGATCTCTTTTGTGCGAAAAAAAACTGATCTCACCAATTCTTTCTCATGAGACGGCTTGCGATTGCACAAGGCATGAACTCAGGGGGAGTTTTGGATGACCAAGATCATCTCCTTAAGCTTCTTGCTTGGAGTGGTCGCATAAGGCTTGAGATCTAGCATATGACTAAAACAAAAATCTGGTTGGAAACAATCATGAGATTTCTAAAGAAAAACATGTCAATTGTGCTCACGTTGCTAAAAATTACAAGACTTACAAGTACATGAACAAATGTCTCATTCTTGAACTTGTAGCACTCTAAATTGACTCAACACTAGCTTCTTGGTTCCACTTAGCTTGTTGACATGGCCTGCATCATCTTTGGATACCTTTAGCTAGACTATAATCATGTTTGACTTGACTTTCGAAGCAATTCGACTAAATTTCATATTATGACTTATTTGGCTTAGCTTGTCTCTACATACATTGTCATGATCTTGATAGCATACTTGTATGTTATGGCTTGATGTAATTCTCATATAGTCATTTTGGATAATTCTCATGGCTCTACTCGCTTAGAATAAATCAACTTCAGCCATTTTCATCCTTTATCATGTCCTATTCTCTCTTTTGCATTCTTGATGTGTTTATTGCCAAAAGGGGGAGATTAGTGGGAGAAAAAGCCATTTTGGGAGCTTTATGGAAAACTTGCTCTTAACTTGCTCTTTCTTTTGCTCCTTGTGTCAACATGGTCATTAGCATCATTTTCTTCCTTTGGACCATGTTTGACTTTCTCTTCAAACTCAACTTTGTGCTTTTTCTGGGTTTGTCAATATACTCATCAAGGGGGAGATTGAGAGACCATGTGGATATGACCCCATGAGTGTGATGAGTAATTGACGTCGGTTTAGGAAAGTCGAGTTTGGTTTGTGTGGTTCGGACCATATCATTGCGTGGTGCAATTAGTTTTGGTCGGACTTGGTCAAACTTGGTCTTAGCAATTAGGATGCTTATCTTCTTGATTCGACAGGTTTTGGCTCTTTCATGTGTAAGTATGATTCATTGATGCTATTTATGCTTTCATGTACGTATCGAGCGGTGCTATGTGATGTGTTTCTTGTCTGTGTTAGTTGCAGGACGTCGAGGCGGAGTCGTGGCGAGGCACGAGGTAACCGGACTAGGCACAGGCGGTGTCAAGGTCAGAACGGTCGGATGTGTCGAAGACGGCTGAGACTCGAGGTGGTTGCGAGGCTTGGATGACAAGAGATGCGAAAGCTTCCCGGAAGGAGCAGGAGGGGCATTTCGGTAAAAACGCAAAGCTGCACAGGTGGAGGCGGTTCCGTTCGGGATTTGGCGGGCATAACAGGTTTGAGACCTGTTAGCCAAAGGCTATAAATAGGAGTGAATTCCTGGTTGTATGTATGGCCTTGGGAGAGAGTTAGGGTTTTGCTTTAGTCAAAATAGCCTTTGGGAGGTTGTTTTGCTTTGAGGCTTTAATTGTTGGAGAGCAGTTGAGGGCAGCAGTGTGTGTCTCCCTCGTTTGTCTCCTCCCTCTGTGTGTTCTTGAGTTGGGTTCTGAGCTTGGGAGAGTGAGATGAGATGAGTTGAGCCACCATGTAATCATTCCTCTATATTCAATCATGTATGGGGACTCCTCTGTGATCTTTGTGTTTATGGAAATGAATGCCTTCAAGGAATCATTCGAGTTCTTGTTTCTCTGTTTAGTTTTTGCTCTTCGATACTCTCTATGCTTGATTTCTCACTTTTTGTGATTTGAGTGGTTTCTTGCTGAGAAGGGCCAAAATGGGTTGCTCTGTGATGGAAATAGGTCCCAAGATTTGATCGATTTTTCCCTAGAGCAAATCGAATGAATCAGAGATTTCACTTCTCAGCCTCCTCTGTTCTTATGTTCATTTCTAGGGTTTTGATGTGAATCTTGATTCCCTTCATGAGATGACCTAAGATTTGGTTTGGAGAGTCCTGTGACCATTGCTAACCTAGCTGCAAAAGCTCATGATCAAAGATTCAAAGATTGGAGAGGAATTTGGATTTTGGTGTTGCTTCTGTAGGTTTTCATATTTTGTTCAAATCTGAAATTAATGTTTTTGAGTTGGTTTCCTCTGTTTTTCAAGACTCTCTTGGTGTTTACTTTGTAGTTGTGGTTCTCTGGACCAAGAAGATTGGGAGTAATCCCTTGATTTCTTTGTCTTTCTGAAGAACTGGAGTATATTTGCATTTCATCCTTTTTGTCAGCCTACTCCTGTCTGAAACCCAAGGGGCGGTCAGACCGCTTCGTAGTAGCCGGTCAGACCGGGCCCAACACGGCGGTCAGACTAGTGTGATAAGGCCGGTCTGACCGGAGGCAAGGGAGCGGTCAGACCGCCCGGGATGTTGAGGTCAGACCGCCCCCTATGTTTTTGTGTGCTGTCTTTCGTTTTTCTGTCGGGGGTCTCTCCAGCTTCTCTTGTTTGCCTTCTGTGAGCTTCCAAAGAGTCTAAGTTCTTCTCTTCATGGTCTTTTTGTGATCATAGGAGAGAAGACGTGTCTTCAAGAACTTGGGAATTTTTTTAATAGTCGACATTCACCCCCCCCCCCTCTGTCGTCTAATTCGATCCAACAGCAAGTTACAGTACCCAGTTGTAGTTATAAGTAACAGTACTCGGTTGGTAGTTGGAAATCTACAGAACCTGGTCGATAATCGGTAGTTGTAAGTTGCAGTACCCACTCGGCGCTCAGAAAACCTTCGTGGTCGAAGACCGGTAATACTGGCTCTGTGTGAGCGATATGACCGAAGTTGCGGTAGGACGAAGACCGTTGTAGTCTAGGCACCGTGGTCAGTGGAACGATACTCGAAGCATCCAAAGAATGTTGATAGTCATAAATTGTAATACCCCAAAAGTGATTCGAGAGTTAATTGATTAATTGGAAGGAAGGACCATATAGAAAAGAGTTAAATAGGGATTTTCAGAGGGGAAATTTCTGAAAATCCTGGCAACCTGGGCCTGGGCCTTGGCCCAAGAGGTGGCTGGCCAAAAAGGGGGGAGGCACCCCTCCCCCAAACCCTAGCCGCCACCCCTTCTCCCCCTCTCCTCTCCCCTTGTGGCCGCCACCCGCCCCCCCTCTCCCCATTGCGCCTCCCATGTCCAGCAGCACCTCCTCCTCCTCCATTGAAGCCCCCTGCTGTTGGTGAAGAAGATCCCCTTTGCTGCCGGTCAACCGGAGGAAGGAGATCGATCACCGGGAGGTGTTTTTGACCCAGAAGTCGGAGAAGAGGAAGGGAAAAAGGGAAAAGGAAGGGGGAGAGAGATCGCGTGGTGCTCATCTTGTTCTTCAGCAGTTCATCAAGAGTAATCCCTGTTTCCCCCGGTTAGAAGCATATTTTAATTGTTGTAGCAATGTCGGTATTCTGTTCTGCTTAGGACAGTTTGTGTTAGACGGTTGTTTTGATGAAGTTTCGTGTAGATTCAATTCTGGGTGTCTCCTAGAGTATTGTATAGGACGTCGCCATCTTTCCATGAAGTGCTAGAACATGTCGTTGGACCTCTGTAGCAGAAGTTATGATTTTTTTTAGTGGGACTATTCTGCAGATTTGTGGGTTTTCTGTCAGGTTTTGGTAAATTGGGTTATGTGATTATAAAAAGGAAGAATTAGAGAAGCTCAGTATAATGAAAGTTGTAGATAACTGTCTCAGCTTTCCAGGAAGCTCAAGAACTCATGATTCAAACATTTGTACTGAAAGTTATGGTATTTGTAGTACTCTGTCCAGAGAACCCGATGTGAAATTGATGTTTTGGAAATCTGGCTTGTGCGGGTATAATTTGGCCGATTCAGGGAGCTTCACCAACTAGGTTTAGATGGAGGATTTAATTATGTTTCCAGAAAGTCTAAGAACATCTTATTGGATTTCCGTACCAATAGATATGGATTTTTGAAGTTGACTGTCCACATAGGGGGCAGATCGACCTGTAGGATTTGGGGATTGGAACCGAGTTAGGTGTTTTTGCGAGTTCGTGATTGTTTTTATTTATTCTAAGGTCCACTACTGTAATCTTAGCATGCGTTATAATTATTATTCAGGTGGTGGACTGATCCCGAGGGCAGCACTTTCTACACATCTCTCGTCCTCTCGCGGTTAAGGCAAGTATAATGATGGGTTAAATTGATATTGTGGAATGTTGATGTTTGGTTTATATTGTGAGAAATTGTGTTCATGGTTGTGATGAAGGAGCACCTATTAATGTTCATGGTTGTTTATAAGTTATGAATTTTATGAGTATTCCTTGTGCAAAGTTGTTGTGGATGCATGTTTTTATTAAATTGAGACTTTCATACATATGCATCATGTTGGCTTAATGAAGTCTTGGTCATGTGATGACCAAGCATTTGCTAAGGTCCCCATCATGTTGATGACGGGCTAAAAGTCTCCATACTTGCGGAGTATGGGCAATTGGTCCCTGTACCAGATGGTACAGGCATGGGTGTGCATCGACGGATGCACACTTTGCATTACCGGTAAAATGCAAAAGAGAGAGATAAAGATATTGTTGATCATACTGCATAGCATGATTTATATAAGTAATTGTTGGATGTTCTTATGAAATGGTGTTCATGTATGTTCTTGTTACCCTTTGTTATATTTGCTGAGTCGTTGGACTCACCTTTGTTGTTTGTTGTGTTTTAGGTACCTTTATAAGATCGGCTTGTATGGGGAAAAAGGAACGATTAGTCTTGTTGCACATTGCATGATCAACTCATAATGGCAAGAAATGAAGAAATTAAATAGTAGAATAATGAATTACTTTAAGTATCTTTATGATCATTGTTTATTGAAATTAAACTGTAATAAATGGATAGAACATTTATGGTGTTCCCGTTCTTTATCAAGATACTAGTCCTATGCATGTCCTAGTCACCTAAAGTCATATTTGTTTAGTCTTGGTCGAAATACCTGTTGGATATCTATTCTTATTAAATTTGCTTGTTGAAACCTCTGGCATAGATAACTATTCAGGGGAGGTTCTGCCGAAATTTTGTGAAACGTGTTTAGTTTATCCTTGTTCATTATTAATTTGGTAGCATTCCAGGTCAATGTTTGGCTGAGGTGTTACATAAATAGCTCTGTACTCACCGAGAAGAAACAATTCAAACCAAGTGAAAACTCAAACGCCAATAATTTTTGCATACGATCTTCAAATTTAGTGATCTTTGTTTCTAAATTTTTATAAAAATAAGATCTTTCTAAATTTACAAAAACATTTGAGTCTTGTATCTTTTTATTTGGCTCTTATTTGCTTTTATCTAAATTTATTTATCGGTTAGGCGACTCTACGCCAGACAACGCCGAGAACGCATCTGAAACATTCTCTGAGTAACAAGAGCAAGGCAAGCATTCCCTTTGACTATATTGATCCCAGTATTTCAATTATCGTATATTGTTTACAAAATCTATTATGCTTGTGTGTATGTTTTGTTAAAACTGTTATACTGTAGGTAATGATAGTTACGACCACTCGTATGTATTGAAGCTTCTTAAAAATTTAATACCCTCACTGTTGTAAACTCTAGGATATATTTTAGATAATATAGTGTCAAATTGAAAATACTATATTAATATATGGTCTAGTTGTTTACCGAAGTCGTCCTATCAAAGTCGTCCGCTGCTTGTGGCAGTTTGTCAAAGTCGTCGTCTTTGCGGCGATCCTGAGGTGGCCCTCTACCAGGCAGAAACACATCCATCCAATGAATTCCAATCCATCACCTCCCCCGTCTGAGATTATTTTTTAATCCACTTTTTCCTGTTTGCTGCACGCCACGCGCAAGAGTAAACAGGTTATATGATTAAGTGTCTTTCTCAGTACTTTTTTTTTAACGAATAGTCAGAATTTATAATTTTAAGTTATAAACTATAGCACAAAAAAGTTTATATGTACACATTTTTTTTTACCCAAAGAAGGAATATCTAACCAAAACTGCTGTCGGTCTGGTAGGAAAAAAACACGTTTCGATCCGACGTAACACGTATGAAAGTACCAATCATTGCAACAACAAATTTCATCTTATAGTATGTACTGATTTAGGAACACTTCTTCGGTTCTTTCAAAGGTAGCCACACATGAAAAGGGGCTGATAGATGTACATGAACACTAATTACAACCAAATTCTAAAAGAAAAACATCAAAATTAACAAGAGATGACCTGAAAAATTAAAATAGATCCCCTTTCTAGCTACCCAACTACACGATGCAAGTTGCATGCAATGCTTGCACCGTACCAATCACCTTTTCCTCCCTTTGGCATGGCTTCTCGGCGAGCTCACCGCCTCGTGCACGCCGCAGCTGCTGCCCTTCTCGGCGTGCTGCGGTGGCGGCGGTGGCGAGGCGACCCTCCTCTTCTCCATGGACCTCCTCAGGCCGGCCTGCCGTGCGTCCCCGCCGGCGCCGTTAGAGCAGCCGCTGCTCAGGGTGGGCACGAGGTACCACCAGATGGAGGTGCAGCAGACGGCGAACACCCTCCCGAAAACGGCCAGGCTCAAAAGCGTAAGCAGCGTGACCGCCGGCAAGTAGTATGCCGGCCGCCGCATCCTTCCCCACGAGAACGACGCCGGTCTCCTCACCGGCGCCTTGGGGCGCGCGGCGGCGGCGTTCTTGGCGGCGCCCTCTGTCGGGCTTGCCGGATCCGGCGGGGTCGAGGACGAAGCAGTTTGCGCCGACGCGGCAGCCGTTGACGCCTTCGGTTTCTTGGCGGAGGCGACGTCATTGAGCTGCTGCTCGACGGGGAGCTTGACGACGATGGGCTCCCAGCCACCGTTGGACTGGACGAAGCGGACCATGACGAGGCCGGTGTCGGAGCCGACGCGGCGGAGGATCTTGTCCCGGCGGGACTCGAGCTCGGAGAGCACGGTGGAGAACTTGTCCAGCCCGCGCGCGGCGTAGGGGTTGGCCCTGCCGCCGCCATGCTTCCGCCTCGCTTTGGGCGACCCCCCGCTGATGGCGCGCTCTGCCGGGTCCTCGTCGACGTGCTTGAAGCTGCCCGTGCCGCAAAACATGGTTAATTAGTTGGCGTCTCAATTCCGGCGCGCTGAGCTGATAAAGAGGGAGGCTTTTAAGGACTCGACCGAGTGGTGGTCGTAGCAAGGAAAAGTGGAGTGGTTAAAACTTGAAGGTAAAAGAAATTGGCTGCGTGCACTGCAGGCTGGTCAAGTAGAAGCTTCTGTTATGGTGGTTGACTTGGGAAATGTATGTAAAGAGTATGCATGTATATTCAGTGTGAAAAGTATTTCGATATAAGCGTAAGGACCTCCTGTTAAGGTACATGGTATCTACCTGTAATTCTCCGTTTGAAGTATTTATTTACAAACCAAAAGAAGTCAACATTGTTGCGTTAACACTCGAATGAGCATAAGAAAGATAGAAAGCTAAGACACCCTGCTGATTCTGCCCTATGAAGAAACTTCGATAGGATGTTTATAGACTTCGGTGCGGAACTGAGAAATATAAGATTTGGGTTGAGTACAGATGGAATGAATCCTTTCGGTAACATGAGCAGCCGATATCGCACTCGACCATGAATCTATATATCTACAACTTTCCTCTTTGACTGTGTATGAAACAAAAGTACATTTTGATGTCACTACTTATCCAAGAGCTGAAGCAACCTGAGAACGATATTGATGTGTACCAAGCACCATTACTGAAAGATCTTCTAACACTATGGAAGAAAGGGATGCAGGTATGAGATGCGGACAAACGAGAGAACTTTACTCTATATGTCATGTTGCTCTGCACTATTAATAATTTTCTTACCCATGGTAACCTGTCGGGTTTGAGTACAAAAAGAGACAAAGCATGTCCTCACTGCTTAGATAATACCAAGAGTATGTCACTGAACTACTCGCATAAAATTGTGTACATGCATCACCATAGGTTCCTTCTCAAGTATCACCCATACCGCAAAATGAAGAAACAATTCGATATAAACAAGAAGGACGATTCAGTTCTAAGGCATTTTAGAGGGAAAGAGGTCTATAATATGGTTAAGGATTTCGATGTTGTGCTTGAAAAGGGACATAAATTAAGAACCCATCAGAAGAATATTTGAAAGAAAAGATGAATTTTTTGGGACTTACCTTATTGGTAGCACTTAGAAGTTCACCACTGCATCGATTCATGCAGATAGAGAACAATGTATATGATAGCTTGACTGGTATCTTACTAAATATTTGTGATACAACAAAGGATGTAATCAACGCATGATGTAACTTGGTTGATATGAACAAAAGGATCAAGTTAGAACCAAAAGAGACCGATAAAGACCAAACGTACCTTCCTCCTAACTTGCTACACTCTGTCCAAAGCTGAGAGAAGTAAATTGTGCCAGAGCTTGAATGATGTGAAAGTTCTATCCAATTAGTCTGCCAGCATGAAGAAACTTGTTTTCATAGAATATTTGAAATTAATTAATATAAAATCTCATGATTGTCATATGTTGAGTGAAAATCATGAGGTTGTATTATTTCTTTTATTTAATTGCTCAAAAAATTATCGATCCCGATGGACTAGATGCTATATAGTCTGAGGTGGTGATGACTCTATGTCATCTTAAGAAGTATTTTCCTTCATTATTTTTCGATATCATGGTCTATCTCATTATTCACCTTATAAAAAGAGATAAAGATATGTGGCCCTTTGTTCCTACGTTATATGTACCCATTGGAGAGGTACGTGGAATTCTCAAGTCCTATGTACGAAATCGATCTTGGCTGGAGGGCAACACCATTGAAGGTTATGCAACCTCAGAGGTCATTGTGCTCTGCGTCGACTACATGGCATAGGTGTAACCGATAGGTGTGCCTCTATCTCGTCATGAGAGCGGACTGGAGGGTATCAGGACCATTAGAAGGAAAGCAATTACTCCCGATCTGGATACGTACGCTCAAACTTATTTCACGGTCTTCCAACACATGACCGAAGTGTCCTCATACATCGACAAGCACAAAGACATAGTACATTATGAGAATCTAGGCTGGTCGGAGGTTTGGATCACGAGAGAGCACAACTGTTGGTTCAACAAATGGTTAAAGATGCGATTTACTGTGAGGTCATCAGTGATGATATGTTGCGATGGTTGGCACAAGGGCCAAAATTTATAATTGTGACATGGCAAGAATACAATATAAATAGATACATATTTTATACGACAGCTCAGGATAGGAAGAGCATAGTCAAAAACAGCGATGTACGCATAAATGTGGAGCAGTTCAATACCGTTAGGAGCTCAAACAGGTTTTGAGCTCCTACTATAGGTTCATAGAGAAGATTTGGGAGATAGACAACGTACTTTTCAAGATCCCTCTATTTCGATACCATTGGATCCAATTTCCATAGGGTGTGAAGGTCGACAAGTATGGCGTCACTACTGTGGACCTCGAACATGTTGATACAAAAACAAATCATTCGTACTCGCTAAGCAAGCTGCTCAAGTATTTTATGTAACAGACTTGACAAATAAGAACCACCATGTGTTCTTCATGGAAAAAAGAAGTATTATTAGAGTTGGTAATATCATGGATAAGAAAAAGTACAATCAATTTGATGAGTTGCCTCCATTCAGAGACATCAGGCCTGAGAAAGAACCCAGTGAGGAAGCTAGCTATATGTGCGTCGATCATTATGAAGGGCTATTTTTTTTGAAGAAAATAGCCATGTGAAATTATGAAACTTGGTATGTACAGCTATTTTAAATTATTCATATTAAGAATACTCTCTAATTTATGTTTGCTTACTTTTCTGATGTGTTTGTGTTTCTATTGTACTTCATTCTATAAAAGAATACTTTCTCTTTCTTGTGATATTGAAAGACAGATTTATTCATGAATGATTTAGTAGTATGTATTGTTGTGTGAGCATATCACAGACGGTTTTGTCAAAGAATCGTTTAAGATATCCATATAACATCATAGATGAATTGTTGCTAGAACTGTCAAACTGTTTTTTACTAGAAACGTCTGTGATAATGTATCACAGGCGGTTTTTATAAAGAACCATTTGTGATATGATCATATCATAGACAGTTGTTTCCTAATACCGTCTGTGATAACTCCTATATATACGGCACTTATGGCAAAAACCTAATTCGCTGCGCACACTTAGGTTTTCCTTAACACACTCGTGCCTTCTCGGCTTCCTTCGCTGCTGGATCTGGGCCTGCCTCCAACTCTCTCCAATGTCCCTTTCCTAGTGCGGTGGGCTTCCTCTCCTTGGCCCCACGCATGCTCATCCTCAATCTATCGATTTACCCCAACACCAGTGACCGTGAGCTTGTCCTCCCATTGCAAGGTGAGTCCCCATTGCGATTTAGTAAAAGATAATATGAGCCATGGCCATGGGTGTCAGGTGGTGGCTCTAGCTGCTGTCTAGAGGTGGCGAAGGGGATGAAGGGGACAATGGGTAACCTGAGGGTGGTGTCTACGACGGTGGTGGCCAACAATTGTGTTGGAAGTGGTGGCGATGATGGTGTTCATTGTGGGGGGGGGGGTGAATACTCAACTAGGAGACTGAATACCTTTGCCTCAATATTACCACATCTTTGTTCCAGTTATTTGCAAAAGATTGTATTCATGACTGCAAAAGTCACACTTTAGTTACTCATGGTACATTTTTATGCTAGGTGATGTTGTTTGGTTTTGATGAATGTTTAGAGAATAGCGTCTTGTGATTTTGAAATAGCATAACTTGTAAACAATAATAATATGAAATGTGATATGTAAGATTAGCTTCTTCTCAAATTTAGTTTTCCGTATATTACAGTTTCATGATTCATATAAATCTATAATTGGATGCGGACCATATAGAGAATGTTTACAAAATTATCAATGAGAAACCAATTACTACTATACTTTCTTTGGCCTTCTTTCAGTTGTGGAATACTAGAATCTCACCTTAGAACAAAAAGAGAAGCTTGCCAGCTTTTAATGACTCGCCAAAAAAAGTTGTATCATTTGTAATTCAATTATAATTCATTCAATTGTACTTCAATTGCAATTCATTCCATTGTCATTCAGTTATAATTTATTCAATTGTAATACGTGAACATTCTTTTGTAATTGATTTTGAGTTGTAATTCAATTTGAGTTATAAATCATTTATTTGTAATCTGCTTGCTTGTTTTTAAAGGGCATGGCTAGCAGTTCTTGAGGCTAGCCAAAAAAACAGAAGAAAAAAAATTAGCTATACAAACAACTATCACAGATGATTTCTAACGCAAAAAAACCATCTGTGATACCAAATCATCACAGATGGTTTTCTGTATTAGCTATCATAGACAGCTAATACAAAAAACCGTCTGTGATACGTAGACCATCATAGATAGGTTTTTTTATTAGCCATCTGTGATATGTCGGATATCACAGATGAATATTTTTAAAACCCGTCTGTATTGTGACTTACCACAAACGGTTTAGGAGCCGTCTATAATAACCACCTATTATCACTGACGCAATAATTCAGATGGTTCATAAACCGTATCTGATGAGGGTTACGAACCGTCTGTGATGACCCCATGTGTGGTAACGAGTTGTGGTGCACACTAGGTCTTTCTAACTCAGTTCTAGTTAGAGAGTGCCAAGGATCAAGGTTTAGTTGTGACGATCTCGAAGTTCGGATCAATTTGTGCCAAATATGAATAATCTCAATGGAGGCAGATTATCCAGCCTAGGTGTACCATTAAGGCAGAGCATGTGTCCAGATATGGTCTTTATGAGCTTTGTGAAATTTATACTAATGTAGATAATTTGGGTCAAGTGTACCATGGACTTGTACCATTGGATCAGAAGGTTCCCAAGATTTGAACAGTGGAGGTGGATGATCCAGGTTGGCCCATACCATTGCGGCATATCATTGGTCCAAAAGGTTTCAAAATTTGTGAAGCTTGGATACGGATAATCTGAGTGAAGCGTATTATTGAGGTGTACCGTTGGATAAGAAGGTTTCCACTTTAAGGGAAGTGTGGAGGCGGATGATCTAATTGGTTCGTACCATTAACCCATACCTTTTATCCAAAAAGGTTCCAAATTGCAAGCGTGGCCCTGGTGTCAGGCTCCGGTTGCGAGCTCTACTCGCTGTCGAGCCACCGGAGCTGGAGGAGAAGAGGAGGCAGTTGGAGAGAGAGTGGCATAGAAGCTAGAGGGTGGGATTTGGAAATGGCAGCTGGAGAGGACGACAGAAAAGAGGAAGGAGTGGGATTTGGGAATAGGATGGATAATGCGCCCCGGACATCACTATGACAGCATTATCATTTTATTTAAGGAACATATTGACCGTTGTCCCTTGCAACACAGATAGTGTAGGATGGATTTTTAATAAAAAAAATTGACACAAAAAAATACGAAACTCATAGTTTGTTCCTTGCACGGTACGATGCACATTGAGGACTTCCAAGAAAAACTATTGCTTGTCTTTAGCAGCTCCCGGCGTAGATGGAAAAACTGCTGCAAGCCGATAAACATTTGTGCGTTCGTTCATTCTTCTTTCGTTATTAGATCTCCCACTTGTCAAACCTTCTAGACGGAGGTATGCTACCAAGATGCGAAAAATTGAATGCCTTGTTGCTGTCACGTCCTCAAATCATTCATCCCGTTCAACAGAGAGAGAGAGAGAGAGAGAGAGAGAGAGACAGACAGAGGGGTTGCTTTCATACGGTACACATGTTGCTGTTATCAAATATAGAAAATGTTTTCAATGATGGTCTAAAAAACTGAGGCGATCATATGCTAATGTCCTGTACGGAGAAGACTTCAATTAAGTGAAAGTGATTACGATACATGTTGTAAAGCCCCATTTGTACACCATTATCAAAACAAACTTAAGCATAAAAAATAAACGTTATTACAAAATTAAGACTTAGCAGCCAAGTTTTACACGGCAGGCATGCAACCTAAAGTTATATTATAATACAAAAGAAACTCCACATGCATACCTGAGTGTAGAATAAACCCTAACACCAGACGTCGTCTACATCGTAGAGCTCAGCGTCGTCTTCATAGATTCCTTCATTTTCTTGGCAAACATTTTCTGTTTAAGATTTTAGCAAGAATGAGTACAACCAACTGTACTCAACAAGTCACATGGAAAAATGCTATATCACTAATTGCCAGGATTTCCAAAAGATGGGAGTATAGGGATTTGTTAAAGTATTTGTAGATGCAATTTTATTTGAAAACGTTTTGTTTTTAAACACAAGATAACAAATCATAAACTTATTAAAGAATTTGGGCGTTTCAAAACTTGATTACCAGACTTCACATTTCCAAAACAATTCTAAATCTACTTATACTTTGTTATTGGAATCACTCATTAAACACAACTTCATATACCGAAAGCACGGTGTATTCGAATACGATTTGCAAATAAAAACCAATCTACTAACTAGATATACAACAAATTTCTACTGGTCAACTGAAGCTCTGATACCACTTGATGAGGCAATGGGGCCCCGATCTTCCGATAGAATATAACCTCGATTTGGAGGAGAAAGACATTGACGATGCAGGCTTCTAACCGACCATGACCAGAACACCAAACAATAGCTAAACCACACTCTAAGTCATTATCAACCGTGCCAAGAACACGGTTGACCTAACCACGAAGGTTTATTCCTGCATGCAACCGAAAAACACGCAATAACAAGATAACAAGCAATCTAAAATTACAAATATTTAAATTGAGTTAAAAAAAGGTGGGATTCCGCAGAGGTTCTTTACAGTTGGTCTAGTCGACACAAGCGAAGAACAAGAGTTTTCACAATGGAAAAACTAAGCAAACAAAATTCAAGAAAACTAGAAGGGTGCGGCCTCCTTAAATGGAGTAGGGAAAGCCATGCAAAACTAAGAAATAAGGGGTGGTACTATTTATGGTACTGTTCACGTGAACAGTACGATCGTGAACAGTATGGGCCTAGAGGGGGCAACTCCCCCTTGGGCCCAAGCATTGCAAGTCCCAATTTGGTCTAAACAGGTGACGTAGCACCATATTTTGATGATTATAGTTTGCACAGGAGGAATTTGAAGTTGAGACTAGATCCATGGGAAAGAGGACGAGAAAAGCTTTCCAACAAACACTCGTGGAGCTCAAACAGACTTCGTATGTGAAAGTTATGCACATTTGAAATTAGGCCTATCAGGCTGAATCCGAATTGATCTAGAGGCCGAATTGGATTCCAAAACCTGTCCAACTTGAACTCTTGCTTCAATTGGTCCAAAGTGATGTGGTACTACAAAAATATATTTTTTCATTATTAGGTAGCATCATATTCTCATTTAAAATATGTTGAAGCTGAAGGAACGAATTCACCTTTAGTTCAATATTGATATTGGGTGCTATGATCGTATGTGTTTATAGCGTGGTCACATCATCCTCCCCTTCTTGACAAAAAACCGTCCTTGGTTTTAACATATATGTAGCCTCACGTATTGCATGATCTTGATCATAAATCTTGGTACATGATAACAAACGCAACGAACTCTCATTATGTAATATCATAAGTTCTTTATCAAACAAAGTAAACCTCTTTGAAACGAGCTAACCTGATAATTTAAGTGATGTGTAGGAGCTCTTGTAATTAAAACAACAAGCATAACAAATATGGTTGTATCCATAGGGTTCATGTCCTCATTACCTAAGCACCCTCCAACCGAACAATCGAGTCAAATTGAGTCCATAGGCTCTCTTCCATTTGTAGAGGGGTCTCGGCAAGGTTGACTCGATCGCCCATCACCTCGATTAAACACTCCAAGCGATGGCATCCTCCTGGAGACATGCAACTTCGTTGTGGAGGACCACGTCGATGACGAGGTTAGCTCGTCGGAATTGGGAGATGAACCTGAAGATGCGGCGGTGGAGGATGTCAAGGCGGTGGAAGGTAGCCTTCAAATATTTTGATAAATTCTAAGACATATGAGGGAGGACACTATTGGCGTAGTATCCTTCTGTAGCATCCGCTATTGTACGGCTGGCGAGGTGCTCGTATAGAATGGCCAAGTTGGCCATCTGGCGACAAGGAAGAGGCCGTCGGAGTCATTTGTTTGTGCTTGAGAGTAGATATGTGTATCAGCGATGTGGGGATTCATCTTCGGTACATGGTGGATGATCATTTTTATAAATTCAGTGCGTGAGATGAAGAGATACATCGGGGAGCCGAAACGATCAGAGATGCATCGGGGAAATGAAGCGATCAGAGACGCATTAGGGAGATGAAGCGCGTGCCATTCATGCATATAAGAGATACATCACAGATGGTTTGTATTAATAACCGTATGTGATAATATCACAGATGATTCTAGCTAGAAACCGTTTGCGACGTCTCAATTATCATAATTCTTTTTAATAACTATCTGTGAACTATCACAGACGGTTATTAACAAGAACCGTCTGTGATAATTCCGTATCACAGATGGTTCTAGCCATCGCTAGTAACATAAATGCTCACACTTTGTGTAAATTGTTTGTGATAATTACAATACAGACGATTCCCTATGAACCGTCTGTGATGAGACGTCTAATATAGCCTATTTTATAGTAGTGCACTGTGTTATAAAAAATAGGCCAGTGTTGTGATGGGAAGGCAGATTTTTATTAATGAGCAATGGACAACACCATTTTTGTTAGAAGTACTCAAAAACGTTATACTGTTCTGATGGTATACTGATCCGTCATTTGATTCGGTCACTTCTAGCCACCAGATGGCTACCTTCGGCGCCGCCCCACCATCTACTCGTTCAACTCCGACACCATCCTCCCCTCCTCCTTCATCTCCAACTCCGGATCTAGCGACGACGGGTCCACCGTGCCCCCAATGTAGAGGGAGGCTGGGAAGGTGGGGAAGGTGGTGGTCTGATGTGGGCAACAGCAGAGGGAGGCAAGGTGATTGCAGCGTACTGAATATTAGGTTGAGCAGAATGATGATGGCGGAGGAGGGGGAGATAGCGGCAAGGTCGTCGCCTCGCCGCTAGTGGTGGAGGGGGCGAGGAGAGGTGAAGAAGGGGGTGCAGAGCTCCTTTGGTGCCAGAGAAGAGAGAGGGAGGGAAGGGAGAGGCGGCGCCAGTACAAGAGAAGAGAGAGTGGAGGGGAGTGACAGCAGAGGGAGTGCCATGTTATCAGGATGGCATCATGACGGTATAGTGTGTGGTAGTAGGTTATTTTAGATTGTGGACAACGCCAGTTTTACAGTGCTATGGACGGAATTCTCTAATCGTCCATATCTTATCCGTCACGTACACTTTCTAGAAACCTTTTAGTAGAAACAACCATGTTACGAATGGTCCGGTAGAAATATAGTGCCTTGAACGCCAATTCAAGTGGAATAAGTCTGGTCATAAGTCATGACACGTGAAATATCCTTGACTCTAGCTAAAGAGTAAAATATTAACAGATGTATGTCTTTCCCTTCAAATCGTAAACCAAAAACTACGGTGCTTGCAGTTTTTTTGGATGTATGCTGTATACACATAACAAAAACAATCGACTTGTTATTTGTGGCTTCAATTCATGTAACTATGTAAGTTAAATAGTACATTTGAGTTGAATATGCCATAAATGTACGAGTTTTTAAGCCAAGGAGTATATGCACATTACTCCCTAATTTCACAATAAAATGAAAAAATGTAAAGAAATTTCTACTCTGCTCTAAAATTTCTGTCAGCTTGAAAAAAAAATCATTTTAGCTAGCTGCTGGATCTGCATGGTTGTATAAAGTAGTCTAAGTGGACAAGTAGATAATAATATCGGTTAGAAAGACGTAAAATATCTACCACCCACATGATGTCAACGGATTCAAAATAAAAACATGTTTTAGTGGATGATTCAAAATTTTGACCATTTTAGATTGAACTTTCATATGGTTTGGCTTTGAGGTCAAACGCAAGTTTTTCTTTTGGAAAAACCATTAGCTTTTATTTTATTTGACCGTGAAACAGCACCAGCTAAATACGTGAGGTCAGCGGACCCCCATATGGAGTGCCATTTCCCTAGTACATAATATATTGATGAGTAAATTGCACAAAGCTAGAAATAATTTGCATAATTATCAGAAAACTACGCACTTTATTTTGCATTTCATAGATTTACACATACTTTGGCATAACATTTAAATAAACACCACATTTGTCGATTCCTGTTAAATACGATGGAATCATACCGGTGAGCCCCACCTATCAGTGACAAAAATATGTGTGGTGTTTGTGAAAACCTACTCCAACTACTCAAAGAAAATACCAACTATTTTATTTAAATATGAATCTAACATGTTAAAAAGTACCCAAATTAAACATGGGACATCTATTCCAAATTAACCATCACTTAAGTTTCTGCTCTAAATCAACGTGAAAGGTTCCAAAATAAATGGCGAATGTAGTTCTTAATTTAGTGTACTTTCATTTATAATTTCAAGTTTAAATCCAATTTGTGTTGAGACAAACAAAGAAAAAAATCCCTAGCAGAATATAAGGTAACGAAAAAGCAGAAAACGAGAAAGAGTTGCGCCTAATAGGACATCTTGACATCTGGGGTGTGTGGTTGGTGACAATATTGCCCTACTAAGCCTTGCCAAAATTTAATCAACAAATTTGTTACCTATAAATTGGCCAAGGTTTGGCAAGAAGATGAATTAGAGAACCACAAACCAATTGGAGGCCAAATCAGGTCAAATTTACCAAATTTTGGTAAACCCAAACTTTGGCATCCATGTGCATCAAATCAAACGCCTACAGAGCGAAATTTCGTAGGTCAGCTAGTTAGCCGTTGTTTTTAGCAATACCATGGAACTCCTATTTCGTTGAGCATTTCCACTCTTATTGCAAAAGCTTGGATTCTCACCGTAGTGTGGTAGTGCCATCTCCGTGTTCTGACGTTTGAGTTCCCAAACTTCCTTGTCTACCGTCCCCGTTTTTGGCTGTGAGCAGACAGGCTGCTGGCGGCCACAGCAGGATGGATGGTCCCCTATTCCTTCCCAAGATCGACTAATAAATGACAAAATAACTTGCATTAGAGGTTTCGAATCGCATAGGAATTTGGGGTTTGATTTCGATGCTTCTGGGTGGTATTGCGTTGGTGTTGGATGCGTACAGAACATCAGCACACCATGGACAGAACATCAGCCCGTAGGGAAGAAATGATGTTCAGAACTTCAGACTAATTCCACAATGCTCGGTCAGAAGCGCAGAGAGAGAGAGAGAGAGAAGACTCATAAGTTCAACCATTTCCCTCAGGTACCAAAAATGATGATGTTTTTTCTATTACAGAATAGTTGTTCGGGTCAATCAAAATACAAATCAGCACAAGAACAAAGGTACGACAGAAACAAGATGCTGAGTTTGGGGACCGAAATCGTGACGCACAAAGATGAATGACTTGTTCTGATCGATGACAGGAGCACCAAGGGGGCAAACATAACGAGCTTTGTTGACGTAAGACAACGAGTCTGTCCCCGTGTTCCTCTGAGTAGTCCAAGAAATCTGATGTTTGGAGACCCTAAATTAACGATCGACGGCCCATAGTTTACTTTGCCTTCTTAATAAGAGTTGAGGTGCGGAATTCTGCATCATCTTTGATGAAGCTCCACCAGAGATATGTGAGAGGAATGGTGCTCGCATGCCACAGTGAATGGGCATCAGCATATCCCTTGTACGGAGGAAAGTCATAGACTTCAAGCAGCATAGCTAGCGCTCCTCCAAATACGACTATCCAAAGCTTGAATCGTGATGGATGTCGGGTTACACCAGCCCAAATTGCCCATGCCAGAAGTTGAACCACAGCCATCACCACACAAACTTTCATGTTCCACCCTGCAAAAGATTTGTCAGATAAACACAGATGCAGATACCTAAATATGTCTGTTAATGAAAAACACCATTACTAAGTAGTTCATTAGTGACAATATTTCGCAATAGCTTTTGGTAATAGAATGATATAACTGCAAATAAAGGAGGCATATATGGTGGCTGTAATTTGTAATACAAAAGAACATGGTAAAAAGAACAGCTGCAGATTGCCGAGCCTGGTAAAATATTTAATCTTATACAGGCAGGATCAACCTTGCATGAAGATGGCAAAAGATCAAATGCATTAGCAACAAGCAAAAGGAAGGAACTTTACCATAGTCAAGCTCATAGAAGTTAAGATACAAGATGTGTGTTGTAACGAATGCCAAAATAGGGGCAGCAAGCATCACCCTGCTAGCCTCATCCTTCACATTGAAAGTCCTTAGCAATGCGAGGATTAAAGAGAAACCAAGTAAAGCCACAGCTGAAGAGTAATCCAATTTCTCAGTCAAGTCGATATCCCTACAGAATGAAGAATGATGCGTTCACTATGACAGAATACCAAAGTTTTAGTACGTGTCTATGGCTATGAGCAACTGCATACCTAGTATGGAATATAGAGCTCCAGAACCATGCATTCATTGATAATATTGCATAGATATGCCATAATCCAGTATATTCATAGTATGTCCTTTTAGTCTGGGGTCTAAGAGGTAATTTGTAATTCACTAACAGGAAGAATGAAAGCCAGCCAGTGAAGTGCATCAATAGGTTGATAGCAGAGAGCGCAGCTGAGAGGGGCTCCTGATAAAGGATGACAAACAAGTGAGACATTGAGTAATCATGATGAAAATAGTAGTTTCAATCAGGAACATGCAAGCCTAAACATACCTGGAAGACAGAAACACGTATGAAGGGCCATTTTCCATGATATTTTACAGGGCTCAGACCATGTGATTGCCGATCCCCTTCTCTTTGCACCATGCAGTAGTAGCGGCAGTCTGTCCTACAGTTTAGTTGCTTCCACTGCATGTAAAGGGGCTCGTGTGTGTACCAAGAACTTCCAACAGACGTGTCGTCGTTTTCTGGGGACTGGCAGTGGCTGATGATGTTCTGCCCAATAATCGCTGTAGTTTGACACTCCTCCACACAAGTTCTGAAGGTTGATCAACAAAGCTAAGATTATCAGAAACTTCAGAATAGTAGAACTTGAGTAATGTATCACAGAAAACGCTAACATCAGAATGACAACTGAAGAAGGGTGCACAGATATAAAAAATTTAACCAATCTAACCAGTTTTCAGTTTGTATTTTATTTAAGGTAAACATAAAGCCAAGATAAATATGGTGGAATCAGTTATTGTTTCACGAAATCAAATCTTGTGAAAACTCCTGAAGTCACTCTTCAAAGCCCATAAGTTTCACGAAAAAAGAAACACAGGCAAAAAGCAGATATTACTGGTGGTAGCATATGCAAAATGGAAGGAACTTAAAAGAAAAATACTGCCAGTGTGCAATAAGAAATTAATCATGAACGCAATACACATCTTGTAATCAGTTAAACACTGGAACAGACAATGTCAACAACAAGGCGTCTTGTTTCGGTCTTGCACATTCAAGCATAGAATAAGGCCTAAGAAGGATTTTTCTGAGGCTGGGCGTAGATGTATTGTATCTACTCGGGGAGCCAAAAGAAACCGACAAGAACATTTGCCTCGACTGGAAGCAGTTAATGCAAGCACCTGGAGTTTCAAGGCAGGGACGAGTTGAGTTAGATGATGAGTGAATTTGAGATTTCGAGTTGAGAATTTTGAGCCATATGGTTGTCATGCCATGCTACTATCATATTTATTTGTCTACTGTTGTCACTTTGAGAACATTGATGCTATGGATTAGTTATGGACCACTTACTGTGCTTCTATATCTCCTAATTTGCTTCCATATAAGGTATATTTATTTAATATTATGCCATATGAGGTATTATTTATTATTTTCATTTCCATCACCTAACTAACGCGTACATGGGCACCTAGGCGTCCTGTCGCCCTGGGGTTGCTGCGACTTGCCGAAGCACAATAACAACTATGGAACAGAATATGTGCAAAGAAAGGCACCAGAGATTAAAATCGTTCCTCTAACCATATCTCACACTAATACTAAACAAGACCTGAAAGTATTTACCTGCTCCACAAATATGGCAACAATCTACTCCAAATACAAAATTTGGATTTTTGGGCAACATCACATCAACCAAAGTTTTGTGATGCCCTGACATTAGCTAATAGCCTAGTTAGGCCACTTTCCCTAAGTTTTAGTCCTGCAAATGCATGATTAGCGCTTCAAAGCCAGGAGAACTTGCCTAGCTTTAGTCATCCAACAACATTGCATTTGATAAAATTCAGAACAAAAAAAAACTACAGTAAGTCTAGTTTAGATAAATTAACTATTAAAAGTCAACTCAAATAATTGGGAGCTGGTGCAAGAAAGAATTACAAGAAATGACACTAAATCTTCGTGTATCAATAGCACATACAATGGGAGACAGACCTACAAATTCTGACCCCACTTTCTCGCAAATTGTTCCCTCCAGGTGAGTTTTGGTCGTTGGGTCCACTTAACTGGATATCCGAATATGTTAGTTGAATTCACCTTTCTACTCTTTTTTGGATAAAACTAGACACCAGACAGTGATAGCTGATCTTGTTCATCTGAGAGCCAGGAATATAAATTGGATTTACTACAACAATTTCAAGTTCTATTGTTCCGTTAACTTTTTCGTCAGGCAGATCGACACAATAATCATCTTTGACCCACCATGTCCAATTTCCCCATTCAGATATGTTCAATTGCATAGTAGTATGATCCAATGGAGATTCCAGTGCATAATTACTAATAAGACTAAAAACATCACTTATTTCGAGAGAAAAAAGGAAGTATTCGATATTTTTACCCAACTAGGTAGGATAAGAAAACATTAACCACAATTCAACCAATAACACGTATTTACATATTAAGTGGACCAACAATGCTACTATGCCCTATATATCTGAGATTTACCTACTAACTACGAGGAATAACCATCAACAACAGCCCAACCAAGCACCCATGTTTGTATGAGAAAAATTACGGGGATTCCAAAGCGATGTTGTCCAGCAAGGCCCCGAATCAAGTAGGATTTAGGGTGACAATAAACAACAATTCTTGCAAGAATACATCACTGCAGCACGAGAAAAGTCAAAGAAGTAGCTACACATAGATGCTTCTTTCCTCTCACCTGTACTGCGGATCAACATCCCCGAGGCTGGCCTCGACGGAGCCGAGCACGAATCCGATCGCAAAAAGGGAAGCCAGCCGAGCCACCCAGAGGCTTCCAGCCATCCCGGTGGGCGTGCCCTGGGTCCGGTGAACACCCACTGAAATCAACGAGATCTTGCAACCGATCAGGCAATACAAGCGTACAACACAAGAACTAGATAGGATGAGATAGGCAGGGGCCGACTAGAAAGATCTGGCTCGATTCGATTGTTCACGGCAACAGAGCAAAACGAACAAGCTAGGGCTTCCTTACCGGCGAAAGGAATCACGTCCGGATGGATCTTCACTCCACGCCAGTCCAGAAAGAGGGGACGAGGAGGACGGCTACGAGAGAACCGAGTTCCTTCGCTCCGAGATGGCGGGAGTGCTTCCTTCGGTGGGAACAGGAGGGGTTTCGGTGGCGCTGGTAAGGCGGATTGAGCGGCGAGACTTTGGGACGGACGAACAGGCGGAGCCGGCCGCCTCCCAGCGAGGTGACGGAGGTCGGAACCGCACGCACGCCGGCACGCGTCACTGAGGTAGGGTGAACGGTGAATTTGGGAACACAACCTAGGAGAGAGAAGACCGCAGTTTCAGACGGGGATTCAGATTTGGTCGTCTAGCTCAGTCTTCCATCTCCATAGATATTAAAAGAAAAAATTGATCATATTCCCTCTATTTAGGTGGCAATTGAAGATTTACCTTCCTGACCTACGTGTCAGTGACTTATGATGACTCTACGTGTCATTAAGATGTGAAGGATAAATCTTCAATTTCCCAACTAAAGGAAGGGTAGATAATCCAATCTCCCATATTAAAAACAAGAGGTCATTTCGTCATCCGCAGCTGGCTATGGCTCCGATCCAGGGCTGAAAAAAAAAGTTCAAGGCTCCAACAGCTGTTTGTGGTCTGCCCGGCCACTAAACGAGCTGAGTTCACAAAGTTTAATACCTAGCTCGAGTAACTGTTAGAGCTTGATTCGATTTAGAATATTAATGTATGTTAATTTTTGTTGGGCTTACTTAAATCGTGTTGGAGCTTACGCTTTTTTATCATCGAAAAATAATACATATTGAATTGTTGACTATTTCCGAGTTTACTATAGTCGAGCTTGAGCCTACATACAGATTTGAACCCCTAACTTAAACTCACTTTGCTCGACCTCAGCTCGAACTTCTATCAAACTTGGGCTTGGGAGGCTAGGAGCTTGTGAAATTTATAAAATATTGTTAAACATAGTAAGAAGAAACAAAAAGGCACCTACCTTGAAATTTTCTGATTAAAAAATTCATTTTTTGTTATGGCGGCCACAAATCTTAACTCTTTAAATATTGAAGCTGGTAGGGATGAAATCCGGATGGATATTTTCTGACCAATCCAGTCAAACCATATTCACGAAACAATATTAGTATCCAGTCGAAACTAGAATGAATCCAAATAGTTTAATTAATCTGGATTTAGAGAATACTAGTTAGCGTGCATGTGAAATCCACATGGCTAAAAAAATAAATCCACATACTATCCTCATCCATCACCAAATATGCATGTTTGATAAAAGCAATAAGTCCACTTCAACTTTATAAAAAGTCTACTTAACACATTCAACTACAAAATTGTGTTTTTAATACCCAAAAAACTTACAAAACTAGGTCAGTTTACACCCTAAGACGATTTTGAGGGGCGGTTGTGATGATGTGGATCCCACTCAAGGTGTTTTTTGCCATATTGGTAGCCATATCATTGGGTTTTATTAACAATGATCCAACTAAGGGCATTGACACTTGCATCATCGACCTCTTACTTACTCCCCTCCTATCCATTCTCTTTCTTCTGCACTATCGATGATCGAGTCATCGATCTTATGAAATAACATGAGAAAGATGAATACTTACTCCCCATCTATCCATTCTCTTTCTTCTGCACTATCGATAATCGAGTCACCGATCTTATGAAAATAATATAAAAAAGATGGCTAAAATCTTTGGGAGAGAAACATAGATGCTCTTTTATTACTATGAACTGGTTACAAGGTGCCTTTAACAAGGCACGAGACTAGCCCTAGTTACACTGAATTGAATGAGATGTGAATCAATTGTTCACTTGCTTTATCATCATTTTGTCTTTTCTCGTCCAGCCTTGAATACCAATAAAGATACGCCAATTATCCACCAGGGAAGACGCCTTATGGAATCAACGCGTCCGGTTGGAGAGGTAGTTATTGTTAGAGAGAGGATGTTTGATTGCTGGTTATAGTTAGTGGGACACGAACATGAGAAAAAATGTGTGGTAGTTGTTTCTCAGAGACTCAAGGCTGAAACATTGTGTTGTTTGAAGTGGATAAGGCACGTGTTTTATCCCCCATGGAAGGAATATTCTAGAATCAGGTCCAAGTACCAGTTCACAGAATCTCCGAGTAGTCATCCAGTCGGGCAACATGCACAGTGTTTCTCCGACCAGGGTACTCAGGGACCATCCTCTAGAGGTTTATGACCACAAGGGTCCATTGGCCTTAATTAACTATTAAAACCATTTTTAGGGATTTATTCAATCCTCATTAGCTGGCTCCCAAACTTTCAAGTGAACTTATAATATGAATAACATCCGATTGGAATTTCATTAGCAAACTACTCCTTTAATAGCAAGAGTAGAGAAGCAGTTCTTATTCACTTTAAAGTTGTGAAAACTAATTGGAAAACTGAAATGTTTTGTGTCTATTGGGCTTCAGATCGGATAACTCCTGTTTGTACTTGGAGAAAAGACCTTATAAAACCCATAGCGTGTTACCCGTTGGTTTCACTCTTTCAGAAAAAACTTTTTACTTCTTCTCTGCCCTAGTGCTCTTCGCATGTAGCCTCAAATTCTTTCCATCCCCTTTTAATTTTCCACTACTTAGCCAAAATGTCAGATCTAATCATCGATTGGCTAATGTTTGAGCTTGGACCGAAGAAACTAAAGGCCATGGAAGAGGAAGGGATGCTTCTCAACAAGGCTCTAGTTCCATGGAGGTCAATGGTCCGAGAAAAATTTCCGAGCGGGAACAAAGGTGAAATACCGATCTTTTGGATCTTTTGGGCATACATTGAGTGCGGATTTTGATTGCTAGCGCACCCATTCCTCTTGGAAGTCTTGGAGTATTACATAATTGAATTGATAAATCTAGCTCCCAATTTGATTGCTAATTTAAGCATCTTCATCTACCTATGCGAAGCATATTTGGGGATTTCGCTAAGCTTGGAACTCCTCTGATACTTCTATAGGATGACGGGAAAGTTCAGGAAGTCGACGACGTCACCTGGAGGTTACGCTTTGCGCCTCCACAATGGGAAGGCCGAAGAATTCATCACAATGTATTCTAAGTCCTAGTGGTCACATGAAAAAGCTGTGGTTATGCACGATGCTAAGCAAGGAGGACAGCCTTTCTTTCGTGTAACATCCCAAATTTTATTCGCTTTTATTTGATTTTCTGGGAATTATCTGGATTTTTCTGGAGTTTATTTCAGAGCCTAGAGCAAGAAAAAAGTATTTTTAAATATTTTATTAAAGCCAAAAAGAGTTTATTTTGATTTTTCCAAGCTTCCCTAAATTTTGTAGAATTTTTAAGAAATTGTCTAGAATTAAAAATCAATTTTTAAAGTCAAAAGATATTTTATAAAATTTTAAAAGGCCAAAATTGAATTTAAAATATTTTTCATAAGACTAAAATAGCTCCAATAATATTCTATGAATTTTCTGAAATTTTTAGACATTACTTACTATTTTCTAAGTATTTATAAAATTTTCTGTTATTTTCTGAAAATTTAATCCGAAATTTAATCCGGATTAATCCCCGGCCGACATGTGTCCGGCCTAGATGCAATCCGATCTCCCCTTGATCTAATCTGGATCACCCAAAATCACTTAACCACCAACAGCCGAGATTTTGCCACATGTCGCCATCCATTCACATACCCCTTCATCTCCCCTTTCTCTCACTGACGCGCCAGCCCCACCTGTCAAGTTCATCTTCAACCTCCTCCTCCTTCCTCCCTCCTTACTCTCTCTCCAACCGCCGCATTCCCGCCTCTCGGCCGCTTTGCACCGGCCGCCCCGCCTCTCGAGACGCTGCCTCGGGCTCCCCATCTTGCCGCCGCACCCCGCCGCCCACTAATGGCGCCACTAGCCGCTTCACACCTCTCTCCTGAGCCGCCCGCCATTAACCCCCCTGCCTCAAGCTCCGTTCGGCCTCCTCCCTTCCCAAAACCACCACCTGGCTAAACTTACCTCACCGATGCCCCAACCACCCGCTGCGCGACGCCTCCCCTTCCCCTGGCCGCCGCCTCGGGCCCTTCCCGCGCCGGCGCTGGCATTAAGGCCACCAAGCCGTTCCCCCCTCCCGTTCCACTATAAACCCCCTCGGGAGCTCTCCCCCGCACTCCCTCCTTCCACCGCTCTCCCCGCCCCCTCGCCCGAAGGCCCGACTGCCGGAGTCGCCGCTCGCAAGCCGAGCCGCCGCCACCTTCTCTCCTCCGCCGCCGCCTCCCTCCGGCCAACCGAGCTCGGCGCCGGTAAGCCCTGAGTCCACCGTCGCCTCCTCCACCCCCGCCGCCCCTTGCCGGCCGCCGCCGGGCGCCTGCACGCCGGTGAGCGCACCGCCCCGAGCGCTGCCTCCGTGCGCCGCCCATGGCTAAGCCACGTCAGCCGGCCGGTGCCGACGTGGCAGCACAGTGGCAGCCACGTGGCCGGCCATGTCGGCACTCCTGCCACGTCAACAATATTCTTTTTAATTATTTTCCCGCCGAAAATTTCAAATATGCTGACGTCATATTTAATTCTTTTTCTGTATAAAAATAAATCAGGAAATAGATCTTTTTCTTTTTCTTCATTTTGAAAACTTCCAAAGGCCCGTTTGTGCTCATTTTAACTCCACATTTAACCGTTCAAATTTCTAAATATTTCTAAAAATCTGAACTATCCATTTCTAAACTCTTTTTAAATTTTTGAATTTTATTTGAATTTTATTTAAATTCTATTTGGCTCTTCGCGCGTAGATTATGAGGTTTCCAGAGTGAGCGATTGCGACGACGAGCAACAAGGCAAGTTACACCTTTGACCATATTGATCCTAATATTTTAAATTAGTTATATTATTTTTAAATTATTATTGCATGCGTAATTTTATCCTAGTTAGTTTAAATTCAGTTTTGAACTCTAGTTATACCCAAATTCCTTGGACAGCTAGAGATGACATTGAATACCTTTAAACCTTGGCAACCCTAGATAAAACCTAGTTAGTACATTAGCACTAACTAGAAACTCTGTAAAATTGCTTAGCCATGCTTAGATTATTCTGGTTTGGGTTAATCTTTCACATAAAATGATAGACTTTAAAATTGGATTCTTGACTTTGGTGAGTCATGAATGTTCATGAAAGTATTTTGAAATAAAATATAAAACTAGTTTAGACTTAGGCATTGGTATGGTGGTGGGTGCTTGCAGGCATGCTCGCAGTTTGTTGACTCGATGTCGATTGCCAGACACAAGGGGTTTGAGGTAGGGCCTAAGTCAGGTTAAGGACCGGTCTGTAAGCTACTTTTGCGAAGTCACACCGTACTACCATAAGTCCGGTATGGGACGAATCTAGCCAACTAATTTGGGAAGTTCCAACTAGATATCGCTAAAGGTTGAATGTGGTCGTGGCGAAGGCCGCGAGAAGTCTCACATGGCACAAGAGGGGGCTCCAACATGTGGATTCATGTTGTAGTGAAACCTTAGTGGCGGCGTTATCTAGTTGACAACTGATCATTGTAATGGCCCTGTGTCATGAACGCTCAGCCGCACACCTTAGGCAGTGTGTAATCGCGTGGCAAAACGGGAGAACATATCTTGTGGGTAAAGTTGTACGCCTCTGCAGAATAACAAATTATCCTGGATAGCCGTGTCCGCGGTTATGGACATGCTGAGTAAGGTTTTTCACAGATTTGACTTTGGTTTTGTTAAAACTCTGGTTTATGGAAACATCTGGTTAACTTTTGGAAAGTTGGTCCGGGTGAGATACCCGAGTTTAGGTTGGTGCTGGTTGGAGCCTCACTAACGTTATTATCTTGCTAAATTCTATTTTTAATTACTATATCAAATTTCAGCTTTTGTTATACTTATGATGTTTACTTCAAGTATCGCCTTTCATGCAAATCAACCATAATAAGTCATTCTTTGATACATACTATGTATGCATCACTTTGTTATAATTCTTGGTGTAACTTGTGGAGTACGTTGTACTCATGTTGCTCTATCTAACTCTTTGCGGAGGAAGCTTTCGACGATTGCGGTGAGGACTACGACTAGGCCGCGTCTTACAGTCAATTCGCCTTGTGGGAAGGCTAGATGGGCTGCTACTATCTTTACGTTCCCGCTGTTATCTTTCGAGCTTATGCTATTATTGTAAACTCTGGCCTTGTGGCTTAAACCTTTGTTATAATAATTGTGGTTGTATGTGAGATATACATCGCTGTGACCCTATGTGCACTAGCTTTTCCTGGGATAGTGCGATTAACACAGAGGGTCCTGGAGTTGCTGCTCCGGGTCCCGACATTTCGTTAGTCAGATTGCTGTCGAGAACTCAAGGTAGAGATCTTCCTCAAAAGAGGGAAATGTAGGGTGATGAGTCGATGCCATCGCCCGCCTCAAGCAGAGAGGTCTTATTTCATGGCACGTGGTGAAAGATTTCTCCATGCGTCGGATATCTCCTCTGAAGTCGTGCGACCACATTATGCTTTGATACATGGGTGTGGCTAACTCAATTAGGGATTCTTCCGAAGGTAAGCCTTGAAAAATTCCAACCAGTCGAGTTTATTTTTGTTTTGTTGAATCTTTTTGACCATGAGGTTTTTCTTTGATTTCATAGCCCTATCTGTAAGATCGAGGAGGGTGACTAAAGGGGGTGAATAGTCATTTCTAAACCTTGTTTTAATTAAATTAATTCTATTTAAGCTATTTGGCTAAAACTAAGAATATAATGTGAAATCTTAAATCAAATTGGTTTTAGCACAAACAAAGCCTAAATCAACTAGGTTCACCTAAATGCACCAACACCCTAAGTCTATATCAAGGGTTTGCAATCCTAGGATGATAAGCAATCAGCTTAATTCTATGAATGTAAATTGCTTGAAAGTAAATTGAACATAAAAAACAAACCATAAAGATACGGTATCTTTTTACCGTGGTGTTCAGAGACTTGCCGGTCTCCCCTAATCTACATTGAGGTTAGCCCAAATGAATTAGACCAGCTCCATGAATTAAATCAAAACACCTCAATCCACTAGTGGTAGCTCTTCCCATTCCGGGTAGGTGAGCTCCAACCTTCCCAATTTTGTCAGGTCTTCTCACAACCTTCTTTGAGAAGATCACTGTGCACGATGCCTCCAACACTATTTAGGAGTTGGCAAACTCTAAGAGTAATAAGTCAAACCCCTTGCTTGACTCTCACCATGTGCAATGAATGCACAAGCTCAAATGGATATTAAGTCTAACTCGAGATGCAACACATGCACTCTAGATCACTCTCCTTGCTCACAAGGTGTAACCATGCACAATTAAGAGGAGGACCTCACACTAGCTCAAGGGAATAGAAATGGGTCGAGCAATAACATCTCCAACCGACCACAAGGGGGAATGTATATGCTTTCGTGTTATAAACTTGGTGTTAACCAAATAATTGATAGAAGAAAATTTTTAAAACCACCTATTCACCCCCTCTCTAGTTAGCATCCTCGATCTTACAACCACTTGGTGGAGTGAACACCACTTCTTATTCTTCTTGGATTCGTTAGTCAGTGTTTTTGCTTGTTCTGATTGTAATAATCTTTCTTACCATTAGTGTACTTCTTCAGAATCTCAAGAACCATTTTAGCGTTGGGTTTGCAATTCTTCTTACCTTTGAAAGACTTATTAGGTTTGTTCTGTTTCTTATCCAAGCTAGATTGAGGAATTTTCTTTATCTAGTACATGGTCTTGTTCCATTCAACTGCCACACTAGCAGTTGTGTACTTGTTGGCCATGTCAAATAGCTCGACAATTGTTCCTGGAGAGTTCATTGTAATGTCCTCCATAAGCCGTCGGTTTCTTAACCCAGCTTTAAAAGCCTAGATGATAGAGGAATCTGCAACCTCTAGAATAGAATCATGAACTTGGCTGAACCTCTTGATATACTATCAGAGAGTCTCAGTTCTTGTTGGATACAATGGAGATCATCTTCTTTTTTGGGGCGATCGTATGTCCCCTGGAAGTTTGCGATCAACAGATCAAGAAGCTGCTCCTAGGTGTAGATTGATTCGACCGATTGGTTAAGCAACCAAGAGCAAGTAGATGCTTCGAAGACTGTGGGCAAGGAGTTTGACATCACATTATCATCGCCCTTTCCATCTCTGATGGTGGTGGTGTACATTTGGAGAAATTCTAATGGGTTCTGAGTTCCATGAATTTCTCTAGATTTGCTGGTCAAAACCTGTCTGTCCAGCGTACTACTTGAAGACGTAACGAGAAAGCTCGACAGTTTGTGATCAATTCATGGCACCTCCTTTGGAAGGGCGTCGGATTATAGTCGGTAGGAGATCGGTTCCTTCGGTAATTGTACTGGAAAACTGGTACTCCGACCCAATCATGAACACTTACATGGTATCTCTAACTAGTTGCTTAGTTCAGGTGATGTCGCGGATCACCTGATCCAAGTGTTCATCCCTCGTAATGAGGAATGGCTTTATTGTTGAAGAGTCGTCTTCCCTCATGACTTCCCTGTTAGAATTTTTGAGGGGGTCATGTGCCGAACATCGGATTATTTCCAGTCTGACCACACTGGCTTCTGCTGAGGAAGGAATGCTCGGATGAAGTCAAAGTATGACTTCACAAGTTCCTCTGCTCCCTGTACATTCTGTTCGCCGCATGGTCTGCTAGAGGATTTCTGACACTTGACCTGCAACCGGAGCATATCCCAAAGTTTCTGCTAGAGCAGGATCCAAGTTATTTAAAATATCATGGATTCGTTGCAAGTTCTGAATAGTTACCAATGGTCTCAAAGGATTCCTATTTGCAAATGGGGCACGATGACTCAAGTTCCTCTTCGAGGCCCCAACATGTCCTATTCGACCCGTCAACCACGATAGGGTAGAAGGTGGAATAGCTGATCGATCTCCACCAGTTCTGTTGCCTACATCCTCTCGAGGTGACATAGGAGCATTGTGCCATTTTGACGCGGGTCTTGGCAGGTCCTGTTTCTAGCACAAATCTCTTAATGAATGGTGCATGACATCTCGATTGGTATCACCGATTGCGTTAACTTTATGCCTCTAGCATGAATCTCCCAACGAACTCCCATCAAAACTAAGGGAAACCCTTCCACCGCTTCGACAAGAAGTCTCCACGATTGGGAGCGATTAGAAATTACTACTTTTGGTGGGCTTTGAGGTAGACTCAGCCTGATATGGTGATTGCCGATTAGATGTTGAGTGTTATCATCTTCACCTGCTTTCTGCTAGGGATAACTTCATCGACATTGCGACCAGGTGTTGGTAGGCTCCCGAAATATGTAGGAGATGTCGGCAAATAGTGGTTTCCTACGACTGTATCGAGAGTACCTTGACCCTTGGATCATGGCGTCGCACTCTTGTCGCCAGGTTTGCTGGTCGGAAGCACCGGGCTTGCAAAGGGACTCAGGTATTCTGATCTTGGTCGGAACAACTGATTCCTCTGGGAGCGTTGTTGATGGGGGCGATGAATTTTCTTCCATCTGATCAATCTCGTCAGTCTTAGCGAGCGATGAGCCTGGAATGGAAGAGGACGATGATGAGGCATCATGTTCCATGGCGCAGATGCATGTATTCATGTCGAGGTCGGTATAGTCTACCTGGTCAAACTAGTTATCCTCGTCCCAGGTCCCTACCTTAATCACATGAGCAATGACAACAAGGAACAGAGAAGGATGAGGATTGCTGAATCAAGAAAAAACTTTAAGGATTCAATGCCTTCTTCCCCATGGACTGTGCCAGCTGTCAATGATTGAGTCACCGATCTTACAAAATAATATGAGAAAGATGACTAAAATCCTTGGGAGAGAAACACGGATAGTCTTTTATTACTATAAATTGGTTACAGGGTGCCTTTAACAAGGCATGAGACTAGCCCTAATTACACTGAATTAAATGAGATGTGAATCGATTGTTGAATTGCTTCATTGTCCTTCTACCTTCTCTCATCTAGCTTTAAATACCAATGAAGAGATGCCAATTATCCGCTAGGGAAGACGCCTTATATAATCAACGTGTCCATCGGGGAGGCAGTTATTGTCAGAGAGATGACGTCTGATTGCCGGTTGTTGTCAGTGGGAGATGAACATGGGGAAATAACCGTGTGGCAGTTGTTTGTCAGAGACTCAGAGCTGAAATACTGTGTTGTTTGGAGTGGATAAGGCATGTGTTTTATCCACTGCACAGAAGGAATATCCTGGAATCGGATCTAAGTACCAGTTTATAGAATCTCTGAGCAGCCATCCGGTCAGGCAATATACACAGTGTTTCTCTGACCAGGGTACTCGGGGAGCAACCTCTAGAGGTTCACGACCACAGGGGTCTCTTGGCCTTAATTAAATATTAAATCCGTGTTTAGTGATTTATTCGATCCTCATCACACACGTCATCCTTCTTCCTCTTATTTGGATCCCCATCAACAAAAACTGATGACATGACTGACAACATGGCAAAAACCATCCAAGTTAGATCGTCAACAACAAAACCGTCCTCCAAAACCATCTTAGGGTGTAAGTTCTGATTTTGTTTGTTTGAGGTTTAAATACATGATTTTGTAGTAGACATTTTGCAAAGTTTTTAGGGTATAAAATAGACTTATTCCATAATAAAATAAACATAAGGGCTCTCTAGTCTTAATAAATGGCAAGCATTTGGTCATTGCCATAAAACTAAATATCGAAAAGACATTGGTGGGACCGATGATGTCAATTAATGACAATATCGAGATACATCCCAGTTTTCAACTTCTCGAACTACATATCAATTTGGTGTTAGTAAACAAGGCTAAACATTATCCTTTTTGATATGTTGCTCTTCCTGTCGCAAGTTACCTGTGCTTCCCAACAAATAACATGTAGGGCATAATCAGCTAACAAAATATATGAATTGAAGAGTTTCTTAAAAACGGAAACGTTACACCTTTTTCCCTCTAGGGTTTCTGCGCTGCCAGGACTCCAACCCTACTGTGCGTTACCGTGCTACCTTGGTATTATCTAGATATAAAAGTTCAAAAATTCCCAAAAAAAATTAGGAGACATAGGGGAGAACATATTTATACATCCATGTAAAATTTTAAGATCAAAATCTATTATATTTGAAAGATATGATATTAACAAATTCTGTATAAATAATGATTTTCACTGTTCATCACTATTCTGTTTGTTAATTTCGTATCTTCCCAATATGGTTGAGTTTGATGTTGAAATTTTACATCACTGTAAAAATATCCTCTACATCTCCTTTTTTTTTTAGAAATTTTTAAAAACATTTATATATAGGTAATACAGAGATAGCACCGCAAGAGAGCATAACTACATACCTAAACAAGCCAAGGCCACCGTTCGATTAGCCGTTACTTAACGATGGCAGAGCCAGAGCACCTCACCATATTGACAGATTCCGTTTCTTGCGTACAAAACAGTTGCCCATGCAGCAAAAGAAAGAAGTGCGCTTGTAATTCATTGGCACGTGACTAGGCGAAATAAGACATGCAAAATCAACTTGCAAGATTAATTCCGCCTGTGACAAGCAAAACCATCAGCTTGAACAATCGCAGCTACGGCAATAGCAATGCCCTAATTTACAAACCTATTTCCAGGCGTGCCTATTTCTATATTTACAATGTCTAGCATTACAAACCAACAAGAATTACATCAACCAATTGAAGTATACACACAAAACAATTCTCTCTAAGGATTAAATTGCATGCTTATAAACTAAATAACGATGGGGAGCCAAACGGTGCTAACATTTTGGACGCCTTAATTATTTCTTCAACATAAAGCTCTCCTTAAGGATATCAGCGGCTAATATTAGTAGCTCCACCATCTCCATGCCCGCAGAACTAAGGGGATCTACTTTCACGGACTTCGATGATTTAGGTGAGTTAGATGGATCATACAGAGCATCATACGTAATAGCATCTGATGAATCCCCTGACCAGCTTACTGGACGAACTACACCAAGAGCTGTCTTCATAAGGTTTGCTTCGGTTATTAGACTGTTCAACGCTTCATACGAAATCTCCAAAGAACCAGCTGATTTGACATCATCGCAGGCCTGAGATTTTTTTTTTTGTTACAGTCTGAAGGTAAAAATCATGTATTATATATATCATATATTATTGCTGAAGCCAGTAATGCAACAAAAACAATGTCTCAAGGGCCAAATGCAATGCAAGTTCAGACATCTCCAGTTACAGGAATTCAGTATCCATCAGTTAATGTTTGTTGTGAATGTAATTTGGTCTTCGCTTTTCTAGTTATTTTGCCTCAAGATTTTGAGACACGTATATAATTGGATTCGACAGCTTTGACAATTGAGAATTGCCCCCATGGTATAAGCTAACTTTTTTTTTCTTTCCTAGCAACATGAATGACCTCCAAGTTCGATCACAACTACATGCATCAATCATGCTTTCAATCAACACTTTGTTTCTTCATAGATAAGCTACATCCAACAGTGAAAAGAGCTCACCTTCATAAGCACAACATGCAGCCTATGTACTGAAGAGGTGAGACGTTCCATAGTAGCAACACACTCCAAAAGAGTAGCATTTTCAACTTTCAACCTGTAATGCAGTAGCATAAAATAAAACAACCAACATGGAACTATATTACTTGTACAGAGATGCTTACGTTACTAGTCTTTTAATATTTTTTCCAGTGCATGTTAATGATTGAAGAGAAACAAAAGGAAAATGGCATACAAGCCACCATTGTTTCTATCCTGTGGTTTGTGGTAACATTTTGTGACCCACTTACATATACCAATTTTAGTCTAAGCTAATAACGCCAGCCTGACGTAATTAACATGAAGAAGGGGGGAGGCAAGGAACAATCTATCAAACTTTATGCCTGTCAAAAAATAAAAGCTATCCAACTTTATGACAAAAAATCTAGTGTTGCCAATGTAGCATACTGGGATCATTTGTAGCAATTACGAAGTCTCCAAGCATAAGCAGAACAATGTAAAAAAAACTAATGAATGTATATTATCACAAACCTTGCAAGATCTACAGAGCACTCTTTACAAACTGTATGATCACTTCCATCAGAGCTCTCATGTCCAATGTCACTGTTTTCCTTTCTGATCCAGTGTCTTAAAGATGTTCTCTTCAGGATAGTCTTCAGCATCCCTTGTTGGTCATGCCCAGGAATGATTTTCAGATGATCACCGGTACCATGACCATCGTTCGCTGTTGAGCTGCTGTATCAGCAGAAAGGACAACATAGTGATTAGAAAATTAGAATAACATATGTACAACCCAGAAAAAAAAATCACTGTTAGCATATCTGCGATATTAGACTCCATGAAGTAACAAGTGCTAAAGGTCTTGTACTTTCATTCAGACCAACGTTTGTGTGACAGCCATAGTTGTGAACTTTCTTTGTTTTTAATTTAAGGCATATAAGTGGGTTAATGGTATCCTACAAGAAAACAATCTTTAGTTTGAATAAATCAGCACACATACATAACTACACTACTATAACAATTACAAGCTCAACAGACTGAAACACCTTCAACGTTGATCTCCTAAATCTAATGACCAACATTCTTAGTAAGATTTACCTACATTCAAAGCTTGACGACTAATGCATCTACTTTTTCATAAGTACACTGATAAATGCATGATACACCACGCCACGAAGCCATGGTATGATATGCTAGAATGATAGGGACTATATAAATGCATACTCTTTTTTTTTTGTCTCCAAGAAGATTTTACGAAAAATAATGATACTGTCCTATTTTATGGTCCATCGTAAGAAAAATGTGGCAGCTGCTTTAACTTCCTTTTATTTTAAAACAAAAAAAGATGCTAAATAAAAAATCTCATTATTAAAATGAATCGTATGTCCAGTTGGAAAATTAAATGTGACAATAGAGAGGGTTTTGATTTTTTTTTCGCAATGTATATCACAGATTCACAGGTGCAGGCATACTAGTTAAATAAAAATACATGATCCAAAATCCTTATCCATGCAAAGTGCCATGTTGGGAGGGTTTCTTTTTTCTTCCAATATGGCATTGACTCTGCTTGCACCTGGCATTGGCAAGGGCAAGCACAGTAATGATGAAAGATTAATAAATGACTGGATAATTGCTGATTGATTATAAAATGGTTTAGTGCCTCATGCAATCTTTGCCTTGGCACCACGAGATAGCAGAACAAGAGCTTTTGTTTTGTGCAGCCAATACTTTGGATTCACAGCTTAAAAATCCATCTCAGCTAAAGGACCTAGAGGAAACCAAATTTGATGAAATGCGATTATGGTATACAAGTTCTTTTTTCAAGACATAGTGTGCCCTGCCCACAAAGTGACCGTTTCTCCAAGGGCCCTTCATAGCACCAAGATTTGTTACAAATGGATAATGCTGCCACCATGTTACAAAAGCTTCTAGAAGAATACATAATTATGATGAAGATGATTCATTATGATGGCATGCTGCACAAAAAGGTTACCCCTTCAGCAGATATTCTTCTTTCAGTTTTGCTAGTTCCATCAGGACCTTCATCTTTTCATCTTTAACCTGCATACAAAATGGTTAATAAACGTGCATCCAACGTTGCAGCCCCTAGTATGTACTGTAAAGTGTAAACAAAAGATCTGGAGATGCTATGAAAAGAGTCCAAGAGGAAAATTGACAACAGAAGGGCCTGTTTGGATACTAAATCCAGCCCAATCACCCACAGCTAAAAAGGCCATAAAGTTTGCTGGAGTGTTGAAGTGCAAAAAAAAAAAGAAGAAGATTGTACACGAGCTCCAAACATTTCATATCCCAATGGTGTTGAACAGAGCTAATTATTTCACTAATCATGGATGATAATCTTGCAAAGCAATGCTAACGGTGTAGTCAGTCTATCTCTGAACATATAAATTTATGAAATTTTCCAAAAGAATTTCATATTTCAAGAAGATGCATTCTATAATCATTAGTCCAGATTTTCTTGAAAAACAGACAGTCCAAATTTGCTTTTCCAACAAATACAGCTTCTAGAAGCAAAACTGAACTGGTATAATCTTTATAACAGTGTCAGATGAAACTTTTCCATAGCCTAGTATGATTTAAAACACTGCACAAATGTATCATTCTTTAGACTGCAAAAATTGTAACTGAAAAATAAGGCCAAATAGAAAGTGTAGGGCACTACTTGAGATAAATTCTTCTGAAGGTCCTCAATAACAATTTGGTTTCTCTGTTTCTCCATTAGGTATCGTTCTTGTTCCTGTGAGAAAAGCATAAGTGCCTCCATCTGTAATAGATATCAACACAGTGTGAGATTATTCAATATAAAGAAACTCTTATCAGAACTTCAAGAAGAAAACATGACTCTAAGAGGATCAAAAGCAAAAAAGAAACACCAGAGTGATGCTGTACCTTCTCCTGCAAAGCTTGAGCAAGCGCTTTTGACTCATCAAATGTTGCAGAATTAGAACCTGCAGGAACATCACCCTACAACATATGCAATCACAAGAAACAGTAGTTATCCATTAAAAGTCTTCAAGGGGAAAAAGGGGGGACACCGTAGAACGTATCTGAACCGAGATCCCTCAACTGGAAAAGCAAGGACAGGGCATTTTGCTTACACAAGATGAATATTGCATCTCATGTAAATGTAAATACAAAAATGCCAACCTAGGATATAATATTTGTACTTTTGCCTTCAAGTTTTAAACATTACCTCTTTTTTAATATATAAAATGGAAGTACATAACACTAACCCCAACCTCAAGTCATCTCACAATACAGTAGTTCAGTACTTCAGTTAGTCACACGGGAAACAAATGCTAAATTATATGCTCTGTGGGCCATTTGAACCAAACATGCCATTGATGCTGTTACAGTTCCATATTGTTAGCAGTTGAAACACATCATGGCATACATAGAAACACATATTTGCAGTAGTACATCTAAATTTCTAATTTTTGCGGTAGCATATAGTTATCCACAAAAAGAAATAAGAGAAGATTTGGCTATACTTTATGAAGTAACTTAACAATTTCCATGGACAATATGTTGTAACCTGTGACTGTGATAATAAATCTAGATTATGGAAGAGGTTCAGCATAAATGCAGAGACTTGAGGAAGTTGATTGTGTACTGAACAAACCTTAGGGCTGGTGCTAGGGTCGATGTCCATAGTAACATGAACATCTTTACAACTGCTGTCACAGCATTGCATCTCCCTGACAGGGGTTTCGATTATTTCAGAGTTGACGCAAATTTTACTCAGCATGTCTTGAATCTCATTAACAACAGTGGTCAACTGAGATGATTCTTCTTCTAATATCTTCATAATTTCAGCTCTCTGATGTGTGCAGAACTTTTGAAGAGATGACAGTCCATTTCTCAGAAAATCATCATAGAGTGCCTGCATTCCAAAGTGAGCTGCAGGAATTAAATGTGTCATGAGAAAGAATAATATAATACTGAAATTTAGTACCTGTCTTTTCTCTAATGTTCGCGCATTTCTTTGCAAATGTTGCTCAATTTCAAGACCCTGGACAACCAAAACAACATCATTCAGGAAATCCAAAAATATGTTTTTCCGTTACACCCAAACTTGTCTTAAGATTCCCCAATTTTGTCTTACCATTCTTAGATTGCTTTGCAGCTTAGCTATTTTAGCTTTAAGTGACTCTTTTTCCTCTTCTAGAGATGCCTATATAAAAAATTAGTTAAATGTATATAAAACTAGTGCAAACCAGTAAGTAGATGAAATCATGCAAAAACACTTTGGCTTGGGCATCAAATCAACACAAAATATTCACAGCCACAAAAATGGAAACTGTAAAGGAATGAAAAAAGGGTTCTGGGTGTATTCCTTGCAATAGAGCATACGAGCCTTGTTATCAAATTGTTTAAATTTTTGCTCAGTCAAAAGGTCTTATTACGATAAGTCTCCATCATGTTTCAATATTTCCAACAATTTAAAGTAATATAAGTCGTGGAAACTTTTATAGTACCAGTAGAGCATTTATTTTGCTAACAAGAATTTGGGTTGCTCGGATCATGTTGTATATCTGAGATTACATGGCTTAATTTAGTCAAAGAGGGCATGAACATCTATAGCAGACTTGAACCTAAAAATAGAATAATAGAGAAGATTAGCACCAAAATCTTGAGAACAATCAAGCATGCACGTAGTTTGTTCCCCACGAAAGGTGCTGTAAGTTATACAAGAAAGCTGATGTTCAAAGCATAAATGCTTCTCAATAGAATTCAAAATGAGACAACTGGCAGCAAAGTTTCATCATATCCCAATCTTTTGCATTCCTTAGGTTCCCAGAATACAGTTGAATTTGGTCAAGGATAAACGTAACCTACAACAGTGGATTATAAAATTCAACAAAATTATCATAATACATGTAACATGCAAGACCAGTGAAAAAGATTAAAACAACTCAATTTGAAATTGAACTATTCTTTCTAATGGATAAAGGGCTTTAAGTTTACAATGTACTTCGAAGTCGAGGTTTCGCCATCTGAGCTGAAACTCCAATTGTCAGCAGAATCATCTAGAAGAATTGAACATTTCTCTTCAAAAGTAATGTTCGAAGGGCATTCAAAGTCTCTGAAACGAACATCATAGAATTTTAGAATAACCTGAAAGATAATCAAACATCAGTTCCCCATCAAAAAGGGTTAATTGAAAGCAAATGTGATTGCGTGTGTAATGTAGATTGATTGATAGAGAGATCAGGAGTACAGGATATATAGGGATGAGGAGATCATGTGGTTTATAGAAACAGCACCAACAGGATCTCCTCATATCTCTCTTAACCAAATATACTCTCTAACCAAATATACACAGGATCCGGCCGGCGGTTAATGCCTGGCGCTGGACCCATATACACGCAAGCCATATGGCTATCTAACACGCCCCCGCAGTCTAATCGTCGGTAGAACGAACGTTTAGACTGGACCGGAACTCCGTGAAGACTGACGAAGGCAGCCTCTTGGTGAAGATGTCGGCGAACTGAGATGTCGTAGGGACATGGAGGACACGGACATCACCAAGTGCAACGCGCTCCCGAACGAAGTGTAGATCAATCTCCACATGTTTGGTGCGCTGGTGCTGTACGGGGTTTGAAGACATATAGACTGTGCTGATGTTGTCGCAATACACCAAGGTTGTCTTGCGCAAAGAAGTGTGCAGCTCAGACAAGAGTTGGCGTAACCAGGTGGCTTCTGCAACGGCGTTTGCAACAGCTCGGTATTCAGCCTCGGCACTGGAGCGAGAGACGGTGTTCTGACGCTTGGACGACCAAGAAACCAAGTTGTCACCAAGGAATACTGCATAACCTGAAGTAGACTTGCGCGTATCAGGACAACCGGCCCAATCAGCATCAGAGTAGACCACCAAGTCGGACTGAGTGGAGGGGCGCAAGAACAGACCCATGTGCAGAGTGCCACGAATGTAGCGCAGAATGCGCTTTAGGGCGGCAAGGTGTGGCTCCCGTGGATCATGCATGTGAAGGCAGACTTGTTGAACCGCATAAGAGACATCTGGCCTGGTGAAAGTCAGATACTGAAGAGCGCCTGCAAGGCTGCGGAAATCCGTAGGGTCAGAAACAGGATCACCATCTGCTGAGAGCTTCGGATTCACATCAACAGGCGTCGAGCATGGCTTGCAGTCAGCCATTCCAGCACGCTCAAGGATCTCAATCATATATTGCCGCTGAGAGAGGAAGAGGCCTGAGCTCATGTGCTGAACATGCATACCCAAGAAGTTGTGAAGAATGCCGAGATCCTTCATAGGGAATTCCTTTTGAAGAGCGCCAATGGTACGCCGGAGTAATGCAGTAGAGGAGGCTGTTAACACGATGTCATCAACATAGAGAAGGAGGTAAACAGTGTCCGCTCCACGATGATAGACAAACAGAGATGTGTCCGTTTTGGCCTCAACAAAACCGAGCTGCAGAAGATGGGAAGCAATCCTGCTGTACCATGCGCGAGGTGCCTGCTTGAGTCCATAAAGAGAACGATTAAGCCGGCACACGTAATCAGGATGCGCAGCATCTTCAAATCCGGAGGGCTGAGCGCAGTAAACTGTCTCTGACAAAGTACCATGCAGGAAGGCATTGTTGACGTCGAGCTGATGAATGGGCCAGGAGCGTGAGAGAGCCAAAGAGAGAACAGTCCGGACAGTAGCAGGCTTGACGACCGGACTAAATGTCTCAGCAAAGTCGACACCGGGACGTTGGGTAAATCCACGAAGAACCCAACGCGCCTTATATCGCTCAAAGGACCCATCAGCTTTGAATTTATGTTTGAACACCCATTTGCCTGTCACCACATTGGACCGAGGCGGTCGAGGAAGAAGGTCCCACGTGTGGTTGGACAGAAGAGCTGAGTATTCAGCTTCCATAGCGGCTCGCCAATTTGGATCGGCGAGGGCAGCACGGTAAGTCTTGGGAACTGGAGACAACGGCGCGGCTTGGAACAGGGCCGGCTGTCGGAAGCCGTGCTTCCCGCGTGTGACCATGGCATGTTGATTTGCCACAGGAGGTACAGGTAGAGCACCGGCAGGAAGAGGTGCAGTCGTCGGTGCGGGAGACGGGGCTGGCATCGGCGACGCCATAGGCGCGGTCACCTCGACCGGTATAGTGGGGGGGCGCCGGGTGTAGACGTTGTCAAATCACCGAGGAGGCCATTGAGAGGCCGGCGAGGAGGCCGTTGCCCGCTGCCTGGAGAAGACGGCGCCAAACCGTCCAGGGGGCAGCGGGGAGGCTGGGGGGGCCGTTGGGACGCCGGGGCTGCACGACGCAGCGGGCGGCGTTGTTGAAGGAGATCCGGAGCCGCGCAGCCCGCAAGCTGAGCGCGGCTGTGGCTCCCCAGGCGAGCGCGCAAGCTCCAGCTGGACCGGTGGGGGCTCCAGGGGCGGGATGTGGTTGTTGGAGAAGTCCGGTGCATCTGTTGCCGCACGTGGCTGTGCGGTGGAAGGACCTGCAGGCAGCAAACAAGGTGACGGTGCAAATGGAACTGATGCAGGATTAGGGACATCCTCCAGAAAATCAAAGGCCGCGCGAGTGGGAGGAGAAGAATCCTCGGAAAAGGGAAAAGAAGACTCGTCAAAAATGACATGGCGGGAGATAATGAGACGATTTGTGTGGCGATCAAGGCAAAGATAGCCCTTGTGGTGGAGGGAGTAGCCAAGAAATACACACAAGGCAGATCGAGGAGCCAGTTTGTGGGCGGCAGTGGCGGAAAGGTTGGGGTAGCATTTGCAACCAAAAACACGTAGGTGCTCATACGATGGCTGAGTCCCAAAAAGGGAAAGATGCGGCGTAGAGAAATTAAGTGTTTTGGTGGGAAGAATGTTGAGAAGATAGGTTGCAGTGCTGAGAGCCGCAGCCCAAAATGTGGGGGGAATGCTAGCCTGAAACAGGAGGGAGCGAACGACATTGTTTGTGGTGCGGATGATGCGTTCAGCTTTACCGTTTTGAGGCGAGGTGTAGGGACAGGACATGCGCAGGTGGACGCCATGGGAGAGGAAGAAAGCGCGGGCACTGGAATTATCGAATTCGCGGCCGTTGTCGCACTGGATCCCCTTTATGGTGACACCGAACTGGGTGCGGACATAAGCAAAGAAATTAGAAAGAGTGGAGAAAGTGTCAGACTTAAGTCGTAACGGAAACGTCCAGAGAAAATGCGAGCAGTCATCAAGAATAACCAAGTAATACTTATGACCAGAGACACTAGTGATTGGTGAGGTCCAAAGATCACAATGTATTAGCTGAAAATTATGAGTGGCACGTGATGACGACGCATGAAAGGGAAGACGTGTATGACGACCAAGCTGACACGCATGACAAAGGGTGTCACTAGCACTTTTATTACAAGTCACTAGCACTTTTATTACAAGGAAGACCAAAAGAGGTTGCTAGCTTAGACAGTACTTCATGACCAGGATGTCCGAGACGCTGATGCCAAAGCGAAGAGGAGGTGGCGGCATGGAAAGTGGAGGCCGCAAGTTGTAATGGGTAGAGGGGACCGGAGCTGTCACACCTGGCGATCTCTCTCCGAGAGGGAAGATCCTTCACAGAACAGCCAAAAGGATCAAACTCCACAGAACAGTTATTGTCGGAAGTGAACTGGCGAACGGAAATAAGGTTTTTAATAAGGTTTGGGGAAACAAGAACTTTATTAAGATGAAGGTTATGAGGTAAATGAGTTACGCCAGTGGAAGTAACGGGAAGTAAATTTCCGTTGCCGACAATAATGTGACGTGGAAAGGAATGAGCAGGAGTGGGAGTAACTGTACCAGCGTCAGAAGTCATATGATTTGTGGCGCCGGAGTCAAAATACCACTCAGTTTGTTGTGGCTGAGGGAGGGACATCGTCTGGAAGTTGGCGGCGAGGGTTTGCTGGTCCCAACCGTGCGGTCCAGAACCACTGGGGGGAGGAACGCCCCACTGGCCGGCCCACTGTCCTTGGGGCACGGCTAGGAAGGCATGCGGCTGATAGACCGGGCCAGCAGGGCGGGAAGGTGTCGGGGGAGGCCGTTGTCCGGGCCACATCTGAATTGAACCAGACCAAGGGTTGTAGAAATTGGGCCACGGATTGCCCGAAGCCTGGTTCGGTTTGGCGGTGGAGGACGCGCCTGCACCCCCGGAGTTGGAGCCGCCGCCTCCGTTGGAGCCACTGCCGTTGCTGCCGCCGCTGCGCTTGCCACCGCGCTTGCCGCGCTTGGGCGCACTGCCTCCAGATCCAGCAACCGCCTGCTGCTGGGTTTTCTGGGGAGGCGCGGCAGCGGAGGCGGACGAGGCAGCAGAGGAGGTCGCAGAGCCGTTGTGGCCCGCGATGGCGGCGAGCGCCGCGGCGGGAGCTGTCTTCTCCATGGTTAGTTCCTCGAGGTAGAGTTCATCCCGTACTTGGAGGAAGGTTGGGAGAGGATTGCTGCGCCGAAGGTGACGGCCGAGGGCGGAGAAGCGCTCGTTGAGGCCGCGGATGATGTTGATGACGAGGGTGTGGTCGGCAATGGGCTCACCGAGGTCGCGGAGGTCCTCCGCCATGCGCTTGTAGCGCCGGCAGTACTCAGAGACCGAGAGGTCACCTTGGGAGGAGCGGAAGGCTTGGTCGGCGAAGAGCGCGCGCGTCGCTCGATTCCCAAGGAATTGGGACTCGATGGCGAGCCAGGTGGCACAGGCGGTGGCGCCACGCTCGGAGATGGCGTCGGCGAGGTCGTCGGAGATGGTGCCAAGAAGCCACGTCCGCACGACGCAGTCCATACGCACCCAATCTGGAGAGTGGGGCGCGGTGGCGTCGGAGAGGACGTGCTCCTGCAAGGAAAACTTCCCGACGGTGAGGAGGAAGGACTCGCGCCATCTCGCGTAGAAGGCGGAGGTAAGATCGAGGAGGAGGGGCACAAGGGCGCGGATGTTCTGCACGGCGACAGCCTGCGCGTGCAGATTGAGAAGCGCAGCAGCCTCATGGTGGAGAAGGGCCTCGAGAAGAGGGGGGTCGCCGGCACGAGTGGCGGCGTTGGTGACGGCGTCATCGATCTGGGGGGGTTCGGCCGCCGCGCGCTCGCGAGCAGCGCGTGCGAGGGCGGCGCGGATGCGCTCGTCGGCAGCATCGCGCTCCTTCTGGGCGAGGGCAGCCTCGCTCTCAGCTTCCTGTGCACGAGCGAGAGCGGCGGCGCGGGCAACCTGAGCGGCGTGCGCGCTGGCCTCTTTGTCGGCGCGGGCATCCTCCGCGCGCAGGAGATCAGCAGCAGCAACGGTATTGGCGGCAGCGTCGCTGGTGACACGACCATCGGGATCAACGATGGTGCCAGCGGGAGGAGCGCCGGGTGGAGTAGTCATGGAGCAGCAGCGCCGGGAAGGCGGCGCGCGCTAGGTGCGGAAGGTGAGGTAGGTGATAACCTAGTCTCGTGATACCATGAAAGCAAATGTGATTGCGTGTGTAATGTAGATTGATTGATAGAGAGATCAGGAGTACAGGATATATAGGGATGAGGAGATCATGTGGTTTATAGAAACAGCACCAACAGGATCTCCTCATATCTCTCTTAACCAAATATACTCTCTAACCAAATATACACAGGATCCGGCCGGCGGTTAATGCCTGGCGCTGGACCCATATACACGCAAGCCATATGGCTATCTAACATTAATAATGATAGATACCAGTTACAAAGGCTTGCATTTTGGATTTAAAAAGTATATATATTGGTAAGGTATATCACTGAGTATAAACGACCACATAGATCAGAAAGAAATGCAGTAGGTGATGGATTTTATTTTATACTCAGGAGTCCATCAAGATCACTTCGTAGTATATTAGTCCTGTTTGGTTCAATTTACACTCTAGAAGGCTGGAAAGAAGAAAGGGCAGGAGTATTTAAATCCTAGGTTGAATCAAGACAAGTTATACCAGATAAATACTAGGCAGGCATACACAAAATGTGTGTGTGTTCATATATATAGTGTTCGGCCTAAAAGATAACCCCTCCCCCACCCGCCCAACACACACACACAAAAGTAAATTAAATAAATCCCTTGGGGTTTTCTGCAACTTGTGCCACAAAAACAAGGTTTGACACCAAAGATCGAAAAACCGGAACTGGGGTAAATCCCGGCCGCCGGGCGGTACCGGTTACCGGAAATCCCGGATAAAAACCGGATGAATTTTGTCAAATGAAAATTTTGGGCGGGGCGGGAGGGGACCGGTAACCGGAAATACCGGTGGAAAACCGGATAAAACCGGTGAAATGCTTGTTGCTGCTTGCTGCTTGATAACGTTGAATGCTTTGCGAATAGATTACTTAATGAAGTTACATCTTACAAGTATATATAGCACTAGCTACACACATATGAGTGTGAATACAAAGAGAGAAATGAAGAGACTAGAAGCTGAACCAAGGAGGCATGCTGTGCATGCATTCATGCATGCGCGGGAAGATGGAGAGGCATGCATGCGTGGGAAGATGGAGAGGCAGCCATGTGAACAGGCATGCATTCATGCATGCGTGGGAAGATGGAGAGGCATGCATTCATGCATGCGTGGGAAGATGGAGAGGCATGCATTCATGCATGCGTGGGAAGATGGAGAGGCAGCCATGTGAACAGGCGTTTGCTATTAATGCATGCGTGGGAAGATGGAGAGGCATTCATGCATGCTTTTATATGTTCTGCAGCCTCACTTTTGTCTCCCCACATGCAAAAAACATCAAGAGTTCACAAGCAAAAGCAAAAGCCCCATGGACCCTACATGCTTCCAATGCAGGCTACAGTGCATCTACAAATTCAAATTTTCGCATTTCATATTTCGGGTGGTATTTTTATTCCCGGTCCCCGGCGGTAATTCCGGTTACCGGCGGTTAGCCCCGCCGGTAAACCGAACCCTGTTTGACACACACCAATAATGCGTGCATGCTTTTCCAATTTGATAAAACTAACATGGCACCAATATATGTCAGAGGGCCATGTCAGTGCTGGGCACATGCTTCACACACAATACACTGCCTAACGAAAGTGTCAAATGTCAATGCAAGAAGCTGATTGTAGGACAACCGAAGTATTAAGGAATAACTGTAACAACTAACTATTAGAAATTTATACTAGAGTTTAATCATTTTATTTCAGTGTAAATATTTCCACCAAAGTTTAGTTCCTATATCAGGTGACCTTACACAAATTCTTTGTTGGTAGTATTAGCAATGAAGAAATGAACAAAAATACTTACTTTCAAGGAAGATTCATTGTGTGCTTTCAGTTCTGTCAGCTCCATTTGCAAAGCATCATTTAACCGTTTATGATCATCAACTGTGGATTGACATTCTCTCATCCTGACAATTAATAATCACCATGATACTTTGCACTTAACTGAAACTTGAGCAGCAAATGTAGGACAAGAACAATGGCATTTAAAAAAATCAAGTTATCATTTGATTGTCCATTTCTGAATGTGAAATATTCAAAGACAAGACAATAAAAAAAATAAACATAAGCACGAAATATCCCCAAAATAGACTAACAACTAGTTGAGGAACTACCAAAATGCAGAATGAACAAGTTATTTGGTTACCACCGAGATAAAACATGTGGTTAACAATAACAAAACCAATAATACAAGCAAATAAAGTACACCCTAAGAATTATAAAGAAAACATACAGAACATAATTAAGCAGTAGCAAAACCCCGACAGCATGGTTATTAAGAGGTGCGGCGAGGCGCGGTGACTCACCACCTTCACACAACAATATCGTTTATGGCATGTGGCGTGGCGACGCTTTACACACAACAATATTTCAATATTACATAACTACGAAGAGAGAAATACAAAGATTGTTTGGGCTCAAACAGAAGAAATACAAAGAGAGAAGGACTTCATTGCAATTTTAGAAGATTGAGGGCTACAACAACAACAACAACAACAACAACAATAAAGCCTTTTGTCTCAAACAAGTTGAAGTAGACTAGAAATGAAAGCTTTTTAAGATCAAATATATGAGAGCCTTGAAATAAGACCTACAATGCTAAAACCCTAAGCCATATAACCTGCTATCTAAGCTGAGAGCCTAAAACACTGCCCCTAACTTTCTTATGGTTCCGATACGTGGATCGCTAACTTCCATGCGCTCCTATCCAAAGCTAATTCTTTAGATACATTCTAATTCCTTAAGTCCCATTTAACTACTTCCTCCCATGTCAGTTTTGGTCGACCTCTGCCTCTTCTTACGTTTTCAGTACGTCTTAAAATTCCACTACGTACCGGTGCCTCAGGAGGCTATTGTTGGAGATGTCCAAACCATCTCAAACAATGTTGGATAAACCTCTCTTTAATTGGTGCTACCCCCACCCTATCACGTATATCATCATTGCGGATGCGATCCCGCCTTGTGTGACCACAGATCCACCGCAACATCCTCATCTCCGCTACACTCATTCTGTATATGTTGTCTTTTAGTCGCCTAACATTTTGCTCCATATAGCATCGCCGGTTTGATCGCCATCCTATAGAACTTACCCTTTAACTTTTAAGGGACTTTTTTGTCACATAGGACACTAGATGCTTGGCGTCATTTCACCCACCCCGCTTTTATCCTGTGGCTCACGTCTTCATCAATCTCACCGTCTCACTGTAGCATTGATCCCAAATAACGAAACATGTCCTTCTTAGGCACTACTTGTCCATCCAATCTAACATCTCCATCATCTGCCCTAGCACCACTAAAATCACACCTCATATACTCAGTTTTAGTCCTACTAAGTCTAAAACCCTTCAATTCTAAAGTCTTCCTCCACAACTCGAGCATCCTATAAGTCTAAAGCCCTTCAATCCTAAAATCTTCCTCTACAACTCGAGCTTCCTATCAACACCTATCCTACTCTCATCAACCAGTACCACATCATCAGCCAAAAGCATACACCAAGGCATATCTCCTTGTATGTCTCGTGTGACCTCGTCCATCACTAGAGCAAAAATGTATAGACTCAACGTTGACCCTTGGTGTAGTCCTATCTTAATAGGAAAGTCATTAGTAACATTACCACACGTTCTGATATTAGTCACAATATTTTCGTACATGTCCTTAATTAGGGTAATATATTTTGTTGGGACTTTTCTTTTGAAGTGCCCACCACATGACCTTTCTTAGCACTTTGTTATAGGTTTTCTCTAATCAATAAATATCATGTGAATGTCCTTCTTTTACTCCCTATACCTCTCCATCAACTGTCGTAGCAAGAAAATCGCATCTGTGGTCGACCTCCCAGGCATAAAACCAAATTGGTTTGTCGTCATGCTAGTCACTTCTTAAACGGCGCTCAATCACTCGTTCCTAGAGCTTCATTGTGTGGCTCATGAGCTTGATTCCTCTATAATTAGTACAACTTTGAATATCTCCTTTATTTTTGAAAATTGGTACTAATGTGCTCCGCCACTCGTTTGGCATTTTGTTCAACCTAAAAATGCTATTGAACAAATTAGTTAGCCAAACAATCGTCACTTCTCCTAGACATTTCCACATCTCAATAGGGATGTTATCAGGCCCCAACGCCTTACCCACTTTCATTCCTTTTAAAGCCTCTTACTTCCGACTCCAGGATTCTTCGAACAAACCACTTATCGGTGTCGTCAAAAATACCATCTAGTTCAATCATACTATCATCATTATCGTGATTGCACAACTTGTCAAAGTAATCTCTCCACCTATAATTGATCTCCTCGTCTTTCATCAAAAATTTGTGTCGTCTTTGATGCATTTAACTTGGTTGAAATCTCTCGTCTTCTTTTCTCGAATTTTAGCCATCTTGTAAACATCGTTCTCTCCCTCCTTTGTACTTAGTTTCTGATAAATTTCCTCATATGCCTTGCTTCGTGCCTCACTCACCGTTTTTTTCGCATTTTTTTGCTGCTTTGTATTTCTGTACGTTGTCATCGCTCTTATCATGATACATATGCTTGTAGCATATCTTCTCCTCAATAGTCTTTTGCACTTCCTCGTTCCACCACCATATTTCTTTTGGTTCTCCTCTTGTCCCTTGGATTACTCCAAGCACCTCCGTAGCCACCTTCTAATGCGAGTTGCCATCTCTGTCCACATACTATTCACTTCGCTATTCGCTTTTCCCACGTCCCACATCCCTTCCATGACTATCTTTAAACGCCTGTACGGTATCTCCTTTGAGTTTCCACCACTTTCTACTCGTAACTCTGACGACCATAGCTTGTCAGACCCGTAACATAAAACGAAAGTTGGAGACTACCAACTTATATTGTTGGACAACACACTCTCCAAGTATAACCTTACAGTCTATGCAGGCTCGTTTGTCCTCCCTCCTAACAAGAACAAAATCAATTTGGTTAGAGTGCCGACCACTGCTAAAGGTAACTAAATGAAAATGTCTCTTTCTAAAGAAGGTGTTAGCTATCATGAGATCATAGGCTACGGCAAAGTTTAAGATATCTTCTCCCTCTTGATTTCTATCACCATAACCAAAACCCCTATGCACCCTTTAAAACCCTCCACTAGTTGTACCGACATGACCATTGAAATCGCCTCCTAAGAAAATCTTTCCATTGATAGGCACACTTCCAATCATGTCATTTAGGTCTTTCCAAAATTGCCTCTTAGCGGTCTCATTCAACCCTATGTGGAGCATATGCACTAACAACATTCAAAACCAAGTTATCAAAGATTAGCTTGACTAGGATAATCCTATACCCTGGCTACTCACGTCGACAACTCCATTCTTGAGGCGCTTATCGATTAAGATGCCCACTCCATTCTTGTTTCATTCTGTTCTAATATACCACAGCTTGAAACCAGTATGCTCTATCTTCTTTGCCTTCTGACCCACCCATTTAGTCTCTTGAACACACAAAATATATATACGTCTTCTAATCGCTGTATCAACTATCTCTCTTAACTTCTCTGTTAAGGACCCTACATTCCAATTACCCATACGAATCCTACTCTCCTCGACTAGCTTCCTTCCCCTCTCAATGTAATTTTAGAACATTGAGGGCTAAATCGCAAAAATATCGAAACCCCTCATAACCCTAGCCACTGCAATTTCAGAAACCGCTCGACATTTTGGTTCTTCATCGCCCCCCATTGCTCCTCTCCCTCTCTCCTTTCCCCATCACCTCCGGCGATGGCGAGGTCGAGCCAACTCATCAGCGGCCACTCCTCTTTTCCCGCCGCCACTCTCCATCGCCCCCAAGCGGCAACTGGCAAACCAGAGGAGGCAGCGCAGAGCCAGCCAACGAAGCAGGAGGCAGCGACGGACTGGAGGTGGTGCTACGGTGGAGACTAGAGTTGGCGACGAACTCACCCCTGGCTCGGTGAGGACCGGTGGAGGAGGAGCTCGGTGGAGCCGTGGGCCCGAGGCGGAGGAGGCGGAGCTACAGGGGAGGTGGCTCAAGGCTAGATTTGTCGGATCCACACTGGAGGAGGCCCGATCTGGCCAACGGAGGAGACGAAGCCGGTGGCGGCGGTTGGAGTCCTTTCTCCTCTCGGTATGGTGGTTGCCCTCTCTCTTGCCCTCTGGTCTGGCCTTCGGGCTTTTACTTCTTAAACCACCCCCCAACCCTATGCCGTCCACTGCACGCCATACCAATTTGGTGGTGCCTAGCCGCCACCCTGATATAGCGACGACATGGCAACGATATGGCGACACCATAACAACCATGCCTGACAGTCAGTTTTCTTTACATTCTTCCCCTAAGGACTTGGTGAAAGGACACATCATCCTTAAGAGTAAAACAAATAAATCTAATTTACATTCTTCCCCTCAAGGACTTGGTGAAAGGACACATCATCCTTAAGAGTAAAACAAATAAATATAATATACCAGTGAACAGTTATGAAACATGTTGAATAGGAAATGACATTACCTTTCCTCAAAGTCAGCAAACTTTTTTAACACTGCTGCTTCTCGCTCCTTTGCTTTCTCACACTACCAATTTCAACAATTACCAACAAAAGAGCAAATGTCATGTATACAGCATTAACTCTTTAGATACAGAATTGACTTAGCAAGTAAACCGATAATAACCTCCAACAATGAATTATCTCGTTCAGCAAATGCTTGAGCAACGCTACTCTGGAAAAACCTTACTTGCTTCTCTAGATCCTTGTTCTGCATTGTTATTGCAGGAAAGATGGTCATCTAAACAGTAGGATAGAATACATGTACAATAGTACAAGGAACTTCAGGATATTCAAGGATTAGTGTATTAACCCATTTAATTGCCGACTTCCACAAAAATCTCGAGTTTTAAGTAGGAAACTGAGGCTTTTGCTGTCTATTTCAAGTTAATTGAAGTGAAAATATGAAATTGATGTCCACTCATAGGCCCCAAAGGATTCCTTCACTGAATCACTAAAGACATATCTTGCCACAAAACATGGAGTATGCAGCAAAAAAAGATGCATTGGAGAGCAGGTTGGGAGAGGGTAATAGGATGACCAGTGAGCCTGGTCAGAGCGAAAAATTATATGTAGGTTGCATATATGTAGTGTCAAGATAGACAGGGTTGGAGCAGCTGTATCTAATTTTGTTGTTAGATGATGTGGAGGGCTTTAGATACAGCTATAAATACAATGGGTTGGATATGCCCGGTATATGTCTAGTTGTTTGCAGGCTGGAAATTTTATTTCAATTTTCAAGCTGCAGATTTTGAATAAGAACTAAGGTTGTCAAGATCACGATTCTCCATGGGATCTTTTTGGTCTAACGTGATCGGGTCGTAGATTCTACCAGATATGAAAAATGAATATATTTTATATAAATATAGAACTGTGTTTTCAAATATGTAATCTACACTATAATTATTGAACTATTTAATTAAATTTTGTAAATGTGGGTGAACTTATTCACATCACACATAATTGAACTTATTTTTAGAGCATTTATTTAGCCCATTTTTGTATAAATTAATCATTTAACAGTCTACTATGTGAATATTTTTTACCTTAGAGCAACATGTAAAGAGCAAAAAGAAAGGAAATAAAACTAATATAGCTTAAATTAGCAATAGGGAATATCAAATATATGATGATATAGTTCATAATTAGGATCATGATCCTAACCCAATCATGAGCACAATCCTATGTTTAGGATCACTATTCTATGAAATTCTGGTCCATGCATCAATCCGTATTATGTCGGCTCCTATTATGTTGGCTCCGTAGGATCATAATCCTGACAACCTTTTCTACAACTATTCTTGGGTTTTGAATGCATGTATATGAAAAGGGGAAGATTTCTTATATATACCACTGAAATTTGTGTCTGGGTCCATTGAGATTAGTTGTGCACTGTCTATGACATACGGGGTCAAGCTATAAGCATGGTTGTCACGGCGGAATCGGCGACCACGGCAAGTGAGATGCGTCTGGACGCCTAGGCGACGTCCAGGCGACGCCATGGCGAGCGCCCAATCCTGTAGTATCTCCCTTACTCCCGTATGTATACATACATAACCGTCTCTCCTGTATAAAACTCCCGAGCTCTCCGTCTCTCCTGACCACTCCGCCTCTCCCGTCTCTCCGCCTCTCCCGACATCTCCGCCTCCTCTCCCCGCCGCTGCCTCCCGCATCCACCTCCTCTCCCCGCCGCCGCCTCCCCCGTCCGCCTCCTCTCCCCGCCGCCGCCTCCCCCGTCCGCCTCCTCTCCCATCTCTCCGCCTCCCGCGTCCGCCTCCTCTCCCCGCCGCCGCCTCCTTCGTCTGCCTCCTCCCCCCGCCGCCTTCTCCCCTCGCCTCCTCCCCGCGCCCGATCTCCTAACCCTAGCCGCCGCTAGCTAGTCCGCCGCATCCTCCCCGCGCCCGAGCTCTCCCCGCCGCCTCCCCTCCCCGCGCCGCTGGAGATCGACGCCGGCGGCGGAAGCAGGCTGGAGATCGACGCCGGCGGCGGGAGCAAGCCAAAGATCGGCATCAACAGCGGGACAAGGCGAGGCGACCAGCCACGGCGTCCGCTTCCGGCCGCCAGGACGACATGGCGTCGCCTGGGCGACGCCGTGACAACCATGGCTATAAGTGAGTATAGGATGTGCTAACTGTGGGTTGGCTGATTTCCAGCATGGTAAAGTCTGACCAGTTGATTTAGTTTGTACAGTGCTAAAGGTTAGAATGTGGATCGTACTGCGCTAATGCAGAGAATATAAGCTTAAAAATCTCAAATGTGGATATGTTTTGTTCCAAATTTTGTATACTTTAGGTATCTGGAAACCTGAAAAATAAAACATTGAAACTAAACTTCAAACATGGATATAATTGTTTCACAATTAAGGTTTTTTCTAAAAAAGAACTCAGTACTTTGAATTTTAAGTTTTTCAATACCTCTTTCAGGGAAAAAAAAGGTATGATTTTGCTTGTGAAAAGTCTGACAATGGTATTTTGGTCATTTTAGAAAAATAATGGTCAACATTGGCATATATTGTCTATAGTTTCAACTTTCAGTGGTACTAAAGGAAGTGACAGAAACTAAGTGGTGGATCATGTCATGCACTAAATTTGACTGACAGATCTCCAGTTGCAGAAAATAGCAATTCCATCTTCAAGCTCAAGGAACTTCACCCATTAAAATAGCAAAATGACCACCTCCTGTACTGCTTGCGTGTAGGTAATGATGTAGAACCAGCACAAAACAACTTTCCACTGAACAATGATGATTGGTAGCAAAAGCCACAACATTCTTAAAAAAACAAAATAGGCAGTTGTACAAGTCAAAGCAAGAAACCTTTGATAGCTCAGCACCATGTAAATCAGCAAGCTGGCTCTGAAATTTAAATAACATGAGCATGAGAAGACAGAAAAAAGAGAGGCAAATATAAACAGTAGTAGAAAGAGAGAGGATAAAGAACACACCTTAACTCGATAAGCCTCAGAAAGCTCCTCTTGCAAATTTTGGTTTTCTCTTAAGCATCCACCTAACTTCTTCTGAAGGTTCTCAATATCCTGTTCCAGAGCTGCTGTCCTGAATAGTTCCAAAAAAATATATCGCTTTGCTTTTGCTACAGTGAACAGGAAACAATAATAGAAGGTATGGAAGAACCTCTGAGAAAGCATTCGAGTTGCAACAGAAATATAGCCAGGCCCAGCTTGTTGCATACATAATTGCTCAATATCTTTCCTGAGCTCATCACGTTCTGCTAAACCAAGAATCTATCAATCAATCCACACACCTATGCCAAAAGAAAATAGGAAAATGGAACAAAGAACTATTCTTTAAAAAACTAGTCTGCATGAGCAGCTTTGAGAAAACAGAAGATAATGTTCCCTTCCTTCATCAAAGTGGAAGTTTGAAGTATGAGAAAATAGGCATATTCATCTTCCATTACAAGCTCTGATGGCTAGTAACATATGCCAAGAATTTCCAACATGATATCCTGCTCCCCTGAAAATGAGACCTAAACACAGTATCCAAAGGAAGCAACTTTGCTGAATACTAATATACTGCTATATCCGATTAGAACTATAGAACAGCACTCTTCTTGAAAATCATATCTATCAGAAAGAGTATAATGGAATTAGCCGAGGACTTAGGCAGCTGTTTCGTGCTCTTTTTCCCAAATCGAATAGCATACATACCAAAGGTCACCCGTGAATTTTGCAGTAGAACAATATAGTTAAAGAAATAAATATCAGCGTGCCCTTTAAAGATTATATCTACTCAAATATGTGAGAAAATAATTCTTGTTAAGTTATAACAGAATATGCATAAAAACAATGGAAATCCAGCGGACTAGCTGCTTTTTCCGTTTAATATCTTGTAGTAATGATTGCTACACCTTAGGGGCTGTTTGGAGTGCAGAAATTTTGCATGAATCAAAACAATTTCTCATGAATTCCTTTGGAATTTCTCCATTCCGAATGGGGTAGTTGAGCCTTGTGAACGAACTACTTGCACAGAGAAACCACTTTAACGAAACTTATCTGCAGGCTGACGAGTTTGTCTACTGAGAACTACTTTGATTGACATGGCAAACAAGCAGTCTGATAGAACTGATCAGTGAACAGTTAATGAATGACAATCTTGTATGTCACAGATGTGAGTACCTCGCTGGAGTTCTTCAATTCGATGAGTTAATACTTCAACAATGTCTGCTTTTTCATCCATTTCTACAGAAAAAACATAGAAAATAAGACAAATGTTCTTGAATCAACAAATGCAATTGATACCCTAATTGTTCATAAATATCAATGTTCTAAATAGCTAGTGCTAGAGCTTTTGAGACCATAAAACACAACGCTACGCACAATTAGCTGCAAAATAGGCCAATATACCACTATAGCTGTAATAGCTGACCGCTATCCTACATCTTAAGTAATTTTTCATTCTCTCACTTTTTTATATCGGGCCATGTCTAGAATATGGTTATATCTATATCAAGCTTAGAAAATGAATTATTTTCAACTAAAACAGGAATTTTATTTGATTACATGTACAAGCCCATGAACTTTTTTATTGTTGTATTGGATTACTTTTTTCAATTTTCCAATTTATTAAATCAAACAATGATTATTGTGTTCATATTTAATATAAATGGTGCTTAGTATATAATGCTTGACCCAAACTTTAATATAAATTGTGTTGGGCCTTAACCCAGTTTTGCCGTTTCACTTAACAGGCAAACTAGCTGGTATAACATTCCTAAGCTAGTTAGATTACTTAGATTTATAGCATAGAACAATATTTGGTTCTTATGAAGATGACTTTGGAGGCAAGATCCCATGGTGAAATGTAGTGCCAGGAGTTATGCGATAAGGAATTAAAGTTTTAGAGTCATGAATGACGTACAGAATTAACATCGCCAGACATCAATACAATATTTGAAGATAAAAAATAGAGGAACCAAAAAAAGATAAGTAGGAAAACAAAAAACTTAAGTAGCTATGCACAAGGAACACCTTAGAAATGTGATCACAATAACTCAGACCCAAAATCTTAAGTGATTATAAAAAAACAGCAGTTAGAAAATCTTTTAATAATTTCAACTACCGTAGTAAAGGTATTCTAGTTGTACAATTCATTATATGATAGAAGTCCATTGACAAGTCTACATTAAGATAACCTTGATGTTTCCTGCATTCAAAAAAACTTCTTTTGCCACTTGGACATGGCCAATTCTTCTGGATGAAGTAATTCAAAGAATGTTGAGCAAGATTAGAGAATTCTTATAGAAAGGTATAATAGGAATTTACCATATTGGAGACCTTCAACCCGATGGATCAGTACTTCCAAAGCATGTTGCTTTTCATCCCTGTCTGTTTAAGGTAATATAAACAAGTTAATTATATGTGAATGAGTGTAGAGTAACAGAACAAAATAACTATGTGCAAGTCATAAACCAAAGTACATGGCACTGCACATAAAACAAATAGACTGACTGCTTGATTGTAATATTTCTGGTTAATTGCCGATTATAGGACATGTCACATTAACTGGTGTAAAAGGGAACTAATAGTTGGATGGTGGAAACATTGGATAGGAAGGGACTGGATAGAAAGGGAGGGAGAAATAACTGGTGTTTTTCTGCCCGAGGATTTCAGCACTGCATATAGACTTCAGGCATGTTTGGTTGGTTACCTCATTAGCGTGCCTTGCTATGAGGCAATCCTCAATATTGATTCAGTTCATGAAGCAAGGCACAATAAGATAACAACTTCGAGGTGTGCATAAGGCTAGGCAAAACCAACAGGGTCACCAACTAAACATGCCATTCACCCGGCCATACTATAACATGAATATTAAGTTGTGGAAAGGAAGCCTTAAGTTTGAAGCACAAAAAGTACCCAGAACTTATGAATACAATTTATGAACAACTACATGTAAGAGACATCTCTAATCAAGATCTAACTATCCCTTCCACTGATCATAATAGGCCCCACTATCAATGTTCTAAAAAGCGGTACGCAGTATTCGTTTGGTCAGCCCACCAGCCCACCTTGTGACAATTATACAGTACTCGGCCTTGTAACCGGTTTCGAGGTTACCTTATATTACATTTTAGATTTATATATACACACACACTCATACTGTCATACAGCAGCAAACAAAACATCTAATGCATCAGTTTTTGTGAATATATGCTTCAAAACAAAGCTGTTGTCAATAATGACAGTTAAGAGATACAATTTCACAGCAGCAAGAGATACAATTCACTAATTCAGTACTTCAATTACAGACTAAAGAAGTAAAGAGTAAATGCAGAATGCTATACACTAATACAAAGAGCACAAAGCACAGAGACAGAAAAGAGCCAAAAAGGCCCAAAACAGATGTGGAAGGATATGCTCTGTTCTTTTTGGGCCGACCACAAGTGGACTGAGTCTAACAAAGCCCAGTTGCTAGTGTTTTTCAAATACGTCATACTTACCCCTAGTATTCGGCCTGGTATACGGTACTCAGCCCGAATATCCGCATAACCGGCCCGCTTAACCTGGTAAACCTGTTAACTAACTCATTTTGCAATATTTGACTCGGGGAGGCGACCTGGTCCTGTTATTCGACCGAATATCAGGCCTACCAGATCACTTTTAGAACATTGCTACAATTTTCATCGTCTATTATGTAGTTTACATATGTGCCGTCGGACGTCAGCACTCCATACCACTATAAGTGATATGACACACGCAATAGAACTCCCAAACTATGAGCAACAACAATGCATGCACAATGGAACCCCTTAACTATAACCAACAACGTGGCACACACAATAGAACTCCTCAGTTTTTGCAACATTTATCATAATAACTTTACCCATGCTCTCCAAAAAAAAATACAGCCATCTACCCATTTTGCACTTATGAATTGCAATTTTCTCCTACACTGACTAGACCAATCTTTCAACGAAGACATGCAATGTCCTCAGTTAAGTGCCTATACATAATAGTCTCGACACAGCATTCTCCATGGAAGAATTTTGCAAATACACCTAGAAGCAAGAGTGTAGAAACTGACAACACCATAGCAGCAGAGGAAAGGTGGAACAGAGGATACGATGACAACTAGTAACACCGAGGGGCGGATGTTACCGCGTTGTAGCTCTGCGATGCGATGAACTAATGCGGGCGTATCTACACCATTTGCTTCTTCATCCATTCTTTATTCCTCCTAAAGTTGACGAACAATTCCTCTTCCTGGACATCAACCACAATTAGGTCTAAAATATCTCTAGGTTCACCACTAAATTCAAACAGGAATCTCAAAGAAAATCAAGATATACACACATAGCGAAACAAGCAGCAATCACTACCAGATTGGTCGTGTCCAAGTCCAAAACCCAACCCAACAGATTAAATTAGAACAAAGAGAGCAAATTCACCACTAATCCAAGCACGGGAGCACGCAAGAACCGGAGTGGAATCATGCAGGAAGATTCAAAATTGATTGCCAATTAGGGAAAAGCTGGACAAATCAAGGCTAGGGCTTACCAAGAAACACAAGTCCGAATCCCAACGGGGGCCGGAGGTGTGGGAGCTCCTGGAGCTCGCGCCACCAGCCTTGGCGAGGACACCGAGGATGGTGCTTTGTGGCCAAGGAGAGAGAAGGGATTGCAGAGTTGGAAGAGGGGAGAGAGGAAAGGGAAGGAAAGAGGCAGGGGAAAGCGCAGGGAAGGAGTGCGAACTGGGAACGTGGGGAAAGACGACCTGGCGATTGGATTGGCTGCTTCCGGAAAAGGTTTTAGGGTGCTTTGGTTGAGTTTTTGGGAGCTGCTTTTGCTTTCAAAAAGTCAAAAGCCAACCAAAGGGGTGGAAACTAGAAACTGCTTTTTCAGAAGCAGCTACTTTTGGGTAGTACAATTTTGAAAACACTTTGGACCCTGCTTTTGGCTTTCTGCTTTTTGAAATGGTGAAAATAGAGAGCTGTTTCACAGTTGTTTCAAGGAAAATAGAGATAGAAAGTAAGTTTTATACTTGTTTGAACCAAACAGCTTACAGCTTTTCCACAGCCCACAACCTACAACAGCTTTTCCACAGCCCACAGCTCACAGCAGCTTTTCCAGAAGCCACAGCTCAACCAAACACACCCTTATTCATCATATACCCTCCCCTTAGATGGAAATTTAGGATTTACCCTCCTGACCCACATGTCAGTGACTTATGATGACCCCACATGTCATTGAGGTTGGAGGGTAAATCCTGAATTCTCAAAATGAAGGGAGGGTATATGATCAACTTTCCCTCCGGAGAAACTGACCAAAAACAGCTGGGCGGGCACAGCGCCGCGACAGTTTGCCTGGTACGGGGTTTGGCAACAGCCACGGAGAGGCGGAAAGAAATTCTATGGAGAGGACCTAAATCCCACCTAGAGGCCCGTCTCTCGAGCAGTAGAAAGTGTTGAGGAACCGTCGTTGGCAACCTGTCCGAGCGATTTCTCTCTTTAGAACAAGAACGAATCAATCACAGAATCGTAGAATAATAGATTGAATACACAGAGAGATAGGGAGAACCCCTGATCTTTCTTATTGCTTTCATTCATGTGTACATAATGAGTTGATATGGCTCCCTATTTATAGACTACAATGAGGTGCCCACCATGGGTCTCGGGCTGCTGGCCCAGACCCAGGTTTCTTAACACTCCCCCTTGGGCACTCATCCGACACGTTCATACCTCGTTAAAACTCCACAAAAACCCAGTGGGAAAAATTTGGAGAAAGAATACATGATACATGTTATGCCGCAATGCACGAATTGCCTCATTAAAAACCTTGGTCGAGAAACTTCAGAAAAACTCGTCAAGGGAAAAAGAGTACAATTCACCCAATTTCATTTAGTCTTAAAGACTTTATTCCTTTGGGTACTTAATCTTCATGATCAAGATTTACTAATGGGCTTGAGAGAATTCTCCCCCTAAATTATGCACTTCTCTAAGTCTCATCATTCCAATCCCTCACACGCACCCTTCAAGACTAGATGCGGGGAGTGACTTAGTAAACAAATCTACATAACTTAGTGTGCAATATTTTAATCATGTCCATCTTTTGCAATTCATAGCATTAAGGAACTTGGGGTTGATATGCTTACATAGCCCGTCTGCACTTATACAACGCAAGCTGCATTATCTTCATGGATAATTGTGGGGGTTTGCACAATGTTCATTCCACATGACTACTGGATGTGGTGAACCATTCGGCGGAGCCAAGCGCACTCTCGTGTGGCTTCATACAGTGTTATAATGTCTGAGTGGTTCGTCGAAGTAGCTACAAGGCTCTGCTTAGATGATCTCCAGGAAATTGCAGTTCCACCACACAGAAATACATAGCATATTTGCGACTTAGCGGTATGCGGGTCAGACAGGTACCCAGCATCTGCATAGCCAATCAAGTTCAGATCTTGATTCTTTCTGTAAGGTCCTTGTTTCTTTGGAGGTATCGGAAGATGTCATTTATGCCCTACCAATGCCTTTTGGTGGGCTTTGCACTGTACCTTGCTAACAGGTTCACGGCAAATGTAATATCCGGTCTAGTGCAGTTTGCTAAGTACATGAGTGTTTTCACTACACTCAAGTATGGGAATTCCGGTCCCAAGACTTCCTCCCCTCTTCCCTAGGTCGGAAAAGATCTTTTTCTTGCTGTAAAGACCTACCGATTATCGGTATTTATGAGGGAAATGCCTTCTCGAAGCTAAACCTTTCAAGCACCTTCTGAGTGTAGGTTGACTGATGTACCAAGATTCCTTCAGGGACATGCTCGAGCTGCAGGCCTAAGCAAAACTTGGTCTTGCTCAAATCTTTCATTTTGATTTCTAACTCCAAGTAGGAGCTTGCTTCTTTAATATTTTCGGCTGTCCCGATGATGTTCAGATCATCTACATACATAGAGATTATACAGAATCCATTATGGGATCGCCGTATAAATACACAATGACAGTTTTCATTATTTGTGTAGCCTTTCTTGCAGAGAAAGTCACTCAAACGATTATACCATATTTTTCCAGATTGTTTCAGTCCATATAGTGACTTTCTGAGTTTCACATTGTACAGATTTCTATTTGCTCTGTCTTGGTTCGGGAGAGGTATTCCTTCAGGGACTTTCATATAAATCTCCGAATCCAAGTTACCGTAACGGTATGCAGTCACAACATCTATCAATTTCATTTCTAAGTTCAAGTTCACTGCCATTGAGATCAAATATCTAAAAGTGATTCCACTTATGACTGGGAAGTAGATTTCTTCATAATCAACTCCAGAACGTTGAGTGAAACCTTGTGCTACCAGCCTTGCTTTGTATCTCACTACTTCGTTTCTTTCATTTCTCTTTCGAACAAATACCCACTTATGCCCAACGGGGTGTATGTGGGGAGGTGTGCGGCATACGGGCCCAAACACTTCTCTTTTGTTCAGAGATAGCAATTCAAATGCTATTGCCTTCTTCCAATCTTCTCAATCTAATCTTTTCTTACATTCAGCGAGCGATGCAGGCTCGGGATCAAGATCGATGATTGTGACAATTTTCTTTGCGAAGTAGATATCGATATTGGCTGTTGTCCTATTCAGGGACTCTCCCGTGTGCACATAATTTATAGCTATTTCTTCATGAGTTGCTTCTTCTGGAGCTTCACCTTGCGCATCGATTCTTTCAATTGCGGTGGCAAGTCTCTTTAGTTTTTCGGCTCCGATGTGTGCGCACACATCCATGCCGATGGGGATATTCAGATCCGGTATGCCCTTTTCTGAAGGTGTTATACTTGTGCTAGGTCTCAACTGGCTCCCTTCTCATTCTGGGGGACTTTAGTGATCGGCTGTGATAAGTCCTTCTTATCCTTCTTCACCAGGCGTCCCCGGTTACTAAGGATTCGAGGAACCGGAGTTCTCGTCCTCTTTTTTATTTTTCTAAGGCCTCTGGACGAGATTAGGGATACCTTCTGGTTTCTTTGGTATTTCAACCCTCTCCGGTGTAGTGCGTGCAGACACATGCGACTTAGTCACGCTCTTCAAATCACTAAAGTGATCAGGCAGTTGATTTGCTAGTTCTTACAAATCGATTGTCTTCTGAACTTCTCTATTTGCTTCACTAATGCGCGGGTCATCTGCATGGATTCCCGTGGTTTGCCATGTAATGTCTTCTGGACTTCTCTAGTGCGCGGGTCATCTGCATGGATTCCCGTGGCTTGCCACGTAATTTCCCGACATTCTTCATCAATGGGTTGATTTTCTCCCCCTAATGTTGGGAAATTTTCGGAGCTGACCCTTGCGCTAGTTGCATAGGTGGATGGGTGTTGTAGGCCGATGGTCTAAAATTGATGAGATTTGCTGCATGTAGGACTGCGTGTCCCTAACATGTAGCTGGCAAATTACAATTATGCAAGAGGGGTCGGGCAATAAATTTAATTCTCTTAATTAAAGCCTCTGCCAAACCATTCTGGGTATGGACATGCGGTACCGAGTGCTCAACTGCAATTCCCATCGCCATGCAATAATCATCAAATGCCTTTGAAGTAAATTCTCCGGTGTTGTCCATTCTGATGGACTTGATGTGATGATCAGGGAACACATTTCTGATGCGAATGATCTGCGAGATCAATTTTGCAAAGGCGTGGTTTTTTGTGGACAACAAACCCACATACGACCACTTCGAAGAAGCGTCAATGAGCACCATGTAATACTTAAATGACCCTTAGATGGGCTGAATGAGACGGTAAATGTCTTCCTGGATGCGTTCCAGGAATGCAGAGACTTCATCCTTCACTTTCAGAGTGGAGGGTCTAGTTTTAGTTTCCCGGTGGCACATGCAGGGCACACAAAATCTTCATGATTCGAAAAATTCTTCACATTAATATTATGCCCATGCAAGTTATTTATTATGTTTCTCATCATTCTAAGACCTGGGTGGTCTAATCTATCATGCTAAAGATAGAAGAGTTCAGAGCTTCTAAACACCGTCTTCAGAACAGTGTAGGCTGCAAATGCCTTAATGTTGGTATAATATAGCCCAGTTTCTAGTGAAAGAAGTTTTTCTAATATACTTTTCCGTTTCATTCTCTTCGCGCTTCATAATGAGCAGGTATTTCTTACCGTACTCTTCTTCAGTCTCAACGTGAAAACCATTTGCGCGGATATTCTTAAAACTTAGGAGAGTTCTAGTCGATTCTGGGTTCAATAAGACCTTTTCAATGAGCAAAGTTGTGCCCATTGTGGCTCTTCTCGAACCAATTATACATGTATCGCTTCTGGCGATTATCGTAAGGCTGCCAGTGCACTTACGGATCGACTGAAAATACTCAATCTCTCTTAAGATGATATGCGTTGTGCCGCTGCTAGCTGAGCACACTTACTTCATAGGGCGCTACACATGTTTTAATATAGTGTATTTTATTAACATGTATGAGAAGACAATCAACACATAAATAAAATACTCCAATATCAGAACATATCATGCTATCATAAACTGAATAAAGGAATGAATTCTTCAAATATCATCCATCCATCACGAGAAAATAGCAATTCTTAAGTACCATCCATGCAAATTCTAACATATTCTTCCACACAAAATAAATGACAATTATAGTCGAAATGCATTCAGTGCACTAGACTTCTTCTGCTATTTTCTCGGGGTTGACATTCTATTCAAGAGAAATCATGGCGTTGACTGCTTCTAGGTCGAGAGGGATTGCTGCTGTCGTGATGGTTTCAACCTCCATCGGTGCAGGCAGCTACTTAGAATTCTCCCCCTCAGCCGATGCAGAGTGGGCTTCATGCTGCCCTTGGCCATCCCGCTTTGGCTTGTTAGCCTTATTCTCACGTGGAGCATCTGATTTGCTTTTCTGGGCTGCGGCCTTACCCTTCCTTCCCCTTCTCTTCATCAAGGGTTTTCACACCTTGTAGCTCTCGGCGTTGGCTTCACAGCCAGCGGAGCTCCCAGTTGGCTAAGTGACGTAGTTCTTGCGGAGAACTTCGTCCTGAGCCTCCGCAACCTGCACCATATCAATCAATTCGGCATATTCCTTATAGCCATCATGACGATAATTGCATACGGATTGCACTGCATTGGGGTGGAAGGTGGATAGGGTTCTTTCGATCTTTTGCTCGTCTGTGATCTGCTTGCCACAGTGTTGAAGATTAGTACAAATTTTGTGCAAGGCAGAATTATACTCCCCGACCGTCTTAAAGTCGGCAAACCTCAGTCCGATCCACTCTTTGCTTGAGGAAGAATGATGTACTTTAGCCTCTCAAACCGCTTCTTGAGTGCGGTCCAGAGTCCTAGTGCGCTTTTCTCCACCATATACTCATTCTTGAGAGTGAAGCAGAGGTGGTGCCTGAGAAAATGAAGTGTCTGATCATTCTCCTCATGTTTGGGTTGAGCGTCATTCAGTCCACCAATCCCAATAGCAGCGCGGAGCTTCTTGCCTCCAAGCACAATCTCGACATCGGATGCCTACGTCAGATAGTTTTGGCTATGCTGGGCCAGCTCATCGAACTCTCAGTTCGTGATGCTAGTCATCTAAATGTATATAAGTCTACTGCTGGTAGACATGCACGGATTAATTTACTACGGGTAAATAAATGGTACAAAAGGTTCTCGCAATGTTTCAGAATTTTCCATGCATTTTCTATAAATTTTACTGCTAATTTCAGTGATTAAAAGTAATTTTCAGTAATTATAATTAACCAAAAATAGTAAATAAATACAGAAAATACATAAAATAGTAATGGCATAAATAAATAAATAAGCTTCAAATGCTAAAAATAATTCAAAATTCGGATTCCCGAGGCCCTTTTATGCTAGAGTATAAATTTTCAGCGAATTATGTAATTTCTGGGGGTTTCTACGCAAATTTTCAGTTCAGAGAAAAATTCACGCAATTTTCTGATTTATCGAGGGGTTTTCTGAAAATTCTGGACCCACTCGTAAATTTGAGGGCTTATACGTAATTTTCAGAATTACAAAGCCTTTTATGCAAGAATTCGGGACTTACATTAAGTTTTAGGGGCTCAACGGTAAATATCATGACTTCGGGGACCTTTGTGTAAAACAGCCAATGCCCCCAACCGGCCGGGCCTTTTCCTGTTTTTTTTCGTTGGCCTGTTTTGCTCCCTCCCCGGTCGGGGTTTTCTCTCTCCCGGCCCGTTATACTCTGGCCCATGAGGCCTGTCGCCCGAGCCGGCCCATTAGCCGGATGGCCTGCTTGGCCCGGTGGCCCACCCCTCCACTCAAAAGGCCGGCAAGGGGTAGGGTTTCCCCTACCCCCGGTTTTACTTGCGGCGGCGGGCGCCTGAGCGGGAAATATGCAGAGCGGTGGGCCCGGTCTACTCGGCGACGGAGCCACCGGCCGGCGAGGCGGGAGGTACAGCGTGGGGCGGCGGCATCGGCCCCATCTTCGGGCTCGGGGCGGTGGCGGTCCACAAGTCGGGCGGTCAAGCGGGCAAGGGCGGCGCCATGCACACCGGTGGTGCGGGGACAAGGCGCGAGCGCAGCTGCTGGCCGGCGTGGTGCGGCTACGGGCGGCGCGGCACGTCGGGCATCACGGCGCAAGGCGCCGGCGGCGCAACGGTTCGGGCGCCGACTGCGGGGAGAGCCAGCGGGCGGCGGCTGCCGCATGCGGGCGACAAATCCGAGGCGGCGCATAGCGGCTTCGGGCCGGCGGTGCGGCCGCTTGGGGTGACGGCGCGGGCGCGGGTCTCGAGCGGCGCGGATGGGGAAGGGGCTGGCTTCGGGCCGGCCAACAGGGAGACAACGCGGGACGTGCGCACGGGCAGAGGAGCCGTGGGCGGGCGGTGGCGCCAGTGCGGGGTGCAAGCTGCGGCTGCAGGCCGGCGGAGCGTGCACGGTCCACAGGCGGCGCATATGGAGACACAGCGGCTGCTGGTAGGCGGCTGGTGGCGCGTGTGCAGACGCAGCAGCGGCGACTGCGCCTCATGCTGGAGGTTGTGCTTGGTCAGCAGCGCGCCGGCGGCTAACCCCGATGTCTCCCCTTTTTTTCTTTTGTGCAATGATCGAACAGGGAAAGAAAACAATGCAAAATTTCTTTTCCGTGTAGTAATCGAACAGGAAACAAACCAATGCACAAATTTTCGTTTCTACGATGCAATCAACATCTACCCCATGGATCAATCTACCGATCGACATTGTGCCGGCAACTTCAGGTCTGCTCGCGGTAGATTAGGACGGATTTGCACCTAATCTACAGTGCAATCAACATCTACCCCGTTTCTCAATCTATCGATCGGCATTGTGCCGGCGACTTCAAGTCTGCTCGCGGTAGATTGGGGCGGATTTGCACCGCAGAGATTCAATCTAGAACGTGAAAGAAAATGCGAATTCAAAAGCGATCTAGAAAATCAATCTGTGCTTCAATGATTACCTCGTTCACCGGAGCGAAGTCGTGTTGATAATGTGTTGAGGAACCGTCGCTGGCGACCAGTCCGAGCGATTCCTCTGTTTAGAACAAGACGAATCAATCATAGAATCATAGAATAATATATTGAACACACAGAGAGAGATAGGGAGAACTCCTGGTCTTTCTTTATTGCTTGTGTACATAATGAGTTGATATGACTCCCTATTTATAGACTACAATGAGGTGCCCACCATGGGCCGCGGGCTGCTGGCCCAGGCCCAGGTTTCTTAACAAAAAGAAATTCATTGGGAGAGGCACTAAATCCCCATCTAGACAGGCCCATCTCTTAGATCAGGTCATCTGTTAAAAGCACCAACCTTAAAGAAGGCTTATCCTATTTTCCCTTCTCCACCAAGGATGATGCTGTGTAGTCCTCCATACATGATTCTTGTGGTGGTGACAATTGTGATGGCGGCGGAGATGGCAGGTGTCCCCAGCGAGTGAAGAAGAAAGGTGCATACCTCATCGGCGGCATGAGCTCAGCCTCCCTCCTGACCCGACAGCACGCGAGGTTGTCCTCCCCCCACCCGGTGGCACAGAGCTCATGGTCTTCATACTCTCCTGCAGTGTCTTCGTCCTCTCCCCCGGCACTCTCCACCTCTAGAACCCTAGCTCGTTAGGTCGATCTACTCTCCTCTTCGTGTGTATGGTTGTGGTATCCTCGATCTTGGTGTGCATTGGATTTTGTTTTGGTTTAGATGCATGGTCAGCTCGATCTGGGTGGATGTTGGGCTGGATTTGGGTGGATTCGGTGGATGATGTTGGGTTCGTAGCGTACTGACATGGGGAGTTTGAGGATTTAGGAATAATTGAGTGTTACTGCGTGGTGTTTCTCATTGTTCCATCCCACAACACAAAAATGGTCTACCATGTGCTCAAGAGGCTCTAGAGTGAACATGTGTAAATTTTGGAATTCCAAAACAACGAATATTCTACAGAAAATATGTGACAAGAACATACAAGTACTAATCTTGAAACAACTTCATCCTCTTCTAACTTTGTCTTCTCTAGTAAGCTGCCATTAATGGCATCTGTTCCTTTCCTATCTCCATGACCGCGAGGGGCAAGGGCGGCGGCGAGGTTGCAATGAGCGCAGCGGGGAGAGTTTGGCAGGCGCATGAGCATGGCCTTGTCACGAGGAAGCTAAAAGTGGCCTTAGCGTAGTCGAAGTCGGCCCATGGCAAGCCAGCAATGGCAGCAGGCATGATGTGGTAGTGGAACTTGTCATCGGTGGTCCTCGATGATGGAATGACATGGTAGATGACGCGGCAAGCATCAATGGACTGACATGGTGCTAATGACATGAACAACCCGTGGAGATGTGGTCTAGGGTGGCTGGTAGGTGTGCACAGAAAATGCACGATGGTGCGGCTAGCTGTCGTCGGAACTCTGGCAACCACATCGCGAGCGGAGCGGCTTCACAAGTCCGAGGTGATGCTAGGAAGCTAGAAGAGAGATCAATTTCATGGCAAAAGGAGTAGCAAAGGATATAGTATGTCCTCCTTGATTCTCTACAAGAATCATTCATGGAGGACTACACAACATCGCCCCTTGGTGGAGAAGGAAGGGAAAGAGGATAAGCCTTCTTCAAGATTGGTGCTTTTGATAGGTGGCCTGATCTGAGAGAGGGGCCTCTCTAGGTGGGATTTGGGGGCCTCTTCCATAGAATTTCTTTCCTTAAGTGGCCAAAGAGCAGATTCATTCCCCCTTATTTTTCGCTTATGGTTTATGGCTTATAGCTTCTAAATAAACAAACAGGACATCTTCTATTTTATCTTTTCGTAATGGTTTATCGGGATAGTCCTTTCGAAGCAACTTATCAGCATTTAGTTTGTTTACACAAATGCTTGTTGTTGTAGGGGTGGCCCCCACCTAAACCCAGAAGGCCTGATAGGAGGCTATAAGGCCCAGAATAGGCCATGTGTAATGACATAAATGCCCCTGAGGGGGATGATCAGCTGTAAGGGTATAATTGTAAAAGCACTCCCCATGTATATATATGGAATACAGGCCATGGGGAGAACCCAAGCCATTACTCATCTCCATCACTCTCCACTACCATCTCTCTCTCTGTTTGGTCTGTAACCACAACAGTTGGCGCCGTCCGTGGGGAGGACGGGAGTAAGCCTGCAGTTCGAAGGAGGATGGCACCGGAAAAGGCTTCGACGACGGCGGCGAAGGGAAAGAAGACAGCTGGGGCGGGGCGTCGCGTGAGCTCTAAGGCTTCGGCGTTGGCTGTCGCGGGCGCGGGTGGCGGCGTGGTCGCAGCAGTCGAGGACGTCGACGCTCGTGCCGCAACGCCATCGGCATCACAGTGACCGTACCCGCGTCGACCCGCTCGCGGGGCGCAGCGGCGGCCCCGCCTGCGCCGGCAGTAGAAGGCGCGCTACTGGCGGCCCTCAACGCGTTCCAGCGGGAGCTAGGGGACCTTTGCGGAGCTGTCCGTGACATGCAAGCGGCTCGAAGCCAGCAGGCCGCGCCAGGGGCCACGCCAGAGCCCGCGCCGGAAAGGGCAGAGCTCTTCGACAAGATGGAGGGATACGCGCGGGCTGAGGAAGATGCGCGGAGACGCAACACTTCCACCCTTGATCTTGCTCAAGCGACATGCTCGACATACGACGGGGCCGCGGGCGACGACCCTTCCAAGCAGGCCCGCAGTCGACAGCCCCGGGAGGACCCCCTGGGAGCAGCACCACCGGGGAGCCGGAAGGCTCTCCAAAGAGCAGACGCAAGCCCCGGCGTCACCAGCGCAGACCGCAAAAGGCCCGCCATACCTTCGTCATCGAAAATGCCCTTCGAGGTCGCGAAGGCGAACTCGGCCGCGATGAGCGACCCCGGGCGGAGCAGGAGCAATTCTATTACGGAAAATGGTGCGAGGTGCACGGTTATGGTAATCACTACACGAAGACGTGCGCCGCGGTTATGGAGTTGCAACGGGCGATGGCCGCACCCCGGGACTCGCCTCTTCGGCTCCCTGCCAAGGTCCAGGAGCGGCATCCGAGGGGCAGCCCCTCGCAAGCCAGGGAGGATGCACGGTGCCACGCCGTCAACATCATCACTGGAGGCTCCTTATCAGGGGCCCCCGCGGAGCAGCCGCAATCGTGGCTGCCGCCCCGCAACATCACCTTCACCGTGAATGACGCTAGGGGCGTGGAGTTCCCTCACCATGATCCCTTGGTCATCCAGGCCCACATCGCGGGCTACGACGTCAGGCGCATCCTTGTCGACGGAGGGAGCTCTGCGAACATCCTGTTCACAGGGGCCCTCGACCGTATGGGAACCCACCGAAGTCGCATGGAGCAGGCAGGAGCTCCGCTTCAGGGCATCGGAGGTCAGCCGCTGCAGGCCATAGGGCAGGTATCCCTCCCCGTCACACTCCACCAGGAGAGTAACATCCGGACCCACCATGTCATCTTCGACGTTGTGGACATCGCACACCCCTATAACGTCATATTGGGACGGCCCGCCATCAACTCCTTCGAGGCGGTCCCACACCACGCCTTCTTATGTATGAAGCTCCTGGGCCCGGAGGGTGTCATCACCGTCTTCGGCGACCAAGACCTTGCCAGGCGCATCGAAGTCGGCAGCCAGGGTCTGCATCACCCGGTGCACGCCCTACTGGACGTGCTGGGCGACGCGCCCTCCGCCCCGGGATGGACGCCCAAGCCTCGGCCCGAGGGCGAAGTCAAAAGGGTGCCGCTCCAAGCGGAGGAGCAGTTTGTGTCTATTGGTGAGGGGCTCCCCGCAGAGGTCGAGCAAGATTTGCTCCAGGTGCTTCGAAACAACACCGACATCTTTGCATGGTCACCAGAAGATATCAAGGGCGTGGACCGCGCCATAATCGAGCACCGTTTGGCGGTCCGCCCCGACGCCAAGCCGGTCAAGCAAAAGCTTCGCCGCATGTCCATGGATCGGCAGCAGACGGCCAAGGTGGAGGTGGCAAAGCTTCTTCGAGCCGGGGTCATCCGTGAGGTCCACCACCCAGAGTGGCTCGCCAACCCAGTATTGGTCAAGAAGGCTAGCGGGGCCTGGCGTATGTGCATCGATTTTACGGCACTCAACAAGGCGTGCCCAAAGGACAATTACCCTTTGCCGCGCATCGATCAATTGGTCGACGCCACCGCGGGGTGCGAGCTAATGAGTTTCTTAGATGCCTACTCCGGTTACCATCAGGTATACATGGCGGAGGATGACGAGAGCAAGACTAGCTTCATCACACCAATCGGCACCTTCTGTTTCATCAGGATGCCCTTTGGCTTGAAGAACGCGGGCGCTACCTTTACCCACCTCGTTGCCATTGCACTGGCCGCCCAGCTCGGGAGGAACGTCGAGGCTTACGTCGATGACGTGGTAGTCAAAACCCGGCAGCTCGCTTTGCATGGCCGGGACCTTCAGGAGACCTTCGACAACCTCAGGAAAGCCGGCATCAAGCTCAACCCCGACAAGTGCGTCTTCGGCGTGCAGGCAGGCAAACTCCTGGGATTCCTCGTGTCTGGGCGGGGCATCCAGGCGAACCCTGATAAGGTCGACGCTATCTTGGGTATGGAGCCGCCCAAGACGACGAGGGAAGTCCAGAGGCTGGCGGGCCGCATGGCAGCCTTGAGCCGCTTCCTATCCAGGGCGGCAGAGCGAGGTTTGCCATTTTTTAAGACACTCCGCGGGTGCGACAGATTTCGTTGGGATGGTGACTGTGCGGAGGCCTTCAACGCGCTCAAGAAACACCTGGCGAGTCTCCCCACTCTGGTCGCCCCAGCACCAGAGGCTCCCCTCCTGCTCTATCTGGCCGCCTTAGCCACAGCGGTCAGTGCCGTCCTCGTTTTAGAGGAAGACGCCGTGCAACGGCCTGCATACTTCGTCTCCGAAGCCCTTCAAGGCGCCAAGACGAGGTATACCGAGCTGGAAAAGCTTGCTTACGCGTTGGTCATGGCCTCCAGGAAGCTCCGGCATTATTTTTTGGCCCATCCAATCACAGTGCCTTCCTCATTCCCACTGGCGGAGATGCTGCACAACAAGGAATCCACAGGGCGCATCGGCAAGTGGGCTGCCGAGCTCGCCCCGTTCTCCCTGACATACGCCTCAAGGACGGCAATCAAATCTCAAGTCCTCGCCGACTTCCTCGCCGAATGGACCCCGCCGGCTCACCCTGCTCAGAAGCACGATGACCCGGTCTGGACCCTCACCGTCGATGGCGCCTACGGCGTCGCGGGCGCGGGCGTGGGCGCGGTAATTGTCACACCCGAGGGGCAGCGCCTATCGTACTCGGCGCACCTCGCGTTTCCGGCCACCAACAACACAGTGGAGTATGAAGCACTACTCTTCGGCCTGACCAAGCTCAAGGCAATCGGTGCGCGGCGAGTGCTCGTCCGCACGGACTCGCGTTTGGTGGCCGGCCATGTAGACAAGTCATATCAAGCCAAGGACCCCGAGCTGGCTAAATACCTCGCCGCCGTAAGAGCAAGGGAAAGGCATTTCTTGGGCATCATGGTCAAAGCCATCCCTCGCGCGGAAAATGAGCAGGCCGACGCTCTCGCGAAGGCGGCCAGCCAGCAGCTGCCACCCCCTGACGAGGCATTTTACGAAGTATTGCCACAGGCGGCCATCGCGCAGGACAATCGGGACGCAGCTCTTGTTCACCACGTCGCCCGGCAGGGCGACTGGCGAGAGCCCATCTTTAATTTCCTGCAGGGCATCGCCGAGCCAGAGGACCATGCCGAGCTCCAGCGTCTGCAACACCGTGCCAGATCCTTCCAGGTGTTTGAAGGGACGCTCTACAAGCAGGGAGTCTGTGCACCACTCCTGCGCTGCCTCTCCCGCGAAGAAGGAAAGAAGCTCCTCGAGGAGACCCACGCGGGGGCCTGCGGGTCCCACCTCGCGCTGAGGTCATTGGTCGGCAAAGCGTTCAGGCAAGGCTTTTACTGGCCGACTGCCATCAATGACGCCCAGGACCTCGTGCGTCGATGCCAGGGGTGCCAGTGGATGGGGCGCATCATCCGCAGGCCCCCGACGAACCTCAATCCTATCCCCCCGGTGTGGCCGCTGGCACGCTGGGGCGTCGACATAGTGGGACCGCTCCCCCGAGCCCCAGGAGACCCGCGGTTCATGGTAGTCGCCCTGGAATACTTTTCTAGGTGGCCGAAGGCGGTAGCCCTATCCAAGATAACCTCGGCGGCCATGCAGCGTTTCCTCTGGCAGAATATCATATGTCGCTTCGGCGTGCCCAGGGAACTCACCGTCGACAACGGCCTGCAGTTTGACGCCGCCCCATTCAAGGAGTTCTGCGGCGACATGGGTATCACGATTCGGTTCGCCTCGGTTGGCCACCCCCAGTCTAACGGAGCAGTCGAAAGGGCGAACGGTGCCATCTCCGCCGCCGTTAAAAAATGCCTAGTCGGGTTGCCGAAGGGCAGGTGGCCGAGCGAGCTTCACAGTGTCCTCTGGTCTCTTCGCACAACGGTAACGCGGCCGACAGGGTTCACGCCCTTCAAGCTTCTTTTCGGCGACGAGGCGGTCACGCCTGAAGAAATCAAGGCTGGATCGCGGAGGGTCCTCGTCCAAGCGCCCGATGAAGAGCGTCGCGTGTCCTTGGACCTTCTCGACGGGGCGCGATCGAGCGCAGCCCAACACGTCGAAAAGTACGCGCGGCAGACAGTACGTACTCGAGACCGGACCGTGTATCCGCGAAGGTTCAAGGCCGGGGATCTCGTCCTTAGAACGGCACTCCACGCGGAGACCGTTGGCAAGCTGGAGTCCAAGTGGGAAGGTCCATACATTGTGGCTGAAGCATTGCAGAAGGGAGCGTACCGCCTCGCCACACTGGAGGGGCAAACTCTCCGCCACACATGGAATGCGGACAAGCTGCGGCGATATTACGCCTAGAAGCGGGACAAAGGTTACAATGGCATCAGCCCCTCCTTGTACGGTGCTCGCCCGCGCAAACGGGAGTTCAATAAAGCTCGATGTTTCCAAAAGTATCATCGTCTGGCCGCAATATGTGCAGGACTATAAGTCGTAGCGTCGAGGTTCACCTCCGCACGCGAGAGTCCGCGGACTATAAATAAGACGTAGCGTTGAGCTCAGCTTCCGCACGCACCAGTCTACGGACTCTAAATAAGACGTAGCGTCGAGGTTCACCTCCGCACACGAGAGTCCGCGGACTATAAATAAGACGTAGCGTTGAGCTCAGCTTCCGCACGCACCAGTCTACAGACTCTAAATAAGACGTAGCGTCGACGTTCACCTCCGCATGCGAGAGTCCGCGGACTATAAATAAGACGTAGCGTTGAGCTCAGCTTCCGCACGCACCAGTCTACGGACTCTAAATAAGACGTAGCGTTGAGCTCAGCTTCCGCACGCGCGAGTCTACGGACTATAAATAAGACGTAGCGTTGAGCTCAGCTTCCGCACGCACCAGTCTACGGACTCTAAATAAGACGTAGCGTTGAGCTCAGCTTCCGCACGCGCGGGTCTACGGACTATAAATAAGACGTAGTGTTGAGCTCAGCTTCCGCACGCACCAGTCTACGGACTCTAAATAAGACGTAGCGTTGAGCTCAGCTTCCGCACGCGCGCATCTACGGACTATAAATAAGACGTAGCGTTGAGCTCAGCTTCCGCACGCACCAGTCTACGGACTTTAAATAAGACGTAGCGTTGACCTTAGCTTCCGCACACGCGAGTCCACGGACTATAAATAAGACGTAGCGTCGAGGTCCGCCTCCGCACGCACCAGTCCACGGACTATAAATAAGATGTAGCGTCGAGGTTCGCCTCCGCACGCGACAGTCTACGGACTATAAATCAGGCGTCGTCGGCCCAAAACACAACTCACAGCATTAAGAATAAATGGGGCATCGTCCCATTGCAAAAATATGAGGTCAAATGATTACAGGTATGGGCGCGCAAGCGCGAACCCCCCTCCGCCTGACATAATCAATGCTTCAGTCTTCGCGCGTTTCGGCTGAGGAGCCGAGGGCGATTCCTCCAAGACGTTAGCGGCCGCAGCTCCTACTCCACCTTCGGTCTCCGCCGCGCCAGACGTGTCCCTGGTGGTAGCAGCACCAACGGCTACGACCCTCTCGTCAGGCGTAACGTTCCTTTCCGGGTTGACGGGCTCTGGCCTAGTGAAGGCCGCGCCCGTACGTTCAGCAGCGTCTCTGGATAGTACGGCCGGCGGAATCAAGGCGGCGCACCCCGCCGAACTGGCCCGGCCGGGCGCGTCACCGGTCGAGCGTCCTGCCCCAGCAGCACCAGCTGCCGAGGCGGCTGGCAGGCTGAGTATGGCAGCATCGGAGCGAGCCCGACGCCGCGAAGACGAGGCGTCTGCGCGGCCGCCACCGCCATGATGACCCGAAGTCCCCGCGGGAATCTCCGTTGGCATCGGGCATTCCGGCACAGCGATACCCAAACCTTCGCATGTGCGGTTCACCCGCCCTGCCTTCGCCGTTTGGGTCGCGGCCTCGCGTAGCTTGTGCTCCTCAAGTGTGTATGGGCCGAGGAATACCTCAGTTGCGCGCTCCGCGTCTTCTAGCCGAGCCACTGCACAAGAGACAGTAGGGCGATCACGTGAGAACAAGTGCGGATACGTCAAGAGATGCCTGCGGCACTCTAGACAACTTACAAGGGGCGGAGGGCGGAAGCAGGCGGGACACAGGCGGGCAGATCCCGTCCGCTCGGTCATCGCCCCGGCCCGTGTATCTCCACCGGGAAGACAGCGGCGCCACCCCGTACATCGTAAACTCTTCGGCCAGGTCGCGCATGCTTAGCCGACGGGCGACGCCGACAAGTCTCCAGAGTCTCTGCGCGTCGTCAGCCTCCGGCTTCACGCTTGGCGAAGTATTGAACGAGATGGGCCCGCCTCGGCATAGCAGGCCACTCGGGCTGGTCACGTGGTAATAAAACCACCACCGCGTCCAGTCGGACTCCCACTTCCCCAGGGCGACCGGCGCGGGGAACAGCGTCGTGCAAGACGATCGCAGCACTAAGTCCACACTGCCAAAATTGGAAATAGCTCCATCTCCAGCCTTCTTGGTGCGGCAGCAGGCGTCGTGCAGGGTGGCGAACAGGCTCACGCTGGGACGCCGGCCTTCCGTCCGCGTCGCCCAGGAGAAGACAGCCAGACGAACTATGGCGCTCGGCGCCAGCTGCGCTAACTCCAACCCATAGGCCCGCAAGACTTCGCCCACAAACATCTTTGAGGGCATGCGAAGGCCGGTGTCAAAGAACGTGACGAAAACGATCGTCTCTGTCTCCCGGGGCTTCGGCTCCGTTTCGTTGCGACGGGGTAGGCGAGCCCCATCCCGATCCTCGATCTTCCCGTCACGAACAAGCCGCTGCAGCGTCTCCTCGGTCACGCGGCTCTTTCCCAACACGCGGGAACACCGGCCCCCCAAGTACTCCATGGCGTCCCATCGCCTATCGGCATGCGAGCGCCCCCGCAGCACCATCTTGTAATCCCCAGAAGGGAAGGGCAATTTGTCCCAACTAGACGAGGAGCCACCGCTGGGAGGGCGAGGCGCATCGCCATGGCTGGCCATTGTCTCCTAAAGGCAGGCTAAAAGAAACCAAGGCAGGCAGTCGCGCTACTACCGGCACGGAGTAACCCAGAACTAAGCAGCAAGCGGGACAAAAGTGCTCCCATCCCGGTGAGGGCACCTTATAAAGCCCGCTCGCCTCCTCCACGGCCATAAGGCGCAGTTAGGCCAGAACCCCAGCGGTTCGAATACGCACGATCTGGAAAGAAGAACCGTCGGTACCTGGAGGGGCGTGCCGGGTAGGTGGCCAGGCAGCGCACAACCCCAGCACGCGCTCGACACGCGTCCCGCCTCCCTGGGGAAGCAGCGAGCAGTTGCGAGCACGCAACCGCTCACATCCCACGACGCGCCAGTCGCAAGCCGCCCCGTGCCCTACCCACGCGGAAGCAGACTGCATAACGCGACAGCCTGCCCTCTGACAGGTCAGGCGTCGGCGCGATTCCAGCCATCATTTAAAGCGCACTATCAAGCCGCGAGGCCGTGGCAGCTGCGAAACGCGGGAAAGCCGCCTTCACAACACCCGCCTTCACCACCGCATCGCCCACGGTTCCGGCCCCACCCCCAACATGGACTCCGGAGCCAAGAAGTTTAAACCCCGCCCCGACAGCCCCAGCTACGCCCGCGGCTCCGCTGCCACCCGTGGCGCCAGCTCCGCTGCCACCCGTGGCGCCAGCTCCGCTGCCACCCGTTCGAAGGGTAGGGGACGGAGCGCGCGCGTCTACTTCGGCTAGGCGCCAGCTCCACTGCCACCCGTTCGAAGGGTAGGGGATGGAGCGCGCGCGTCTACTTTGGCTAGGCGCCAGCACCGCTACCACCCGTTCGAAGGGTAGGGGACGGAGCGCGCGCGTCTACTTCGGCTAGGCGCCAGCTCCGCTGCCACCCGTTCGAAGGGTAGGGGACGGAGCGCGCGCGTCTACTTCGGCTAGGCGCCAGCTCCGCTGCCACCCGTTCGAAGGGTAGGGGACGGAGCGCGCGCATCTACTTCGGCTAGGCGCCAGCACCGCTGCCACCCGTTCGAAGGGTAGAGGACGGAGCGCGCGCGTCTACTTCGGCTAGGCGCCAGCTCCGCTGCCACCCGTTCGAAGGGTAGGGGACGGAGCGCGCGCATCTACTTCGGCTAGGCGCCAGCACCGCTGCCACCCGTTCGAAGGGTAGGGGACGGAGGGCGCGCGTCTACTTCGGCTAGGCGCCAACTCCGCTGCCACCCGTTCGAAGGGTAGGGGACGGAGGGCGCGCGTCTACTTCGGCTAGGCGCCAGCTCTGCTACCACCCGTTGGAAGGGTTGGGGACGGAGCGCGCGTGTCTACTTCGGCTAGGCGCCAGCTCCGCTGCCATTCGTTCGAAGGGTGGGGGACGGAGCGCGCGCGTCTACTTCGGCCACGACTGCAGCCCCTGGTCAAGTTCAGAAAAATTCGCAGGCCGCAGGGACGGAGGGGGCCAAAGGACTCGGCAACATGGCTTCGGCCCTGTGAAGCCCTTCTCCATGAGAGGCTCCTGTTGTAGGGGTGGCCCCACCTAAACCCAGCAGGCCTGATAGGAGGCTATAAGGCCCAGAATAGGCCATGTGTAATGACATAAATGCCCCTGAGGGGGATGATCAGCTGTAAGGGTATAATTGTAAAAGCACTCCCCATGTATATATATGGAATACAGGCCATGGGGAGAACCCAAGCCATTACTCATCTCTATCACTCTCCACTACCATCTCTCTCTCTGTTTGGTCTGTAACCACAACACTCGTGCTATTACCAAAAGCCATCCATCGCAGTCATAAGCCATCAGTCATAGTTGGAAAGAACACGCCCTCAAATTTTAAAATGGGTAGTATTTTACATAAATCCCACAATAAATACATTATTTCCAACATTGATCTTAAAAAACTTTCCAAGTTTCAAACATGAACTTATTATTATATTTATTTTAGTCAAAAATAAAAATCATTTTTCAAAGAAAGCTAATCTCCAGGCGACCGTTAGGAAGATGCACCTGCTCTTGCCGTTTGTATGGTATGATGTCCTAACACGCTTTTAATCTTATACTGGCATCACCCGTACCCTGCCATCGCTAATAGTGGGCCTAATCGGGGCTACTGTTCATATTCCCTAGACTGGGCTCAAATATGTCACTGCCGCCTCACACTTCTTAGCATGCGTGCCATGCTACCAAACCCTAGCCCCTAGCTATTTAAGGCCCCACCGCTCTTGACTTTCGCACCCGATGGGGATGTCACCACCTCAAACCCTAGATCAAGAGCTCCAATGCCACCACGACCATTGATGTCTTCTATGAGCTCTTCGTTGCCATCCACTACCACCATTGGTGAGCCCTTGCCTTCTTGATAGCCACCGACGAGGCCGTCTTGTCCTCCTCTTCCTTGTTGTCTGTGTGGATTCAACCAGGGCCACCATAAATACCGACCTCACCGAGATCCAAGCCATCATTGCCGCTTCTTCCTCGCCACGGTTTCTCTAGTGACCATCGATTCCCATGCGTCCTCGTCCAGATCAGCTGCTTTAGATCTACTCCTACTCCATTTTTCATCATCACAGTCGTCTTGCTGGAGTGCACCATTGCTTCACTACATCGTGCCCTAGTCAGAGCCATCTTCACAACACCAACCCTGTCATCTGTCGCCACGTGGATGTCACATCAGCGTCACCCACCATGTTAGCTACCATCAATCCTAAACCCTAGATTGATTCCACCGTCGACCCAATCCATTATAGACTAAGCCACTGGCATGTGGGCCCCATATGTCAGCAACTATTCCATAGACCCGATCCATCGTGAACCCTAAATCCTAGCCCGTAGACTCATCCAATGGATCGTGGACCTCTAGTCCCACTTTGTCAACCTCTGTACCCTCTCTCCTCTATTATTTTCCCAATTTTTCTAACCTGACCCACTTCCAGAAGCCCGTTCTTGCTGATATGACCTTTGATTAAGCTCTTTTTTGTTTGTGAATTCCCCTAAAAACAAGCCCTACCTTTCAATAATTTTTATTTATTTTTTTTGCATTTGTTTGTTAGTATTCTTTGTATTTATTTATATTTTCTCTCGTTTTGTGTAGATGTCAATGCATCGAGAGCTTTCAGAGGAGAAGGAAGAAGAGCTAGTTCAGGATCACAACTTTTTCAAAGCAAGCTGTTCTTTGATCATATTGCACCCACTTTATAAATTATTTTATGATTCAAATTACCATGCATTGCTATGTTGCTATTAATGTTAAATTACTTGGGAAATAGCTATGAACTCTATTTGTCATTTGTTCACCTTGTTCACTTGTATGCCATAATTCAATGTCTCCCTGGGATGGTTTAATGCTAGTTGGTCAATAATTGTATAACGAACATGGATTGGTCTAGTGGTGCTTAGCCATGCTAGGTTATTGATATCATTTTGGAATAACCAATTGCACTTGACTAATGATATATGGAATTGCTTTGTGAATACAGAGTACATAGTGTGTTATCTTTGATGGCATATGTTGCACCTTAAAATCAACTGGTAGATAAATGAGTTAGACTAAGACGATGAAAAGTACTATGCGATCATGTTTGTATGCACCAAAAGTGTGATCTCCATGTAGATTAGTGAAATTGGGTAGTCTCGCCATGGTTAATTAAGGACTTTACATTATACACCATTAAACTGAGCCCCATCGTACAACTACATGCTCTATAGGAAGGGCCTAGCTTAGTAAGTTGCCAAGTTCCGATGTTGATATGTTAGGTTGTAGGTTAGTGTTAGACCATGTGGTGATTGTGGATTTATTAATGATGATTAATTGACTTTTGGGTTGCATGGAAATTTGCATATGGGAAGTTTCGGTCGATGATCCTTAATAGAACTAGAATTGACAGACTACAATTACGGCAATACGAGCACCACGACTACAGAAGAACGACCACATCTAGTTTCGAGCATACCAGACTTTGACCACATCTGGTTTCGATCACGGCAGACTTTGAAAAAGTCAGACTTTAACCATGCTAGACTTTGACCATGTCCGGTTTTGATCATGGTAGACTTTGACCACATCAGACTTCGATCATGTTCGATTTCGATCATGTCCAGCTTCGACCATGATATTTCAACCATGGAACATCGACTATGACAGAACAACCATATCTGGTCGAAGATGGTAAGTAACAGTGAATCAGTCATAGCTACAATGCTTTTTGATGGTCATAACTATAGTAACCGGTAGATAGTCGTAGACTTTACAGGTCCATACTCGATAGTCGTAGACTTTACTGGTCGGTACACGATAGTCGTAGACTTTACTTGTTAGTACTCGTTAGTTGAAGACGTTGTGATCGGTAGTTATAGACTTTGCGGTGTGCTATTGTTGTCTTAGGCTTTTCGATCGGTTATTGTAGACCTCACAATCAGTAATCGAAGGCTTTGCGATCAGTTGCTGTGGCTTCACGATCAATACTCGTAGACTTAATGATCAGTTCGAGTGCTTTAATTCTTGCTATCTTTAAGTACTTCGAGTACTTGTGTTAGGCCAGCGGTATGACTGGCTGGTGCATGGTAGTCGGAAGGACTCGGTACTTGGTAGCCGGAAGAACTTGGTACTCGGTAATTGAAAGGACTCAGTACTCGATAGTCATGATTTTCGTGATCATGGTCAACGATCGGTTATCGAAGACTTGTGGTATGTGATCGGTACTTATGGATGGTAGTCTATGTGGTACTTGGTGATCAATGGTGCAACAAATGGTTAGAGATCGATAGTCGTAGACTTAGCGATCTGATGCTTTAGTCGTAGCGATCGATACTCAGTAGTTGTTAATCGGTGGTTCTATGGTCAGTAGCGATACTTGTTACTCCCGAGTATTTTGAGTGGAGCGATGGTAATTCCTGAGTACTTATTGTTTTCAAGTACATGTTGAGCTAGCAGTCGTAATAAGTGATCTAAAGTTGGTGATTTCTACACTGCAACAAGTCCAACTTCTGCAGCAGGGCCATGTAGTTGATATGAGGCAAAGAGAACTCGCTCCCGATCACTACACTGCAACAAGTCCAACTTCTTGCCGATGCCTCGAAGCCACTCGTCAGCATCCATAGGCTCGGAGCTGCTCGAAAAGGTTGTTGGGCGCATCCTCATGAACTCTGACAGACGGGACTGAGGTGCCTAAGCTGGCTGCGGTTGATGGACAGGTGGTGCAGGGTTGGCAACGGTCTGGACCAGCAGCTGGATTAGTTGATTTTGATTGGCCAACATTTGAGTCCAGTCGGGTCCGTTGGCTGGCAGGGGTGGCGGGGTAGCCTGTCTTTCTTGCGTCCCATTGAGGCTGCCGTTGCTGTTTCTCCTTATGCTCACCATCTGTTTGTTGCCTCCAAGATTTAGAAGAGAAAAGAGAGAGATTACCGGGGGTTCTACTTGTTCCATCCCACACACAAAGACAAGCAAATAAGGCAGCTTTTTCAAAAACCATAAAACTCTTTCTTTATTAATTTATTTCATCCTGATTATTTTTGTGGCTGTTGACAAGGGATACTTAGCTCACAAATGCGTTCTAACATAGCCTAAGGCCTAACTCTAAATAATATCCTACTGGGCTGGCTTGAACTGAGCTAAATAATGCTTCTTGATGCCGGTACGACGCCTCTTTGGTGCAGACTCAACGTTGTCCCTGCTGACTGTGGAAGCACAATCTTCTGCCCCTCGGAGCATGGCTAGCTCCTCTTCTGCCCTCCGGAGCTTATAGGCGGTGTAGCTCAACTCATCCAAAGCCATCTCATAAGCTCCATCCAAAGCCTGGGTAAGCTCCACCTGCTGCTTAAGCCGGGGGTCATCCTCGGAAATGCTGCGTGAACTCGCCAGGTATCTGCGGGGATAGTACTGGAATGCGGTGCCTTTGAGCTCTGGTGCATAAATCTCCCTCAATCGTCGAATAGCTTCCGGAGCGGCATCCTGGATACCGGTAAGGAAGATGTCTCGCCTTTGTGGGGCATCGAAGATGTGGAAGGTAGCTGAATCTCCCACGTTGGCGTAAATCTGAACCTCCACACGCCAGTACTCTTGTTCTCCAATGGTCTGCTGATACTCTTGATAAACTGGGCGGCCTTGGAAGCCTATCTCTTGCAGAAGACTCTGAAGGCACGAGGTTAAGTGTCTGGCTTGGGTACCAATGGTGACTTGCGTAGGGGTCTCGAACATCTACAATTTTGAAGAAGGAAAGATGTTAGAAAGCGAGTGGAAGGAAGTTGAGTAAGGAAAAAGAATATACAAGATTTCACAAGATTTTCCAAAAATTATTTTAAAGTAGTTATGTCCTTAATGGTTTCCATTCTATTCTACCTATGGTCGCGTCTTGGAGTCATCGCGGCTCTGATACCACCTTTGTCGGATCTCAGAGTAACGACTCCGAAACCCTCTGTGTAAATCGCACTAGTCCAGGAACAGCTAGTGCACACAGCAAAACAAAGATAATATCGAACGCGAATGACCAAATATATTAAGCAAATGAGTACGACCTTATGGCCAAGTCTTACATTGATAAATCAAATAAAAGGGAAATTAAGAGCGAAAATAAAATGATAACTGGTGAAGCCCAACTGCCTGCCCACAGGCAGACGACTGCAAGACACGTCCTACTCGTCCTGGTCCTCACCGTAGTCGTAGACATCCTCCTCTGTTATGATATAGCAAGGTGAGTACAAACTTGTACTCCGCAAGTCACACGGAAAATGTAACATAATGATAAGGGCCACAAAGGAAGGCATAAAGGGTTATTTATGCATAAAACAGCATTTGAGGAAATACGATAAATAGATTAAAAATGCTGAATTTAATACAATAAATAAAAATAATATAATAATCAAAAATTCATACCGTTAGTGCAGGCTCCGACCATACACCAATCTAACCACCGGAATCCCTCCCGGACCATCTTCTCCAAAAACGTCTCGTATGGAATCCATCCATCCACACGTTTTCATACACTCATGGATTCCATCCATCCATAAGGTTTTCGAAAACATTTTGTAAAACAAAGTCTAATCCGTGAAAAACTCTTGCTTAAAATGCCCGTGACCGTGGGCACGGCTATCCAGGATATATTATACACTCTGCAGAGGTTGTACAACTTTACCCACAAGATATGATGTCCTCATAATGTCGGCCAATACACGCTTCCTTAGGCGTGCGACTGAGTAATCATAACAAGGCCTTTACAATGCGAAGCCGTTAACCTGGCCAAGCCAACTCTAAGGTTTCACCCCAGTAAGGAATCCACCAGACCGGGACCCCCTCTTGAGCCTAGGTGAGACTTCTCATGGCTACAACCACACTCACCTAAGTGGGACTTCGCATGGCACCAACCACGCCCACTTTCAACCTACGACTTGACTCAGATTGGGACTCCGCAAATTATTCAGCCAGGGCTATCCCATACCAGCCATGTGGTAGTATGCTAGGGCTTAGCAACAGTAGCTCAAAGACCGGTCCTTAATTGACTTAGGCTCAACCATGTACCCCTTTGCACGATAGTCAACTTCTGCGGCTACAACCAACAGAGCATGCCTGCACCCACCCTCTAACCATTAACCTAAGTCTAAACCAGATTTCATATTTTATTTTGAAATAGTTTTGTAATCCTTCTTGACTCTCCGAAGTCAAGAATACTTTCCAGAAACTTGTCATTTTATGTGAAAAAGGGTCCCAAACCTAGGTTATATCTATGCAGGGCTAAGCATTTGCTAATAAAATTTCTCTAGCCATTCTAGTGAAATAATAAGAGTTTTTCTCTAGGGTTACAAGGTACCAAGGAATTCAACATCTACAGGATAAATCTAAAGTAGGTAATAACTAGAATTAAAACTGAATTTAAAATACATGGAATAAAATTAAGCCTGCAATGTAAGTTAAAACAAAATAATTTTATTTGCAAACTGGGTACAACATGGTCAAGGAGTGTGACTTGCCTTGCTCCTTGAATTGGTGAGATTCGTCGTCGGGAAAACCTTTAGAATCGTCATAGTCTACACGTGAAAATAACCCACTAAACTCACAATAAAATCAAATTAAATTCAAACAAACTCCAAAATTCAAATTGAGGCCAAGAATGGGTAGAGGGGAATTTTTGATGAATTTATCAATTTGAATGGGCTAAATCGGAGTTAGAACGAAGAAGAACGGGCTCCAGGATGTTTAAATTCAGGGCAAAAAGAATAAAAGGAATTTTTGGAATTATTTTTGTAAAGGAAATTGAGAATTATGACGTCATCGCTAAATTTAATTTCGGCTGAATTAATTTTATACATGAAATTCGGGTTAATGACGCCATGTTGGCGTCATCCTGGTGTTGGGCCAGCTGACAAGTGGGCCTTGGTCCACGGACCAAGTCCACGGGAGGGGGTGGTGGCCGAGGTGGCAGGGGAGCCGGGTGGCGCTGACGGGGCGGTCTGGCGCGCAGGTAGCGCCGACGTGGCGCCGCGTGGCGGCCACGTAGGCCCGGTGGCATTACCGACCGGAGGCGCACGGGAGCGGCGCACTCGCCGGCGAACGGTGGCGTGGCGGCAGCCGGCGACGATCTGAACAGAAAGTGAAGCGCACGGGGAGCGTGTGGGTACCTGCGGTGAAGCTCGGCGACAACGGAGGCGGTCGGCACCGAGGGAGAGGCGGCGGAGGTGGTCGGGTTCCGGCGGACGGGGCTCACCGACGGCGCTCGGGTACGGGGGAAGGGTGGAGGGGACTCGGCGTGGCGCGTCGAAGCTCGGGGTGCCCTCCTTCGCCGGCAATTGCTCGCCGGAGGAGACGTCGGTGCCGTGGGGCGAAGGCGCACGGGGGCAAGGGCACTGGGGCCGGGGAAGTGGAATTGGGAGGTGGAGCGGGGTGGAGTGGGAGATGGCGGTGCTCGAGAGGGGCTTTTATAGGGTCGAGGGGGTAGGGGCACGGCGGAATTGCTCGCTGGAGTTTCTGGGAGGTGGGCGGCGGTTGCAACGTAGAGGGCCGAGTGGCGCGTGGGAGGTGGGCGTCATGCGCGCGAAAAGAGGGGGAGACGGGTGCGGTGGCTTGCAGCGCACGAGGGAGGGGGCGGCGTGCAGGCGAGAAAAGGGGAGGAGGCTGGATAGGGCGGAGTCGGCCAACGGCCATGGCGGCGGCACCTGCGCAAAGGGGTGAAGGTCGGGGATGACAGGTGGGGCCCGAGGGCAGAGAGAGGGAGAGAGGGGTAGTGTGGACGGCTGGGGTTGCGCCACGGGACGGGGAGCGGATCGAACGGCCGGATGGGGGTGAGGGCGGTTAAGTGAACGGGGGCGGCCGAGATGGGCCGGGGCGGTTGCGGGCAGATCTGGCCCGTACACTTGTCGGACGGGGAGATGGTGAAGGCGGGATGGCGGTGGCGACGTGGATGGCATCTAGCATCCACATGTCGGCCAGAGGGAGGGGAGTTTTATTATTTTTGTTTTGTTTTTCTGAAAACCCGAATAAAGATATTTAGGCTTAGAAAATAGCAGAAAACTCCAATAAATCCTGAAAAATCCTATAAGTCTAGAAAAATGCAAGGAACTCAAATAAAATAATTTAAACTTATTTTGATCACTATTTCTCCCAATCTTAATATCTTTTTAAACAAGGTAAAAACAAAAGAAGGATTTAAAATTCTAGAAAAATAAAATTAAATAAAAAAGAAAATTTGGGATGTCACATAGTTCTGGAGACTTCAACACGAAAGTTGATGGTGCACGATGAAGATACAGGAGGTGTTGTTCTGGAGGCTTCGTCACGTAATGAGTTAGGAGTTGTGGATGGAGTGCATAACTTGGGAGAGGTAGAGTTTGGTTAAAACCTGTGTTTGGAAGGGTTTTGGGTCCCTTGATTTTCGAAGAGATATGATTGCATGTCCAGGTTGTTAATGACATGGTTTGAGATGTTCGTGTTTGAGGCAAACACCGTTTAGGGCTCAAGCATATAAAAGCAGGTAGAGACTATGGGTTTTAGTAGGGGCTTTGCGAAACTTTTTATGCTAGAGTTTTAGGGGTGCCGTAAGGGCACTTTGTAGCCACAGAACATGATCCAAAAATAATAGATCAGATCTATTCCAAAAAAAGTTAGTTGGTGTCAGTGACATGTTTTCTGAGCATCATTTTGTTGTGTCTTTGGATGTGTGCTAACACATCACGATCTTGCATGTCATGAGCTCGGTGTCTTTAGTTGTCAGCTCAATCCAACCAAGCAGAGTGCAGTGTTGTCTTCGGCGTGTTCTCGTTTGAGTAGTTGAAGCATTCGAGTGGTGAATCTTTTGAGCAGAAAGAGATGTTGATCTAAATGCTCAAGCTCATAACCTATTATTTCAAGGAATCTCTCGCAAAGAATTTGATCGTATAGCTCATTTTAATTCTGCGCGCTTAGTTTAGAAAACTCTTTGTGATTACCATGAAGGAACGACTAAGATCAAGAAAGTATATAAAAATCTGTATCAAAAAGAGTATTCTAATTTTGCTATAAAGCCTGTTGAATCTATGGATGATCTTTTTGCTCGGTCTGAGAAAATCTTGAGTGATTTGCATGGTGTTAATGTACTTCTGTAGATGAAGATAATGCAACTAAAATTTTGAGATCTTTAGGTTCTGAGTGGCTAAGGGATGTCACGACTATTAATCAAATTGTCGATCCAGATACTTTAACCATGAATGATCTTTACTCTAGATTGAAAACCTATGAGATGAAAGCCTTACCATCTAAGACTGATAAATCTTCATCTTTAGCACTTGCGACTAACCTCGTGTAGGTCGTTCCGTCGAGTGCATTATCTTGTGCATCCTTATCTAATTTGTCTTCTTTTTCAAGGAACAATTCAAGTAGCTCTCTGAAGATGACTTGGTGTTGATCTCCTCACGTGCAAACTAGGTACTTAACAACATAAGGATGAGGAAGCAAGGATGCGCTTTAGGTTCGATCAGATGCTTTGAGTGTGGCGAGCCAGGCTACATTAAGATGGATTGCTTCAAGCTCAAGGGGAAGGAGATCAACAAAGACAAGAATTATCGTTGTTAGACATCCAAGAACATCAACATCAAGGGTGGAAATTTCTACCGCAAGATTGTTGAACATATCATATCGGCCCTTGAACGTCTTGATTTGAGTGATGCAGAATATGAGAGTTGCGATGACTTTGACCACGATAACGATGAGACTAAAGGTAAGAAAAGAAGAACGTCGGCTTCACGGGTATGTGCTTCATGACAAACAACTACAATGATTCCGATGAGGTAAGACCGTCATATGGTAAGCTTGAAGAGGATCGAGCTAAACTTGCTATTGAATTGAAAAAGACCAAAAAAGAAATTGAAATAAAATAATCTTGTTGTTGAAAATCTTAAGTTAGAAATTGCTAGGCTAAGAGCTTTGGTTCCAGATGATGATTCATATTCTTCATGCACTAACTTGTTCATTGAGCTTGATAATGTTAGATCTATTCATACAAGTAACATAGATAAATTTGATTCTCTTAATACAGAACATGAGAAACTGCATGCTTGCTTTGCTCTTTGTATAACTATCTATGCTTATGTTGTAAATGGTTTGATTGTTACCAAGAAGAATTTGAAAAATATGAAAGTTGCACTTGTCGTTAGTTCGCTAGTTTAATCTTTCTTTACTAAGAACCTAAGTCTAGTGAACCCTCTCTATGTAAAATATCTGAATTACTTGAAGCTAGACTTAATTCATATTATGAATCAATTCAACAAATGCTTTATCATGAAACACTTGCTCTAATTGTCCTAAGCTTAACACAGATGAAGAATTAAGTCTTAACTAGACAACTTAATGATTTTATTAAAAAAAAAGATTGGCTCAGTCTAGTGCTTTTAAGAATTTAGTGAATGAACCTAGTAAAAGCACAACTTGTCCTGCTTTGGCTAAACAAAATAAGAATCTTAAGAACACTTTAGAGAGATTTTTTTGGTAAGAAAAATTTAAACATGATTCTAGATCAATAAAAAATAAGTGTGGAAAAATATGGTCTAGAATTTAATTTTGTTGAACATGCAAGAATAATTCTCCTAAGATTGTTAAGCTTCTTGAACCAATAAAGATTGTAGTAAACTCTGAGCCAAAACCAATTGTTTTTAAATCTACTGGTATAGCAAAGGACCCCTTTACCAAAGTGGGTGTTGTGAAGTCAACAATATGACTTCTCATCAAGTCAAGTATCAATGCACTCATTGTGGTAGAGATGGTCATGTGGTTCAATTTTGCTTTCAAAAAGCTAAGAAAGAAAAGAGAGATAGGCTAAGAAAGCATTCTCAAGTGGAGACTGTGCAAACTCCCAACTATCACTTTACTCCCTCTAACAAATTGTCTGTAGGTCCTCACTTTGCTCTTTCTAATCAATTGTCTGCAGGCTCAGGTTCAGGAGTTGTTGCTATAGGACCAGTCAGACCGGCTTTCTCCCATGGTCGGAAGTGCTTGCTACTCAGTCAGACCGGTTGAAGGTTAGACCAGTCAGACCAGCTTTACGCAGGAGGTCTGATTGTTTTTAACAGCATTTTCCACTTGGTTAGACCGGTTAGGGGTTAGACCAGCTTTACCTAAGCAGTTGGATCATTTTTGACAAGTGATGTCCATGCGATCCGACTGATTGGTAGTTAGACCAGCTCTACTAAGGAGGTCAGACCGCCTCGTGGTTGAACAAGCTTCTCAACGACCATCTGGTCGAAATTTGCCATGTGCTAATACTTCACTTAAATCTTTATCAGTGTCTGCTGTTGCTTCAGTTCGTTGTGTGTCACAACACTGGATTCCTATGTCTTATTTCATTAACCCTAGTACTATGAGACCGACATTTTCTATGATATAATGCCAGCTAACGTGGGATGTAGAACATGTGCTTGAGTGGGTTCCAGTCTTTTATATCATTGCCTGACTGGAATATTTGATGGTTCTTCACCTCATTTGATGGCTTCTAAGAGTTATCACCTTCTGATTAGACCATATGCAAAAGGTGATATTGTCCTATAAGTGGTCCTTAAGTTCCTTTCTCAGATCACTCGTTTTGACTCCTAACTGCTTGATTCTTCTCTTTGGGCTTGATTGAGAAGTGAGTTAGGTGTGTTGCTTTCTTTGGGGTTATTTTGTGGGGCAGCTTGTTGGTTAAAAAATTTGGAAGCTTTATTTATTATACTTATCAAATAATAAATCAAGTCCAAGCCTTGGAATCAAATGAGTAGAAGAGCTTTCTTTGTCATATTTACTCATATGCTATGTAGCTTTAATCATGATTGGTAGTAATCAATTTGCTATAGTTGAACTAAAATGTGATATGGCTGAAAATTTTGACTAGATTGATTGTTAAATAGCACCTTGTGATGTTCATCGAAAAGGATTAGCTTGATTGTGAGTCTTCTTTTAAATATTGGTCATGTGGCTCGTATGTTTCATATTGCAATCTTTTTGGGTTCACTCAGTCAGGAAGGGCTGTAAACGAGCCGAGCTCGAATACGCTTGGCCTTACAGGCTCGAGATCGGTAGAAGCTCAAGCCGAGCTCAAGCCAAGCTCGAGTTGGGGTCTGAACCTGGACCTGGGCTCAAGCTCGGCTCGACCTAAGCTTGGGTAGGCTCGAGCTCAGCTCGTTGAAGCTCGATAATAATTAAAATAATTTATTATGCACTAATTTTCAATAATAAGAAAAGTTTGAGTTCGAGCTTGGCTCGAGTAAGCTTGACAACAGTCAAAATAATTCAAACATACATTAATTTTCAATAATAAGAAAGACTCGAGCTCGATTTTGGCTCGAGTAAGCTTGGTACGAGTTAATATGTATCACTATTTAAGATCGAATCGAGGCTCGCAAACTATTCGAGCTCGGCTTGGTGAAGCTCACGAGCTCGAGATCAAGCTCGAGATTGGCTCGTTTAAAGTTCGAGCCCAGCTCGAATCGATCCTAGAATGAGCTGAACTCGAGTAGCTCGCGAGCTTTGAGCTTTTTTTACAGCCTTATAGTTAGGCATGTTATTGAAAAGAAAAAATGGTGAGAAAGAGACAAGTTGAAAAGATGTATGCTTCAAGCATACCATGGTTAAACAAAAAGCACAAAAAGTGCACAAATAAAAAGAAATATGTTTCAAGCATGCTATCATTTAGAAGAAGTTTGCTACAAATATGTCATCATGAAAAGAAGTATGCTACAAGCATGCCATATGCTTAAGAATTGAGTATGGAGCAATAGGTTGCTATATAAGACTGCTTGCTCGTCTAGATTTAAAGGTTGCTTCATTTTTAGGCTTTGACTTTTCATTGTGATATCCCATTGTGCTCTTTATAGATCGATTTGGTTAGTGTGAGATGCCTATCACTGATCTAATTTGCCTAATCATGTTAAAGACTAGTTTTGACTTATTATATGATATATGATTTTATATGACCTAGGGAGATCTACTCAAAATGATGGCTTGTGTACATCTTAAATCAATGCAAAAGTGACTTGGATAATCTACAAAGCTCTTGGATGTTTACTCTCGTTGCTCCTTAGAATTTCTCTTTTCTTTGGAGTTCTTGATGATTACATTGCCAAATGGGGAGAAATAGGAGAAAAATGGGAGAAATATGTTAAAATTACTCTCTTGTGTTGAGGGAGAGTTTTCGGGAGTTTCTGAGCTTTCTGTGTGGTCTAAGGGGGAGTTTTCTGAGTTTTCGACTTTCTACTGTGGTCTGTTGCTTTCTCTTGCTGTGTTGTGGTCTGCTAGCTCTTCTTGCTGTGGTCTGTAGTGTTGAATTTTTCCTTTCACAAATTTCTCATTCAAAAGTTTTTGAGGTATTGTCAATGTATTCATCAAGAGAAGATTGTTAGACCATGTGGTGGTCGTGGATTTATTGATGATGAATAATTGACTTTTGGGTTGCATTGAAATTTGCGTGTGGGAAAGTTTTGGTCAGTGATCTTTTACAAAACTAGAACCGGAAGACTATGACCACGACAATACAAGCACCACGTCTGGTTTCGATCACGATAGACATCGACCATGTCAGACTTTGACCATGTCCGACTTCGACCATATCCGGCATTAGTCATAGCAATTGGTACTCGGTAGCCAGTACTCAATGGTTCTGTGGTCGGTAACGATGCTTGTTATTTCTGAGTGTTTTGAGCGGAGCGTTGGTAATTTCTGAGTACTTATTGTTTTCAAGTACTCGCCAAGGTAGCAGTAGTAATAAGTGATCTAAAGTTGGTGATTTCTAAAGAGCATGGAAATTGTGGTCGTGGACGACCTGGTTGGTATTCGTGGATGATTAAGGTGTGGTTTGAGTGTGTGTGCTAATGACGGTCAAGTTGTGAAGAACTTGTGCCCATGGAAAACAATTTTTGGTCTTTGATGTGCAGGATGGCATGGAGATAGTCATGGTCGGTGACGAGGAGGACCGGGACTAGGATGGGGATGTCTAAGGTCCAGGTGGTCGAGGATGTCACACGAGGTGATCGGGATCATGTTGGAGCACATGAAGATTGAAGGTGGTGATTTGTGGAGAACCTACAGGCGGTGTGGTGGTCCAGGAGGCTTTGACACGAGTGGCGATGATGCGTGAAGAAGCTACAGGAGGTGTGGTCCTGGAGGCTTCGACACGGAAGTTGATGGTGCATGATGAAGATATAGGAGGAGCTTTTCTGGAGGCTTCACCACATGATGAGTTAGGAGTTGTGGATGAAGTCCATAATTGGGAAGAGGTAGAGTTTGGTTAAAACCGTGTTTGGAAGGGTTTCGGGTCCCTTGATTTTTGAAAGAGATAGGATTGCGTGTTCAGGTTGTTAAGGACACGGTTTGAGATGTCCGTGTTTGAGGTAAACACGGTTTAAAGTTCTAGCATATAATAGCATGGAGAGGCTAAGGGTTTTAGTAGAGGCTTTGTGAGGCTTTTTGTACTAGAGTTTTAGGGGTGCTGTGATGGCACTTTGTAGCCACAAAACATGATCTAGAAATAATAGATCAGATCTATTCTAGAAAAAGTTAGTCGGTGTCGGTGACATGTTTTCTGAGCATCGTTTTCTGGTGTCTTCAGAGGCGCGCTAACACATCATGATCTTGTGTGTCATGAGCTCGGTGTCTTCGATTGTTTGCTCAATCCAACCAAGCAGAGTGTGGTGTTGTCTTCGGCGTGTTCTCGTTCAAGCGGTCGAAGCGTTCGAGTGGCTGTAGATTTCAAGCGGAAAGAGATTTCGACCATTTGCAAAGGCAGTCATAGCTAGCGGTCAAAGGACTTGTGATCAAAATCTACATCCAATAATTTAAATTACTTTTCTTCTGATTTAAGATTTATTTTTTAGGTATCAAAAGGCGGAGGCAATTATTCACCCCCTCTAATTGTACTAGATGGTCCTATAGTTATGCTTAGTGCATAGGGAAGGAGGATGTGGATTCATATGTTGGGCTGGATCATGGATGGCTCCCGTTGTTAAATCCAACGGTGAGTCCCTTCATCTGGTCCACCTGTGTTGGGTCTAGTGGTAGAAATCAGGGTCATCGAGAGGGTCCTTGTTGGGGCGTAGTTTCTAAAAGGACTTGTCATGATCTCTTAATAAAATCTAAACATGTAAGAGGGCCATTGTGAACAAGTATCATTGTACATGAAAAAGGAAGCATATCTCTTAATAAAATCTAAACACCGGCTTCAGACTTCAGTATAAAAAATTCAAAAAGGGGTATCACTATGTGAAAAATGGAATAATATCCACATGTACATGCTTGCAGGCTAAATAGAAGGTTGTTGTCATAGTAAAGAGCAATGTATACAGAGTCAATTCCTCCCAGATATGTTTTGCCGCCATCTTCAACTCACCGGTGCTCATCAGACAACTTGAGATTAAACATGTAGCATATCCTGATTGAAAAAAGAAGTACAATCTTTGGTCTAGCAGTAATTCAGATATATTAAAAACAACAGTGATTGCTAGGCATCCTTAAACCAAAAGGCAAAAGATCCTCATCACCAATTACAAGAACATGACTAGTGAATTATTGACCATTATTCCCCTTTGTTTTAAAATGCACATATCCTTTTCAAATATATGGGTTAATTAAAAACTGGGGGTGGATTTATAAACATGTAAACCATTCTGAGTTAGACCCGTGCACTAGTTTGCATTCCAAGTGTGGAAACCATTATGAAGTCCATATCCTTTATTAGTATACCTATAAACTTACTGCACATACCCTTTTCCAAAAGCCAAATCTCTAATGAAAAATTCATGTAACAACTCCAATAATGTACGAAAAGAAGTATGTATTGATGGTAATCTTGTCAAAACTTCTAATTATGGTATTACCTCATCGCCACTGGCTGCATACCTTCTTATTAGAGTTTCTAATTCACAGCGTAGTTGTGCTCGGTCGTCAGAGACTGAAATAAGCACCATGGTGGATGCTGAGAAGGATTTGGTACTAACATACAAAAAAGATTCAAATGTTTAACAAAATTTCATGAAACAAGAGTTAGGCAAAATGGATAGATAGATGTGTACCAGTTCAATGCACTGCTAACAGAAAATTGAAGTAGTATATATGCTAACATGTGTATACTACAAATAGAGCAAGTGACCTAAATAAAGTAGTCAATACCCTTTACTAGTCCAGTGACTACTAGATAGACTAGATACATCACATACAGAACATATGTCATGCACCAATTGCTATTTCTGGCTGCATATTTTCCAAAGCTTGCCAACATTTTGTAGGAGTATAACCCTCAGTAAATAAATAGCATGTTTCACAGGGCGACTATCCAATACAATGCCAAGGCAACTTCAGAGTATAACCCAATTACAGAGGTACTCATTGCAAACTTTAACACGGCACAAAAGATGACCTTTGGTGGCTAAATTTCAGTGGAAATTGGTGATAGTAGTTGAAAATCTAGTGTTCCTATTATTCTACTTGAAAATGGAATGGTTGAACAAGGTAACTTTGCCAGCATGCTAATAGATAAATTAAGAAGCATAATTAGTCAATGATTGTTGGGTTAACTAATAGCCCAACAAAATATACTAGAAAAAGAGCAAAAAAATTGTGCTGACTGAACCAGGTATACACTATGCATGCATCGGCAAAACAAAGTAAAAGAAACCATTAAGGAATCAACCATGGTATATAGAAGGAAGACATTGAATAAATTTCAAGTTAGCTGGTCTGACATAAATAATTTAGATCCCATCATAGGTACTACTACCGAACTAAATGGAAGATCAATTTTAGAAAGTTTGAAAGACCTAATCCAATCCAACAGAATAGTAACACAATGATGAAAACATGAAGAGTATATTGGACATCAAAAGCAAGTACAGAAAAATGAAAATGCTGAATAGAGCTGTAGAAACCAATGGCATATTTCATTTGCAGTCGACCTCAAACTTTGTGATCAGAGTTCAAAATTACTGTTGTAGTGTGTGTTCTTTTATTACTCTAAATTGCTGCTACAGTACAAATGCCAAGGCAACTCAAGAGTATAACCCAATTACTAAGGTACTAGATGTTAAACCAATGTTAGCTATGCAAACTTTAAGATGTCACAAATGATATTAAACCAACATTAGCTAGGGAAAGAGTAAGTATATTACAAACAAGAAGCATAATTGAAATACAGTAGGGAATGTAACAACGGGAAAACTTTGTCGGTTCCAATTTGCAAATCTGCATGAAATTGGGGATTATTCCATCCTCAAAGCATATCATAGATTGGGATGTCTTCCACAAAAAGAGGATTGGATCTCATATCTCAGTGGAGAACCCAATGTGGACAGTGCCAAGCGATCTGGAATCCCACGAGTTGTGCAGCTGGAGAAGCGAGGTGGACAACACCGAGCAACCGAGAATCCTGAGAGCTACGCCACTAGAGAACCCAATATAGACGTCACTGAGAGTAAGCAATCCCCCAAAATAGGATAAGGTCAACTAATACTCATATCCTTATGCGATAAATCAAAATGGGTATAGTCTTTGCAACCTAGTAGCTCACCTGTGTTGCTGTTCTGATTGAGGGGAGTAAACAGATAGTAGATGGAACCGGGAGTATGTACTCCTGGTAGCATTACCCATTTTCTTACCTACTGGTAACTGTCTGTCATCAATACCCAATAAAACATCAAATTCAAACGTTTGAATCACATTCAAATAGAGAGAAGATGTATGGTTCAATAAAAATAAGGTAGACTTGGTCTACCAAGTGGAACGCCAAATCACGGTGTGGTGACACGTCACAAGTCACGAGTTATGCGATTTACCACGCGAAAATATGTGATTACTTGCACGTGCGTGCACACATGTGTGTTTAGCGAAAGCCCTTTCATGCATGTGTCTCAAACTTTTAGGGAATAGCAAGAATGCTACCTTATAAATTGATCTTCTCTGTCTTACCTTAGTAATATGGTACTAAACTATACTAACTTTGGAATTATAGAATATGGGCCTCACACTTATATGGGCCTAATTTCTAACAATTTCACACCAATTCCAAAGCAAATAGCAAAAAAAATATCAAAGATATTGTGCTAAAGTATTGTTAATATGCTAGGCTTTTAGTGTAAGTCCCATACGGGTTGAATTTGCACCTAGAATGACAATATTAATCTTTCTACAATTGGTGAATGGACTATGCCTTGAATTCATAGCTTTTCATGATCAAACTTCACTTGAAACCTCAATTGATACTAGGTTGCCAATGAACTATGCCTAAATGGAGCGTTATATGGTTATGCTCCCACATCTGCTCATGAGTTTTCTTGAGAATGCCCCATTCCTATGAACTATGACTACATAGTTAAGCTTAAGTAGGTGTATTCTTTCTTGATATCCTGCAGGCTAATACAATTTTCTCATTTGGAGAAGTTGAAAATAACATCATGTTGATTCATCTCAAGATGAAAATAACAAGGAAGCATAGAAGGGTCTAATGACAAGAGCATGGGCCAAGAAACTTAACCAACAGGTGAACTCACTCCTAAGTGATTTTTCTTTTAATTGTGATGATAATTTTGTACTACCTAATAGTAAGCTATTGCTTATGTTTAGGTTTAAAGGAAAGACACTGTGGGGGGGGGGGGGGGGAATGAGGAGCATGGATATGATGTTGTTCCAATGAACAAGTGTCTAATGGTGTGTACAAGCACATATAGTCCATAGGGAGTGTGAGAGAAAAGGGGGCATGAAGAAAAGATCGTGTGCAGTTCACAAAGATATCTATAGCAACTCAAAAGGTTACCGTACATACAAAACATATACATGGAAATCTTATCATTCCAACACATTAAATGACACATGATTTGAAGCTTTCTACAAATAGTTATGGCCATTGGAGTGCAAGCTGCACAGGTAGACCAGACAACGTGCAAGAGTTGACAAAGCAGATGAGTTTGTGGCTTGTACGATATCTTTGGTTGGCTTCCTATTATTATTGTAAATAAAGTGATTTTAGCAAACATTTAGGATTAATTCTAGCATAATTAATAGTAATGAAAGCATAATTGCAGTGGCATTTAAAAGGCATAATTAACATATACACATGTAAATACTTGAAGTCATTCAAACAGAATACTATGACCAGCACATACATCATGTGTATGACTAAAATCAGCATAAAGCTAAGTTTTAGAATATTGTTTAATGCACTCAGAAGCCTAGTTGCATAAGATATAATCTTAGCAATCATAGTACTCATGTCAATATGTAATCCCAAATTGTATATGACAATTATAGATTAGACCTTGAGCTCAAAAACAAAACTTGCTATTCTAAATTGACGAGTTCAAACAAATCATCAAGTCTAACTTGCTAGACACCAAGAAAGCATCATTATAATCAATCTACCATTCAACATATATGAATAACAGTGATTGAAACAAGATACCAGAATCAGATATGAACTACAGTGACCGAAATCTGATAACAGAGAACATAAATGAAACACTACAGAGAACAACATGTAGCATAGGAAGAATTAACTACTCAGAATATGAAAAATAGCTAGTAATCTGATAGCTTAAGATCAATCTATACTCAGTGTCATATATAATTTAAGTTTAATATCAGTTCATCATTGAGCTACTAACCTGAACCATCAGCACCACTTTGCAGTATCTCCCAGGGCTAGAGTTAATCAAATCAATTCAATATGAAACTTCAACTAGCACAACACATATGCAAAAGTAATGCAGAAATAGGATACAATAATACTCACGAAATAGAAATGAAACACTATAGAGAACATCAAGTATCACAGGATGAATTAACTACTCAGAATATGAAAACTAGCAAGTAATCTGATAGCTCAAGATCAATCTATACTAAGTGTCATATATAATTTCAGTTTTAATATTAGTTCATCACCGAGCTATTAACCTGAACCCTCAGCACCACTTTGCAATATCTCCTAGTGCTTCCAAAGCTAACAAGTCTAGAAAGAAAATGCTTTTTAAACCAGGTGATTTAGTGTGGTACACCTCGCAAAGAACGCTTTCTGGAGAAGCGTAGATCCAAATTGATGCTCCGTGGTGATGGACCTTTTAAAGTTCTTACCAAGATCAATGATAATGCATACAAGATTGAGCTTCCAGAAGATGACTATGGGATAAGTTCTACATTCAATGTTGCTGATTTATCACCCTTCTTTGGACAAGATTGTACAGAGTCGAGGTCGACTCCTTTTCAAGAGGGGGAGGATGACGAGGACATCTTTACTACATATTCATCTTCTACTCAAGTGTGCATGATAAAGCTAGTAATGAGGCTCCAACGGGTCCTATGACAAGAGCAAGAGCTAAACTGCTACAACAACAAGTACTTTTATTTCTTAAAGAATTCCCTATTGCTTTAGATGAGAATGGTATACTACCTAATGCAAATACATTGTGTGTTTTCGGATTTGAAGCAATGGAAGAACAAGGACGGAAGGACTTTCGGGCTAGCCCCAAGGAGAAAGAGAGCCATACGACCACAAGGGAGGAGGCCCATGCGGTCACATATCAAAAGGAGGGAAGCTCCACGTAGCCAAGAATTGAAGAAGAGGCCCATGCGCCAATTGAGGAGTTTGTGGGTCTGCGTGCCAATAGTGGGCTGAGATTATTTAATTCAGCCATGTAATTAGTTAGTGTTCAATTCCGAATTGCTTTACGATTCGTAAACCAGATTGAACTCGGCCTTAGGCCCAAGTGCATGCGTGCGGAGGTTAGGGTTGGTTTTAACTAGCCGCCACCCCCCTCTATTGTTCTTTAGACCACTTTTGATAATAGATAACTCTTGTTCTTTCTGTTGGCTGAACCAACTTGAGGGATGAATTGGGAGTTCATCGAAATTAAGATTGTTCAACCTTTCCGCTAGGAATTGGAAACGCGATAGGACTTTATCTTGTGGTCGTGAAGTTCAGCACGTGTGGTTGGGCAAATTATAGAGTGCTAACCCTTGCATTGGCATCCGGGGATTACTATGGTTCTTCAAATCCACGTGAGTATCTTGATCCTACGTCGAGAAGATCGGATGACCTTGTATCACGTAACCTCCCATGTAACGTTAGCTATGATGGAATCCATATTGCTACGGACTGCCTCCTTCTAGTAATCCACATTCAGGGATGCGTATGCCTCTGAAAGGTTTCGTGATTCATCATCCACGACATAGGTAACATAGTCATCGCCAAGAGACTTTTCAGTTCTTTGCCTTACTCCTTCTCAACTCCAATTCTAGAGCAGTGTTATCCATACTAGAAGGAATAGAGTGTTCATCTGAATCAATAACTTCATTTGGTCTCATAGGGAACACATATTCAAAGAATGTCACATCACGAGATTCCATAACCATATTTGTAGTGATGTCACTCACCTGTCAGACCCGGATTTTTCAATCCGAATCTCACTGTGTTTCACTGCACTAATCCCTGGATCAGTAGTTAGTGCACACAGGTACATTGCTGAATCATTTCATACATCGCATAATCATCCATTATATTACATAAACTGATATACACCACGTCGGGTGATAGTTTACAAAAGGGGCCGACTAGGCCAAATGTCATGATTACAAACACGCACAGCGGAAATACAGCAAAAGCAAACCCAAATCCACAGGCAAGCGGCCAGTAGGGTAATGTGTACAATATATGCCACCAGGGTCCCGGTAACATAAATGTACACAACGCCTAGAGTCTACTTGTCTATGCCTAACCACCGAGGCCTACGCCTTAATTATCGCCTTTTCTCCCGTCGACGTTGGCGGGGGCCTCCTCATAGGCGTAGTGTTCTTGAACTCCTGTTTCTGAATTGTATCGCAAGAGCGAGAATGAGCACTCCGACCCCGTGCTCAGCAAGCCAACACACAGAATGCAATACTTAAACATGTCTGGCTTAATCAAAGGAAGGCTTGGGCTCATTTTATTTTTGCAGAAAGTGCTTTTGAATACAATTATAGGAAAATCCTGAGACCTAGCAATTTTAATCTCAAAACTTTTGTTTATAAAGTAAGATGATCATATAATTGACACAGATTCCATCCACCATTACATGGCATCTGCACCATATAGCAATTTTTTTCAGCGTTATAGCCGCTTAACTTACCACTGGGACGACACCCAGGACAATTCCAAACCAGGGCAGTCCTTCGCCCTTCAAGTTTCCATTCCCAGTTTCCAATGTTTTTAAAACAGAACTATATCCAGTTAAGTTCCCATGTCTGCCCTTGACCGTGGGCACGGCTATTCGAATAGTTTTAGACTCTGCAGAGTTTGTACACTTTCACCACAAGAGATGAACTATCCTTTTTGCCAACATGCTTCCTTAGGCATGAGACCCAGATAATTTATCACAAAGCCTTTACCTTACTCCGATCTAGCTAGACACCACCCACGCTGAGGTTTCACCGCTGAAGGGTTACACCACCACAGTCAGAAGCCCCCTCTTGCGCCGTGCGAGTACAGTACACCCTGTGCCTCACTGTGAGTAAACCAGTACACCCTGGCACCCACTTTCCTCGGTGATATCTGAACTAAACCCTTGCAAGTTATTCAGCTAGGTCGTACCCATTATAGACTTGTGGTTGTACTGTTTTACACGGGTTGACATGACAAGATTCGGTCCTTAGTATTATCTGAGCGGTTCTACCACACTCCATAATTTGTGCTCCCACCGCACCACATACCAGCCCCCAAGCCATCCGCTCAGATATTTAAGCAAGTTGGGATTTTTTTGAGAGCATAAAATAACCATATCAAAGGATATCAGTCATTCCCACCATGACTGCCCAACCAATTTTTCTCAGGATTAAAAGTGATGCTTGGGCGCTCTCGCGCCCATGAGTACCTAAGCAAAACTAAGCATGGCATATAATTAGGGACTTATTTTCAAAAGTTACCATTATAATTTTGCTAGGGCGACAATGTTCGCACATTCAAATATTCCAAAGGAGGGGTAATATTATCCAAGGTAAACAATAGGCACATAACTAGATTATTGAATTAAACATGTATTTTCATAAACATAACAGCATGCATGTTGATATTTAAAGGAAATTACTTTGCAAAATCGTAGGTTCAAAATGATCAAGGTGTTAACTCGCCTTGCTCGCGGTGGTCTTGGTCTGGGTCTTCGGAAGCTTCCAAGCTAGCTGCCTCAACCTCCTCTTCCTGAGCCTCGTATGCTATTTAATCGTGCGAAATACCCAAATAAAAGAAAAGCAACCAATCAACAAAATATCACCAGAAATTCAAATGAACTCCAAAAATTATGGTTCTGGTTCCATTAGATAGATCTTGAATTTAAATGAATTTAGAAATTTGTTTCATTCAATTTGGAGCTAAATTGAAGAAGTTATAAGCAGTCAAAGTTCTCGGTTCCAGTCAAATCCAAAAATAATCAAATTCTGACATGTGGGGCCCACTGTCAGCCCCTGATTCATTTTAATTTCCATTTTTATTTACTTTTCGGTTCTCTGTGCTACTGACATGTGGGTCCGGTTACTGTTCATGGGGTCCACATGTCAGTACGGTCCTTGCCTAGATGTATCACTGACCGGTGGGGTCCAGCGGTCAGCGTGACTCGGGAATGCAGTGGCTGACAGGTGGGGCCCACCTGTCAGACCGAAATAAAATCGAGAAAACTCAACCCGGCGCTGCGGAGCCAGAGGCTCGAACGCGCGCGGCCGGGGAGTTGGGAGGGAGAAGAGAGTTAACGCTGATAGCCAAGAGAGCGGGGGAGGCTTTGCCTACCTCTATAGGGCAATTTATCCCCTTGAGGTGGGTCGGCAGCGGTGTCGGGCAGAGAAATCGGGGACGACGGTGGCCGGCGGTGAGGGAAGGTCGGGGAGCTTCGGGTGAGTGTCGAAACGCGATCCTCGCGTTATGGTGAAGACGGTGACGCGGTCTTCAAGGGCCGAGGAGGTTCGGAGGTGGGTCGGCGTCGAGCGGCAGCGGCGGCTCGGGGAAGCTCCAGGCGGTGGCGAACCACAGGCGACGAGGAGCTCGGACGAGGGTCGGGGAAGCTTCGCGGCGCTCTGGAGACGATCCTAGCTCAAGGAATTTGGCTCTAGGACAGTAAAACAGTGGGAAGTTAGTTCGCCGGAGTTGGGGGAGAAAGAGATCGCCGGCGGCTACAGGGCACGAATACCCGATTACCTTCGGATGAACGGAGAGAGCGGCGTGGGGAACTCAACGGAGGGTTTATTGCCTTATATACCTGCCAGGAGGGGAGCTGGCAACGGGCGGCTCCCGCGCGGTCGCGTCGGAGCAGGTGGCGGGGGCAGGGGGGGTGTGACGCGGGCGGCATTAATGCTAGGTGCACTGTGCATGACGCCGCATGCCCACGCCCGCGCGGTCTCCTCCGCTTTTGCGGTCTCTCACGCGCAAGGGGGGGGGGAGCTGGGCAGAAGACCGGCGCCACGTGGCCGGGACGAAGCGACGGGGCGGGGGAAAACCGGGGGCGGTGGCGCCGAACCGTGGGCGGAGGCGGTGGATCCAGGGATGGCGTCGGCTCCGCAGGCTTTTCCACCATGGCGACGAGACGACACAGGCAGGCGAAGCCGTCGCATGCGCGCCACGGAGGCGCGCAGTGCTGTCCCCGCGCAGAGAGAGGAGTCGGGGCGAAGGGGGAAGAAGGCCCTGACAGGGCGGGCCCGCTGTCCAGCGAGAGAGGAGAGGGAAGGCGCGACCGGTGCGGATGGAACCGGCGCGCGCGAGAGGGCGGATCGGGCCACACGCGTGTCGGCCGATGGGAGAGGGTAGGCGGGTTTCCGGCGGGGATCTGGCCGCCCACGTGTCGATCGGAGAGGGAGGGCTGGAATTTCTATTTTCTTTACTGAGTTCTGGATTTTCAGAAAAGCCCATAAATTCATTTAGCCTTGGGAAAAATATGTAATTACTTCCAAAATTTTCAGGAAAATTCACAGAAGATCTTTATGACATTTTCGACTTGATAAAAATATTTCCAACTAATGTTGGTATTTACTTTACTTGCTTCCATTGTATTTCATGCCATTGTTTTCAAATAATATTTTATGCCCTAAATCAAATTTCTTTCTTTTGCTTTTATGGATCATCTTTTCAGATTCGTGTTTGCAAATTTGTGCCTTCCTTCCATTACTTGCATATTTCTTTTTAGGGTATTATCATTACCTGTCTTTCTCATTTATTAATTCTTCGATTTTTGAAACCTCAACCAAATTCAGAAAAACATCGAGAAATCCAAATTCAAATGGAATATATTGCAAACGTAATTCAAAAGCTTCTCATTTCTAATTTCAAATTTTTGGGCTGTTACAGATTTGACCACCAAAAATCTGTAAGCCGTGATATTTTTAGCAAACCCTAGAAAGACACAATCAACAATCTTAGGACCATGTATTCTTTTCTTCGGTAATGACACATGCACTTTTACAAGGCATCCCCACATTCAAAGAAATGATAAGTTAAGTTTTCTCCCCTTCCATCATTCATAAGGTGTTTCCTCTTGATTGCGAGGCGGAACCTTATTTAGGACATAATTAGCTATAAGAATTGCTTCACCCCACCAATAGTCTGGCATACTCAAACTTTGTAGCATGGCGTTAACCAAGTCACAAAAAGTTTGATTCTTTCTTTTAGCTATTCCATTCGATTGGGGTGAGTATGGTGGAGTAATTTTATGAATTATGACACTTTCTTCATAGAATAGAGAGAACTCATTTGAGATATATTCACCACCTCGGTCCGATCTTAACTGTTTAATTTTCTTTTCTAGTTGAATTTCTACTTTGGCTTTAAAGATTTTAAAGTGCTCTAGTGCTTTATCTTTTGACTAAAGTAAATAAATGTAGCAATACTTAGTCGCATAATCTATGAGAGTTAGAAAATAATGTTTGCCACCTTTAGTTAATATTCCATTCATCTCATAAAGATTAGGATGGATTAGTTCAAGTAGAGAGGTGCTTCGCCCTTCAACGCTATGAAAAGGTTTTTTTGGGTTGCTTAGCTTGCACACATACTTCATATTTTGAACCATTCACATAATTATAGCTTGGAATTAAACTCATTTTTCTTGACCGCACAATGGCTTCAAAGTTAACATGACATAAATAGGAATGCCAAACATCATGAATTTTATTGCAATAAGAAACATTAAAAACATTTACAATATTGAAATCAAGAATGGATAAATGGAATATGCCTCTGCTATCATAGCCTTTGCCCACGAAATTACCAAATTTGGTGAACACAAACTTATTGGACTCAAACACAAGTTTTATTCCTTACCTACATAGTAAGGACCCACTCAGTAGATTGCGAGTCATGGCAGACACGTACAACACATCTTTAAGGATGAGTGTTTTGCCTGAAGTGAGCTTCAAGCAAATCTATCCAATCCCACACATACTGTCATAGTGGCTCTATTCCCCATCAAGATTGATCCACTACCTTCACCCTAAAATGAAGAGAAACATGATTGATCAGCACACATATGTCTAGTAGCACCTTTATCAATCCACCAATTAATTGATGGATTTGCCATAAAGGCCTAAGGTATGTACCCTTTTGAGCTGGAGCTAGCCAGTGTGACATTCACTTTATACTTGCGGCCCTTGTGCTGACCAGGAGAAGGACCCTTGCCTTTATGATTGTGACCATGGTTGGCCTTATGACTAGGCACACCACAAATAAAGTAGATAATCCCATCATCATCATCATCATAATCATTCTTCTTCTTCGTTTTCTTGCCTTTGAGCTTGCTCTAGCGATGATTCTTGACATTTTGTTTCCCACTACCTGCAACATTCTTGACCTCCACTTGATTAGCCTAGACTTGAGCCTTTCCTGCACCGTCACTGGCTCTTGCACGCTCTTCAACATTAATAGCTGCTAACAACTCATTGAAAGTCAAGCGCTCTTTTATTGTTGGCGAACAGTCACAAAGTCACGCCATGAGGGTGGTAACTTAGTTAGGATGACATTTACTTGAAATTTCTTTTGTAGAATGTAGTTATACTAACTTAAGTCACGTACATGGAGTTGTAGCTCATAGAGCTGCTCCATCACCGACCGTCCCACAACCATCTTATAGTCCAAGTAGTTAGCAGTTATGAATGACTCATTCCTGTTATCTCCTTCAAAATATTTATCATCAAGTTCGTCTCAGAGTTGCTTGGGTATCTTTGAAGTTAATGTACACGTCGAACAGTCGGTTGGATAAAATGGCTAACAAACGAGCTAAAATTGAATTGTTTGCATCCTCCCACCTTATCATTTTAGGGATTTCCAAAAGAGTTTTAGGTCAGTTAACCATAGCTTAGTTTTAGCCTGCCAATGTTTAAAGTTGGCACAGCCAAACACTTTGGCTTAACGACATCGAACGAGGAAGCCACTTCTATAAAACTTGGTTTTTTGAATTGTTATAAATAAAGCAGTTTTAGCAAACAAGAATTAAAGCATAATTCCAGTGGCATTTAAATAACATAATTAACATATACACATGTAAATACTATAAGTCACTCAAACAGAATAGTATGCCCAGCACATACATCATGTGTATGACTAAAATTAGCATAAAGGTAAGATTTAGAATACTGTTTATTGCCCTTAGAAGGCTAGTTTCACAACATATAATTTGCCATCACATCACTCATGTCAATATGTAATCCCAAATTGTATATGACAATTAGAGATTAGACCTTGAGCTCAAAAAGAAAACATGTTATTGTAAATCAACAACTTCAAACAAATCATCATGTCTAACTTGCTGGACACCAAGAAAGGATCATTATAATCAATCTACCATTCAATAGATATGAATAACAGTGATTGAAATAAGATATCAGAATCAGATATGAACTACAGTGACCGAAATCTGATCACAAAGAACAGAAATGAAACACTATAGAGAACAACAAGTATCATAGGATGAATTAACTACTCAGAATATGAAAAATAGCAAGTAATTTGATAGCTCAAGATCAATCTATACTCAGTGTCATATATAGTTTCAGTTTTAATATCAGTTCATCATTGAGCTATTAACCTAAACCCTCAGGACCACTTTGTAATATCTCTCAGTGCTAGAGTTAATCAAATGAATTCAATATGAAACTTAATGTAGAAATATACAGTAATACTCACAAATGTGATGGCACTCAATGCCACCAAGCAGGAAACTAGACAAGGAATGCGAATAGCGCAGTCTCAGAAAACCAATCGCCCCGTTGTGCCATGAAGAATGGACGAGATAGTCAGAGGTACAATGTCGATCTTTGCACTTTGGGATGCACTAAAGAACGAAGCTGAGGTACAGGGAATTTGCCGCACATGATACACAGAGGAAGCACCGGCCGAATGCCCTCTCTGATTAAATGACCACCACAGATCCGAGGTAAGCACACTCGAATCAATCAAATTTCTCACTCAATTCATCCCAGAGTCAACCAAATCCAAAGACAACAAGGCAATACCCAAAAATACCTTACTGCACAATCACTAAACGAGATAGATCAAGTGGGAAATCTGGGTGTGCCAGGTTGAAGATGAACCAAGCGTAGCTGCCGAGGAGCCAAAGCAAACCAGGAGGTTCACACTTTGACTCAAGACCGTAAATCCAATAAAAAAAACATGATGAACTAGAGAAGAGCTCACTTGTTTTTTTCCTGATGTGCATCCAAAAAGGAGAGAGGAGCCTCTTATCAAGAAGGAGTCAACCCCTAGTGTTGCTAATGTTAGTGATATGCCCCAGAGGCAACATGGAGATGTTATATATATATCACATACTATGTTTATGATGCATTACTTTGTTCCTTGAAATAGACATTATCATTATTGATCAATGAGTATGTGACTTATTCATGAGACTCTTAATGCTAAAATGTTGCTATTTCTAAATGATCCCTGATTATATATCATATGAGGAACAAATATGATTCAAAGATCAGCATATGTATTGATTGATGATCATGTCTCATGGATCATGGTATGGTGATACCAAATCAATAATATGGACATGTGTTAGTGTTGTGGCTACAGACCAAACAGAGAGAGAGATGGTAGTGGAGAGTAATGAAGATAAGTGTAATGGCCTGGGCCCTTCCCATGGCTTGTGCTCATATATATACACACATGAGGAGTGCTTTTACAGTTATACCCTCACATCTGGTTATCCCCTCTGGGGGCAGTTATGCCATTACACATGGCCTATTTGGGCCTTATAATCTCCTACCAGGCCTGTTGGGTTTAGGTGGGGGCCATCCCTACGACAGGAGCCTCTCATGGTAAAGGGCTTCACAAGGCCGAAGCCATGTCGCCGAGTCCTTTGGCCCCCTCCGTCCCGCGGCCTGTGAACCTGTCCAGACTTGACTCGGGGTTGCGCTGCGGCCGAAGCGGATGCGTGCTCTTCTGGCCGCCCACGTGGCGAAGCGTGCTCGGCGCGGTGCAGGTCTTGAGGTGTCGTGACCATCAATGTGACGGCGGACTCCCGGCATCTGAACTTCTGAAACGCGCGCATTCCGCAACCGCTGCGACCTTGCCACCTGGTTCGGTGCTTTTTAATGACGGTTGGCTTGCCAGGGGGCAGGCTGTCGCATCGTGCCGTGTACCTTCTCGTGAGTGGAGCTTGCGACGGTTTCCGGAGAGCACGCGGGGGGTGCGGACGGTTGCTCTTACGCGTTTCTGGTAGCTGCACCGCCCGACGCCTTGCGCTTGTGCTTCCGTCGGGTGGCATGCCTCCACGCTGGCGACTCTTCGCCTAGCGAGGCTGAGTATAAATATGCTGGCGCCAGGGGCCGCTCCCTAGACCTCCGTTGCTACACATCCCGTACCTGTTCATGGTTAACTTCTCATATGTAGGAACAATTTGGTGCACCTGTGTTTGACGACTGCGTCGACCGGCGTCAATGCTTGCGAGCGCCGATGAACCAAATTCGTCCTGTTTGTGGGAATGCTTCGCCGCTTGATGCGGAAATGGCAAGGCCTGACTTGCTCTCGTAGACAGATATGGAGTCATCCGTATGCTCTGCTCGTGCGAACGAGCATATGCTGGTGTGGCGATTCGTATCTGCCTACGAGATCATGTCTGCTCTTGCCGCAACATTGACCTTTGCCTGATCGAGTTATGGTGGTCGTATGTGCTGTTCTCCGTTCTTTGGCTGGCGCCGAAGTCGAAGTAGACGCGCGCGCTCCATCCCCTATCCTTCGAACGGGTGGCAGCGGAGGTGGCGCCCAAGTCGAAGTAGACGCGCGCGCTCCGTCGCCCACCCTTCGAACGGGTGGCAGCGAAGCTGGCGCCTAAGTCGAAGTAGACGCGCGCGCTCCGTCCACCATCCTTCGATCGGGTGGCAGCGGAGGTGGCGCCTAAGTCGAAGTAGACGCGCGCGCTCCGTCCCCTACCCTTCGAACGGGTGGCAGCGAAGCTGGCGCCTAGGTCGAAGTAGACGCGCGCGCTCCGTCCCCCACCCTTCGAACGGGTGGCAGCGAAGCTGGCGTCGCTGGCGCCTAAGTCGAAGTAGACGCGCGCGCTCCGTCCCCCACCCTCCGATCGGGTGGCAGTGGAGGTGGCGCCTAAGTCGAAGTAGACGCGCGCGCTCCGTCCCCCATCCTTCGATCGGGTGGCAGCGGAGGTGGCGCCTAAGTCGAAGTAGACGCGCGCGCTCCGTCCCCTACCCTTCGAACGAGTGGCAGCGAAGCTGGCGCCTAAGTCGAAGTAGACGCGCGCGCTCCATCCCCCATCCTTCGATCGGGTGGCAGCGGAGGTGGCGCCTAAGTCGAAGTAGACGCGCGCGCTCCGTCCCCTACCCTTCGAACGGGTGGCAGCGAGGCTGGCGCCTAGGTCGAAGTAGACGCATGCGCTCCGTCCCCCATCCTTCGATCGGGTGGCAGCGGAGGTGGCGCCTAAGTCGAAGTAGACGCGCACTCCGTCCCCTACCCTTCGAACGAGTGGCAGCGAAGCTGGCGCCTAAGTCGAAGTAGACGCGCGCGCTCCGTCCCCCATCCTTCGATCGGGTGGCAGCGGAGGTGGCGCCTAAGTCGAAGTAGACGCGCGCGCTCTGTCCCCTACCCTTCGAACGGGTGGCAGCGAGGCTGGCGCCTAGGTCGAAGTAGACGCGCGCGCTCCGTCCCCTACCCTTCGAACGGGTGGCAGCGAAGCTGGCGCCTAAGTCGAAGTAGACGTGCGCGCTCCGTCCCCCATCCTTCGATCGGGTGGCAGCGGAGGTGGCGCCTAAGTCGAAGTAGACGCGCGCGCTCCGTCCCCTACCCTTCGAACGGGTGGCAGCGAAGCTGGCGCCTAAGTCGAAGTAGACGCGCACGCTCCGTCCCCTACCCTTCGAACGGGTGGCAGCGAAGCTGGCGCCTAGGTCGAAGTAGACGCGCGCGCTCCGTCCCCCACCCTTCGAACGGGTGGAAGCGAAGGTGGCGCCTAAGTCGAAGTAGACGCGCGCGCTCCGTCCCCTACCCTTCGAAGGAGTGGCAGCGAAGCTGGCGCGTAAGTCGAAGTAGACGCGCGCGCTCCGTCCCCCATCCTTCGATCGGGTGGCAGCGGAGGTGGCGCCTAAGTCGAAGTAGACGCGCGCGCTCCGTCCCCTACCCTTCGAACGGGTGGCAGCGGAGGTGGCGCCTAGGTCGAAGTAGACGCGCGCGCTCCGTCCCCCATCCTTCGATCGGGTGGCAGCGAAGCTGGCGCCTAAGTCGAAGTAGACGCGCGCGCTCCGTCCCCTACCCTTCGAACAGGTGGCAGCGGAGGTGGCGCCTAGGTCGAAGTAGACGCGCGCGCTCCGTCCCCCACCCTTCGAACGGGTGGCAGCGAAGGTGGCGCCTAAGTCGAAGTAGACGCGCGCGCTCCGTCCCCTACCCTTCGAATGAGTGGCAGCGAAGCTGGCGCCTAAGTCGAAGTAGACGCGCGCGCTCCGTCTCCCATCCTTCGATCGGGTGGCAGCGGAGGTGGCGCCTAAGTCGAAGTAGACGTGCGCGCTCCGTCCCCTACCCTTCGAACGGGTGGCAGCGAGGCTGGCGCCTAGGTCGAAGTAGACGTGCGCGCTCCGTCCCCCATCCTTCGATCGGGTGGCATCGGAGGTGGCGCCTAAGTCGAAGTAGACGCGCGCGCTCCGTCCCCTACCCTTCGAACGGGTGGCAGCGGAGGTGGCGCCTAAGTCGAAGTAGACGCGCGCGCTCCGTCCCCTACCCTTCGAACGGGTGGCAGCGAAGCTGGCGCCTAGGTCGAAGTAGACGCGTGCGCTCCGTCCCCCACCCTTCGAACGGGTGGCAGCGAAGCTGGCGCCTAAGTCGAAGTAGACGCGCGCGCTCCGTCCCCCATCCTTCGATCGGGTGGCAGCGAAGCTGGCGCCTAAGTCGAAGTAGACGCGCGCGCTTCGTCCCCTACCCTTCGAACGGGTGGCAGCGAAGCTGGTGCCTGCGCCCCGCGAACCCCGCCACGTGGGCGGTGACTTGGGGCCTTGTGATGCGGTCCTGCGCTATAAAGGCTCCTGGAATCATGCCACCCCCTGATCTGCCAGGGTTAGGTTTCCGTACTCTGCGACCCGGCGCGCCTGGGGCACGTGGCGGCCCATGACTGGTGGGCGGTGGGATGTGGACGGTTGCGTGTTTACAGCCGCTCGCCTCTTCCCTAGGCAAGGGGGACAGGGGCGGTCAGTGGATGGCGCGTGTCGGAGCTGTTGTGACGACCCTTGGCGGTTGTGATGGTGGCCTTCCTGCGTTGGGTACGGGGTACTGCGCTGAACGGGCGCTTACACGGCTGCGGTCGCACCCCGATGCGGACCGTCGCGACCCTTCGCTTTCCGCTACGGGGGGTCGCGCGGGGCGGACCTTTGCACCGCTGTGATTGCATCCGGCACGCGGATCGTTGCGACGGTTCGATAGCGGCGGTACAGACGAGGCGGCTTGAAATAGCCCCCCCCGTAATAGCGCCCCCGCACCTTTACGTCCTCTTGCCTGCCTGCTCCGCCCTCGACACTTTCGCGATACGCTCACCGCTGCAACCTTTCCATGGAAAGCGATGGCCTCCAGTAGCAAGCACGGCCAGATGGTCGGTGGCTCTGACATTCGCTGGCGACCCGCGCAGTTAAAGGTGAAATACGTGCTCGAAGAGCGCGACCCGGCGGCGGCTGACAAGGAGCGGCTGGCGGTGGAGGAGAGAGGCGCGTTCTCCGGCGAGCTAGGCCCCTCGCTCGTGACTGAGAAGACGATCGAGGGGCTTCTGCGCGCGGGGAAGTTGTCCGGGCGCTAGGATGTACGACTGCCTGCCGCCGACGAGACGGAACCGCATCCCGAGAGATCGGAGGCGGTCGTGTTCGTCGCCTTTTTTGACGCGGGGCTCCGCATCCCAGCGACGGCTGTTGTGGGCGACGTGCTGCGGACCTTCGGGCTGGAGCTGGCGCAACTGACTCCGAACGCCGTGGCCCGGCTCGCGGTGTATAGCCGGGCCTTGCGCTCGGGAGCGTGTTGGCCCAGCGCCTCGCTGTTTGCCTACCTGCACGAGGCACGGTACCAGCCCAAGGACCGGAAGGACGGGACGGTGTCGAGCTTCGGCAGCGTCACTTTTATCCTTCGTCCATCGTGCAAGAAGCTCTTCCCTGCGAACTCAACTCGCGGGAAGTGGGAGTCTTACTGGATGAAGCGGTGGTTCTACCACCGCGTGGAGAGCGGGAGCGGCCTTGAGTGTACAGGCCGACCCATCGCGTTCAAGCCCTCGCCCGGCCGAACGCTCGACGATGAGGACAAGCAGAGGGTCCGACGGCTCGTAGGCTTGGCCTCCCGCTTCAACATGCGCGACCTCGCCGAAGAGTTCGTGATGTACGGCGTGGCACCGCTTGCCCGCGACTGGTGTCTCGCCGCCGAGAGGCGTCGAGACGACAATGTCTTGCCCTCGGTCTGCTTGCTGCTGGCGCCCGGCGATCTTCGTAAGCCTTGCTCGTGTCTGTCCTTTGCCAACGCAGAATGCGTTGTATGCTGATGGTCTTCTCCTTTGTTTCAGAGATTCCCTTAGAGGAGGCGGAGCAAGCCGCACGCGTGTTCCTGGGGCCGTACACCGACAGGGAGCATAAGCAGCGTGCGGCGGCTGTTGCCGAGGCGGGTCTAGGGCGGATCAACCGCGTGTGCGAGGCTCTAGGCCTTGCCGTGCCGGACCGTGCCGCTCCGGACGACGGTGCAGCGAAGGAGAAGAAGAAGAGGAAGGCCTCGTCCCGGAAGAGGGGGCGCGGTGGGGCACCTGCCGCTAGCGTTTCTGAGGGCACGGCGGACGCGGAGTCGGACTCGGCGAGGTATGCCGACTCCGGTTTGGGCGGCGCGGATGCCGAAGGCGAGGTATCTTCGGCGAGCGCCCCGGACGACAGGTTTGCCGCGAGCGGCCGAAGGGGGGAAGCCTCACCGCCCGCCGAAGTCACCGAGGCGGAACCCGTGCAGACCAGCGCTGCCGAGGTGGAGCTTTCGGCCATAGCCGCTGTGGTGCCGGTGGCGCCTCCCGCGGGGGCGCACGAAGCTGTGTTGCCTTTACCGACGGCAACAGAAACCGAGGTGCTCCCTGCGGCTCCCGCCACCATGGAACTTTCTCCCCCGGGCATGGCAGCGACGGGGGCTTCGCTAACCGCGGCTGCGGGGGCGGTGCCGCTGCTGACTGCCCTGGCTAAACAGCCGTGCGTGCGGCCGGAGCTCCACCGGACACCGCGGGGATTCGTCGTGGCCACGGGCATCAGAAGCTTGTGGGACGCCAGCGCAAGCGCCGGGGGCCCTGCGGCATATGCGCCTTCTGCCCCCCTGAAGACGCCGTCCACCGCGCGGGGACAGCCGCCGGCCTCCCCGAACGCGGAGGCTTCCGCCCGTGGTGGAACCATTCCTTCGGTTACCGAAGGTAAGGTGGCCGAGCTTATTCTGGTGTATGCTTTTATGCCTTGGAGGGCTCACTTGTATGCCTGTTTGCAGCGTTGCTCATTCCGGAGGGGGAGCCCTCGGCGGAACGCGGGGCCTCTGAGCATGTGAGCGCCGCGGACTTCGTGCCGCCTCCGGAGACGCTGAGGGCGTGGTGCGGGATTGTGCATGACGCGGCCACTAGCGTCGACCCGCAGGTGCTGCAGACCTACGGGGCGGGGCGCCTTGAGGATGCCTTCGAAGTGTCCGGGGTGAGGGTAAGTACTCATGCGACCGCGCCTGGGCTTAGCTGAGCTTGCTAAGTTTTTTTTTCTCTGCAGACACTTGTGCTGGGGCAGGCCCTGCAAACGGCCTATGCCCGCAGCCAAAAGACGCTCGAGGATAGGCTGCGGGGCGCCGAGGAGGAGCTGCGCGAAGCCTCTGGCGCCCGCTCTGCCCAGGACGCCCGCATCCGCCAACTGGAGGCGGAATGTGCCGAAGCGAGGGCATACGCCGAGGGACTGGTTGCCTCGGCGCAGGAGTCGGCCGCGGCAACTGCAGAACAAAGGTTCGCAGCGGAGCGTGACGGGTTCCTAGAGCAGGTTGCCGCGCTAGAGAAGGAAAAAGGCGAGCTTGCCTTGACTCTAGCGGAGCGCAACCGGATGCTGGGCAACGCCTCAGTGGTTGCGTGGGACGCCATGCAAGCGCTGGAGAGCCATCTCCAAGGGCTGGTAACCGAGGTGCCGGAGCGCGGCTTTGGCCCAGAGGAGTTGTCTCGGACCCTCCGCTGGGTTGGGGATGCCGCCACCGTCGCGCGCGACGCCGCGACGTCCTTTGGCACCCACTGCGCCTACACTTCGGCCTCCTTGGTGTGCGCGCTCCTCCAGCACCGCGGCTGTATGCACGTCGCCGAGCTGAATGACCCCCGGCTGGAGATACCTGGCGGGGCCGGAGTAATGTCCGGCGCCGTCCGCTCCGCTCGCCGCGCCCTTGGGCCCTTTTGCGACCGGATCTGGGGTCACGTCGGGGCGGAAGCTGTACGGATCGAGCTCCGGAAGTCGCTCTACGGGACGGGGAGCCTCGGCCAATTTCTGGACGGGGTCCCTCGACGCGACGATGGCGGCGCTGGGCCCTCCGAAGGCGCCGGGAACCCGCAGGTCTGATGCTGCGGCGCCCAGGTGGGGGCGTGCGTTGTACTGTCCCTTGTCTCTGCTAATAAAGTGCACACTTTCTGCATGCATGCTGACTTTCGCCTATGTCCCGGGCAGCTTCCTTGCTGGGACCAGCTTCGGGCGGCCGATCTTTCAACCCGGCGGCGCCTTCGACGCTGGCGAAGGGTCGAAGAGTCGCTTGACTTTTGGGCGAGCCGGCCTTCTTCGAGCGAAGCCCCCGCTTTAGCGCGTGTTAAGGATGAACCCGCGGGGTAGCAGCGTAGAGTGGTCGGGGTGCTGCCGGACCTTTGTACATGTGATTTTTTCGATGTGCAGACTGCCTGGCATTTTAGGATATTCGCTGTGTGTGGATACCACCGTTCGCAAAGTGGCTGTGCCAGGGTTCCTTAGAACGGACAGTCCGCAGACTGACGTATGCGGAGGCAGACCTCCGCGGTTTGCCTCGCTTTATAGTCCGGAGACTCGCGCGTGCGGAGGCGGACCTCGACGCTACGACTTCTTTTATAGTTCGGAGACTTGCGCGTGCGGAGGCGGACCTCGACGCTGCGGCTTCCTTTGTAGTCCGGAGACTTGCGCGTGCGGAGCTAGGCTCGACGCTACGTCTTATTTAAAGTCCGTGGACTAGTGCGTGCGGAGCTAGGCTCGACGCTACGTCTTCTTTATAGTCCGGAGACTCGCGCGTGCGGAGCTAGGCTCGACGCTACGTCTTATTTAAAGTCCGTGGACTAGTGCGTGCGGAGCTAGGCTCGACGCTACGTCTTCTTTATAGTCCGGAGACTCGCGCGTGCGGAGCTAGGCTCGACGCTACGTCATATTTAAAGTCCGTGGACTAGTGCGTGCGGAGCTAGGCTCGACGCTACGTCTTCTTTATAGTCCGGAGACTCGCGCGTGCGGAGCTAGGCTCGACGCTACGTCTTATTTAAAGTCCGTGGACTAGTGCGTGCGGAGCTAGGCTCGACGCTACGTCTTCTTTATAGTCCGGAGACTCGCGCGTGCGGAGCTAGGCTCGACGCTACGTCTTATTTAAAGTCCGTGGACTAGTGCGTGCGGAGCTAGGCTCGACGCTACGTCTTCTTTATAGTCCGGAGACTCGCGCGTGCGGAGCTAGGCTCGACGCTACGTCTTATTTAAAGTCCGTGGACTAGTGCGTGCGGAGCTAGGCTCGACGCTACGTCTTCTTTATAGTCCGGAGACTTGCGCGTGCGGAGCTAGGCTCGACGCTACGTCTTATTTAAAGTCCGTGGACTAGTGTGTGCGGAGCTAGGCTCGACGCTACGTCTTCTTTATAGTCCGGAGACTTGCGCGTGCGGGGGCGTCCCCCCGGTGCGCCTTTTGTTTATACTCAGTCCCGTCACCTTGGCGACGGCGAGTGCACATGCGAACGTGCGTCTTTGGTTTATACTCAGTCCCGCCCACCCTGGCGACGGCGAGTGCACACGCGAACGTGCGTCTTTGGTTTATACTCAGTCCCGCCCACCCTGGCGACGGCGAGTGCACACGCGAACGTGCGTCTTTGGTTTATACTCAGTCCCGCCCACCCTGGCGACGGCGAGTGCACACGCGAACGTGCGTCTTTGGTTTATACTGCGGGAGCGTGCGCGCGCTGGCGAAGCCTGCGCGCGTCTCCGTCCCAAACTTGCATGATGGAGAAAGATTAGCGGCAAACGGCGATCTTCATTACATCCCCGTTTGCGCGGGCAAGCAATTACAAGGGATGGGTGTACTAACCGTTCGCCCCTTGGTGAGGCCGAAGCCTCTGGTCACTAGACCTCCGCAAGACCCGTCAAGGCGCCTCCGAATGGCCCCGTGGACCTCCGCGTTGTGACTCCGGCTCTAGGAGCGCCGTTGGGCTTCGCGATGCGGGCACCTGGTACCTGGCTCGATGCGCCGGGCCATATCTTGGTCACCTCGGACGGTGATGATGGCCCGGGGACCCGGGATCTTCATGCATAAATAGCCGTGATGTGGTACTGCGCCGAAGGAGTTGAGGATGGGGCGCCCTAATATGGCATTGTAGGGGTACGGAAGGTCGACCACGTCGAAGGTGGCATCTTCAGCCCGCACATTGTCATCTTGGCTGAAGGAGACTTGAAGTCCGATTTGGCCCAGCGCCCGCAGGGGCTGTCCCCCGAAGCCCTGCAGTGGGATTCCTGTCGAGACCCGAATATACAAATCCGGACTCTCCTGTGTATTCTGCACTAGTCCAGGATCACGCTAGTGCACACAGTGTGAACAAAGATAAATATCATCCATATCACGATATTCTAAGGAAAAACCAAATTGCATTGATAATCATCAGAGTACGACCTTATGGCCAAGCTTACAATAGACTAGCCCGAAGGGCTTAACAAAAACTAGCAGCGGAAATCCAAAAGAAAGCGCGGCGACCAAACGACACGCCCACAGGCTATCGAGTGGAGAACGAAGCCTAATTCGCGAAGACATCGAAGAACTCTCCTTCTGGAACCTCTTGCTGGTGATACTCCTCCTCCTCAACTGAGCAACAGGGGCATAAAGCCGTGAGTACATTGGTACTCAGCAAGTCGTTTGTAACAAAGAATGCAATATAGTATGCAAGGCTTACCAATGGATGGCTGAAAGGTTAATTTGCATAAAACGACATTTGAAAAATACAATAAATAGATTGAAGGCGCATTTGAAGTAAAACAATAATAAATAATAACCAAAGGAATTGAAGTAACCACTTATGAATCTCCCATCCATAAGCTAAACCAACCACTCATGGACCTCCCAACCAACAGTGAATTAACCATCCACTGTCCGAAACTTTTTATAAATAACTATACCTCGTGTGAAATCACCGAGCATTGTCCATGACCGAGGACGCGGCTATTCGAATAGTTTTACACTCTGCAGAGGTTGTACAGCTTTACCCACAAGACATGATCATCCCATATTGCCACTAGATTAACACACTTCCTTTGGTGTGCGGCGAGGAGATCATGACAAGGCCTTTACAATGTTCAATCTCAACCCAGTTCCGTCTCGCTAAGGTTTCGCCTCTCACCCCCTCTTGCGCCAATGTGGGTCTATGGCCACGCCAAACCACACTCATCACAATGACGGAACCGAAATTGAAACATCCCAAATTAATTAGCCAGGTCCATCCCATACTGGACATGTGGTAGTACGGTAAGACTCAGATCAATGGCGCACAAAGTTAAGTCCTTAAATTTACTCAGGCGAAACATCCACATCCCATGTGCCTCTCGCACCCCCTTTACTGCACGATCAATCGCCCAAGTGAAAACTAATTTTGTATAACCACCGCCAATGACGCACCAACGTCACGGCACAAATTTTATAACAGTGGTACCAACCACGATTCAATATCTCATTAAGTCAAATTAATTAATCACATGTGATGATGACCCTTTCGCAAACTAAGCAAGGCTAAGCATTCTAATCGTACCAACCCAATGTGACAAATAACATAGCATCACTAATTAAATTCCCAACCTAAGGTGACAATGGCATCAAGGTATTCCAAATATCAAGGAGGGAAGTAACCAATTGGGACGATAACTACCAATACAAGGGTTTGAATAAAAGTAGCGATGCAATGTAATTTAAAACAAAATATTTAAATAATAGATTGCAAACTGGGTTCAACATGATCAAAGGACACGACTTGCCTTGGCCTTGCTCAGTTAGAATTCTTGATCTTCGAATCCGGCTTCAGCTCCTTCGAACGCGTGATCTAACGAGAGAGAAAGCGAATCGAAAAGACAAAATAAAATCAAATAAAATTCAAATGAACTCCAAAAACTTTCAAACCTGAACCAAAAGGTAGAGCTCAATTTTAGATGAATTTAGGAAGAAGAATCGGGTCAATCGGAGCTAGGACGAGGGAGAACGGGCTCATGGAAAATTGGATCTAAAGAAAATCGGGGAAATTGGAAAATCGCACTGTGCTGTGGACCGGGCGCACGGGAGATTGGGTCTACGGTGGGCTCGGCTCACGAAACAGTGCGGGCGGCGGGTGCTGACGCAGACAGCTGGGCTGACGTGGCGACCACGTGGCAAGACACGTGTGCACCCGAGGCTGACGTGGCGGCTGACCTGGCTGCTGACGAGGCAAGGTGACGTGGCAGCTGACGTGGCACCTGGAACGGCTCGGCTGCTGACGTGGCACCCACGTGGCGCTGAGGTGGCGTGACACGTCGGCCTAGGGCTGACGTGGCTGCTT